>CM062297.1:771806595-772461096 GCA_031216915.1 Pictodentalium vernedei
CCAAAGTTTAACTCAGTGCAGTATGAGGAAATTTATTTAAAATTCTTCTTCTTCAGATCCACAATTGAGAGTCATTGCATATTTAAGTTTGTTCAAATCAGGTCCCTGGTTTAATATTTGGGCTCCCAAGCCAAGATTTCAACTTGGTGCAGTATGAGGAAATTTCTTTAAAAATCTTCTTCAGATCCACCAGTTAGAATGCTTTCCTATTTGGTATACAACATCTTTAAGGGGTTCAGATTCTAGTTTGTTCAAATTGAGTGCCTGGGTTAATATTTGGGCTCCCTATGCTAACCCGAATTTTAACTTAGAGCAAGAGAATATGAGGAAATTTTGTTTAAAATCTTCTTCCTCAGATCCACCAGTCAGAATGCTTTCATATTAGATATACAACATCTCTATGGGGGTCACATTCAAATTTGTTCAAATCAAGTTTCCAGGTTCATATTTTGGGCTTCCTATGTGAGCTCAAATTTTAACTTTGTGCAATATGAGGTAATATTCTTCAGATTCACCAGTTATAATCCTTTCATATTTGGTATACAATATCTCTAGGTGGGTCAGATACAAGTCTGTTCAAATCAGTTCCCTGGGTTAATATTTGGGCCCCCATGGGAGCCCAAATTTTAACTTGGTGCAATATGAGTGAATTTCTTAAAAAAAATCATCTTTTCCAGATTCAACAGGAGGAAAGCTTTTGTATTTGGTATACAACATATAGGGCGGTTAGATTTTGAAATTTCTTAAAAAATTTTCTTCTTCAGATCCACCAGTTAGAATGCTTTCCTATTTGGTATACAACATCTTTAAGGGGTTCAGATTCTAGTTTGTTCAAATTGAGTGCCTGGGTTAATATTTGGGCTCCCTATGCTAACCCGAATTTTAACTAAGAACAAGAGCAATATGAGGAAATTTTGTTTAAAATCTTCTTCCTCAGATCCACCAGTCAGAATGCTTTCATATTAGATATACAACATCTCTATGGGGGTCACATTCAAATTTGTTCAAATCAAGTTTCCAGGTTCATATTTTGGGCTTCCTATGTGAGCTCAAATTTTAACTTGGTGCAATATGAGGTAATATTCTTCAGATTCACCAGTTATAATCCTTTCATATTTGGTATACAATATCTCTAGGTGGGTCAGATACAAGTCTGTTCAAATCAGTTCCCTGGGTTAATATTTGGGCCCCCATGGGAGCCCAAATTTTAACTTGGTGCAATATGAGTGAATTTCTTAAAAAAATCATCTTTTCGAGATTCAACAGGAGGAAAGCTTTTGTATTTGGTATACAACATATAGGGCGGTTAGATTTTGAAATTTCTTAAAAATTTTCTTCTTCAGATCCACCAGTCAGAATGCTTTCACATTTGGTATACAGCATCCTGATGGTGGAAGGGAAGGGCTCAGACTCAAGTTTGTTCAAGTTAAGTTCCTAGGTTGATATGTGGACTCCCTAGTTTTGCCTTACTGGAAATCTGGGTATTATTTCTGTGGTAGCATCCCAGTACTAGAAAAAATCATTCCCCTTGTTTATAGACCTATTTGGCTTTACAACATCCAACACAGACATTTGATATATTATATCATGTTTGACAGTTCGAAATGAGTTTGGCAGTAGTCTAGCAGTGGACCTGCAGTGTCTTGGCAGTGTAGGGTTTGGCAGTGATTCAGCAGTGTCATTGCTGTGGTCTGGCAATGTTGTTTCAATTATTAGTCCCCTACGGGAATGGTAAGGGACTATAAGATTGCACTCTGTCCGTCTGTCCATCTGTCTGTCTGTCTGTCTTTTTTATGTTACCACCTCTCCCTCCAACATGCTTGAAGCTACACCTTTCATATTTGGTTCATGGATAAATGGTTCTGAGGAGATGATGCATGCTCAAAATTTTTTGTTGTGTTTTTTAAGATTTTTTTCTCTATTATCATGTTACACCCCTCCCTCCAATACGGCTCAAGCTACACTTTGCATATATGGCACATGGGTAGAGGGTTGGGAGGGGATGAAGCACATTCAATATTTTTTTTCAAAATCCAGGAAGGCAGCATCGCGGCCATTTTTCTTGTGTTTTTTAAGCTTTTTTCTCTATTTTATGTTACCAGCCCTCACTTCAACATGGTTCAAGCTACACTTTTCATATTTGGCACATGGATAGAAGGTTGTGATGGGATGATGAACGTTCAATTTTTTTTCAAAATTCAAGATGGCGCCATGGCAGCCATTTTTGTTGTGTTTTTTGAAGCTTTTTTCTCTATTTTATGTTACCACCCTCCCTCCAACATGGTTCAAGCTACACCTTTCATATATGGTACTTTCATATATGGTACATGGATAAAGGGTTGTGAGGGGATTATACGCGTCAATATTTTTTTTTCAAAATCTAGGGTCTGTCTGTCTGTCTGTCTGTCTGTCTGTCTGTCTGTCTGTCTGTCTGTCTGTCTGTCTGTCTGTCTGTCTGTCTGTCTGTCAGGTCAGGTCAGGTCAGGTCAGGTCAGGTCAGGTCAGGTCAGGTCGGTTGTTCTGCATGCATGCATGTGGAGGATAGCAGAAACGTGAACTTCATATGCACCAGCAAGTCAAGGTCACAAGTTGTAAGCATTTATTTTTTCTCTAACTTCTCTATAATGATGGACATAAGAAAATAGTTCAAAATTCATTAAACATTTCTACAATGTGCATACAATGTATTATATAACATGCCCCGAGTTACCAAGCTTCCCCAGCAGACATCAGTAACTTGATGCTTTCTGTAAGACAAATGCGTATACCAATTCAATCATTATAAACTACCTTAAATAAAGGAAAATGTTTTAATATCTTCCTTTTTTGGTATTACCAAAAGTAAGATTTCATCACCTTTCCCTTCATTTAAGGTTATTATAATGATTGGACCAGTCCAGACAAAAATACTGCACCACCAAGAGCTGGACTCTCCCTTCTTTTCACTGGACCAGACCTTTACTGGCGGTCTTTGTACTTCTTAAACTACTAACCTGAAATGCAGAGATGCTTATATACTCTAGTGTCTTATGTGACAAAAACACCTTATGTCACAAAAGCGCTGTAGGGGACAAACTAATACCACCTCGGTAGTCAAACACTTGTTTGAATGAGCTTGGTAGTGGACCTGCAGTGTCTTGGCAGTGTAGTGTATAGGGATGTTTCAGTAGTGTCATTGCAGTTGTCTGGCATTGTTGTTCCAATTATTAAAATATAGTTGCCACCCTGTCAGACTGTCCGTCTGTCCGAAATAAATGGTTTCCAGATGATAACTTTAGTTTGACTGAACAAATAAAACAAAATTTTATTTATAGGTTTATAACCACATAATACAGATTGGGATTGTTAGTGGGCTTCGTCCTTTATTTTTTGGCCAAGTTATGACCCTTTTCCAGCATAGACATGTTTATATTGGTTCCGGATGATAACTTTAGTTTGAGTCAACAAAATGAAACAAAATTTTATACATAGGTTTATAACCACCTAATACAGGTTGGAATTGATAGTGGGCTTGGTCTGATATTTTTTAACAGTGTTATAGCGCTTTTCAAACTTAGAAAACATGTTCATATTGGTTTCCGGATGATTACCTTAGTCTGACTGAACGAAATGAAACAAAATTTTATACATGGTTTATCACCACATAACATAGGTTTATAACCACATAATACAGGTTGGGATTGATAGTGGGTTGGTTCGGTATTTTTTGGCAGAGTTATGGCCCTTTTCCAACATGTTGATATTGATTCGATTTCAATCAAACTTGGAATATAGCTTACTGTAGACAATTTACCTGACAGGTTTGATTTTGAGTGTGGTGCGATAATTTTTATCACAGTTATGGCCCCATTTAATATGCCCGTTTGAACAACGGTCATATTGTGTGATTGGTCTGTCCATCTACCCATCCGTCCATCCATAAACTTTTCCATTTCCAGATGATAACTTGGGTTTGGATTCATAAATCGAGACCAAACTTGGTTTGTGCTTCAGTTATATCAAAATGAAGATTAAGTTTGAATTGGGGCTTGGTCTGTCACCTGACAACCCACAGTCCTCCAGACCCTCCATCTGGGAAGGGGGTGCCGAGCTGGACAGGGGTTGATCAGGGGTGACAAGTGTTGAACCTATGACACCCTCATTTGCCTCCTTCTCTTCCTTTTCAAATGCGTTATTTTTATAATAATGTAGAGTTCTACCTTGAAAAGTCTGTTTTTTGTCTGTTAGGTTTTGTTTTAATACAAAATAATTTCAGTCACATTTTAAGTAAAAATAAGCTTACTAGGGTGTTCTAGTTTGCTTAATCCTCTTTGATTTTGTCACATTTGAGCAAATAATGGACATAAACTAAGTTTGTTTTTTTAACAATAATCTTTATATTTTCAAAGGGATCTTGTTAAAAATTTGTCAACTTGGAAATGTTATACGACACATGAATGAATGGTTTCGCACGCCGTATGAGGAACAAGCCCCTTTCAACCCTCGTTAGCTGTATGTTTTTGTATCATTTCAAGGTGTGGTAGAGGAGGAAAAGGAGGAGGGAGGAGGCTTATCCCCGCTTGGGCTTCTTACGGCTCTTCTTCTTAGGAGGTGGTTGGCATGGAGATGTGGATGGCGATGACGATGATGGTTGATTAATGTTTTGGAGTGCTGCAGATGCTGCGTTGGGTATTGTCTGAGATTCTTTCCTGTATTCTTTGCACTCTGCTATCAATCTTTTGGCTTCTGTTACGTTTCTGTTTACAGATTCCCAGTCGATGTAGGTGGTGGCTGAGGATTGAGGTGGCTGTTCGGTTGCGATTTCCACTCCCTAGCTATCCAGTAGTGAATGAAGAGGGGAGTGAGGGGTGGGAGGCGGTGAAAATGTAACTTCCAGTTCCTCCTCAGTCTCCGCTGGACGTTCCTCATCCAACTGTACCGTTTCAGGAGCCGGCAGCTGATTGGGTGCACCAGTGGGACTAGGAGGGGAACTGGCGGCTGCCTCCAGGACCTCCATCCCCTCACTCAACTCTTTCTTCCTATTCCGGAAGGCCTCCAAGTGCCGGATGTCCCTGCGCTTGGTTGATGGACTCTTCTTCTTTATCTTCTTCTGTACTCTCTTTTCAGGGCCTCCGTGCCCCTTCGGGTGAGGACCAGTGGGAGAGGAGATCCTCTCTCCAAAGGTACTACCTCTCCCCAAATAGGGTGGTGTATCGGATTTCTCTACTTCGAATTCCAGTTTCAGATAGACACTCATGCCTATTTCCTGGACCGTCCAGGAGATAGGGCATGAGATGCCCAGAGCTGAAATGGTCTTCTCAAGTCTAACAGGTAGCTCCATGGTAGTCTAGATGTTCACACTTTGAAGTCAGAAGTGATGATGTGAAGTGTTATACAACTGAATAACAATGTAATTGAAAGCCAATTAATATAGTTTTCAGCCAATCTACAGTGAAAGATATTTGTAATACTTCTGTATGATTTCAGATATTAAGGTTTCAGGAGACAGTTGTCCTGACAGTTTTTCTGTTGGGCAGATGTTTAAATTTTGGAACTATTGATTTCTGTACACATAGCATTGATCGTAATTGATTTTAATACTCTGAAATTGCAAAAATTGATTTTGCAGTCTCTCAAAACGGGTTAGTCTCATTTTGCCAGTCGACTGAAAGTAATTAACAGCTAGAACGCAAAGAAAACAAACTATAGTTTGTTTCATACAAGTTTGTCTGTTTTGGTGGTTAATCACGGGTGTTGTGATTTTGCATTGACACTCATCACACCAACTCCTATTACATAGGCCGTGTTTATATTACTAACTCCTTTTACAATGACCAAGGTTTTTTTAACTGACTTTTTTTTACAAAGACCGAGGTTTATTTTACCAACTATTTTTATAAGGACCGATGTTATTTTAAAATGAGTTCTTTTTTGTACTCGGTGAATTTTCAGTTTTTAAAAGGACTGATGTTTATCTTAAAGTGAGTTCTTTTTTTTTGTACTCGCTGAATTTTCAGTGTATAAATATGCAGCATTATTTAGCATCCTCACTTCAACATGGCTAACGCTCAAGTGAATGTTAATTTTATTCCCAACAATCGTGGTGGACAACATCTGATATTCGAAGGGTTCAAATACGGAATAAAGTCTAGAAACAATGAACGGACACATTGGCGATGCTGCTAGGCAGGTTGTGGAAGGGCCATCAACACAATGAATGACATTGTAACGACCTACAACCACTAACATAACCATTAAGCAGATATTGAACAAGTAGCAGTAGATGCGTTTTTAGCCAAGCTAAAAATTAAAATGAAAGAAGGATTGAATACAGTTTCGTCTATCTACCAAGAAGAAATTGGAAGTAAGTATACATATCGGATATAAGAGGTGGGGTGTGTGGGAGAGGGGGAGACAGACAGACAAAAAGGAAGTGAGGAAAATATTAAACTATTTATATTGGAATGTTGGGAGGAGTAACAAAGAGTTACATGTATTATTTTTTTAAAATAACCTATTTTCTTTTTACAGGCCTCCATAAAATGTATTTTAAATAATTTTTTTTAAAAATAACCTATTCTTTTTACAGGCCTCCGTAGAGCAGAGTTTGATCCAGAGTTTATCTCCAAGATACCCACATTCTACAGTGGTAGATCAGCACTATGCTGTTCCCATTCAAAAACAAGGCTGTCATTACCACGCCAACGTTCTGATATAGACCTTCCTGAAATTTACACAAAGACAGCTGCTGAAGAGGATTTTCTGATAGCATGTGATGGTGACAACAACAAGATACTTATCTTTGGAACTAAAAACAACCTTCAACATCTATCATGTGCGGAAATTTATTTCTGTGACAGAACATTCAATAAGTACCCTAAAGTGTTTTTTCAGATATATAGCATTCATGTGTTAAATAAGATGTGTCCTTTAGTGTTTGAGCTATTGCCCAATAAAACCCAGCAAACATACAAAAGACTTTTTCAACTTGTGGTACAGAGAGCTGGACAATTTGGAATTAACCTTGCACCCAGACAAGTTATTACAGCTTATGAAACTGCAGCTCAAAACGCGATTCAGATAACTTTTCCCACTGTGACTCTGAAAGGATGTTTTTTTCATTTTGGACAAGCTGTTTGGAAGTACGCGCAGAAAAGTGGTTTAAAAACACTGTACCAGGATAACGCAGAAGTTCAATGTGTGGTGCAGAGGGCTATTGCTCTTCTGTTAGTGCTTATTCATCTTGTTAGTGAGTGAAGCTTGGTTTTTAATCCTCAAGGAGTCTCCAGTCAATTCCAGTGTTGAACAATTTACTGATTATGTGACCACTTATTGGGTGAAAGGTGACCACGGGCAGTTCATGTGGAACCATTTTGACACAATTGGGCCGCGTACGACAAACCACATCGAGGGGTGGCACAGGAAGTTGAGTCTATTTATCACCGGTTCACACACCAACTTATTCAAAATGATAGACTTCCTTAAGAAAGAACAGTCTAATTGACACCCGGGAGTGGGGGGGGGGGGGGGCATAGGGTATGCTATAGGAGTAAAAAATAATTTCCGAAGTAGTTCCTCTAAATCCTTCAAAATGCATTTTGGACCAAGAAAAAAAATTGCCTGATTGGCATGGGGGGGGGGGGGGGGGGGGAGGGGGGGTCGCTGTGTGTATAGGAGTTTAATTTCCACATGTAGTCTCTCTAAATAGTTCAAAATCCATTTTAGAGCAAAGAAAAAAAAAATGCCTAATTGGAGGGGAAGAAGGGCAGGGCAATAACTTCCAATAATTTTCAAAGGATAATGGTGGTCATCGAACTTGATGTAGACATTGTTGCTATGGAGATATATACTAAAAATATTGAAATAACTTCACTATTGTTCAAGTTATGCCATAAACAAAGTTCAGACAGATGGACAGAGCAGATGGATGGACAGAGCTCTAGGCTATATCCCTCCCTTCTGGTGGGGGGGGGGGGGGGGGGGGTAAAAAGTAACAAAGTATGTGGTCGAAGCCTAATTTGAAATTTAGAGAAACTAAGTTTGAAAACCATTTTGAAAAGGGTTAAATTAATGCCAATATTATTTGAAACCACTGTATACAGGTTCAGTTGACCCTGCCCCAAATGAAAAACAATGACGTTGAAACACAGTGTTTGAAGAATGAAAGGTACAACCTTGAAAAGCAAAACTTTAATCCCAAACTTTAAGCTGGGAATACCAAGTAAAACTGACTGCCAAAAAGGTTAAATATTTCCTAAAACCGACAAAAGAAATCATTGATGTAAATGCAGTCATTAAGTTGTATTGACCATGCAAGAATTAAAGTAAGAAAGTATGTGGCAAAGCCTAATTTCAAACACAAAGAAATTAGTCTGAAAACATGTTTAAAAGGGGTTAAAATCGTGCCAGTATTAATGAAAATCTCTGTAGAAAGGTTCAGTAGACAGTAGACATTGTCCCAAATGAGAAACAGTGACATTGCACTAAATTGTTTGAAGAATTAAAGGTGTAACTTTGTGAACAAAAACAACTTTAACCAAAAACTTTAACCTGGAAGTTGTAGTTAAATTGCCATACAAAAAGGGCTAAATATTTCCGAAAATAACATGAAACATAATGAGAATGATACAATCAATAGTAATTAATATTAATTTAAAAGAGAAAAAAACTTTAACCTTGACTCAAACACTATAACCACAAACTTTAACCCAAACTCTAAATGTTAACATACCGACAGACGGACGAAAGTCATGACTATAGCCCAGAGTGTAAACAGTCGAGCAAAAAATGGGTGTATAAAAAAGGGGATGGCATTCAAAAAGTTGCATTGTTAATTTTACTGAATGAGTTGTATATGTTTTGTTGATTTATTCTTGGAATGCTGACATGGTGAAATTGGGAAAATTAAAATATTTTCTCTGAATGCCAACAGCGAGGGTTGTTCTATAAAAACACTGCCCTTTGATTACTAAGTGTCAGCATTCAGAGAAGTGACCACTGTTTAGATTTCTGTTACAAGACACTGTGCTAGTCACGAACATTGTTGTTCTGTTGTGATTATTAATTAATCAAGCCACATCTGTTATCAGAGGTCTCTACAAAGTGAAACAGATAAGACTTTTCCTCACCAAAGACTCAACAAAAACCCTAGTTCATGCCTTTGTAACTTCACATTTGGATTATTGTAATGTCTTACTGTTCAACCTTCCACAATATCAGTACTCTCGCCTGCAGATGGTACTAAATGCATCAGCCCGAGTTGTATGTAGGGTATCACGATCTCAACACATCACTCCTGTTCTGAGGGATATGCACTGGCTGCCAGTCAAGTACAGAATAATTTTCAAAACTTTTTTATTAGTTTTTAAGACACAAAACAACATGTCACCAGCCCACTTAGAAGAACTCCCTTAATACCATGCACTGGCTGCCAGTCAAGTACAGAATAATTTTCAAAACTTTATTATTAGTTTTTAAGACACAAAACAACATGTCACCAGCCTACTTAGAAGAACTCCCTTAATACCAAGAATGTGTTTCAATACAACCTGAGGTCCTATGGTAAAATGCTGATACATGTTCCAAAACATAGGTGTAAGACATTTGGAGATAGGTCATTCTCATTTGCTGGCCCTCACTTGTGGAATAATTTACCAGAACACCTAAAAAGACTGTCAAATGTCAACCTTTTCAAGACAGATCTCAAAACATACCTGTTTCAAAAAGCCTATAAGTGATATTCTGGACTGTAAGATACTGTATATATTCCGTTTGTATATTTGCGCGAGCTCAGTAACATGTACAGCGCCTTAGAATATGGTTCTATATCTTCTGAACTATAATTTTGGCGCTATACAAATGTGTATATTATTATTATCATTAAATTTTTTTTATTCTGTTAAATTATTCAACTGCTTTGTTGTGATTTGTTGTGATTCCAGATCAGTCAAGCCAAACTCCTTTTCTAAATAAACATCTAAGACTAAGTGTTCATTTAAGTCCTGCAACAGTTGTAAATAACTTTGAAACAGCCGCACAGAATGCTATTCAAAATGTGTTTAACAGTGACATTAAAGGGTGTTTGTTTCATTACAGACAGGCCATATGGAGAAACGTACAAAAACCTGGCCTACAGAGTCTTTTTGGCAGTGATGAATGCGTTACATCATTTGTCCGTCAGGCATCAGCTCTCCCTCTGATTCGACTAAGTGACATAAACGATGTGTGGTCAGATACTATGGCCACTGCTGATTTAGACAACCCCAAAATTTCAGGTTTTGCAGACTATGTGACTGAACATTGGCTGGAAGGTTTCAGTCGTACAATGTGGAACCACTATGACGACCAGGGGCCAAGAACCAACAATCACGTAGAGGGGTGGCATGCAAAACTCGCCAAACTGTACGAACACCATAAAAATCGTACATAGAATCATCCATTCTGCAACTCAGGAATGGGGGCAAGGTGCCCATCAAAAAGAAAAAGTATAGAGTGCTTGAGCACAGGCTGGAGAGAAAGAAGGAGAAATTGGAGAGCGACCAGATCACGTTAGATCAGTATTGTGATGCCGTGTCTCATTTTGTAGGATTGTAAATATGAAATGTAAAAATGTCCAAAATTGTTTGTTAAAAATATGTATGTTCATATGTTGTTTGTTAGAAAAATTCTTAGAAAATAAGTATGTATTTGTGTGTGAAATTGTGATATTTGTTAATTGATCTCGTCTTCATATGATAAGAAATAATTTGTCCAAAATATAGATACAGACATAGCTAGTTAATCCAATTATCACACCTTCACTGGTCCTTGTAGGAGAACAAAAGATGTCAGCATTCCGGGAAGTCCCTGTTTTGTTACACAGTATTTAAAACATTTAAAGGTTTCAAGTTAAATACATACAAATATAGAGTTGAAACAGAGCATTATACTCATGTATGGCAACAATGAAGGTTACTTATGATGTATCAATGGCTACTTCAAAAGCTGACCAAGACTTCCTTGATTGGAACTTCCCATTTAGGATATGAATATGGTGGTAGGGTGGGGGATGTGGTGGCAGCAATCACTATGGTTGTTAATGATTTTTGTTACACAACTTGAAAAGATATACATGATTCTGTCAATATTATGATGGATGATGGAAAAGCATGTTAAAATGCTCACAAAAGCATTCATATGTTCCTAAAATAGTTATCTTTTACATTCAACTTGAAAACAATAACTTGATTTCTGTGGACAATTCAATATTTAAAATCTTCAGAAATCATTATTTATTTGCCTATATGTTATATACCATTACAGAAGTTGTGTTACTTAGTAAATATCCAATTGCATATGATGCTTATTCTGTAGTATATAGACAGGACAAATAAAGTGATGATATATCCTACCCACCACCACCAGGGGAGGCAACCAAGATTTTCCCAACAAGGGGGCCTGTGGTCCCTGACACATAGGCTAGAATATTCCCTGACAAGCTCATAATAAAGGGGTTGGTTTCCCTGACGGGGTATGTGTTGACTGCCCGAAAGAGTACCTTAGCCCCACCCCCATGGATCCACCAAACACCACTGACCACTACCACCACACTTTGTAAAAGGTGGATATAACAAAAGAATTGCTATAGGGTTGTGTGTTCCTGTATGCTAAACAGGGTTCAGCCTGGCAGCTGATCTTAGGGACTCCAGAGACTTCAGGGAGAAGTCGGGGGCCAGAAGGGAGAAGTCAGAGGACATGACGAAGTAAAAAAAAAACATAAAACGTATATGACGTTGTGACAAAATAAATGTACATAGAGGACACAATTGTGGAGAAAAAAATAAATAAAAGTTATACAAACATACATACACACACAAAACCAAGTCAGATGCTATACAACAAGAATGTAGGTTAAAATTCCCCACCCCTCCTACAAAAAACTGTGTCGTTCATGGTTCCTGAATGCCCTAACTCTTTCCCTACCAGTGATGACTATGATTACCATGCAGTTAATTTTGTATTTGCTTCAATGCCGTTCGCATTATCCATTATGAGAGTGTTCTTCTCCGAAATAGAAGGTATATTCTTTTAAAAAAAATATTTAAAGTATTTAAAATAAATTTCAAGTTCACATAAGAAGCTGGGTCATTCATGGTTTCTGAATGCCCTAATTGAATTGAAAAAGCGTAGTTAAACAAGTTTTCGATATCCTTCGTAAATTAAGCATTATTAACAATTTCAGTTAATTTATTTCTAAGGTAAAAGACAAAATATTTCAGTTGTCTCCCTTCTCTGCTGCGCTTGGTAATAATAATACCATTACACTGCCCAGAATTTATTTATTTATTGATGTTTAAGGTCACATATTTATGCACAATGGCTAATCATGACCGTGACAGTTTTACGGGTGGAGGAAGCCGGAGTACCCGGAGAGAACCACCGAGCAACGACGAGCAGCTGCCAGCTCCCCAACATCGTAACTCCGCACTGCAGCACAGGCAGGGTTAGATTGGTTGAAGACATGCGTACCATCGACGTGCAGTATGCCTTAGTACACGGCGTCATCGTGCCCCCACATGGGCAATGGGGGTGAAGTGTCTTGCCCAAGGACACAACGCAGTTGCCGCAGGTGGGATTCGAACCGAGGACCTCTCGGCTTGCAGCCTGCACCTCTACCTACTGAGCCACCGCACCCCACACTGCCCAGAAAAATGACAATTTCTGTCGACCATCTTACATTGACACGAGCGATTGTTGCTATGAAGGCCAGCCATTCTTATCCATCCTAATATGTGTGATTTCTATCGTAGCCTTATTACATTTAACCCCCTTTCAACACAAGTTTTCAAAGAAAAACTTTCAATGCAAATTGCGCCATTGCAATGCAACCAATTTTTCAGTAGAACAGAGCGTAACCGTAAGCAATTTCGACGTTTTTATGGATGAACTGTCTCCTACACATTTTTGTTTGTTTTGAAACTGTGGTTAACTTTAATAAATTCTAATTAACTTGATGCGTTTTCTGTGTGATTCGTTGTTTTTGCTGACACTTTGTTTTTAAATAGCCATTTTGTGCTGGTTGCTATCAGTTTGGGCGTATTGTTCAAACGACTACGCCATTACAACTCTTCAAAAATATAAAATTGGGTGCATTTAGGCGATTTTCAGAGCTGAATGATGGATTTTAACAGCAGTCATGTTACTTTGTTGTGAATGCAGAAGCATTTTTTTTTGGAAATAAAACATAAGAAAATACATTAAACTGGCATGTCTCCCAAGGAAGTTTTGGAGGGCGACTTGAATTTCGCCCCCAATGTAAGCCAAGGCAACTTGAGGAATGACAAGGTGACTTCTTCGCCCTAGTCGCCCACTCGGCTGACCACTGATGCTAAAGAACACTCCCATATGTTATGTCCTTAGCTAACATAACGATCACTTTTCTAGTCAGTAGACTTCAACCTGAAACTTGTAAGGTCTCATTCAAACACACCCTGCTGCTGCAATGTGAGTTAAGAATCCTGAATTGGGTACATCCACAGGTGTCAAGCTTATTTGAAATAGTACTGCTGAGTCAATATGAATATACTCTAATGCAGATCAAGAACCAGTCAAGAAAGGCCCAACAAACCCTCCTGGCTCTGATCCAGCAGCACAATCTATTAAAAGGGTATAATGTGTCGATGACACTCGAGAACCAAGATAGAAAGATTAATTATGTTCTGATCTGGAACCATTTGATTTGGATCCAGTGTCACGTTCCTCATAACCTATGTGTAATCCAACATTGATGGAGTGCAAGCACTGTCTTGTCCTGTAACAAAATAAATATTGTTAACATCAACAATATGATCAATAACAGGAGGAGGAGGCGATGCTGATGGAACCAGCAAAGCCAAGTAGACATAAGAAAGGACATCACTTTGGACCACATCTTCTAAGTCCAAATGCCGCAGACGACACAAAGTAAATCTTGATGGTACCTGATACATGAAATGAAATCGATATGATTATCGTCAACATGTTTCTTGAATAAAAACTGGAATGGAACCTGGAAAATATGAACACTAAAGTTTAGGTTACACATAAGACAAAGATAAAGTGACGAAATACTCACTGAAAACCTTCTAATACATAATTATAAATTGACCTAAAACAACGTTTAGGTAGCAATATATAATCATAATAAGGATATATAGGCATACCTTTCCCCAGTCAGTTGCAACATCAGGAAAACAGAATAACTTCCATCAAGGTGGTCCATCAACTTGGGTTTGGTACATTTCTGCTGTGTGCACCACAGCTAGTAGTGTTTCTGCAGTGGTATATCAGTGTACACTGCAGAAGTACTTCAACAATGATAGTAAACATGATAGTGAACACTGCAGAGACATTGCCTGGTCTTTGAAAATTCTTTCAACACACTACAGAGATACAGAGACACTGCAAGAACTTTGAAAATACTTTCAGTACACTGCAGAGACACTGTCTCAGCTTAGAAAATATTTAGGAACACTGCAGAAATACAGATGACACTTATAAAAATTCAGCAAGTGAATTCAGCACACTGCAGAAACACTGTCATGACTTACAATATAAATTAATTTAGATCACTGCATAGAGAGGTACCAAGTGATATAACATGTAACATATTGCAAATCATCAAATGACACTAGTACCATTAAAATACAAAGCTTTTTAAATTCTTGACTCAGCACAGATTTTCTCCATGAATTTAATTAACATTTACTTCTAATTTTTAAACTTTAATGAAATTCTTTCAAGACAAACCCTAACAAAAGCACTGCCTAGCATTGCATAATACATTGGAATTGTACATAACTACTGTTTTGATCCATGGACCAACCAATAACATCAGACAGACCCCAACTCGAACTGAACTTGTATTTTAGTATGACTGAGACACAAACCAAGTTTGGTGCCCAGCGATAAATCCAAACACAAATTATTGCTTCGAAACCAAAATGTTGACAAAAAGGCAATATTTCGAAAGTCGAAATGTACCATAACTCTGGAAAGGGTAACAACTCTGGAAAGAATAGCCTGACCCGAATTATAATGAGTGGTATGTAGATTCTAAGGTGGTAAACATGCATACCAACTTTTGAAAGAGTCAGTCCATAAACCTCTGAGAAACACTCCCAACAAAATTCAGACTTATGCGGCAGATTATTCCAAATCAAAAAGGGGCATAACTCTAATAAAAATAGTTAGACCAGAACTATAACAGCAGGTGTAAGGGTTCCCATTGCAGTGATCATGCACACTAAATTTCGAAAGAATTAGTCCATAAACCTTTGAGGAAATCTCCAGACAAAATTCAACCAATGTGGTAAATTATTCTAAGTCATAAAGGGCATAACTCTGGAAAAAATAGTCTGACCAAAACTATAATCACAGGTGGACAGGTTCACATGGTGGTGAACACACATGCCATCTTTTGAAAGCATTGGTTCTTAAACCTCTAAGAAAATATCTGGACAAAATTCAGTCCAATGAGGCAAATTATTCTAAGTTGTAAAGGGGCATAGCTCTGGCAAAAGTAGTCCCACCGGAACTACAGTCATACATGCATAGGTTTCTATGATGGTAAACATGCATACCATGCTACGAAAGAAATGGAACATAAATCTCAGAGAAAATCTCCGAACAAAATTCAGACCATTAAAGCAAATTATTCTGAGTTGAAAAGGGACACAACTCTGGCAAAAATACTCCCACTGGGAATGTATGTGCACATGTACAGGATCCTATGGTAATGAATATGCATATCAAGTTTCTAAGGGAATGGACTTCGAACAGCTGGGAAAACCTCTGTACAAATGAAATGGGTGTACGGACAGGCGATGGACAGACAACCCATTTACATAATATGACCCTTTTTTTTTTTCAAACGAGTGTATGAAAAGGGGATGGTATTCAAAAAGTTGCATGATTGATTTTTCTGAATGAGTTGTACATATATGACTCTATATGTTTTGTTATAGGATATTTAAAATATTTAAAGGTTTGAAGTCAAATACATACAAATATAGAGTTGAAACAGAGTGTTATACCCATATATGGGAACAATGAAGATCTATCAATGGCTACTTCTTCAGTTGACCAAGACTTCCTTGATGAGAACTTCCTATTTAGGATATGAAAATTTGGGTGGGGGCGGGGGGGGGGGGGGGGGGGGGGCGTATGGTGGTGGTAATCATATTTGTTACTTAATGATTTTTGTTACACTACTTGAATAGATATACGTCATTCTGTCGATATTATGATGTATATAAATTATTATAAAAGTATGTTAAAATGATGACAAAAACTTCCATATGTTCCTAAAATAGTTATCTTTTACATTCAACTTGAAAACAATAAGCTGATTTCTGTGGACAATTCCATATTTTAAAAAATTCAGAAATCATTATCTATTTGCCCATATACTATATACCCTTAGTAAATAACCAATTGCATATGATGCTTCTTCTACAGAATAACAGGACAAACAAAGTGATGATATACCAAATCCACCACCTCCAGGGGAGGCACAAAGATTTCCCCAACAAGGGGGCCTGTGCTCGCTGACACATGGAATATTCTCTGACAAGCCCAAAATAAAGGATGCAGTTTCCAAGATGGGGTATGTGTTGACCACCAGACAGAGAGCTTTAATCCCACCGTTTTGAGTCCTCTGACCACTACCACCACTTGTAAAAGGTGGATATAACAAAAGAATTGCAACCAAAAAAGGAATGTTCTAAAAGATGGCCGTTGAAAAAGTAAGGGGGTTATAGGGAAAATAAAAGCACAAAAGGGTTGATTCTGACCTTATAAACCTATGTGTGTAATATTATAACAATTGGATATGTTTATCTCATTTTATAACAAGAAATATTGATCCATTAGCAAAAATCTAAGCTTATCTTCAACACTAAAAGACGACTGTAGACAGGGGCAGCTGAACGATTTTCAAAGGGGGGGCAGGGGGGGTGGGGGGGGGGGGGGGGGGCAGGGGGGCAATGGATGGTCGTCAGTATGACGAGCAGACCATGGTTCGGGCCATGCTGCAAAAATTTTTAATTTCCAGGGTTCCCAAACCCTCATTTTCATGCTTTTTTATACGTCCGTTTTGAAAAAACGGGTCGTATTATGGTATACTGCTGTCCGTCACATGTCGTACGATAACTCAAGAACGCTTTGAGAGATTTTGTTGGGATTTTTGGGTAGGTGGTGTATATCGATGGAGAGAAGCTCCCTTTCGTTTAGCATCGCCGTTTGATTAGTTATTCCAGAGTTATGGGACTTTATTACTTAGAAAATTGTTGATTTTTTACACGTCGTATGATAACTCGAGAACGCTTTGAGAGATTTTCGAGATTTTGGGGTAGGTGGTGTATATCGATGGAGGGAAGCTCCCTTTCGTTTAGTGTCGCCGTTCGATTAGTCGTTCCAGAGGTATGGGACTTTATTACTTAGAAAATTGTTGATTTTTTACATGTCATACGATAACTCGAGAACGCTTCAAGAGATTTTCACGATTTTTTGGTAGATGGTTTATGTTGATGGAGGGAAGCTTCCTTTCGTTTAGTGTCGCCGTTGGATTAGTTATTCCAGAGTTATGGGACTTTATTACTTAGAAAATTGTTGATTTTTGACACGTCCTACAATAACTTGAGAACGCTTCGAGAGATTTTCACGATTTTTTTGTAAGTGGTTTATGTTGATGGAAGGAAGCTCCCTTTCGGTTGGTGTTGCCGTTCAATTAGTCATTCCAGAGTTATGGGACTTTATTTTTCACATGTCGAACAATAACTTGAAAACTCGAGAACGCTTTGAGAGATTTTCGTGATTTTGGGGTAGGTGGTGTATATCGATGGAGGGAAGCTCCCTTTCGTTTAGTGTCACCATTTGATTAGTCATTCCAGAGTTATGGGACTTTATTACGTAGAAAATTGTTGATTTTTTACACGTCGTACGATAACTCGAGAACGCTTTGAGAGATTTTCACGATTTTTTGGTAGGTGGTTTATGTTGCTGGAGGGAAGTTCCCTTTCGTTTAGTGTTGCCATTCGATTAGTCATTCCAGAGTTATGGGACTTTATTACTTAGAAAATTGTTGACTTTTTACATGTCATACGATAACTCGAGAATGCTTCGAGAGATTTTCACGATTGTTTGGTAGGTGGTTTATGTTGATGAAAGGAAGCTCCCTTTCAGTTGGTGTTGCCGTTCGATTAGTCATTCCAGAATTATGGGACTTTATTTTTCACATGTCGAACAATAACTTGAAAATGCTTAGAGCAATTTTCATGATTTTTTGGTTGCAAGTATATGTTGATAGAAGGAATCTCCCTTTCGATTTGTGTCACTGTGCGATTTGTCATTCCAGAGTTATGGGACTTTATTCATCAAAATATAGGCAATTTTCCACATGTTGGACTTTGAGTAATTTTCATGATTTTTTGGTGGCAAGTATATGTAACAACAAGTACACATGTATACTCATATTGTGTGCTTCCCTCTTGTAATTAATAACGGGCGTATCATTATCATGTGCTCATGGCGCATCTGTTTATTTGAGATCTTTCAGGAGATGTATTTGAAAGATTTCCCACTTTGAGAGCCGTTAAAAAATGTCGGTAAAGAATACAGGTGAGGTCTATTTATCAGCTTTGATCGTAACGACCAAAGCTGATAAATAGACCTCACCGTTATGCTTTACCAGACGTTAACAGCAATTGTACTATCTGTGGATTATCTTGTCTGGTGTAGATTTGGTACTTGTATGTCTGTAAGATTATGACCTATTTCAGTTGACCGATTTTTTAACAGACTGTATACATTTTAGCGTTTGCTGCCACTTATTGCAAAAAATGATCCAAAATCCATCGAAACTGAACCAGTATGAGAAAAACATAGCTGGTGAAAATATGCAGGAGGCTCTGGATCCACCCCTTGTTTCACCAGTCATTGGTTGTGTTAGAATATATGCATACAAAAACAGCAAAAAAGTGGGGGGGGCTGAAGACACCCAGCCCCACCGGTTCTGACGCCCCTGGTAGATCGAGCTGTTAAGTGATGCAATCTGCAAAACAACAGTTAGTTGATAAATGCAAAAAACGAATGTAACATAAATAAAAATAAAATCCTAAGTGATTAGTACACAGGAACAAATTTGCCACTGGAAACAGAAAAAGTTTCTGAAAAAATCCAAAATGATTTTACCAATGTGACACAGTTTGCTTCCGATGACGGGTAAGACTCAAAAAATTAGGCGACCTAAGACAGGAACAAATTGGCACATTGCCACGAGAAACAGAAAAGAAGTTTTTGAAAAATCCAAAGGGATTTTACTGATGTGACGCAGTTTGCTTCCGATGACGGGTAAGACTAAAAAAAAATGGGCGACCCAAGACAGGAACAAATTGGCACATTTAACTTAGATCATATGTGGAAACAAACATTTTTCTGAGCAGGATAGAAACATCTATAAACCTTTTAGTCAATATTCAAACCCCTGTAGTTTACCAGGTTATTTAATAACATAACTACAAGTTTGAGTTGTTCGTGTATATTACCATTTGGACTATTAACCAGGCAGTATGAATACAAACATAACCTGGAGGTTCCATCTGTGATGTCAAATAAGGATTATCAATAGGATTACAATCTGAAAGGTGTTAATCCAATAATGCTTGCAGATTGCATCACTTAACAGCTTGATCTACCAAGGGCAGCAGAACCGGTGGGGCTGGGTGTCTTCAGCCCCCCCCCCTCCCCACCCCCCCCCATATTTTTGCTGTTTTTGTATGCATATATTTTAACACAACCAATGACTGGTGAAACAAAGGGTGGATCCAGAGCCTCCCGCATATTTTCGCCAGCTATGTTTTTCTCATACTGGTTCAGTTTCAATGGATTTCGGATCATTTTTTGCAATAAGTGGCAGCAAATATTAAAATGTATACAGTCTGTTAAAAAATCTGTTAACTGAAATAGGTCATAATTTTACAGACATACAAGTACCAAATCCAACCCAGACAAGATAATCCACAGACAGTATAATTGTTTTTAACGTCTGGTAAGGCATAAAGGTGAGGTCTATTTATCAGCTTTGGTCGTTACGATCAAAGCTGATAAATAGACCTCACCTGAATTCTTTACCGACATATTTTAACGGCTCTCAAAGTGTGAAATCTTTAAAATACATCTCCTGAAAAATCTCAAAAAAGGCATGGAAATGGGGGTTTGGGGACCCTGGAAATTTAAAATTTTCGCAGCATGACCCAAACCATGGTCTGCCTGTTATACCGTCGACCATCCATCACCCAATCATCCCCCCCACCCCCCTTTGAAAATCGTTCAGCCGCCCTGTCTACAGTCGTCTTTTAGTGTTGAAGATGAGCTTAGATTTTTGCTAATGGATCAATATTTCTTGTTATAAAATGAGATAAACATATCCAATTGTTATAATATTACACACATAGGTTTATAAGGTCAGAATCAACCCTTTTGTGCTTTTATTTTCCCTATAACCCCCTTACTTTTTCAACGGCCATCTTTTAGAACATCCCTTTTTTGGTGGCAATTCTTTTGTTATATCCACCTTTTACAAAGAGTGGTGGTAGTGGTCAGAGGACTCAAAACGGTGGGATTAAAGCTCTCTGTCTGGTGGTCAACACATACCCCATCTTGGAAACTGCATCCTTTATTTTGGGCTTGTCAGAGAATATTCCATGTGTCAGCGAGCACAGGCCCCCTTGTTGGGGAAATCTTTGTGCCTCCCCTGGAGGTGGTGGGTTTGGTATATCATCACTTTGTTTGTCCTGTTATTCTGTAAAAGAAGCATCATATGCAATTGGTTATTTACTAAGGGTATATAGTATATGGGCAAATAGACAATGATTTCTGAAGTTTTTAAAATATGGAATTGTCCACAGAAATCAGCTTATTGTTTTCAAGTTGAATGTAAAAGATAACTATTTTAGGAACATATGAATGTTTTTGTCATCATTTTAACATACTTTTGAATCATCCATCATAATATTGACAGAATGACGTATATCTATTCAAGTAGTGTAACAAAAATCATTAAGTAATAAATATGATTACCACCACCACACACCCCACCCCACCCACATTTTCATATCCTAAATAGGAAGTTCTAATCAAGGAAGTCTTGGTCAACTGAAGAAGTAGCCATTGATAGATCTTCATTGTTCCCATATATGGATATAATGCTCTGTTTCAACTCTATATTTTTATGCATTTGACTTAAAACCATTAAATGTTTTAAATATCCTGTAACAAAGCATATAGAGTCATATATGTACAACTCATTCAGAAAAATCAATCATGCAACTTTTTGAATACCATCCCCTTTTCATATGCTCGTTTGAAAAAAAAAAATGGGGTCATATTATGTAAATGGGTTGTCCGTTCATCGCTTGTCCATACACCCATTTCTTTTGTACAGAGGTTTTCTCAGCTGTTCGAAGTCCATTCCCTTAGAAACTTGATATGCATGTTCATTACCATAGGAACCTGTGCATGTGCACATATATTTCCGGTGGGAGTGTTTTTGCCAGAGTTGTGTCCCTTTTCAACTCAGAATAATTTGCTTTATTGGTCTGAATTTTGTTTGGAGATTTTCTCTGAGATTTATGTTCCATTTCTTTCGTAGCATGGTATGCATGTTTACCATCATAGAAACCTACGCATGTATGACTGTAGTTCCGGTGGGACTACTTTTGCCAGAGCTATGCCCCTTTACAACTTAGAATAATTTGCCTCATTGGTCTGAATTTTGTCCAGATATTTTCTTAGAGGTTTAAGAGCCAATGCTTTCAAAACATGGCATGTGTGTTCACCACCATGTGAACCTGTCCACCTGTGATTATGGTTGTGGTCGGACTATTTTTTCCAAAGTTATGCCCTTTGTGACTTAGAATAATTTACCACATTGGTTGAATTTTGTCTGGAGATTTCCTCAAAGGTTTATTGAATAATTCTTTTGAAATTTAGTGTGCATGATCACTGCAATGGGAACCCTTACACCTGCTGTTGTAGTTCTGGTCTGACTATTTTTATTAGAGTTATGCCCCTTTTTGATTTGGAATAATCTGCCGCATAAGTCTGAATTTTGTTGGGAGGGTTTCTCAGAGGTTTATGGACTGACTCTTTCAAAAGTTGGTATGCATGTTTACCACCTTAGAGTCTTCATACCAGTCATTATAATTCGGGTCAGGTTATACTTTCCAGAGTTGTGACCCTTTCCAGAGTTATTCTACATTTCGACTTTAGAAATATTGCATTTTTGTCAACATTTTGGTTTCGAGGCAATAATTTGTGTTTGGATTTATCGCTGGGCACCAAACTTGGTTTGTGTCTCAGTCATACTAAAATACAAGTTCAGTTCGAGTTGGGGTCTGTCTGATGTTATTGGTTGGTCCATGGATCTAAACAGTAGTTATGTACAATTCCAATGTATTTTGCAATGCTTGGCAGTGCTTTTGTTAGGGTTTGTCTTGAAAGAATTTCATTAAAGTTTAATAAATAGAAGTAAATGTTAAATTCATGGAAAAAGTCTGTGTTGAGTCAAGAATTTAAAAAGCTTTGTATTTTAATGGTACTAGTGTAATTTGATGATTTGCAATATGTTACATGTTATATCACTTGATACCTCTCTATGCAGTGATCTAACAATTAATTTATATTATAAGTCATGACAGTGTTTCTACAGTGTGCTGACTTCACTTGCTGAATTTTTATAAGTGTCATCTGTATTTCTGCAGTGTTCCTAAATATTTTCTAAGCTGAGGCAGTGTCTCTGCAGTGTACTGAAAGTATTTTCTAAGTTCTTGCAGTGTCTTTGTATCTCTGTAGTGTGTTGAAAGAATTTTCAAAAACCAGGCAATGTCTCTGCAATGTTCAGATTTACTATCATTGTTGAAATACTTCTGCAGTGTACACTGATGTACCACTGCAGAAACACTACTAGCTGTGGTGCACACAGCAAAAATGTACCAAGCCCAAGTTGATGGACCACCTTGATGGAAGTTAGTCTGTTTTCCTGATGTTGCAAGTGACTGGGGAAAAGTATGCCTATATAACCTTATTATGATTATATATTGCTACCTAAACGTTGTTTTAGGTCAATTTATAATTATGTATTAGAAGGTTTTCAGTGAGTATTTCATCACTTTATCTTTGTCTTATGTGTAACCTAAACTTTAGTGTTCATATTTTCCAGGTTCCATTCCAGTTTTTACTCAAGAAACATGTTGACGATAATCATATCGATTGCATTTCATGTTTCAGGTACCATCGAGATTTACTTTATGTCGACTGCAGCATTTGGACTTAGAAGATGTGGTCCAAAGTGAAGTCCATTCTTATGTCTACTTGGCTTTGCTGGTTCCATCAGCATTGCCTCCCCCTCCTGTTATTGATCATATTGTTGATGTTAACAATATTTATTTTGTTACAGGACAAGACAGTGCTTGCACTCCATCAATGTTGGATTACACATAGGTTATGAGGAACGTATGTGACACTGGATCCAAATCAAATGGTTCTGGATCAGATCGTAATTGATCTTTCTGTCTTGGTTCTCGAGTGTCATCGACACATTATACCCTTTTAATAGATTGTGCTTGTCTTGGTTCTCGAGTGTCATCGACACATTATACCCTTTTAATAGATTGTGCTGCTGGATCAGAGCAGGAGGGTCTGTTGGGCCTTTCTTGACTGGTTCTTGATCTGCATTAGAGTATATTCATATCAACGCGGCAGTACTATTTCAAATAAGCTTGACACCTGTGGATGTACCCAATTCAGGATTGTTAACTCACATTGCAGCAGCAGGGTGTGTTTGAATGAGACCTTACGAGTTTCGGGTTGAAGTCTACTGACTAGAAAAGTGATTGTTATGTTAGCTAAGGACATAACATATGGGAGTGCTCTTTAGCATCAGTGGTCAGCCGAGTGGGCGACTAGGGCGAAGAAGTTGCCTTGTCATTCCTCAAGTTGCCTTGGCTTACATTGGGCGCGAAATGCAAGTCGCCCTCCAAAACTTCCTTGGGAGACATGCCAGTTTAATGTATTTTCTTATGTTTTATTTCCAAAAAAAATGCTTCCGCATTCACAACAAAGTAACACAACTGCTGTTAAAATCCGTCATACGACTCTGAAAAAAGCCTAAACTCGCCCAATTTTGTATTTTTGAAGAGTTGTAATGGCGTAGTCATTTGAACAATACGCCCCAACTGATAGCAACCAGCACAAAATGGCTATTTAAAAACAAAGTGTCAGCAAAAACAACGAATCACACAAGACACACATCAAGTTAATTAGAATTTACTAAAGTTAACAACTGTGTCAAAACAAAAAAAAATGTGTAGGAGACAGTTCATCCATAAAAATGTCGAAATTGCTTACGGTTACGCTCTGTTCTACTGAAAAATTGGTTGCATTGATATTTGCCCCACAAATTGCAATGGCGCAATTTGCATTGAAAGTTTTTCTCTGAAAACTTGTTTTGGAAGGGGGTTAAATGTAATAAGACTACGCTAGAAATCACGCATATTAGGATGGATAAGAATGGCAGGCCTTCATAGCAACAATCGCTTGTGTCAATTGAAGATGGTCGACGGAAATTTTCATTTTTCTGAGCAGTGTATTGGTATTATTATTACCCAGCGCAGCAGAGAAGGGAGACAACTGAAATATTTTGTCATTTACCTTAGAAATAGATTAACTGAAATTGTTAATAACGCTAAATTTACGATGGATATCGAAAACTTGTTTAACTACGCTTTTTCAATTCAGTTAGGGCATTCAAAAACCATGAATGACCCAGCTTCTTATGTTAACTTGAAATTTATTTTAAATACTTTAAATATTTTTTTTAAAAGAATATACCTTCTATTACGCAGAACAACACTCTCACAATGGATATGCTAAATTTCAAATCCACTGCATTGAGGCAAATACAAAATCAACAGCATGGTAACCATAGTCATCACTGGTAGGGAAAGAGTTAGGGCATTCAGAAACCATGAACGACACAGTTTTTTGTAGGAAGGGTGGGGGATTTTAACATACATTCCTGTTGTATAGCATCTGACTTGGTTTTCTGTGTGTATGTATGTTTGTATAACTTTTACTTATTTTTTTCTCCACAATTGTGTCCTCTATGTACATTTATTTTGTCACGATGTCATATACGTTTTATGTTTTTTTCTGACTTCGTCATGTCCACTGACTTCTCCCTTCTGGCCCCTGACTTCTCCCTAAAGTCTCTGGAGTCCCTAAGATCAGCTGCCAGGCTGAACCCTGTTTAGCATACAGGAACACACAACCCTATTGCAATTCTTTTGTTATATCCACCTTTTACAAAGAGTAGTGGTAGTGGTCAGTGGTGTTTGGTGGATCCATGGGGGTGGGGCTAAGGTACTCTGTTGAGTAGTGAACACATACCCCGTCAGGGAAACCAACCCCTTTATTATGAGCTTGTCAGGGAATATTCTAGCCTATGTGTCAGGGACCACAGGCACCCTTAATGGGAAAATCTTGGTTGTCTCCCCTGTTGGTGGTGGGTAGGATATATCATCACTTTATTTGTCCTGTCTATATACTACAGAATAAGCATCATATGCAATTGGATATTTACTAAGTAACACAACTTCTGGAATGGTATATAATATATAGGCAAATAAATAATGATTTCTGAAGCTTTTAAAATATCGAATTGTCCACAGAAATCAAGTTATTGTTTTCAAGTTGAATGTAAAAGATAACTATTTTAGGAACATATGAATGCTTTTGTGAGCATTTTAATATGCTTTTCCATCATCCATCATAATATTGACAGAATCATGTATATCTTTTCAAGTTGTGTAACAAAAATCATTAACAACTGTAGTGATTGCTGCCACCACATCCCCCACCCTACCACCATATTCATATCCTAAATGGGAAGTTCCAATCAAGGAAGTCCTGGTCAGCTTTTTAAGTAGCCATACATCATAAGTAATCTTCATTGTTGCCATACATGAGTATAATGCTCTGTTTCAACTCTATATTTGTATGTATTTAACTTGAAACCTTTAAATGTTTTAAATACTGTGTAACAAAACAGGGACTTCCCGGAATGCTGACATCTATTGTTCTCCTAAAGGGACCAGTGAAGGTGTGATAATCGGATTAACTAGCTATGTCTGTATCTATATTTTGGACAAATTATTTCTTATCAAATGAAGACGAGATCAATTAACAAATATCAGAATTTCACACACAAATACATACATATTTTCTAAGAATTTTTCTGACAAACAACATATGAACAACATATGAACATACATATTTTTAACGAACAGTTTTGGACATTTTTACATTTCATATTTACAATCCTACAAAATGAGACACGGCATCACAATACTGATCTAACGTGATCTGGCCGCTCTCCAATTTCTTCTTCTCTTTCTCCAGCCTGGGCTCAAGCACTCTATACTTTTTCTTTTTGGTGGGCACCTTGCCCCCATTCCTGAGTTGCAGTATGCATGATTCTGTGTATGATGTTTATAGTGGTGGTACAGTTTGGTGAGCTTTGCATGACACCCCTCTATGTTATTGTTGGTTCTTGTTCCCTGGTTGTCATAGTGGTTCCACATTGCACGACTGACACCTTCCAGCCAGTGTTCAGTCACATAGTCTGCAAAACCTGAAATTTTGGGGTTTTCTAAATCAGCAGTGGGCATAGTATCTGACCACACATCGTTTATGTCACTTGGTCGAATCAGAGAGAGAGCTAATGCCTGACGGACAAGTGATGTAACTCTTTCATCACTGCCAAAAAGACTATGTAGGCCATGTTTTTGTACGTTTCTCCATATGGCCTGTCTGTAATGAAACAAACACCTTTTAATGTCACTGTTAAACACATTTTGAATAGCATTCTGTGCGGCTGTTTCAAAGTCAGTAACAACTGTTGCAGGACTTAAATGAACACTTAGTCTTAGATGTTTATTTAGAAAAAGAGTTTGGCTTGACTGATTTGGAATCACAACAAATCACAACAGAGTAGTTGAATAATTTAACAGAATAAAACAAATTTAATGATAATAATAATATACACATTTTTATAGCACCAAAATTATAGTTCAGAAGATATAGAACCATATTCTAAGGCGCTGTACATGTTACTGAGCTCATGTAAATATACAAACGGAATATATACAGTATCTTACAGTCCAGAACATCACTTATAGGCTTTTTGAAACAGGTATGTTTTGAGATCTGTCTTGAAAAGGTTGACATTTGACAGTCTTTTTTGGTGTTCTGGTAAATTATTCCACAAGTGAGGGCCAGCAAATGAGAATGACCTATCTCCAAATGTCTTACACCTATGTTTTGGAACATGTATCAGCATTTTACCATAGGACCTCAGGTTGTATTGACACACATTCTTGGTATTAAGGAGTTCTTCTAAGTAGGCTGGTGACATGTTGTTTTGTGTCTTAAAAACTAATAATAAAGTTTTGATAATTATTCTGTACTTGACTGGCAGCCAGTGCATATCCCTCCGAACAGGAGTGATGTGTTGAGATCGTGATACCCTACATACCACTCGGGCTGATGCATTTAGTACCATCTGCAGGCGAGAGTACTGATATTGTGGAAGGTTGAACAGTAAGGCATTACAATAATCCAAATATGAAGTTACAAAGGCATGAATTAGGGTTTTTGTTGAGTCGTTTCACTTTGTAGAGACCTCTGATAACAGATATGGCTTGATTAATTAATAATCACAACAGAACAACAATGTTTGTGACTAGCACAGTGTCTTGTAACAGAAATCTAAACAGTGGTCACTTCTCTGAATGCTGACACTTAGTAATAAAAGGTCAGTGTTTTTATAGAACAAACTATACCTAATTAACAACCCTCGCTGTCGGCATTCAGAGAAAATATTTTAATTTTCCCAATTTCACCATGTTGGCATTCCGAGAATAAATCAACAAAACATATACAACTCATTCAGTAAAATTAACCATGCAACTTTTTGAATGCCACCCCCTTTTTTATACACCCATTTTTAGCTCAACTGTTTACAGTCTGGGCTATAGTCATGACTTTCGTCCGTCTGTCCGTATGTTAACATTTAGAGTTTTGGTTAAAGTTTGTGGTTAAAGTGTTTGAGTCAAGGTTAAAGTTTTTTTTTTCTTTTAAATTAATATTAATTACTATTGATTGTATCATTCTCATTATGTTTCATGTTATTTTTGGAAATATTTAACCCTTTTTTGTATGGCAATTTAACTACAACCTCCAGGTTAAAGTTTTTTGGTTAAAGTTGTTTTTGTTCACAAAGTTACACCTTTAATTCTTCAAACAGTTTAGTGCAATGTCACTGTTTCTCATTGGGACAATGTCTACTGAACCTTTCTACGGTTATTTTTATTAATGCTGGCATGTTTTTAACCCCTTTTAAATATATTTTCAGACTAGTTTCTTTGTGTTTGAAATTAGGCTTTGCCACATATTTTCTTACTTTAATTCTTGCATGGTCAATACAACTTAATGACTGCATTTACATCAATGATTTCTTTTATCGGTTTTAGAAAATATTTATCCTATTTTGCAGTCAGTTTTACTTAGTATTCCCAGTTTAAAGTTTTGGATTAAAGTTTTGCTTTTCAAGGTTGTACCTTTCATTCTTCAAACACTGTGTTTCAACGTCATTGTTTTTCATTTGGGGCAGGGTCAACTGAACCTGTGTACAGTGGTTTCAACTAATATTGGCATTAATTTAACCCTTTTCAAAAAGGTTTTTAAACTTAGTTTCTCTAAATTTCAAATTAGGCTTCTACCACATACTTTGTTACTTTTTATCCCCCACCCACAAGGGAGGGATATAGCCTAGAGCTCTGTCCATCCATCTGCTCTGTCCATCTGTCTGAACTTTGTTTATGGCATAACTTGAACAATAGTGAACATATTTCAATTTTTTTAGTACATATCTCCATAGCAACAATGTCTACATCAAGTTCGATGACCACCATTATCCAGTGAAAATTATTGGGAGTTATTGCCCTGCACCTCCTCGCCTCTAATTAGGCATTTTTTCCTTGCTCTAAAATGGATTTTGAACTATTTAGAGAGACTACATGTGGAAATTAAACTCCTATAGAGACAGCCTCCCCCCCCCCCCATCTCCCCACTCCTTACCGCCACCCCCCGTGCCAATCAGGCACTTTTTTCTTAGTCCAAAATGCATTTTGAAGGATTTAGAGGAACTACTTTGGAAATTATTTTTTACTCCATGAATATATTTTTTTAAGGGGCAAAGTTTATTATTATAGTTTATTGGTGTTTTTTAAGGGCACATATTTCTGCACAATGGCTAATCATGACCATGACAGTTTTACGGGTGGAGGAAGCCGGAGTACCCGGAGAGAACTACCGAGCAACGGCGAGCAACTGTCAGCTCCCCAACATACTAACTCCACACAAGCAGGGTTAGCATTGGTTGAAGACAAGTGCACCATCAACGTACAGTACGCCTTAGTACACAACGTCACCGTGCCCCCACATGGGCAATGGGGTGAAGTGTCTTGCCCAAGGACACAACGCAGTTGCCGCAGGTGGGATTCGAACCGAGGACCTCTCGGCTTGCAGCCTGCACCTCGACCTACTGAGCCACCACGCCCCCCAAAGGGGCAAAGAGGGTCGATCTTAAAATAGTTATCATTAGTTATAATTAACCAATAGGTACTTGACAAAGGCTGGAATCTTGGAAAAGCGACATTTTAAATACGAGGATCGGTCAGAAAATAGTTATCAAATGTCATTTTTTTTCAAGATTTCAGCTTGTGCCGAGTACCTCTTGATACACATGTACTAAAATTTACGAACACATATATTGAATTTATTTGCATTACACAAACAGATTAAAATGCAGTACTGTTCAAAACAGAGACTAAGTACTGGAGTAATCCAATTTCACCAGCTTGAAATACTCTTTTAAAATGTCCAAGTGAATTGTCAATTTTCCTGTATTTTCTTTTTCTGGGTGCCAATTTTCCTCCTGCACTTAGCTGCAGTGTTGTTGATTCCTGGAATGACTGTTCTTTCTTAAGGAAGTCTATCATTTTGAATAAGTTGGGGTGTGAACCAGTGATAAATAGACTCAACTTCCTGTGCCACCCCTCGATGTGGTTTGTTGTACGGGGCCCAATTGTGTCAAAATAGTTCCACATGAACCACCAGTGGTCATCCTTTCACCCAATAAGTGGTAACATAATCAGTAAATCACCATCACATGCTATCAGAAAATTCTCTTCAGCAGCTGTCTTTGTGTAAATTTCAGAAAGGTCTATTTCAGAACGTTGGCGTGGTAATGACAGCCTTGTTTTTGAACGGGAACGGCATAGTGCTGATCTCACACTGTAGAATGTGGGTATCTTGGAGATAAACTCTAGATGAAACTCTGCTCTATGGAGGCCTGTAAAAAGAAAATAGGTTATTTTTAAAAAAAATTATTTAGAATACATTTTATGGAGGCCTGTAAAAAGAAAATAGATTATTTTTAAAAAAATAATACATGTAACTCTTTGTTACTCCTCCCAACATTCTGATATAAGCAGTTTAATATTTTCCTCACTTCCTTTTTGTCTGTCTGTCTCCCCCTCCCCCTCCCCCTCTCTCCCTCTCCCACACACTCCACCTCTTATATCTGATATGTATACTTACTTTCAATTTCTTCTTGGTAGATAGACGAAACTGTATTCGATCCTTCTTTCATTTTAATTTTTAGCTTATCTAAATACGCATCTACTGCACCTTGTTCAATATCTGCTTCATGGTTATGATGGTTGTTGTAGGTCATTACAATGTCATTCATCGTGTTGCTGGTCCCTCCACAGCCTGCCTGGCAGCATCACCAATGTGTCCGTTCATTGTTTCTACACTTTATTCTGTATTTGAACCCTTTGAATATCAGATGTCGTCCACCATGATTGTTGGCAATAAAATTAACATTCACTTGAGCGTTAGCCATGTTGAAGTGAGGATGCTAAATAATGCTGCTTATTTATACACTGAAAATTCAGCGAGTACAAAAAAAAGAACTCACTTTAAAATAAACATTGGTCCTTTTAAAAACTGAAAATTCACCGAGTACAAAAAAGAACTCATTTTATAATAACATCGGTCCTTATAAAAGGAGTTGATAAAATAAACCTCGGTCTTTGTAAAAATAGTCAGTTAAAAAACCTCGTTCATTGTAAAACGAGTTAGTAATATAAACTCGGCCAATGTAAAAGGATTTAGTGTGATGAGTGTCAATGCAAAATCACAACACGCGTGATCAACCATCAAAACAGACAAACTTGTATGAAACAAACTATAGTTTGTTTTCTTTGCGTTCTAGCTGTTAATTACTTTCAGTCGACTGGCAAAATGAAACTAACCCGTTTTGAGAGACTGCAAAATCAATTTTTGCAATTTCAGAGTATTGAAATCAATTAAGATCAATGCAATGTGTACAGAAATCAATAGTTCCAAAATTTAACCAGGACATCTGCCCAACAGAAAAACTGTCAGCACAACAAATCGAAAGGAATGGGTTCACAGGGACGGTTTGGGGAACAAGGCCCTTTCGACCCACATTTGCTGTATTTGAGTTGGTTCTTGTCTGAATATGGTGAAGGAGGTACTTATCGGCCTTTGTGACGTTTCTGCTTCTTTTTAGGAGGAGGTGGTTTTGATGGAGAGACTGTGACAGTGGCTGTAGGTGTTGTTGGTGGACTCTAGCTGGCTGGCCTGGATGGAATGGTCTAGTCCGAGCTGTATTAGGTGTTGTTGCTGGTGATGTCTGTGGTGGTGTTGCCTGTTGTGCTGCCATATTTATGTTGTTGATTTGCCGGTTGAGGTTTTCAAATGCTACCCTTAGTACTTCATTTTGCCATTCTCTTTTGATCCTGTGCTCTTCGGCTTCTCTTTTGTATTTGTCCTCAAGGCTTTCCAAGTCCAGGCTCTTTGGCGCTGAAGGGAGAGGCGAGTGAGGGTCAGGAAGTGGCGAGAGGGCATCTTCCAACTCCATCTCAGTCTCCACAGGACTGTTCGCATCCAACAGTTCCGGCTCAGGAGCCGGAAGTCGGTTGGGTGAGCCTGTGAGAGTGGAAGGGGAACCGGCGGCCGCCTCTGACCCTTTCCTTTCCTCACTCTTCTCTCTCTTCCTTTCCAAAAAGGCCTCCAGGCATCGGGTGCTCCTTTGCTTGGTAGACGGACTCTTCTTTTTCCTCTTCAGTCTCTTCTCAGGGCCTCCAGACTCCTTTAGGTGAGGACCAGTGTGAGAGGGGTTCCTCTCGCGAAAGGTATTACCTCTACCTAAAGGAGTAGGTGTTGTATCTTCTACAACGAACTCCAAGTTCAGGTGGACCCTCTTGCCTGTCTCCTGGACAGTCCAGGTGACAGGGCAAGAGATGCCCAGAGCTGTGATGGTCTTGGATGAAATGGTTTCGCACGCCGAAGGTGCGCAAGGACGGTTTGGGGGGGGGAAGCCCCTTTCGACCCTCTTTAACAGTATGTGATTTGGTTTGTCTGGTCTGGCCGTGGTAAAGGAGGAAAGTGTTAAGATGCTTAGCGGCGTCTATGATTTTGTCTGCTTTTCTTAGGAGGAGGTGGCTGAGTTGGTGATACCCCCTTTGGTGGTGTTGAAGGAGTGGTGGAGGGCTGACTCGGTTGGTAAGGTCTGGCCCTCGCAGCTGCCGGTGGTGAATAGCCTTTTGGTGTTGTTCTCAAGTAGTGGTTGCTGAGACTCTCTAATCCTATTCTGAGCATGTTGCCTTTGCACCCGCGATCTCTCAAGGCCTTAATATGGGCTTGTAGAAATATAAGGTGGTCGTCGTCTCTGGCCTTTTCTTCTAGGATACTTTCCACGGACACTGCGGTGTTTGCTTCTTGGATGGTGTCCCGGTCGGAAAAAGCAGGAAGAGCAAGAGTGGGTTTAGCGACATGTGTGATGTCAGCCTCAACTTCCTGCTCCACAAACAGACTATCCTCCTCCATCTCCTCTTCGGGGGAAGAGTGTGATGGGCTGGAGGTTAGACTATTACCTGGCGAACCAGCGTCCTCCGAACCTTCCACCGGAGTGGAGGGTACCGAGCTGGACGTGGAACGGACAGGGGTAGCAGGCACTGAGCGTTCAATACCATGATTAGCCTCCCTCTCTTCCTTCTCCGTCCTTTTCTTTTCCATGAACACCGTCAGTCGGCGGGCATCGCGTCGTCTGGTGGAAGGTCCCTTCTTTCTTTTCCTTTTCTTCTTCTGGCTGTCCTTTGTCTGTGTTCGGCGCTTGTCATCATCCTTTTGCAGGTCCGAGTCACTTGGAGGGTGACCAGTGCGGGGGAAATCCCCTCACGAAAGGTACTACACCTCTCCAAGGACGTCGGTTTGGCTTCTCTATCAAAATCCACTGTCAGGTGAATTTTACCCTTGAGCACCTGGATACTCCAGGTGGTAGCAAGGGTAGCCTTCACTCTGACAAGTGTTTCCTGGATAACAAGTAGGAGCTCCATTGTTTAGTAGTTAGCACCTCGGAGTCCAAGGTGCGAATGTGCGGTGATGGTCTTGACAAGTCGTTCTGGTATTTCTAGTGCTTCCATGATTACTAATCAAGGTGATGAGGTGTTCACACTCCGAAGTATTACAAATATCTTTCACTGTAGATTGGCTGGAAACTGTATTAATTGGCTTTCAATTACATTGATATTCAGTTGTATAACACTTCCAAGTTGACAAATTTTTAACAAGATCCCTTTGAAAATATAAAGATTATTGTTAAAAAAACAAACTTAGTTTATGTCCATTATTTGCTCAAATGTGACAAAATCAAAGAGGATTAAGCAAACTAGAACACCCTGGTAAGCTTATTTTTACTTAAAATGTGACTGAAATTATTTTCTATTAAAACAAAACCTGACAGACGAAAAACAGACTTTTCAAGGTATAACTGTAAATTATTATAAAAATAACGCATTTGAAAAGGAAGAGAAGGAGGCAAGTGAGGGCATCATAGGTTCAACACCTGTCACCCCTGACCAACCCCTGTCCAGCTCGGCACCCCCTTCGCAGAAGGAGGGTCCGGAGGACTGTGGGTCTTCAGGTGACAGATCAATCTCTAACCCATCTGACTCTTCATCCAAAGAGAAGATGGAGAAGGAAGATCTGTCTATGGTGCAGGAAGTTGTCCCAGACGACGCACCTTCCACCCCTCCTGCTCTTGCTTCTCCGGCTTCTTTGGACCAAGAGTCTGACCAGGAGGAGAGCTTCCTGGAGACCGTGGAGGTATTCCTTGGGGAGGAGATCCAGGACGACATTACCCGAGCCACGATCCAGGACAATTACAGCTACTTCATCAAAAGAAAATATCCAGCAAGCTCAATCAGGACATTCCTCTCATCAATCAATCTCAGAGGCTACAAAAAACCTCAAGAAGAAACAGCAGCTAGGATTAGGCCGTATGTTGCCAAGGAAAAACCTACTCCTCCTCCAGATCCAGCAACGCCACCAACATCAATCTCTCCGACACATCCTCCTCCCACCAAGAAAAAACGTAGGAGACATAGGCACCGCTGATCACCCCTACTCTTTCCCTCCTCTACCACGCTCAGACATAGCACAAATACTATACAGTCAATGAGGGTCGAAAGGGCTTGCCCCAAACTGTCCCTGCGTGCCTTCAGCGCGCGAAACCATTCCGTCTGTCTATTGATAGAAAGAGAACACTTTGTACAGTGGAGCCCACTTAATTGGATATCTCTTAATTGTATATCCCTGTTAATTGAATATAATTTTCAAACACAAAACCATTTACCATACCTTCAGTACAAATTTGATCTGTTAACTGCATATGGGTTGTAGAGTAAACTCCTGTTAATTGTATATAAAGTTTTGTAATATGTCGAAAAAATTACTGTGACACGCACCAAATTCCCCTTATTTATCAAACTTTTTGGTCTCACTACATCCAATAAGGCATTTATTGTATTATATCTTGTTTGACAGAGGTCTATGAGCTCTGTCAAACAAGATATAATAGAATAAAAGCTCAGTTTACCCCCAGAACACAGGAAACTGACCAAATCCCTGTTAATTGTATACTCCTGTTAATTGAATAATTTTCACTGGCAAAATGGATATTCAATTAAGAGAATTCTACTGTATAAAGTAAGAAATTACTATTTTGGATGAACCAACCCCTTCACATCATAATCTCAAAAAGTTTTTCAATTTATGCCCTTTTAACTGTCATTTCTCAAACAATGCCTCTGTACTTGAATTAAAACTGAATTAAAATAAAACAATAATAAAAAAAAGGTGAAAAATCAATTCTTCTCCATTTCTACAACAAATATTCTCTGGTTGGTCATTCACTGACTAGAGAAAACCTCAAACCTCTAATGAGAGACCACCTGTCTTGAGAGACCACTTTTGCTTGGCAAAAGGAGTGGTCTCTCAAGACAGGTTCTACTGTACTGTCTACTGAAGCTTTCTACAGTGATTTTCATTAATATTGGCAGGATTTTAACCCCTTTTAAACATGTTTGCAGACTTAGTTTCTTTGTATTGGAAATTTGGCTTTTACAACATACTTTGTTACTTTAATTCTTGCATGGTCAATACAACTTAATGATTGCATTTACATTAGTGATTTCTTTTATCGGTTTTAGGAAATATTTCTTTTTTACAAAACTAATACAGATTGGAAGGAAATGTGAGTGAGGGACTTTGATGCTGTCTCCAAAACTTTGGGGGAGATGGGTAGAATCATTCCAACCCTCCCTCCCCCCATGTTATTCAGAAGATAAATCCAGTTCTAATTATACAATTCTCTTCAAATTTGATATTACTTTTTTATACAAAAATTTGTAAAAACGCTCATATTATGTAAATGGTTTGTCCATCTGTCCATACGTCCGTCCGTTAACAATTGGTTTCCGACCGATAACTCCAGTTTGATAGCTATATGTGTATTTTCCAGCTAGTAATACAGGTCAAGTTTGAATATGGTTCAACCCCCCCCCTCCCTGCCCCTCCCCCCCCCCCCCCCTGGTAATTTAGGTAATTTTTCCCAAAATGCATTTTGAAGGATTGGGAGTTATTTATTTATTGGTGTTTAAGGTCATATACTTATGCACAATGGCTAATCATGACAGTGACAGTTTTACGAGTGGAGGAAACCGGAGTACCCAGAGAGAACCACCAAGCAACGACAAGCAGCTGCCAGCTCCCCAACATCTTAACTCCACACTGCAGCACAGGCAAGGTTAGATTGGTTGAAGACATGTGCACCTTTGACGTGCAGTACGACTTAGTGTACAGCATCATCGTGCCCCCATGTGGGCAATCGGGTTCAAATGCCTTGCCCAATGATTAACCGAGGCTCGGCATTGCTTAACTTCGGTGATCTGACGAGAACTGGTTACTGCAATGCCACCGTGCCCCTTGGGAGTTATTAAATGCAAACAAACAAAAATTTACTACTATATTAGAAATTATTTTTCTGAAACATCAAATTTTTTCATTTTTTACTTCTAACCATTGTTTATTAGTCCTTATTGGAAGAAGCTCATCAAGCTTGTCCCATTAAAAGGTCATAAGGTACGGGGTAGAGATATGAAAAAATAAAATTTGAATAGCAATTTTTGTATATCACGAGTGCATGGCAGATCCGTTAGGTAAAGGTTAACAGAAAATGGCTCAGACTATTTTGTGTGTAAGCATTGCCATTGCTGGGACAGTCGGGCTGCATTGTACCAACCACTTTTGTAATACAACCACTTTTGCAATAAAATTTATTACAAAAGTGATTAATGCATACCAACCACTTTTGTAATAAAACCACTTTTGTAATAAACTAACCATTAGTGTAATAAACTCATTTCGGTGATAAATCACGACATCCATATAAACTCATTTTGGTGATAAATCACGGTTGTCCATTTTATAGTCGGACATTGGGGATGGGGTGAGGGACTAGTTTACTTAAACATGTGTTGCACCTACTTTTGATATATTTACCACTTTTGATGTAGCTTGCCACTTTTGTGTAAAAATCGCCCACTTTTGCTGTAGATAGGCTCTTTTGATATAAAATCGACCACTTTTGATGTAACAGAAATGGCCACTTTTGATAAAACGAACAAGATCACCACTTTTGATAAAATGCCCACTTTGATAAAATCTATCCTCTCTTATTATATTTGAGTAATCTTGTTTGTTTCTTTGTTTGTTGGTTTGTCCTCCATAGACTCGAAAACGACTAGGCTGATCGGGTCGAAATTCGGCCTGGGTGTTTAGATTGCACCCAGAAAGGATTGGGGCTTCCGGGCATGGCTTGGGGGCCCGACTTCGCATATGCGCAGTGATGATATCGGAAACTACTCAGCTGATTGGGACAAAACCTGGGATATAATTATATGATCCATAGTGTGTGGATTTGCAGGTATGGGATGGGGCCCGACTCCAAGCATGCGTAGTGGTGCATTCGGAAACTACTGTTTCGATCGGGACGAAACTTGGAATTTGTATGTGGGATCCACCGGGTAGTCATTTGTCACCGTCGGGTTTGGGCTGAGGGCCGTCTTGTCGCATGCGCAGAAATGACATGGGAAACTTTTAGACCGATCTGGAAGAAACCTGGGATTTTGTATGTATGGTACATCGGGTAGTAATTTGCCACCGTTGTCTATGGCCTGGGAGCCAATCTTTGCGCACGCACCGAGATAAAAAACCCTGACAAAGTCGAGCACCCCCATCTAGTCTATATATTTGAGCAATCTTGTCCCTTTGTCTTTCTGTTTGTTCTCCATATAATCGGAGATGGCTGGGACGATCGGGACAAAAAAGACATAAGCTATTTGAACATGGAGTGGGGGCCCGTCTTCGCGCATTCGCAGTACAAATCTCAGAAACTACTGGGCCAACCGAGACGAAACTTGAGATTTTGTAGGGTCCATCGGGTATTCATTTTTCAGCGTCGGGTATGAGGTAGGGTCTGTTTTCGCGCATGCTCGAAAACTACAGTGTTTATAGGGACGAAACTTGGTATTTTTTTGTAGGGTCCATCGAGTAGTTATTCTTCACCCTCGACTATGGGGCGGGGCCCGTCTTCTCACATGCACAGTGGCGATTTCGGAAAGTACTGGGCCGATCGGGACGAAACCTGAGATTTGTATGTACAGTCCATTGGGTAGTAATTTGCCACCATCGGAGAAGGGGTGGGAGTCAATCTTTGCGCATGCTCAGAGACAATAGCTCAGACAAAGTCGAGCACCATATTTAAGTAATCTTGCCTGTGTTTGTCTGTTCTCTATAGACTCGAATATGGCTGTGCCAATCGGGACGAAACTTGGCATGGGTGTGGAGATTGGGTTCCGACGGGACATGGCTATACGAGCATGGGGTGTGGCACCGTCGCATGCGTAGTGACCATCTTGGAGACTACTCGGCCGACCGGGACGGAACTTGGGTTGTTATGTATAGTCTATCGGGTAGACATCGGTCATCATCAGGTATTGGTTTTCGCCCATCTTCGTGCATGGGCGGTAACAATCCCGGAAACTACTGGGCCGATGGACTCAAAACCTAGGATCTGTATGTAAGTTCCATCCAGTAGTCTTCTGGGCAACTCAAATTGCTCGTGTTAGGCTCAGCTGCCTATTTAACTTATTCACGGACGAATCCGGCCCTCCAGCTAGTCTGTGTATATATTACAGTAATCTTGTTGTCTGCATGTCTGTCTGTGTTCATCCACCCAGTAGTTTTGGTGAGCGTTACTACGCATGCGCGAAAACGGACCATTACCTACCCCATATCTGAAAAGTTCAAAACCTTCCCGGGGCAAAACTACATACCCATGCCAATTTTCTTCCCAATTGGATCATCCTTTTTCAAGTCTATAGAGAAGCGACAAACAAACAAGATTACTCAAATATATATTTAGACTAGATTGGAGGGGGGGGGGGGGGACTTCGTCTGGGCTGGTTGTTTCCGAGATCATCATTGGGCATGAGCAAAGATTGACTCCCAACCCACAGCAATGCAAATCCCAGGTTTCTCCCCGACGGCCCAGTAGTTTCCGAGAACGTCACTGCGCATGCGCGAAGATGGCCCCATCACACACCTGATGGTGGCAAATCACTACCCGATGGATCTTACATACAAATCTAAAGTTTCGTCCCGATCGGCCTAGTAGTTTCCGAAATCGTTACTTCACACACGCGAAGATGGGCCCAGTTCCAATAAAGGAAACACCTTCCCGGGACCAAACACACACACAGACAAACGAACTTGAATATATAACAGATTGGATGGGGTGCCCGACTTTGTCCGGGCAGTAGTTTCCAAGATCGTAACTGCGTATGCGTAAAGATTGGCTCCGCGCATGCACTGTAACGATCTCGGAAAGTTATGGGCAGATCGCGACGAAACCTGGGATTTAGCACTGTCGGCTACAAAGTGAAGAAGCACACCCACCCCAATTCACCCTACATCCAAAATACCAAAAACTTTCGTTGGCCCAAACTACACACCCATGCCAAATTTCGTCCCGATCGGCCCAGTCGGTTTCAATTCTTTAGAGAACAGACAAACAAACTGACAATATTACTGAAATGTTTTGAGAAAAGATAGATTTTATCAAAAGTAAGCATTGTGGTTCAACCACTTTTGTGATAAACTTCATTACAATAGTGATTATCGCGTACCAACCACTTTTGAAATAAAACCACTATTGTAGTAAACTAACCATTATTGTAATAAACTCATTTCAGCGATAAATCACAGAAGGCCATTTTATAGTTGGACATTGGGGTGGGGTGAGACCTAGTTTACCTAAACATGTTTGTGTGTCATTAAATAGAATAACGTTTCTATTCACCTGCTGAAACAAATGTCAGACACTTCCCCCCTAACAATTCCCCCCCCCCCCCCCGTCATGCCCCCCCCCAATTGGTCATTCCCCCCCCAAATAGTCATTCCCCCCAAAGTAGTCATTTCCCCCTTCCCCATTCCCTTCTAAGTCGTCATTTCCCCCAAAGTAGTCATCTCCCCCCCCCCCCCCCCCCAAAGTTGTCATTTCCCCCCAAAGTAGTCATTTTCCCCCCTAAGTTGGTGATCATTCAAAAGTGAAAAAAAATACGATTTTTAAGTCTTTTATTCTCTTCAAAACATTAGGAACTAATGTGGTTAACCTGTCTGGCACCAATGACCTAACAACCTAAGAGAAATCGCTTTTAGATGGCGGTTTAACTTTTGTACCAGCACCAAAACCTAAAACTGATAACCAAACAAATTTACCATCATACAACTGTAATTTTCTTAGGCAAATGAAATTAGCAGACCGCTTCAGAAACTCCAGCGGTCGGAAACTTCCTTTTACAGAATCATCTGGTTGGTCACCTCCAGATAGTGAAGTAGATCCCGAAATTATTGAGGCTAGCAAACGAATCATCCAAAAGGTGTTCAGCATGAACATCCTCTCCGATAAAGACAATTTAACAGTTGGTGAATGGAGAGCCCTCACAAAACTTCGAAAAAATAAGAAATTAGTAATTAAACCAGCCGACAAAGGTGGGTCGGTAGTTGTTCTATCTCAGGATAATTATATAAAGGAAGCCATGAGACAACTCAGCAATACTAAATATTATAAGAAAATAGATTCACTTATTTGGCCTAGTAATATCGAAAAATTCAATAAGATCTTAAAATTTCTCCTTGACAAAGGTCACATTACCAAAAAACAATTGAAATATTTAACAGCTAAGCTCAGTGCTCAAACAAGACAATTTTATATCCTACCAAATATCCACAAGGACCGTTCTTCATGGACGGATGACTTAATTCCACCCGGGAGGCCAATTGTATCAGATTGTAATTCGGAATCTTATGCGATCTCGGAATTAATTGATTATCATCTGAAACCTATAGCAAATAGACATCCGAGCTGTCTAAAAAATACAAAGAATTTCCTGTCAAAAATTTCAAAATTGAAAATATCGAAAAATGCAATTCTGGCTACTTTGGATATCGACAGTATGTATACGAACATTGATGTTGATAAAGGTGTTAAATCAGTTAAAAATGCATTTGAAAAATATCCCGATGCAAAACGCCCGGATCAACAAATTTTGGATCTTTTAGAGCTGAGCTTGAAAGGTAATGACTTTCAATTCAATGGAGAATATTTTCTACAAATAATGGGTTGTCCCATGGGCAAAAGATTCAGTCCTAATTTTGCAAGCATTTATGTAGTGGAATGGGAGGAAAATGCCTTAAGCAAATGTGCAAAGCATCCTCTCGTATATCTCAGGTATTTAGATGACATTTTTATTATTTGGGAACATTCAAAAGAAGATTTTGATGAATTTTTAGAAATTTTGAACAATCACGATCCAAATATTAAATTGAAAGCTACTGTCAGTGAAAATTCTGTTGATTTTCTCGATGTGACCGTGTATAAAGGCAAGCAATTTCAGGCGTCCGGTCATTTAGATTATAAAGTATATTTTAAACCAACTGATTCACATCAATTGTTGCACACAAAATCATTTCATCCTCAACATACATTTAAAGGTATCATCAAATCGCAACTCATTCGTTTCCACCGCAATTCAAGTGATAAGGTAAATTTCAATGAAGCTTGTTCTACACTATTTGGCACCCTCAGATCGAGAGGATACTCACTGCACTTTTTGCGTACCTTAAAATCTCAAACTCTGAAAAAGCTCGAAAGTCCAACTGAAACTACTGATTTCGAACCACTGAAGATTGAACACAACAGACTGTTGCAGAATGGTAGTGGCGTGGTATTTAATTGCAAAAAGCCTCGATGTAGATTGCATACTTTTATGCCTGATGAGAAAGAGGAATTTTCCTCTGAACAAACGAAAAATCATTATCAGATCCGTAACCCCCTCCATTGTGATTCACCAAACATTATTTACCTTGTCACATGTAAGCGCTGTCGGAAACAGTATGTTGGTCAAAGTCAAAATCCTTTCCGAGAACGTGTTACTAGACACAAACAGGATATAAAACATAATGCTGATGCCCCAGTAGCACAACATTTTAACCTTCCTGGCCATTCAATGGACGATTTCGAAATCCATCCAATTGAACAACCACCAATTAAAGACACATCAGAAGAAACGGATGAATTTAGAAAAAAACATGAAGCTTTTTGAATCAATACGCTTCAGACCCTCTGGCCATTTGGTATGAACATATCAGAGGGCGAATGCGAAAGGAGGTCAATCATTCCTTTCACTTTAATGTACAACAGAATGAATATCGAAATAGCAAAAATGTTAAAAGATGAATTCAATTTTACCAATACTAAATTAAATGAACCTTTGAATCTTCGACCTGTCATCGCCTATAAGAAAAACAAAAGCTTGCGTAACATCCTTGTAAGGACTAAATTAGAGCCCATCAATGAATAACATCAATTATTGCCAGTCAGTTTAACCAGTTCCTAAGCTCATCACTTAGTTTAAATCAATTTTATGTAAATTTTTGTCATGTTTGAAACCCAACAGGGTTCAGTAAATGAAAACAATTTTTCGGCGGCATATTAAAAGAAAAAAAAGTTTCAGTAGGAAATGTCTGTGCCAGTGCGATTTTTTAACCTCAAACACACACACACACAGACAAACGAACTTGAATATATAACAGATCAGATGGGGTGCCCGACTTTGTCCGGGCAGTAGTTTCCAAGATCGTAACTGCGTATGCATAAAGATTGGCTCCGCGCATGCACTGTAATGATCTCGGAAAGTACTGGGCAGATCACGACGAAACCTGGGATTTAGCATTGTCGGCTACAAAGTGAAGAAGCACACCCACCCCAATTCACCCTTTGTCCGAAATACCAAAAACTTTTGTTGGCCCAAACTACACACCCATGCCAAATTTTGTCCCGATCGGCCCAGTCGGTTTCGATTCTTTAGAGAACAGACAAACAAACTGACAACATTACTGAAATGTTTTGAGAAAAGATAGATTTTATCAAAAGTAAGCATTGTGGTTCAACCACTTTTGTGATAAACTTCATTACAATAGTGATTATCGCGTACCAACCACTTTTGTAATAAAACCACTATTGTAGTAAACTAACCATTATTGTAATAAACTCATTTCAGCGATAAATCACAGACGTCCATTTTATAGTTGGACATTGGGGTGGGGTGAGACCTAGTTTACCAAAACATGTTTGTGTGTCATTCAATAGAATAACATTTCTATTCACCTGCTGAAATGAATGTCAGACACTTCCCCCCTAACAATTTCCCCCCGTCATGACCCCCCCCCCCCCCCCCAAATTGGTCATTCCCCCCCCCAAATAGTCATTCCCCCCCAAAGTAGTCATTTCCCATTCCCCCTTAAGTAGTCATTTCCCCCAAAGTAGTCATCTCCCCCCCCCCCCAAAGTTGTCATTTCCCCCCAAAGTAGTCATTTCCCCCCCTAAGTTGGTGATCATTCAAAAGTGAAAAAAATACGATTTTAAGTCTTTTATTCTCTTCAAAACATGCTCAACATATTAAATTAAATCTCATAAAATGTGGCACACTCACAAAAAAATAATACTAAGTAGAGGTGGGGTGCAAAACATTACCAGATTCATAGAACTACATAGATAGCACATAGCAGACAGATACCATATATCTGTATACAGACTATTACATTCCCTAAACACTCCTTGAATTTGTTTGTTTGTTCATCTAGTTGGAATTTTAAACAGCCATTTTAATTTGGGACTCCATCAGTCCCAAATTAAATGGCTGTTTAAAACTCCAACTAGATGAACAAACAAACAAATCCAATTTTTTGGTTTTACCCCCTCCAACTTTTTTTTAACATTTTTTTTTCAGTCCTCCCCTTTTTTTAACATTTTTTTTTCAGTGTACTGTAATTTTAGTTAAAAAATCTAGAATTTACATGCTGCAGCCAAACATTGCTGACCTGGGAAGGAATGAAAAAAGGTCATGCCGGAAAAGCCCCTAGTGGGAATTAGAGAATACACATCATTAGTAGACTTATTGCTGTAAAAGCACTAAACCATCAATTTGACGATGAAAACTGTCATGAAAGTAGTCTACATAATCCTTTGGTGTTTGTAAAAACTGTTGCAGTTCATCCATTGCTCTGAAAACATACACTGTCAGCTAACTATTACTCTTCACACATTTTACAAGCAGAATTTTAATTTCTGAAGAGAGAAACCAAACAGGGATTAAATTTGAAGGTTTGGGCTTCAGTAACATGGAGTGGATATTGCTTATAAACATGCTCACAGAATCAATGGGTGCATCATTGGACAAGATAGGAAAGCATGAGGACAAGATAGAAAAGTATGAGGACAAGATGGGAAAGCACAAGGACAATATAGGAAAGTAACCCCCTCCCCCCCGGGTGTGGCTCTGTGTAAGCCTGTTCTTCGACTCAAAACAAAATAGGGAATGAAAAGGTGAACTAACAGGCAGATTAACAGCTCAGCTGTGGCCTTCTACCAGAAAGGGTTGCCTTCACTGACTCAACTAAAATTACAACACGTTTAAAGGCTGTATAAAACTAAAACTGCTCAAGAAAAACTAGGGAACGAGAAGGTGAGCTTACAGGCAGATTAACAGCTTAACTGTGGCCTTCTACCAGAAAGGGCTGCCTTCACCGACACAACTAAAATTACATCGCGTTTAAATACTGTATAAAACTAAACATGCTTGAGAATAAATAGGGAACGAGAAGGTGAGCGAACAGGCAGATTAACAGCTTAACTGTGGCCTTCTACCAGAAAGGGCTGCCTTCACCGACTCAGCTAAAATTATATCATAAGCCTATTCAATGACTGCATTAAACTAAATGTGCTATTTTTATCTTTTATTTTACTTCATTTTACATATTCTAATGAAAACTAATTCTGCTTTCTTCTTTTAAGCAGGTACACAGAAGATGCTTTTTTATCAGCACCCCAATAACCGCTACGGAAACTATAACCTTTATGGAAATTGCTACCCCCATCCGGGTTCCAGAATATCCTTCACTCCATCCCTAGCAGTGGTCGACCACTTCAAGGGAGGCGAGCATTGGTCCTGCGTCCCGCTTCTGCCCCTTTTTGTAATGCATCCACATTGCGCATTTTCTGTCCCACCCAAATAGGATTATAATGCAGGCCTGCCCCCGAACCAGGAAAGTTTGGGTCTTCTTTTGGTGGTCCCTGAGAGGGGTCGTTGTTTTCTTCCTAGACGTCCTACCACACAATCAGAGACAGCCTGATGCAGATTATACTTGCCAGTGATGGCCACCATTCGAAATCATCTCCTAAGTGGCAGACAATGCTTGCCTGAAAATCTAAGACTACTGCACCCTCTGGGAGAGGTAGTACCCTTGTGAGAGGACCCAACCTCCCACACTGGTCCTCACCCGAGGGTTCAACCTACACCAATCAACGAAGCCATCCATCTGTCACGCCGCAACCATAAAAACCTGCCGAGTACCTGGACCCTTCCCTCCTTCAACACGCCTCGACATGAGAAAACAAATCAGATACAGTCACTGAGGGTCAAATGGGGCTTGTTCCCCAAACCGTCCCTGCGCGCCTTCAGCGCCTGAAACCATTCCATCCGGTGCATCAGAGTGACTTCAGAGTGTGAGCACCTCAGCAACAACATCATGTGAGCACTGGAACTACCAGCAAGGCTGCAAAACACCATTTCATCTCTGGGCGTCTCTCGTCCCATCAACTGGACTATCCAGGAGAAGGACGAGAGTGTCTATCTAAGACTGGAATTCTCCACAGAAGAAAAGATTGCACCACCCCCCAAGGGTAGAGGTAGTACTTTAGTGAGAGGATCCCATCTCACACTGGTCATCACCCAAGGGGGTCTGGAGTCCCTGAAAAGAGAAGGAAACCGAGAAGAAAGAGCCCGTCCACCAAGCGGAGGGATGCCCGACGCTTGGAGGCATTCTTGGAGATGAAGAAAGAGAACGGTGAGGAAAAGAAAGAGCCCGAGGCGGCCACCACTTCCCCTCCCACGCCCACAGACAGCCCCCATCCAAATGCCGGCTTCCCAGCCAGTGTTGTCGGATGTGGAAGAGTGGAGACTGAGGAGGAAATGGAAGCTGCCCTCTCGCTTTTTCCTGATCCCCACTCGCCTCTTCCTTCTGAACCAAAATGCCAGGATGCGGACGACAGGCTGGACAACATCATACGGGAACCAGAAGATACAAGGGGACCTTCACAAGCAAGAGATGGACAGGAATTACCAACTATTCCTCCAACAAGTCCATGAAACCAAAAAACTAATAGATACCAGAAACCTACAACAAAAGCCTCAGCAATCATCCACAACCATTCCAGACTCGGCCAGGACCAGACCCTACAAACCTCACCAATCATCATCAGGCAGCCCACCAACAACATCAACTACCACTGTCTCTCCTCCAAACCTCCACCCCTGAAAAAGAAGCAGAAAAGACACAAGAGCCGCTAACAACCCACAACTTCTCCTCCACGGTCTAACACTTCAAAATTTTACAGCTAAAGAGGGTCGAAAGGGGCTTGTTCCCTAAACCGTCCCTGCGTGCCTTCGGCGCATGAAACCATTTGATTTGATGGGTGCATTATCAACCAAACAGTGAGTATGGTGGACACCGCAAATTAGCCGTGTATAAGCTGCTCAAATCATGTTGGACCATGGCAACATGCACTACAGTGTGAAGGATGTCTAAGATGGCAACACCGGACATGTAATACAGGTAAGTTCTTACCTATTTTATTTAACTAATATCAGGAGCTTAGGTACAAAGTTTTTGATATGCAAGTGAATGGTTTCCACTCAGCTTATCTCCCACCCGTGGTACGGGATATATCAGTCAACATTGGCAGAGTTGGTGATTTTTAGCTCAACTTTGGCGAAGCCAAATTTGAGCTTATGCCATGGCCAGTCGTCAGTCTGTCCATCTGGCCATCTGTCCATCTGGTCGACATTCCGGGCTGAGCAAAAGTACATAGTGGGGTTTACAATTTAGGGTCAGTGGTAGTTGTGGGGTTGGGTTACTACAGTGGCCACTTGTGGGGTTATTTTTTGCACTGCGGGGTTAATTTTTTGACCTTGAGGGGTTAGAGTTTAACTTGGGAAAAACCCCACAAGTAAGAACGTGTAAGAATGGCCGTATGTCCATCTGTCCGTCAGCAATTCAATACGGCTCGGGCTAGAGGCCGTATTTATGAACCGATCTTTACGAAACTTCTTGGGTACCTTTGTTATGTGCGTGGGACGAGAACAAGTGTTTTGGAGTCCAATCCGAAATTCAAGTTGGCCGCTGGCAGCCATTTTGTACAAAATCAGGTGCAATCAGATTTTTGCACACAACTTTCATATGAAAGCGCTGATTTGAATAATTTTTTGTATGAATGTTTAGTACCACGGGATACATCACATATAATACTTTTTTTCTCGTGCGTAAATTATGCAAATTAGACTAACTTTGATGTTTTTTGGTGTTACTTTCAGCACTGTAAGTGCAAATGCCAATACGGCTCGGGCTAGAGGCCGTATTTATGAACCGAGCTTTACGAAACTTCTTGGGTACCTTTGGTATCACCGTGGGACGAGAACGAGTGTTTTTGGATCCGGTCCGCAATTCAAGATGGCCGATGGCAGCCATTTTGTACAAAATTAGGTGCAATCAGATTTTTGCACAGAACTTCCATATGAAAGCACTGATTTGAATAATTTTTTGTGTGAATGTTTAGTACTATGGGATACATCACATATAATACAGGTTTTTTTCTCGTGCAGAAATTATGCAAATTAGATGAACTTTGATTTTTTCAGTGCTACTTACACACAGTAAGTACACATGTCAATTAGGCTCAGGCTAGAGTCTGTATTTATGAACCGATCTTCACGAAACGTCTTGGGTACCTTTGTTATCACCTTGGAATGAGAACGAGTGTTTCTGGGTGCGGTCAAAAATTCAAAATGGCTGCCAGTGGCCATTTTGTACCAAAATTAGGTCTAATCAGTTTTTTGTACACAACTTCTATACGGCTCAGACTAGAGGCCGTATTTATGAACCGATCTTTCCGAAACTTCTTGGGTACCTTTGTTATCACCGTGGGATGAGAACAAGTGTTTTGGGGTGTGGTCCAAAATTCAAGATGGCCACCAGCAGCCATTTTGTACCAAAATTAGTGCAATCAGTCTTTTGTACAGAACTTCTGTATGAAAGTTCTGATTTGAATAAATTTTTGTATGAATGTTTAGTAACATGGAATACATCACATATAGTACAGGGTTTTTTCTCGTGCAGAAATTATGCAAATTAGATGAACTTTCATTTATTCAGTGCTACTTATACACTGTAAGTGCACATGTCAATACAGCTCGGGCTAGAGGCTCTATTTATCAACCGACCTTCACGAAACTTCTTGGGTACCTTTGTTATCACCTTGGGACGAGAACGAGTGTTTCTGGGTGCGCTCCAAAATTCAAGATGGCTGCCAGTGGCCATTTTGTACCTAAATTAGGTCCAATCAGTTTTTTGCCACAACTTCTATACAGCTCGTATTTATGAACTGATCTTCACAAAACTTCTTGGGTACCTTTGTTTTCACCTTGGGACAGGAACGAGTGTGTTTTGGGGTGCCTTTGTTATCATTGTGCTATGAGAACAAATATTTTGGGGTTCAGGCAGACCCACTCTGGGACTCAAAACATTTCTTTTCTAGTTTAGCATCTGACTGTCACCCAACTTTACAATACTTTACCTATACATTTGTTACAGGCTACGGTTAGTATTTATGTACTTATACACTGTAAGTTCACATGTCAATACGGCTCGGGCTAGAGGCTGTGTTTATGAACCGATCTTCACAAAACTTCTTGGGTACCTTTGTTATCACTTTGGGGCAAGAACGAGTGTTTCTGGGTGCGGTCCAAAATTCAAGATGGCTGCCAGTGGCCATTTTGTACCGAAGTTAGGTCCAATCAGTTTTTTGTCACAACTTCTGTACAGCTCGTATTTATGAACTGATCTTCACAAAACTTCTTAGGTACCTTTGTTTTCACCTTGGGACAGGAACGATTGTGTTTTGGGGTGCCTTTGTTATCACTGTGCTATGAGAACAAATATTTTGGGGTTCAGTCAGACCTACTCTGGGACTCAAAGATTTCTTTTCTAGTTTAGCATCTGACTGTCACCCACCTTTACAATACTTTACCTATACATTTGTTACAGGCTACGGTCAGTATTTATGTACAGACCGTTAGAATACTTTATATGTACCTTTGTTATCAGGTCATTACCTAAATGTTAGTCATTGCTGTGTGACATACTATACATGTACATGTCTTAACAAGTTGAGCTACAGTGTCATTGACACTTTCATTTATTTTTTATTTCCTCAAATGTTTTTACCCTCTCATCTATAGCAATCCATATCATATTCTGGGTTCTTCAGGTAAAGAAAATGGGTACAGAATAAATAAGAAATAAAAATAGGTTCCCTGAAAGCTCTTAAGCTTGTTGAACCCAAACGTAGGTTCCGTTGGGTTCCCAGACATCAAATACACGGAACCTGAAAACAGGTTCCGTGAATCTCTGTAATCTGCATCAGGGCTAGCAAATAGTGAAAAAACATGATTGCCCGGCGGGCAGGCTTCTTTTGAGATCTGGTTGCCCGCCCCAGAAAATGGTGGCCTGGCATTAGAACTGATATTTGATTGCTCAATTTATACACATTTCAATGTGAGTCGATCAGATGTGACAACAAATAACAACAGGTGTTGAAAGATGGGGACAGATCAAGATTCATTTGTGCAAAAAAAAAAAGCCATGCGTCATGACAACTGACATGTTGGATACGGCACCATAGTCCCCCTCCCCCCCCCCCTTCCCTATCACGGCACGGATGTTTGTGTTTGAATCATTGTTCAGGACATTATGAGTGCACAGTATTGTCTCTGCAGGGATATGATGTCACGCCGTTCTCAGTTGCTTATCGTACTGGTGCACTCCCAATATCCGGGAACATTGATTCAAATACAACCAGACTCCACTCGTGAGCATTACAATATCAAATTTGCCCTGAATGTTGTGGGAGGTGTGAGTGTGTGTGTGCATGGGGGGGGGGGGGGGGGGGGGGGGGGGGTGTTGTCCCGGGACGTCGGGTGACCCTATTTGTGAGCCCTGTGCATGCCAGTTTTAACCCACTACACTGTACCACAAACTATATTCAAATTTGTTATTTCTTACATGTTCTTAACACATAGAAAAAAACAAAGTGAAACCAAGGTTTTTTTTTCCTGAAATCACCTCAAACGAAAAAACAAATATGAAAAATCAAATCCCTTCTCCATCTCTATAAATAATGTTTGTAACTTGCAGCTGCTTTGTAAAATCATAATGTAACATTTCTCAATTCCTCATCCATTACATGTAGTGTGTTATAATAGGATCCATTTTGAACAGTCAAAGAAATTCCTGACTATGCTAGATATTCTCAAGATTTTACTCTCACTTTTTTTTCTTTTTTTTTTTTTTGGGGGGGGGGGGGGGGTGTAATTAGTTGGATTGCTCTAGTTCTGAATTTACTGGTAAATTACAGTACAGCCGCTGTGGACTGGTCACTTTCCTGGCATGGGCAATATTTCCATGGATGGAATAATATTAGATTCCAAACACTAATTTTAGGAATAATTCTCAAAAATTTAATTAATGAAGCACTGGGTTCAGCCTGGTGCTTCATCAATTGAAATCTTGCTGATGAGTTTTTAGCTCACCGAAGGGAGCTAAACTTATCACTTGCCATCCGTCGTCGTCGTCATCCATCCGGCATCATGAACATTTTTCAAACGACTTCTCCTCTGAAACCGCTAGGTCGATTTGCTCGAAACTTGGTATGGATGTTCATTACTTTTTGTCAATTCAAGTTTGTTCAAATGAAATGGACATGCCTACTTGGGGGCTCCATAGGGGGCATAACTCTGATAGCACCCTATGTATATTTGAGAAATTACTAAAAAATCTTCTTCTCACGCACAAGTGGGCAGAATCATTTGATATTTGGTATACCACATTATGGGGTGGATCTGATTCAATTTTGTTCAAATCAGCCCCCTGGATTCATATTTGGGCTCACTATAGAAGCCCAAATTCGAACTTAGTGCATTTCAGGCAAATTTCTTAAAAAATCTTCTTCTCCAGATCCAGCAGGCAGAATCTTTTGATATTTGGTATGCAAGATTGTGGGGTGGATCTGATTCAAGTTTGTCGGCCCCCCTGGATTCATATTTGGGCTCACTATAGAAGCCCAAATTCGAACTTAGTGCATTTCAGGCAAATTTCTTAAAAAATCTTCTCCAGATCCAGCAGGCAGAATCTTTTGATATTTGGTATGCAACATTGTGGGGTGGATCTGATTCAAGTTTAATCAAATTGGACCCCTGGATTCATATTTGGGATTTCTATAGGAGCCCAAATTTGAACTTAGTGCATTTCAGGCAAATTTCTTTAAAAATCTTCTTCTCCAGATCCAGCAGGCAGAATCTTTTGATATTTGGTATGCAGCATGCTTAGGTTGTAAGATTCAAGTTTGTTCAAGCCAAGTCCCTGGGTTCATATTTGGGCTCACTGTGGTAGCCCAAATTATAACTTAGTTCAAAATGAGGAATTTTCTTTAAAAATCTTCTTCTTCAGATCCAGCAGTCAGAATGTTTTGATATTAGGTATGCAGCATCCTTAGGGGGGTGAGATTCAAGTTTGTTCAAACCATGTCCCTAGGTCCATATTTGGGTTCACTGTGGGAGCCCGAATGATAACTTAGTTCAAAATGAGGAATTTTCTTTAAAAATCTTCTTCTTCAGATCCAGCAGTCAAAATGTTTTGATATTTGGTATGCAGCGTCCTTAGGTTTGTTCAAGCCACATTCCTAGGTCCATATTTGGGCTCACTGTGGGAGCTTGAATTGTAACTTAGTTTGAAATGAGGAATTTTCTTAAAAATCTTCTTCTTCAGATCCAGCAGTTGGAATATTTTGATATGTGGTGTGTAGCATCCTTACGGGGGAGGGGAAGATTCAAGTTTGTTAAAGCCAAGTCCCTGGGTCCATATTTGGGCTCCCCGTGGAAACCCGAATTATAACTTAGTCAATATGAGGAATTTTACTTTGAAAATCTTTTTCTTCAGATTCAGCAGTCGGAATGTTTTGATATTTGGCAGGCAGCATCCTTAGGGGGTGAGATTCAAGTTTGTTCAAGCCAAGTCCCTGGGTTCATATTTGGGCTCACTGTGGAGCCCGAATGATAACTTAGTTCAAAATGAGGAATTTTCTTTAAAAATCTTTTTCTTCAGATCCAGCAGATGAATGCTTTTGATATTTGGTATGCAGCATCCTTAGGGGGCTAAGATTCAAGTTTGTTCAAGCCATGTCCCTAGTTCCATAAAATTTGTCTCTCATGACTTCATTCGTTTGTAGTGTTGATGAACCATGTCCAACTGAATGTGACCCCAAATACTTCTTTGAACCACTTTGGCCAGTTAAGGCTTCTTGGGGCCTCTTGTATTAACTGGTAAATGCATGCGTGGACATCACTGTCCACATGCAGATCATGACCAGTCCCTGACATCTGTACTGCAGGACTCATTGAACTAATAACTAATGCTCAGGTTGGGAATCCTCTAAAGTAGGCAACATTTTAGATACAAATAATTCACTTAACTTTACTACTTTATACTTGTGTTGCAGTCATGATACAGCCATTGATGCTGAAAGTGACATGAAACACCAATAAATAATTCCCCATTTTACCTTTTATCATATGATTCGTCCATTTTGTTCACTTTAAAACATTTCAAATTTTGTTTTCAAATTAATCAGTGATAAATAAAGTCTTCCATCAATTCCATTGGTCAATTTCAAAACTAGACAATTTGATTGTCTGAAGAAAATACAACTGGGCCAGATTTTCATAATTTGCATAATTAGAGTTGAGAGCTTTCATTGGTCAATTTCAAAACTGGACAATTTGATTGGCTAAACAAAATACAACTGGGTCACATTTGCATAATTTCAGTAGGGAGAATTTACGTTATCTGTCCTATTTAGGGTGGGTTATATGGTATTAATCTTTTACCAACAAGAAAAACGCCATTCATTTTTTTTTATATTTTCACTTTTTGCTTCCAAAACATAGGTTATGACCCCCTCAATGGAACGAGCTCAAGCAAAAAATGAAAATTTTTAGTTATACGTGGATGTTTTTTCCAAGTGCCGTCTGCAACTCAAGTAAGGTGATGGGTTAAAAAGTCATACTAAGTTGCTAATTTGTGCGTGTGTGTGTCATATGATAAATAGAATATGAAATGAGTGTTTTTCTCATATAATATTTATGTAACTCATCCAAATTTTCTGTTTGGGCTCGCCAGAGGCTTGTCAAAACGGAAAATTCTTAGACTCGTTTCATAAATATTATATGAGAAAAACACTCATTTCATATCCTCCATTTATCACATCTTGAGGACAACAATTGTTTTTGTTTTTCTTGAACAAGTAAAATTCATTCATTTTTACTTCCAAAACACTCCTTCTATAATGAGAAGTCATAAGCTAAAGTACAGTTGCCATGAACTGGTTGTACTCCACGCATGGGCAGTGATGCCCACACATGCATTTAGCAGGTAATAAAACTCAGCATCAGCAAAATTGAAGCACCAAGTTGTACCCGGTGCTTCTTTAATTAATTTTTCGATGATTACATGTATTCCTTGTATTAATGTTTGCAATCTGATATTATATTGCATCCATGGAAATATTGCCCACCCGAGGAAAGTGACCAGTACATGCTGGCAATACTGTATGTTTTGTAGGTAAATAGTGGAAACTTGAATTGTAATTTTAGTGAATAGTGCTGGCCGCTTTTGGTTACAAGGTAATAAGTAAGGAGTTAAGAGGTAATTAGTTTTATGTTATAACTACAGGCAAAAGATATGTTTAAATTATCATAGTGATTGAGTGTTTTTAATGCTGAGAAAACAAAAATTAAGTTTCCTGTTGAATTGTTTTCAGAATCAAGTTTTGTTTTGTGCCTTATTTTTTTAATTTTGTGCAAGTTAAAGAGGCCAAGGTCTCCTGTGTGTATGTATAAATAAAAGCACTGTTTTCCACCAGTTTTATTCAATGTATATCTTTTATTGACATATATCTTTTATCATTCATAGGTCATGGTATGAAAGGAGGAATAAAAAGTATTTAATATTATTTTCGGTACTTTTTTTTCAGAATTGGGGATCAGATTTCAGTTTATCAAATAAACAGAGTGCAGATGTAGTAGCTTTTACATCAATGTTGGAAGAGAGACTCCTGCCTGCAGTGGTGAGCAATAAGTTTGTCTGGTTATTTCTCTATTATATTCCATGAAAGTATCAAGCATCCTTAAATTGGGTGAATGGTTGTTTCTTTTTCAATTGCTTATCACTTCCATAAGAATGACATATGTCAACAAATTTTTCATTTCCTAAGATTGTAAGACCTCTGACAAGTAGTTTGGAATTTTTACTTTAATTTCATTTAACTCATAACCTGCTGAGTATTTTCTAAATATTTTTCATTAAATCTAGTCATGGCTGCTATGAGGCAGCAATGACTAGGTTTGATTAAAAATTTTATCTAAATTTAACTCCAAGAATCATTGGTGAAATAATCTATACAATTGACAGGGGTAAAATTTGATTAAACATGCCCAACATATACTTATTTCAGTGACAAGAGAAATCCTGTCCTGGGCAGTAATATCTGCCAGCAGAGTTAAGTGTGTCTAGATTGAACTATTCTTGAGCAATAATCTTTTACATATAGTGTCACTTTTGCACGTGCCCACATCGGATGCCCACGCTCAAACCACGGTATTCTGTTACAACTGAAATACCGTGGAACCCATGGACAGAAAAATACATAGAAGGACAGAGCGTGGATGGGATTAATAAAGTGGTGATGTGCCGCCAAAGATGATTGTTGACAAGTCCACGGTATCAATCTTTATCACAGTGCATCCACGGTGGTTTGCATTCGCAGCACAAATGTGTATCCTTAAAAACAATTGGTTGTACAATGTACATGTGTTTGTGTTCAATTTTGTTCATTTCAGTTCATTCCCGCTTCTGTTTTTTTAAACCTGTGTAAAAATATGCACGTGCGAACGGTTAACTTTATCGAGAGGTTGACAGTACCCATTTGCACTCGCAAAATTCCCCAAAGGTTCACATGAATGTTTGGGACAGATGTGTTTAAACACAGCTGATCATGATATTTAGATTGCTACTTTCTGACTACTCTGAATACTTCAATAGACTGTAAAGTTGATAGAGTCACTGTTGGCATCTGGAAAACGTAAGCAATTCAGAAAAGACAAACAGCAAAAACACCGACGATAAAATTTTTCGCTTGCACACAAATCTTTGAAGAATGGGAAACAAGGTGAAATTATTTGGTACAAGCGATTCGGTTGGCCATAGCAGACAATTTCACTACTGACTGGCCAATCACAGTTGGTCTATCTGTTTGTTCTGATTAAATTAGCATTGTACTTTCGGTTTCGTTTGCTGGATGAATTGGGATGTGGGGGGGGGGGGGGGGGGCCCTATAACACCAGTTTTGTTTTTGTTTTACATTTTACCATTAACCAATGGACAATAACGAAATAGATGTTCATCTGACTTGAAGCGTGGCAATGCTAGTGAGTTGAGTACAATTTAATTGAAGTTGAACTGTTTGATGACGGGCGGGATTTTTTGCACGTCTTTTTTAAATTATGGGGGGTGTGCAACAATTATTTATAAGTTTAAAAGTTTAGCAAAAGGGCTAGCCGTCTTTCAATGATTGTGGGTGGTTCCTTAGATTTTTTCCAGGAATTGTAAGAATTGATCGCCACAACCAGTGACGTGGCATCAAACCCCCACCCCCCCCACCCCCCAACCCCGCCACCAAAAAATTAAAATAAATAATAAAAAATAAGAAATTATCTCACTCTCGTGACTTTCATCGCCCCCTCCCCACTTCCATTGCCAATTTTTTACCGAAGTTTAAGTGATCCTGCTCAAATGTTAATTTGAAGTAAACATGTACAAACCAATTGCCTGCTGAGAGTCCGTGATCAAAAGAAGCTTCAAACAATGACAAGTAGCCATTTGATTATGTCACTGGTCACTAATGCCCCTGTTTCATTGAAAGATTATTGCCACTGGTTTTAATTTCTAAACAAACTATTGTAATCATCGTCACCTGTGCAAGTTCATTAGGTGTGACTTCTGTAACCAGTCGATTTTTATTGGGAGCTTGTGACAAATTTGTTGTATTCTTGGTTTGCAGGACTCTCTTGTGAGGCTAATAATTTGTCTTCAATACGTTGAATGAGATGATGGACGAATTAGGTTAATTATGACGTACCATGTATACACTCAAGAGTGGAGATTCCTCTCGCACAGGTTCTGATTCAGTTCATAAGTCTCTACTAACTTTTTATTTTAAATTTATTTTTTCCCAGTTTCACACTGAACTTGATTTATTATCTGGGTGGAATTTACACTCGGTGGGTGTTTTCAAATCTTCCAATATGGCATTGTACTTTGCAGAGTTTGCACCAGGCTACTGGACAGCCGCCATAAAAAAAATATGTTGTCCATGCATATAATATGATGTTTGATTCCATTTAACAAAATGGGTCGGTCTGCATAGGAGCGAAATATACTTGCACTAAACAGTAGAACGTCTCGAGCACATGTTCGGCATGTGTGAAACACTTTGCACTCGTCCATAAAATACAGGCTGCTCAATGTTACTGCTGAATAAAAAATTGCTTTCCTTGTTTTCTGTCCTACAGATAAGCGCATTTCTTAAACTAACCATTTTGATCACAAAACGTATATATTTTCGCAATAATCAGAATGCTGAATAACCCAAAAGGGAAGTCTTTCAGGTGATTGGATTTACAAACACAGATTGACTGATTGATTTTTGGTCCAGAGATAAATAACGTATTTTTTACATGAAGGCAAACAGTTCATGTACATGTAATTAGACTGTAGGCCTACACTCAATTGCAGGTATGGCCTATACACAAATTTACGAAATACATGAATTTGTTTTATTGATTTCGAAAACGTGGATTGACTGTCATTAACAAACTCTTGTTTCAGTGTGGCCTAATAAGAATGAATCTTATTGAATGCAGGGGCGCAGCTTGGATTCACAAATGGGGGGGGTGGGTTCAGTATTAAGTGCAGCATGACATACGATGCCTTTGTCATGCCCCGAGGAACCAAGTCTGCATGAGCAGTGATCCTGGGAGAGGGAGCTCCCTTCCCTAGAGTAGAGGTTCACAGGCCCTCCCACACAGGAAAATCTTAAGCAATCTTGTGCACTGGGTGTCTTGGGTAAAATTTGCTCCCAACTGGAGGTACCAATCTGTGAACATTAATTAACCAAACCGAACACTGTAGAAAAGTTTTGCCTCAGTTTGCGTTTAACATGCAATAGATGAATAAAAGTAGTCGAAATAAGGTTTGAATTGTGGGGGGGAGGGGGGCTGCCCCCTCCCGTAGCTCTGCCACTTACTGAATGTGATTTCCAATTCCCCACATGCCATCTAGTTTCGGAGAATATTCTTTTGAGCGATTTCTTGTTTGCTTTTGACCAATTTCCTCCAACAAAAACAAACATGTAGGTGTGAATATTGGATGACATATTGTGCCCCCTCCAGTAGCTCCGCCACTTACTGAATGTGATTTCCAATTCCCCACATGCCATCTAGTTTCGGAGAATATTCTTTTGAGCGATTTCTTGTTTGCTTTTGACCAATTTCCTCCTACAAAAACAAATATGTAGGTGTGAATATTGGATGACATATTGTGCAGGGGAGCCACAGAAGTCAACTTCCTCTCGAATTTCTTGTCTTTTTAGGTCAACTTTGGCGAAGCCAAATTTTAGCTTATGCCATGGCCAGTCGTCCATCTGTCCGTCAACAATTCAATACGGCTCAGGCTAGAGGCCACATTTACGAACTTGTGTACCTTTGTTATGACCGTGGGACGAGAACGAGTGTTTTTGGGTCCGATCCGAAATTCAAGTTGGCCGCTGGCAGCCATTTTGTACAAAATTAGGTGCAATCAGATTTTTGCGCAGAACTTCCATATCAAAGCGCTGATTTGAATAATTGTTTGTGTGAATGTTTAGTACCATGGGATACATTACATATAATACGAGTTTTTGTCTTGTGCAGAAATTATGCAAATTAGATGGACTTTGATTTTTTCAGTGCTACTTACACACAGTAAGTACACATGTCAATACGGCTCGGGCTAGAGTCTGTATTTATGAACCAATCTTCACGAAATGTCTTGGGTACCTTTGTTATTACCTTGGGACGAGAATGAGTGTTTCTGGGTGCGGTCTAATTTTCAAGATGGTGCCAGTGGCCATTTTGTACCAAAATTAGGTCTAATCAGTTTTTTGTACACAACTTCTAAACGGCTCAGGCTAGAGGCCGTATTTATGAACCGATCTTTACGAAACGTCTTCGGTACCTTTGTTATCACCGTGGGATGAGAACGAGTGGTTTTTGGTGTGGTCCGAAATTCAAGATGGCCACCAGCAGCCATTTTGTACCAAAATTAGTTCAATCAGTCTTTTGTACAGAACTTCTGTATGAAAGTTCTGATTTGAATAAATTTTGGTATGAATGTTTAGTAACATGGAATACATCACATATAGTGCAGGTTTTTTTTCTTGTGCAGAAATTATGCAAATTAGATGAACTTTGATTTATTCAGTGCTACTTATACACTGTAAGTGCAAATGTCAATACGGCTCGGGCTAGAGGCTGTGTTTATGAACCGATCTTTACAAAACTTCTTGGGTACCTTTTTTATCACCTTGGGACGAGAACGAGTGTTTCTGGGTGCGGTCCAAAATTCAAGATGGCTGCCAGTGGCCATTTTGTACTGAAATTAGGTCCAATCACTTTTTTGTCACAACTTCTATACAGATCGTATTTATGAACTGATCTTCACGAAACTTCTTGGGTACCTTTGTTTTCACCTTGGGACAGGAACGATTGTGTTTTGGGGTGCCTTTGTTATCACTGTGCTATGAGAAGAAATATTTTGGGGTTCAGTCAGACCTACTCTGGGACTCAAAGATTTCTTTTCTAGTTTAGCATCTGACTGTCACCCACCTTTACAATACATTACCTATACATTTGTTACAGGCTACGGTCAGTATTTATGTACAGACCATTACAATATTTTATATGTACCTTTGTTATCAGATCATTACCTAGATGTTTTTCATTGCTGTGTCACATACTATACATGTACATGTCTTAACAAGTTGAGCTACAGTGCCATTGACACTTTCATTTTTATACGCCTGTTTAAAAAACGGTCGTATTATGTTATCAGTCTGTCTGTCTGTCCGTCTGTCCATCTGTCTGTCTGTCCGACTGTCCGTCTGTCTGTCCGTAAACAATTTGGTTTCCGTTCATTTAAAGTCGAACGCCTTGACGGATCGACATCAAACTTTCAGAAGTTCTTTTTAGCATAAAAATACAGGTCAAGTTCGATATTGGTGTTTCTCAGTCCATCTGCTGCACAGATATGGCCCTTTGAAAACACAATTTTTCTAAAAAAATTGGTTTCCCTTCATTTAAAGCTGAACGCCTTGACGGATTGACACCAAATTTTTCAGATGTTGTTTTTAGCAATGAAATAAGGTCAAGTTCGATATTGTTGTTTCTCAGTCCATCCACTGCAGAGTTATGGCTCTTTGAAAACACAATCTTTCGAAAAAAATTGGTTTCCCTTCATTTAAAGTCGAACACCTTGACGGATCAACATCAAACTTTCAGATGTTGTTTGTAGCAATAAAATACAGGTCAAGTTCGATATTGGTGTTTCTCAGTCCATCCGCTGCAGAGTTATGGCCCTTTGAAAACACAATTTTTGATAAAAAATTGGTTTCCGTTCATTTAAAGCCGAATGCCTTGACACCAAATTTTTCATATGTTGATTTTATACACCCGTTTGAAAAACGGGATGTATTATGTGAATGGTCTCTCCACCAGTCTGTGTGTCTGTGCGTCCATGGACACATTTCTTTTACGGACGATAATTTTTGTTGTAATGGATTGAGCTGAGTTAAGTTTGGCATGTGGATTTAGTATGACAAAATACAGGATGGGTTTGATTTCTGTTTCTAGCGGCTAATTTGCAGTAGAGTTATGGCCCTTTATTTAAGGGAATTTAGCCCAACTTTTCGTTTCCGGATGATAACTTTAGTTTGCCTTGACCGATTTATTTCAAATTTTCAGTTTTTTGTTTTTGACCACAAAATACAGCTCAAGTTCACTTTTGACCACAATCGCATATACCTTTCCAGAGTTATTCCCCTTGAATGATTGCAAATTTGTGGATTTTGTGGTTTCTGGATGATAACTTTAGTTTGCTTTGACCGATTTTTTTCAAATTCTCAGATTTTGTTTTTGACCACAAAGCACAGCTCAAGTTCACCTTTGGCCATAATCGCATGTACCGTTCCATAGTTATTCCCCTTGAATGATTGCAAATTTGTGAATTATGTGGTTTCTGGATGATAACTTTAGTTTGCCTTGACTAATTTGTTTCAAATTCTCAGATTTTGTTTATGACCACAAAGCACAGCTCAAGTTCACTTTCGGCCAAAATCGCATGTACCTTCCAGAGTTATTCCTCTTCAATTTGTGCATTTTGTGTTTTCCGGATTATAACTTTGGTATGGCCTAACTGATTTTTTATACACCTGTTGAAAAACCGTCGAATTATGGAATCAGTCAGTCTGTCTGTCCATTTGTCCATCCGTCGGTCTGTCTGTTCGTCAACATTTGGTTTCCAGATGATAACTTTAGTATTTTTTTTTCGATTGACCCCTAAACTTGGTATGTGGTTTAATCAAAACAAAAGACAGGTCAAGTTCGAATATGGGGTCAGTTCAAACTTCGAAGTTTCCCTGAATTATGGACCTTGTTGGACATAGAATGCATCAAATATTTGGTTTCCGGATGATAACTTTTATTATTTGTTTTCCGATTGGTTCCAAACTTGGTATGTTGTTTAATCACAACAAAATACAGGTCAAGTTCGAATATGGGGTTGGTCCAAACAATTTTCACCCTCACCCCCATCCTTACCCCAACCCTTCAAAAATACAAAACAGGCGTATATTGTCCTGCTACGCGGTGCTCTTGTTGTAAATATTATTGGGATGAATTTATGGGTGGATGGTCTTCAATCAATGCTAACCATGCTTGTGTGGAGTTAGTAGGTTAGTCATGACAGTACCTCGCCATTGCTAGGTGGTTCTATTCAAATACTTCAGCTTCCTCCACCCCTAAAACTGTCAGACATGAGGTGACCATGGCTGTCGAGAGAGTTGTTAACCCTCAGTAAATAATAATGGAAATCTCGGGAATTAATGTTTGGTCATGCATTTGCCATCTTGATTGAGGCCGAAACGCCCCGATTCGAAATGTCCCATTCATCAAGCCTATGGGAAAATATTTGCGAAATAAGTCTGCATGGTGGGGGGGGGGGGGGGGGGGGGGGGGGGGACTCGCATATCAATTACTTTAAATTATCTATATCTGGCATTTCCTGCGCGAGTATATTACAAGGACAAATGCAACTTAGTGCTGACAAACCTATACGCAATGGCGACTTTAAATGTTTGCATTGAAACCTTCGTCGCATTCAGTTTAATTTTATGTTGATTTTTCGGTACAAAACATTACTTGAAATAATCAATGCATTAATTAACTGAGATGACATTAAGACTATCTAAAACAATTGCTAAGGATGAATGCATTATCGCCACTAAGAACTGATGAACGTATACGCAATGGCGACATTAATATAAATAAATGCATTCATTGAAACCTTCGTTGCATGCAGTTTAATTTTATTGTTATATTTTTATACTGTACCAATGACCCAGACTTAGCTGGTGCTTACTCTAAAATATTTAGGGCCAAACACAAATTTTTAACCCCCATCCCCAAAATTTGCATCAAAAACCGAAAATTACATGTCCTATATGGTGCTCCATAGTTTTACTCCACTGCGCATGCGCAGTGTCAAGGAGGTCTCGAAATTGGCACAGTTATCATTCTTTGTTTGGCCCTCAGTTTAGTTACATCTCACTGATATTTGTGCTTGTAAATCTCAGTTTAAATGATGCCAGACACATAATTATTCGAGAAATGGTGGATCTAAGGAGGAAATAGAAGGATGAGAGGAAGAAACAGTGGCAGGAAATGTTCAGGGCTGTAACTTATAATTTTTTTACGAAATTATTTCATGTTACCTATTTTCGAGGGATGTCCCTGATGTTGTCATTCTTGCTATGAATGTTCCATTGTTGATCAGTGTTTCCTCTCTCCCTTTCCTTTATTCCCCACCTAGCTATTCTCCCATGCTTTTGGCATATTTTTTATAATGTTGATTACTAAAATTTCTTGGGAGTTTTGGCTTGGTAACAGAATTAATATTCTGTTTTTCCCCATGTTTACGTCCTCACCCTTGGGTGTTTAGGCATTTTGGTCTGCATCTACCATCTGATGTTCTCCAGTTTCTTCTCTGTAAGTCTCTGTTTTGCATCAGATAATGTTATAAAATGGTAACTGATTTTGGGCCATGTTTACCAGTGCCTGGAGTCATGTTTCCGGTTTGTTTACACTTTTTGTTTATGTTGACAACGGTTACTTCTGATAGTGATTACTTATCTTCTGCTTAGTACAATTCATAGCAAGTTACATTAATATTGTCCGTAAGTGTTACATTAATTTTTTGAAATGGTTTTAAAATTTTTGTCCACACTTAGGCTTTTTTGGGATCCATTTTGGGCTCATCGTTCCCATTGGGAACTTGGGCTCTTCTGAAAAATTTTTTCCAAAAATTTTTTTCTTTTTCAATTATTTTTTCGAAATGTTATAATGGATTATTTTATTATCTATCTTTGTTTTCAAGGTTTGGTGCGAGTACTATGACTGTTTGTAATTTTTCACAATGAAAGATTATTGTTCAAATTGTAATGCGAGGAAATCTTCCTCTCATTCTCATGATCAGTGTATTAATTTTAGTCAGTGTACTCACACTAACCCTTGCTCAGTGTGTGTCAATTGGGATGACAAACGTTGGAGATGTGTGTCACGGTATATTGTTAGCGGGGAGAGGTCCATGTCGGTCCTCTCTCTCTGCATGGTCACTCTAGTTTTTCAATCTCTTTTTCAGAGGAACAAGAACAGGGTGATGTTTCCGTGATGTCTTCTTAAAGTGTGCTTCCGTCATCTCAATCAAACGAAGAGTTAGCGGCAAAGTGCTCATGCAGATACGTCAACTGCCTAAGAGGTCCCAAGTAGGATCGATGGCTTTTGGCGTCCGCTAGCTCAACCGGTTTAGCGACCATTAGACCAATGGCTCGGCAGCCGGGTTCATCCGTTGCAGTCCAGGAAGGAGATTTCGGTGATGGGAGCACTATAAAAATACAACGTGCTCACCCAGTGACGACGGAACAGAGGATGGTACGGAGGAAGCCTGTTAGTCCGGTTCCTAGCTTGTCCAGGTCCATCCGGACTGCGAGCGAGAGAGACCCCCCCTCCCTCTTACATCAACATCTGCACCGCGATGTTGTTGTATGTTCGTTTGTTAGTCGGAGCATACGTCCACTCCTCCTACTCGGGATGCCCCGTCGCATAGACAGTCCGACGCAGCTGTTCTATTGGCTTCCTCATCCTCGCAGCAGCACACACACACACGACCGCACCTTGGCTATGTGACCACAGATTTCCTGGGGACGTTCGCATATTATATAAATGCAGGAATGAACGTCCCTGGAGCTTCACCGACCAGGGAATACACGTCATCCAGGTCACTCCATCTGCTAGCCAAGGACACAAGGCCTTCCAGTTGGGAGATTCTCATATTATATAAATGCAGGAATGAACGTCCCTGGAGCTTCCAGCGGCTAATTACGCAAGACCGTGGCTCCACAGGCCTCATTGAGGAACATGAACAGGGTGATGTTACCGTGATGTCTTCGAAAAGTGTACTTCCATCATCACACTCAAATGAAGAGCTAGCGGTAAAAGTGCTCATGCAGATACGTCAATTGCCTAAGAGGTCGCAAGTAGGATCAACAGCTTTGGCGTCCGCTAGCTCGCCCGGTGTAGCGACCATTCACCGAATGGCTCGGCAGCAAGTTTCGTCCGTTGCGGTCCAGAAAGGAGATTTGGGTGATGCGAGCTCTACAAAATACTATGCACTCACCCAGTGATGACGGATATGAGGATGGTACGGAGGAAGCCTATTAGTCCGGTTTCTAGCTCGTCCAGGTCCATCCGGGCTGCGAGCGAGAGAGGTCCCTCTCTTGTACAACAACATCTGGGCCCAGATGTTGTGGTACATAACGTTCCTCAGTCGGAGCATACGTCCACCGCTCGGGACGCTCCGTTATATAGACAGTCTGGAGAGACTGCTCTATCGGCTTCCTCATCCTCACGGCAGCACACACGACCGCACCCTGGCTATGTGACCAGTGATATCTAACCAATCTCGCCGACCAGGGATTCCATGGCGACCAGGTCACTCCATCCGGTAGCCAAGGATACGAGGCCTTCATACTCCAGACGCTCGCATAAAAGATGTATGCACGTGTCAACGTCCAAGGAGCATCTAACGGCTAAATCCCGTAAGACCGCAGCTCCACAGGTCCCCGTTGCGGACGTGCTATCGCAGATAGCACAAATTATCCCAGCATCCCAGCAACCGAAAGAAACTCTGTCGGATCAGGAATTATCCGAGGAAGCTGGGCCGGTACGTTCGGCTGCAGGTTCAAGCACTGATGACCAAGATTTACAAGTGGTCCGACAGGATGGCGAAAGGAATATGGAGGAGTTGTAATTTTTCCTTTCGGAACAACATAATTGCCGGAGAGTGCATCCGGCATTATCATCTGACGTTGTTCCTCCGGACCAAAAATGCTGTGTTGCCGGATAAGAGACTGATAGCGCCACTGGACACAGAATTCTTTAATCGGTTTAGGGACATCGTCCATGAGTTTCCGACACAGACCAGTAATGTCTCATGGACATTTGAACTATTAAATGATGCTATATATAACTTGCTACCAAAACGGGCAGGTCCGGTTTTTTATCGGCAAATGCTCTACATCTGCCTTACATCAATTCGTGGAATAAATTCGAAACGGCAGGACAGGGCATTCCAAGAGTTCCTCTGCATCTAGACGACCAAGCCGAAGACCTAGTACTGTCTATACCGTCATCTATGTCAATTCCAACCACGACGTTGGAAACGACAATATCATCTAACAGGGCTAGCTTAGACGCATTATCGTACGCAGATCACCTTACCAGAGCGTTATCATTACGTCTCAATGGAAAAGAATTCTAGGATGTACAAACCTCCTTAAGAGTTCTTTCAAGGGCCATAGCATTCTCCACATATAACTCCGCCCTTTTAGTGGCAACCTGGAGTTGGTTAGACGTGACGCAGCCCTGGCTACATCCACGCACGTGGATAGTAAGGTGAAAAAACTCTCTCAGAGTCGCACCGGTCTCCGGAGATCTTCTCTTTGACGGCAAGCTTTTCGGAATCTATGATCAGATAACTAGAAAGCTTCAGACTCTCTGCTATTCAAATCCACTTCCATAAGTCGGATTCAGCGGAGACGAGTAGGACAGGCACTTCTGGGGCGAATACGTCCAAGGGAAGTTCCTATAGAGGTTCCTTTGGTCCTCTAGGTCTTACTCAAGAGACCGTCAGGGTAGCGACTCAGATAGGGGCCATAATGCTGGCCGAGTCAACCGGTCAGATGCCCCTAGGTCGACGGGGCGAGGTGCGGGCCGTGGAGGACATGGTTTCTCTTTCCGCAAGCCTCGCAGGACCAGGAGGTGATGGTATATACCTCTATCGTGTTCCAGTGGGCAGAAGACTGTCAAGTTTTTCAACCAATTAGGAGTCGTTTACGGACGTTCCTTGGTTCAAGGGGTGATTTCGGAAGGACCAACTGTCCTTCAAAGGAAAACCTCCGTTAAACTTGAAGACCAAGATGGACTCAGCTTCCGTCAAATCCGCAGAGAAGAGGCTCGCTTCCATCAGAAGTCCAGTCTCTTCTGGAGAAGATAGCGATAGAGATCGTAGAAATCCAGGAATTTCCAGGTTTCTACAACCATCCTTTTCTGGTTCCAAAACCAGACGCCTCGTTCCGTCCACTCATAAATCTGAGCTGGATAAACAAGCTTATCGTGGCTCCAAGTTTCTATATGGAGACCATCCGATCGGTCAGAGCGAGTATTCGGGTGAACGACTATGCAACATGCATAGATCTCAAGATGCATACTTTCACGTCATGGTACATCAGGCGTTCAGAAAGTATCTTCACTTCGCCGTCATAAGAGTTGTGTATCAGCTCCGAGCAATGTGCTTCGGTCTGAATCTAGCACCCTGGGATTTCACTTGAATAATGAACTCAGTAATGACTCATTTCTGAGCTCATTCGTGTGCCGTAACGTCGGCCTACCTGGACGATATTCTTCAGAGGTACGGCAATGAGTTAACACTTCAGAACGATGTGCAGAATCTGCTTCTATTGCTCCGACGTCTCGGTTTCATAAGTAAACGAGGAGAAGTCAGATCTGGTGTTGTCCAAGTCATTCACGCACCGGGGGATGAGCTTCGAGATGCACAACAATCTTGTTCGTCTGCCATTAACCAGAGCGAAATTAATCAGTTGTTACGTTCGCTATCGTCTTCATTCAGACAAAATTTCAGCAAGAGATTTCATGAGACTGATAGGTTGTGCTGAGCTGCCACGGATTTTATTCCGATGGGGCGGCTACTCACTCGTCCTCTCCAAATTTTCTGACCCAGAATTGGAGGGTGAAGATTCATTCGCTCGAAACGGACATCCTCTTGTCAAATCAGGTGAACAAGAGATGCAGACTTGGGCAGATATTCAGTGGTTAACTCAGGGAGTTCCACTGCAATTGCCGGATCCAAGTTTTTCAGTTTTGACGGATGCCAGTCAAACAGGATGGGGCGCGACATTAAGCCCAACAGATTTAAAGTGCCAGGGTCTTTGGGATCCACAGTTCCTAATCAAGCACATAAACATCAAGAAATGATGTCAATTTGGCTTGTGCTCTGTCATTGAAAGAACGTTATTCAGAATGCTCACGTGCAAATTCTGTCCGACAATTCGACGGTATTAGCGTATATTCGGAACCAGGGAGGCACTCATTCCATTCTGTTATTCAAGTTAACGGAATGAATCCTTCTGTTTGTACTAGAACATCAAGTTCTCCTATCGGTCCGTCATATTCCAGGTCGTCTGAACGTATTAGCGGACTCCCTTTCACGGAGGGGCTGCTTGTTGCCGTCAGAATGGACTTTCAACAAACGAGTATTTAATCAGGATCCTCGAGCGTTTGCAGTAGACGCTCTATCGATCTAGGGAGACAGAATGCTAGGATATGCATATCCTCCAGTGCCGTTGATTCAGCAGATATTGCTCAAGTTAAAATAATCTCAATGCAAAATTCTGTTGGTAGCATCTCTATCTCCACAGAGACCAGGGATTAATCTACTCAGGTGTCTGTTGTGGGACATTTCGGTCCATTCTATGGCTAGATGGATTCAATTAACTATCCGTACTGCTTATGATAAATATCTTCATCTCAGCAGTCTGTGCTTAAGATTTCAGCTCATTGAGTAAGAGTTCTTCTACATCGTGGGCTTATGCTAATAGTGTTGCTATTACAGATCTAATGAGGGCTGCATATTGGTCTCAGCCTTCCACTTTCACGAATTTGTATCTTAGAAATATTGAGTCCCTTTCTGGAGATCTGCATTGTTTAGGCCCGTTATCTGTTGCTCAGAATGTCGTCCACTAATCAGTTGCAACTAAAGTTACATAGGCTTTCAGTTCCGGCAGCCCTCTTCGCTCTGGAGTATTTGATCCACGGCAAGGGGAAGGGGTGGGGGTGGGGGGGGGGGAACTGGTGTTCCCTTAGGTCACCTGCTTTATAGTGAAAAGCAAGGGAATACCTCTCCTGGAGTCAGTAATTCCGAGTCGGTACCAGGATGATTTTAAAGTGTAAAGCTAATGTTTACTCATCCATGTAATATTTTTAAAGTGTAGCTCGGTGTGAAGCTTTTGTATACGTCATGTGTCATACAGGCGTTAATATACAATCCTCGGACACTTTTACTGAGTATAAAGAGTCTCATTTCTCTGGACTTCCTTTATTTATTGGCTTTCCTTTGAAAATAATTAGCATAACAGGTTATACTGGATGTTAATAGAGATCATTGATGTTATTGTGCTCAATTACAGAATGGTGCTCTGTCTTTCTCGTTTTGATGCAAATAAGAAAGATACATGTAAAGCATATTTCTCCTTTATCCTCGAGGGGATAATTCTGTTATATGTAGTTGAGTCTATTGGATTTTCCTTATGTCCTAGGCCCTCCAACCTTTTTACTATTCAGCTAAGTCTGGGTCATTGGTACAGTATAAAAATGTTAAAAAATTTATAGTAATTTATATATTTTTTATACTTACCAATGACCCAGACGGGGATGGCCCTCCCATGATTTGGGAACTCATACCTCCCCACTGAGTACATAACGCTTACCAGGCACTGGTTGTAAGAATGATAACTGCGCCAATTTCGAGACCTCCTTGACACTGCGCATGCGCAGTGGAGTAAAAGTATGGAGGACCATATAAGACATGTAATTTTCAGTTTTTGATGCAAATTTTGGGGATTGGGGGGTAAAATTTGTGTTTGGACCTAAATATTTTTGAGTTAGCACCAGCTAAGTCTGGGTCATTGGTAAGTATAAAAAATATATAAATTACTATAAATTTTTTAACTTTTCGGCACAAACATTACTTAAAATAATCGATGCATTAATTAACTACCATGACATTAAGACAGAACAAGTGTGCGATTTCGTAAAGTTCAAATATTATCAGTAATCTATTGGTGTGGCTTTTAATCCCCAACACGGGGGCGCGGTGGCTCAGTTGGTAGAGGTGCAGGCTGCAAGCCGAGAGGTCCTCAGTTCGAATCCCACCTGCGGCAACCGCGTTGTGTCCTTGGGCAAGACACTTCACCCCGATTGCCTACTTGGGGGCACGATGACGCTGTGTACTGAGGCGTACTGCACGTCGATGGTGCGCATGTCTTCAACCAATCTAACCCTGCCTGTGCTGCGGTGCAGAGTTCAGAGTTACGATGTTGGAGAGCTGACAGCTGCTCGTCGTTGCTCGGTGGTCCTCTCCGGGTACTCCGGCTTCCTCCACCCGTAAAACTGTCACGGTCACGATTAGCCATTGTGCATATGTATGTGACCTTAAACACCAATAAATAAATAATAATAAATAAATCCCCAACACGGAAATGTCTGTGGAACGTATTAATGCTGTGGGCAGTTGTTAAAGGTGCCCACACCATATATATTTTTTCTGTCCACGGTCCCTTTCCGTGGACAAATTTTGATGTCTTTTCACACGCTTGTTCACACCCACCATGGGCATGTGGAAAAGTGCCATTCCACGGCGACTGTACTGTAACAATGATAAAATTTGGTGTTTTTTTTATATATCAGCAGTGAAATCCTGTGATGTATATGACATGCGTGTACAGTAGAGCAAGGCATTTTTTTGTTTGTTTTCCAGTTTGGTTGTTTTTTATGGCAAACCCGAAAATCAAATGACTCACCTCCACTCCCACCCAAACAAATCCATTTTATGCCAATCATGCCACTGAAGGCAAGATTCCAAACTGTAGATGCCACTCCCTCTCATTCTCAATGGACTGACGGCTACATGTAGTTTGGGGTAAATTGATCATCTTCATTCTTGGGAAAAGCAATCAAGGGAGTACTATAAAAGGAGCAAAACGCAGATTCAGATACTTATTTATACTTATTCAACTCAACAAAATAAAAAAGTAAACGTTTTGAACTTGTCACATTCAGTAACAATATACACATGGCAGTTTGAAATAAAAATGGCGTTCTCACTCATCCGAACCTTGACATTCTGCCCCAGCAGTTCACCTTTCCCATTGTTTAAACAGATATCATAAGATAAAGCAAATGTATAAAACAAAATAACAGTATTTACAGAGTTATATGTTGGTTCAAACCTTAATGCAAGTAACTGGCCATAGATACTTAAACTGTTATGGAAAAGATTTCACCCATGTCCATAATATTGAAAATCATGACATGGTATTGCCGCTTGTCTGACATTTTTGCCGGTTGACCCTCTTCTTACAAATCTGCCTCACTGATCCATGCAATTTATAAAAAAAACATTTTTCCCAAAAATTCATATATATTCATATAAAATTCATAAATATCAGGTGACATCTCAATGCCACGTGTTCACTGCGCTCATTCCAATGGAGGGTTACATATGTTTCTGTTCAAATCTTTTTTTGAAAAAAAATTGGAGAAAAAACAAGTTTACAAGTTTAGTAGATTAGTAAAAGTGCAAGTCATCTTTTGAATGGTTGCCGGTGGTTTCTTAAATTTTACCCAGAAATTGTAAATATTAGTCGCTCTAACCAGTGACATAGAAAAAAAATAACAACTAAAAATAAGAAATTACCACACTCTCCTCGGCGCAACTTCTCTGTTAAATGAATGTAGAGTTAGGTTATCCCGAATCAAATGGTTTTCCGCGCCAAAGGCGCGCAGGGACGATATGGGGAGCAAGCCCCTTTCGACCCTCATTAGCTGTAGAATTTGAAAGTGTCAGACCATGGTAAAGGAGGAGAAGTTGTGGGTTGTTAGCGGCGCTTGTGTCTTTTTTGCTTCTTTTTCAGAGGTGGAGGTTTGGAAGGAGAGACAGTGGTAGTTGGTGTTGTTGGTGGGCTGCCTGATGGTGGTTGCTGAGTTTTGTAGGGTCTGGTCCTAGCCGAGTCTGGAGTGGTTGTGGGTGATTGCTGAGTCTTTTGTTGTTGTAGATTTCTGGCATCTATCAGTTTTTTGGTTTCTTCGACTTTTTGCATGAACAGTTGGTATTGCCTGTCCATCTGTTGTCTGTGAAGGTCCCCTTGTATCTCGTGTTCCCGTAAGATGTTCTCTATCCTGTTGTCCTCGTCCTGGCATTCTGGTTTAGAAGGAAGAGGCGAGTGGGGGTCAGGAAGAGGCGAGAGGGCAGCTTCCATTTCCACCTCAGTCTCCACAGACTCTTCCACATCCGACAATACCGACTGGGAAGCCGGCATTTGGATGGGGCTGTCTGTGGGAGTGGGAGGGGAAGTGGTGGCCGCCTCTGGCTCTTTCTTTTCCTCACCTTTCTCTTTCTTCATCTCCAAGAATGCCTCCAAGCGTCGGGAATCCCTCCGCTTGGTGGACGGGCTCTTCTTTCTTCTCTTTTCAGGGCCTCCTTTCCTCTTCGGGTGAGGACCAGTGCGAGAGGAGTTCCTCTCAACAAAGGTACTACCTCTCCCCGAGGAGGGCGGTGATATTTTCTCTTCTTCAACTAGGAATTCCATAGACAGCTGGACTCTCGTTCCTATCTCCTGGACAGTCCAGGTGATAGGACGAGAGACCCCTAAGGCTGAAAGAGTCTTCAACAATCTATCCGGTATTTCCATGATTGGATGTTCGCTCTCTGAAATCAGAGGTGCGAATGAGCACAAAGACCTAATGAATGACCATGTAATGAGTTAGGTTATTCACATTCATGATTTCAAGTGATTCTGCTGGAATATTAATTTGAAGTTAACACGTCCAAAACAATAGGCTGCTGAAAGTCTGAGAATTAAAAGAAGCTTTAGACAATAACAAGTAGCTATTTGATTATGCCACTGTTCGCTAATACCCCTGTCATAACTGTCTTATTAGAAGATTATTGCCACTTGTTTTAATTACTGAACAAACTATTCTAATCATCGTCACCTGTACAAGTTCAATAGACTTAGTGAGGTGTGACTTCTGTATCCGCAGTCAATTTCTTTGTGAGTTTGAGTAAAATTTGTCACATTCTTGGTTTGCAGGACTCTATTGTAAGGTTAAAAATTTGTCTTCAATGCGTTGAATGTGAGATGAAGAGTGAAGTTTCCTGTTGCACAGTTTCTGATTTAGTTCAGAAGTCTCTTCACTAACTTTTTAATTTTTTTTTTCTGTGCAGTTTCACACTGAACTTGATATATTATCTGGGTGGAATTTACACTCATTGGGTGTTTTCAAATCTGTCCAAAATCATTGTACTTTATTCCAGGTTACTGGACAACCACCGATAGGGCTGCACGATATTCAAAACTGAATACTGGTATCGGTATTAAAAAAAATACCGTGGTATACCGTTATATCGAAAAGTGTTCAGATATATGAACACAAGTATCACAATCGAGACTCGAGGCATCACAGTTGGTACGAATTAGCACGCCTTGATGATGCGGTTCGAAAAACCTTTACCTAAAACAGACAATATCAATATTTATTATTTTCAAAATTAAATTATCAGATTTTCCCCAAAGATTTCAACAAAACTATATCATGTGACCCCTCATTGGAACGAGCTCATTGAGTTCGTTCCAATGAAGGGTCAAACGAGCTCGTTCCAATGAGGGGGTCACATGATATAGTTTTGTTGAAATTTTTGAAAATTATTTTTTCAACTGTTGAATTTGTATATTACAAGGGCACAAGCAGACGATTCCTTGGATACAGAAATAATATTATTCATTCGGGGCTACAGTTAAAAAACTCCAGACGTCCTGAAAATTAAATTATAGGTAATTAAATAATGACGATAAACCGATATTTTTGTAATTACACCGGTATTCAATCGATATTGGTTTGAATACCGGTATATATCGGTTTATCGATATACCGTGCAGCCCTAACCACCGACAACAAATGGGTTGTCCATGCATATAAGATGATGCTTGATTCAATTTAATGGAATGGGTCTGTCTGCATAGGAGCAAAATGTACTTGCACTGAACAGAAAAATGTTTGGATTCTTGTACACGTGCTGACAATTGTGAAACACTTAGCTCTCATGAAAAAATACTGGCTACTCGTTGTTATTGCTGAATAAAAAGTTGAAACTTACTTTCCTTGTCTGTCCTAGGAGATAAATGCCTTCCTTTAACTAACTATTTATCTCAGAAAGTGTATGCGATAATCAGAAGGTCAAATCACCCAAAGGACCGCCTTTCTGATGATTGGACTCACAACGACAAGATTGTCTTTTGACTGATGTTTGCTCTAGAGATAAATAGCATTCAGTATTTTTTGTACATGGAGGCAAATAGTTAAATACTAGAACCACACGAATGGTGGAAATGGCTCTTTTTTACATGTAATATGTAATGATGACTTCTCGGTCAACACGACAACAGCAATCATTGTTACTGACTTGATCGTGACAGTGATATGCCAAAATGAAATGGGGAGGTGGGGGAATGCTGGGTGGGAACACAATCTCATTGGGCCCATATTTTGCCCCCCCCCATCCCCCCCCCCCCCCACACACACATACACATAATGTTCAATCCAAGGTTTTTTAATCAATATTTATAATTATTTAACCCTTGCCTTAGCAGTCTTACGTACATAGGAAGACTATGTACACTCACTTGTATGTATGGCCTAAACACATTTACGAAATAGGCCTACATGAAAAATTTTGTTTGCCCTGAAAAAAACAGATTATGAACACTCACTGACAAGAGCTCATTCCAGTGTTGTGTCATAATCCATACTTTTAAGGGAGGATATTTGCCTGTAGAGTTAATTTTATGGCATATATAGATCTAATAATGTGAATGAATCTTATTGAATGCAGGGGCAGAGCTAGCATTCTCAAACGGGGGGCAGGGGGACTGAGCAATATTCAGCCCAGCATAACATGCCATAGGTGTGTCATGAGACACGAATGTCCTGATTGGGTGGTGGTTCTGGGAGTAAGAGTCCTGTGCCCTCCCACATTGGGAAATGATTGTTTGAAAAATCTAGTTCTCTGAGAGTGTCTGGGGTAACTTTGCTTCCAGTTGGAGGTAACTGTCTGTGAACATTCCCCAGATTAACGAAACATTAATTGTTTTGCCTCAGTCAGCAACAGCTGGACACGAGGAATGACAAAACTTTACTTAAAATATTCGATGCATTAATTCACGTCATATATTTTTGACTTACCGTGGAAAAATTTTGTTGTCTTTTCACACGCATGTTCACGTCCACCATACGCATGTGGAGAAATGCCATTCCACGGCGACTGTACTGTACTGCACCCCATTCTTCCCAATCATCCCAATAATAAAACATTACTTTTTCATCTTGTTCTCACAGGTTCTTGGCACAAGCTGAGAAATTTAAAAAAAAAAAAATTATATCTGATAGCATTTTTGATGGATGCTGTCATGTCCCCATAGTAGAATATAAATATAAAAGTTTATATTTATATTCTGTTATGGGGTATGGGGTTATGACAGCATCAATCAAAAAATGCTATCAGATATCATTTTTACCTCAACTTTGACGTAGTCAAATTTGAGGTCATGCCATGGCCCATCGACCGTCTGTCTGTCTGTCCGTCAACAATTCAATACTGCTCAGGCTAGAGGCCGTATTTATGACCCAACCTTTACGAAACTTCTTGGGTACCTTTGTTATCACCGTGGGATGAGAATGAGTGTTTTTGGGTGCTGTCCAAAATTCAAGATGGCCACCAGCAGCCTTTTTGTATCTTAGTTAGTGCAATCAGTTTTTTGTACATAAATATAAGTTCAGATTCGAATAAATTTTTGTCTGAATGTTTAGTAACATGGAATACATCACATATAAACAGGTTTTTTTCTCATGCAGAAATCCTGCAAATTAGATGAACTTTGATTTATTCAGTGCTACTAACACACAGTAAGTACACATGTGAATACAGCTCGGGCTAGGGTCTGTATTTATGAACCGATCTTCACGACACTTCTCGGATATATTTGTTATCACCTTGGGATGAGAACAAATGTTTCTGGGTGCAGTCCAAAATTCAAGATGGCTGCCAGTGGCCATTTTGTACCGAAATTAGGTCCAATCAGTTTTTTGTACACAACTTCTATACGGCTCAGGCTAGAGGCCGTATTTATGAACCAATCTTTATGAAACTTCTTGGGTACCTTTGTTATCACCATGGGATGAGAATGAGTGTGTTTGGGTGCGGACTGAAATTCAAGATGGCCACCAGCAGCCATTTTGTACCAAAATTAATGCAGTCAGTTTTTTGTACAGAACTTCTGTATAAATTTTTGTATGAATGTTTAGTAACATCGAATGCATCACATATAATACAGGTTTTTTTCTCATTCAGACATTATGCAAATTAGATGGACTTCGATTTATTCAGTGCTACTTATACACAGTAAGTACACATGTCAATACGGCTCGGGCTAGGGGCTGTATTTATGAACCAATCTTCACGAAACTTCTTGGGTATCTTTGTTATCACCTTGGAACAAGAACAAGTGTTTTTGGGTGTGGTCCGAAATTCAACATGGCTGCTGGTGGCCATTTTGTACCGAAATTAGGTACAATCAGTTTTTTGTACAGAACTTCTATATGAAGGTTCTGCTTTTGAATAAATTTTTGAATGAATGTTTTGTAACATGGAATACATCACATATAATACAGGGTTTTTTTCTTGTGCAGAAATTATGCAAATTAGATGAACTTCGATTTATTCAGTGCTACATATACACAGTAAGTGCACATGTCAATACGGCATGGGCTAGAGGCTCTATTTATGAACCGATCTTCACGAAACTTTTTGGGTACCTTTGTTATCACCTTGTTTTTGAGTGCGGTCCAAAATTCAAGATGGCTGCCAGTGGCCATTTTGTACCAAAATTGGGTACAATCAGTTTTTTGTACAGAACTTCTACATGAAGGTTCTGATTTGCATAAATTTTTGAATGAATGTTTAGTAACATTGAATACATCACATATAATACAAGTTTTTTTCTCGTGCAGAAATTATGCAAGTTAGATGAACTTTGATTTATTCAGTGCCACTTATACACAGTAAATGCACATGTCAATATGGCTTATGCTAGTGGCTGTATTTATGAACCGATCTTCACGAAACTTATTGGGTACCTTTGTTATCACCTTGGGGCAGGAACAAGTGTTTTTGTGTGCCTTTGTTATCACTGTGCTATGAGAACAAATATATTTTTATACTGTAACCAATGACCCAGACTTAGCTGGTGCTAACCCAAAAATATCTAGGGCCAAACACAAATTTTGCCCCCCAATCCCCAAAATTTGCATGCAAAACCAAAAATTAGAAGTCCTATCTGGCCCTCCATACATTTTAGCCTCTGCACATGCGCAGACGCCAGGAGGTCACTGAATCTGGAGCCAATAAATCATACTTTGTTTGGCCCTTGTCAGATAACAACAAACTGATATTTGTGCTTTTAAATCTCAATTAATAATGATGCCAGATGCAAATCAATGGTTAAATTGGTGGATCCAAGGACAGAACTGGATGAAGGAAGGAAGAAACAGTGGTTTGAAACGTTCAGTGCTGTGATTTTATAATATTTATTAAAATTAATTCATGTTCCCTAATTTCGGGACATGAGCCTGACGTTATCACTGATTGATTATGATCCTAACAATTGTTAATTTAGTATTCCTTCCCTGCATTTCCTTGATCCCCCCAGTTAAGCTCCCAAGCTTTTTGGCTTGTTTTAATAAAAAAAATTTATAAAATTTATTGGGAGTTTAACATTTTATACAGAAGATTATTCTGTACATCCCCAGGGTTGCGTCCTCATCCTTAGGGTGTTTGGGCAATTTGGTCATGCATCATACATCCAATGTATCGTTTTTTCTTCTGAAGAAGATCTTGCTTTACATCGGATAGTCTTGTTTTCGTTAATGACTTTGGGCCGTGTTGTCTGGGGTCTTGATTCCTGTGTTTTGTTTACATTACATTACTCTAGGTGGTTTCCTATTTTTGTTCAGGAACAACACTTGTAAGTAACATTAAATATTCTGATAGTGTGGTTGTTAATTGTCACATGTAGTCCCGTAAATTCTTCATCAGTTGGATGTCCATCCTCAATTCCCATATTACCCACAATCCATATACAGCAGCCATATTGTAAATCACAAAATAAATCAGTGTTACTAAGAAAGTTACTTATTGTGTTTATTGATTGATAAGACACCACACGGAACAATACAAGAATACTACATGGTGTCAGAACTTTCTGCAATTCATACAAACGGTATTCAAGATGGACAATCTACCTGCACTGGACAAATTAGTGTTATCTTCAGCAGTAACGTAGAAGCATGGAAGATTTTCAAACAGGGTTTCCAAATTTATATGACGGCGTCTGGCGCCGATTCCAAAGATGAAAAAGTTAAGAAAGCCTTACTTTTACATCTCATTGGCCCCTATGGAAGACAAATTTACAATAACTTTTCTCATGTTACTGAGGACACTACATATTCTGAACTTTTTGTCATGTTTAATGAACATTTTATTGGAAAAAGCAACAGGACTTTTGAGCGTCACAAATTTAAGTCAATCAAACAGAATGACAGGAGTTTTGAACATTTCCTTCGTGACTTGCAGACTCAAGCGTCTAAATGTGAATTTGGAGACACATATCAGGATAATATTTGTGATCAAATTGTGGTTGGCATAGCCAGCATTCAAATAAAGGAACGCCTTTTAAGAAAATCCAAGTTAGATTTGGAAATGGTCAAATCCATTTGTTTGACTCACAAGAATGTCAGACAGCAAGTTCAGGAACTTTCACCTTTGACACACAACAGTGACGCCCATTCAGTCCGGCGTGACAAACAAGCAACCCCTCATTTCAATAATGGTTTGTCCCAGGCATCGAGAAATGATCGCGCTACAGTGAATAGGCGGTTGAGTCAATTTAGTTATAGGGGAAGAGGTGGAGCTACAGCTTCTAGTCATAACAAGACACAGTCAAAACAAAGCCATGTGATTCGCGACTGTACTCGTTGTGGACGGATGCACAATAGAAATAATTGCCCAGCTTTTGGGAAATCTTGTAGTCGTTGCAATAAACTCAACCATTTCAAAATCTGTTGTCGCACACGCAATGTACATGCATGCATATACACGCCACCACCTGGTTACCCTGATAACAACAGTTATGCCCAAGAGTCTGACTGTGCTGAAAATGAACAATTTTTCGTTGGTACAGTTGAAGACAAAACATGTAGCAATTCTGAGTGGAGTGTTTCAACACATATTGGTGTCAATAAACATTTTATGAAATTTAAACTTGATACAGGGCCACAAGTAAATGTCATTTCGTTCCGTGATTACAAACGCATCACAAAAAAGCCACTTAAGTCGTGTCAAAAAAAACTTACTGCCTATAATAATGAAAAAATAAATGTGGCTGGGGAAATAAAACTACCCATTACTATTAATAGTAAATCAGTATTATTAGACTTTATTGTTGTGCATGAGAACAGCATTCCTATATTAGGCATACAAGCTTGTGAAAAACTTGAACTTGTGAAAAAGCTGTGTACGGTTGATACACAAAAAGAGTGTACGGTTAAGACTGAAATAAAGAATGAATCCCCAGATTTGGAAAATAAAGACAATATTTTTCAGGAATATTCTGATGTATTTAGCGAAAAGTTAACTGGTTTGAATGAGCCTGAGTTGCATTTAACTCTGAAAGAGAATGCTGTTCCCATTCAGAATGCTCCTAGAAAGATACCTTTTGCTCTACATGACAAAGTCAAAGCTGAGTTGGCTAAAATGGAAAAAGATGGGGTAATAAGTAAAGTAAATGAGCCCACTGAATGGATTAATTCCATGGTTGTTGTGGGAAAAACCATCCACAAATGACATAAGAATTTGTTCAGATCCCCGTAATTTAAACAAGTATCTACAAACTGACAAATATAAAATTCCTACTATTGAGGAAATGACAGCTAGGTTATCGGGTTCGAAACATTTTACGTCACTTGACGCAAGAGCATCTTTTTGGCAGATTAAGCTCGATGAGCCGACTGCAAAATTGACCACATTTAGCACTCCCTTTGGAAATTTCTGTTTTAACAGACTACCTTATGGGCTAAATGTCTCAAGTCAAGTGTACCAGAAATACATGTCCACGTGGTTTAAAAATTTGGAGGGTGTTGAGGCCTATATTGATGATAACTTGATTCATGCTCCTGATGAAGCAACTTTGAATAAACGTGTAAAGTTTTAGACATATTTCGTGAGAAAAATTTGAAACTGAACAAAAACAAATGTGTTTTAAATGCCACCTCTGTAAAGTATCTTGGCTTTGTTATTTCCAAGAAAGGAATTCAGATTGATAATGACAGAATTAATGCTATTAAAAACATTCCAAGCCCCACATCTAAAGAAGATGTCCAAAGATTCCTGGGAATTTTAACTTTTGTAAATAAGTTTATTAAGAATGCATCACATGAGACCCTGTTGTTACGTGAACTACTTAAGGCAGATACAGTATTTGTGTGGTCCGACAAACATGAAAATCTTTTTAATAAATTAAAGCAAATGTTAATTGAAGCCCCTGTGCTAAAGTTTTTTGACCCTAATAAGGATGTTACATTGTCTGCTGATTCGTCAAAGTTTGGCCTTGGTACTGCACTACTCCAGGAGGATGGTATTATTGCATACGCATCCAGAACTTTAATCCCTGCCGAGTGCAATTACTCTCAAATAGAGAAAGAACTTTTATCTGTTGTTTTTGCTATGGAACGATTCCATCAATTTGTGTATGGCAGACAAGTGTCAGTTGAAAATGACCACAAACCATTAAAATTTATTCTAAATAAATCATTGGCCCAGGCACCACCAAGAATTGAAAGACTTGTATTACGTCTTCAAAAATATAATTTCAGATTTGTATGGAAGCCAGGTAAGGAACAATAAGTAAAAATCGCAGAGCTCTCTCACGTGCTCCGCAGCCATTAACTAAAGACGATTTAAAACTTGCAAATGACTTGAAAGTATATGTGCATTTGATTGAATCTAGTTTGCCTTTCTCACAAACCAAATTGGCAGCACTCAAAGAAGATGTTCAAAATGACTTTGAACTACAATCGTTGAAATATTTCATTTTGAATGGTTGGCCACATAATCAAAATGATGTACACAAATCAGTTCAAAAGTATTGGAATTTTCGAGACGAACTTTCATGCAATGATTCACAAACTCTAATTTTCAAAAGTGGTAAACTGGTAATTCCAGCAAAGTGGAAAACCGAAATTTTAAACCGAATTCATGATGGACATTTGGGTATTGATAAGTGCATCGCAAGAGCTATGTACAGTGTATTTTGGACACGCATGCGTGATGACATTGCAAATTTTATAAATGACTGTCATATTTGTCAGCAATATAAACCACAGCAAACTAAACAGCCACTAACGTCTCATGACAGACCAAAACAACCTTGGTTGAAAGTAGCCAGTGACGTTTTCCATTTCGATAACACAAATTTTTTGCTTGTTGTGGACTTTTACTCAAACTATTTTGAGATTGCCAAATTGGATAACTTATATACAGAAGAGACTATTTTGAAACTTAAATCCATATTTGCTCGCCACGGCATTCCGGAGGTGTTACTAACTGACAATGCTACCAATTACTCAAGCAAAAAATTCAAAACCTTCTCATTTTCATGGGGAATAGAGCATATTACGTCAAGCCCCCAGTACCCAAAATCAAATGGACTTGCTGAGAAATACTGTGGAATTGCTAAATCACTTCTTCGTAAAGCTAAAGAAGACAATACTGATCCTTATCTAGCCTTATTAACATATAGAGACACTTCAGTGTTGAATAATAAGTCTCCAGGACAATTATTAATGGGCAGAAAGTTAAGAACAAGACTACCAGTCAACAAATCTCTTCTTAAACCAACTACACAAAAGTTTGTACAACAAGCACGGCGAAAGAAAATGGGCAAACAAAAGTCTTTCTATGATCGAAGTGCAAAACCACTACGAAATCTTGTACCTAATGAACCTGTCAACATATGGAACAAAAACACCAAAACATGGAGTCCTGGCAAAATTATTTCCCAACATCATTCGAGATCATACATTGTTGAAGCTCATGGCGGAACTAGGTACAGACGAAACAGACTCCATCTACGACCCATTCGTCATCCAGAAACCAGTGGTACCACTACCAGCAATAATCTGGATCGTGATTTGTTTGATGATTTCTCCACATACATTCCTCATGAACCCCAGACACACAATGCTGATCCCATTGAAACTGCTACTCCCCAGAGACCCCAGACAGTTACTCGTTATGGTCGAGTGGTGAAACCCCCAGCTCGCTACAATGACGCTGTGTAGGCAACCACCCAGAACTGTTTAATATGTGACACAACATAAGTTTAAAAGTACTGATAGTGCTCTTATCTCAGTCTATAAGTATTCGTGAACTTCTGTTCTGAATTCAGAGTACTGGCAGTGCTTCTTTTTTTAATTCTAACTGAAAGGGAGATGTCACATGTAGTCCCGTAAATTCTTCATCAGTTGGATGTCCATCCTCAATTCCCATATTACCCACAATCCATATATAGCAGCCATATTGTAAATCACAAAATAAATCACTGTTACTAAGAAAGTTACTTATTGTGTTTATTGATTGATAAGACACCACACGGAACAATACAAGAATACTACATTAATTTTACACAGATTTTATAATTTTGTCCACACTTAGGCTTTTTTGGGCTCATCGTTTCCCTTGGGAATTTGGGCTCTTATATTAAAAAAAAATGGATATATTTATTTCATTGATTATATTTTAATGTTATCTTATATTATATGTAGATTTGGTGGTGGTACAATGACATATATTAGTATTTAGGTAATTATATTTATCTAATAGTATGACAAATAGAGGAAGCCTTTCCTTTATTTACTTGGTCGTTGTAATGAGTTTAGTTGATGTACTACCACTAATTCTACTCCATGTGTCAGATTTGATAAGCTGAATGACGGGCATCATGGTCTGTGTTAGACGAGTGGACACTATCGGTCCTATCGTGGCGGGGGGACTCGGCTGGTCCTCTCGTCAAAATGTCACTATGGTTTTTTAGTTTCTATTTACAGAGGAACAAGAACATGGTGTGGTTTCGTGACGTCGTCAGGAAGTGTGCTGCCGTCGTCGCAAATCAATGTGGAGCTAGTGGCAAAAGTGCTCAAGGAAATTAGACAAGTGCCTAGATCCTTAGTAGGATTGACGACCTTGTCGCCAGCTAGCTCAACCGGCAGATCTCACTCGTATGTGGGTGATCTGATGCCAGGTATGTCCGTAGCGGTCGAGAAGAGGAATAAGGGTGTAGCAAGCACTATAGAGATATGAACATGCTCACCCTGCGACAACGGAAAGGAGGAAGCACGGGAAGGAGGAAGTAGACAAGTTCTGAGGTATGCTCACCCAGGTCTTCCGTGATCGCGAGCAAGAGAGAGGCCTCTCTCTCTTATAACAACATCTGGGGTCAGAGGTTGTTGGTAGGAACTTGTGTTTGTCAGACAAGTTCTGAGGTATGCTCGTCCAGGTCTTCCGCGATCGCAAACAAGAGAGAGGCCCCTCTCTCTTATAACAACATCTGGGATCAGAGGTTGTTGGTAGGAACTTGTGTCAGTTGGAAGTTATGTCCACGGGACGCTCCTTCCATAGACTGCCGGGGTCGGCCAGTCTTATAGCTTCCTTACTCTATGTTCGAAAAGCACACATGACTGCACAAGTCCGTTGTCGCCAGCTAGCTCGACTGGTGAAGTAGTTACTCAGGCCTCTGAGAACTGTGATGCCGGGTGTATACGATCCGAGCTAGGAAATGATATAGGGTGGAGCAAACAATATGATATGCAACAATGCTCACCTAGCGATGACGGAAGGAGGAAACCGGCAAGTTCTGAGGTATGCTTGTCCAAGTCATCCAGGACCACAAGCAAGAGAGAGGCCTCTCTCTCTTACAGCATCATCTGGGGACATATGTTGTTGGTAGGAACTTGGAGTCAGTCAGAGTATACGTCCATGCCTCCTCTCCGGGACGTCCCATCTAATAGGCAGCCAGGGTCGGCTAGTCTTATGGTTTCCTCCACATAACAGACAAAGTGATCTTTATATTGCACAGGGCTATAAAACCCGATGAGTGGTTTCACTTTCCTGATGCCGGTGAAATGGTTAAGATTGAATACGAGGACCGTGACTCCGGATGTGTCGCATATGCATTGTATTCAGAGCTAGTGGAAAAGTGCTCAATGATTTTAGACAAGGGCTAGGCTGCAAAAGATGTTTACGTCCCTTGTCTACAGCTAGCTCAACTGGCAGGTGATGTGATGCCGGGTATGTCCGTGGTGGGAGAGAATACGGGTGTAGAGAGCACTGTTTAATCGATTCATGCTCACCGAGTGTTGATGGAAGGAAGAAGACGGCAAGTTCTGAGGTATGCTCATCCAGGTCTCTCCGGACCGCGAGCAAGAGGGAGACCCCTCTCTCTTTTTCAACAACATCTGGAGCTGGGTGTTGTTGGTAGGAACTTGCGTGAGTCAGAGCTTACGTACATAGCTATTGTCCGGTACGCTCAGTTCAATTCTTAGCCAGGGACGGCTACAGTTTTGCTTCTTTAGCGTCTACCAAGCACTCCCGACCGCACCTTGGCAGAGTGACTCAGGATTTCCACTCTGCATCGTCAAAAGATCCATCTTTTGTGAAGAAAGTCACACCATCTAGTAGCCAAGGAGATGAGGCTTCATTCATCGGATCATCCGAAGTAATAACTATATTGGACTCCCTGTCCTAGGAGCAGCCAGCAAAGAGGCTATTCATGACCGCTGCTCCTCAGGCCTCTGTAACGGAGTTGCTGTCGCAGTTGCGCAGCTAATCGTCGTATTCCTGCTAAGGCAGATAGAAGCACTCAACGTCAGTCTCAAAACTTGAGCTGTTGCATGGTGCTTATTTGGTCCAGTCAACTGCCTGTTTAGATGCTGGTGACTGTGATTCTACCTGATTTGAACGTATGATGGAAAGGATATCTTTCCCTTCCGGAACAACGCTTGGGTGATATAGATACCATACATTATCATTTCCTTGAACTTGTTCCAGTGAATCAAAATACTGCAAGCAATTATGAGAAACTGCTAGCATAGTTGGCTGCTGACTTCATCTGGATAAAGAGCAGGGTAATAAGATCTCTTTCCGGTTAAGTCTACATGGGTGTCACAGGTCTTCGATTGTGTAGACGACACCATATTTAACTTCCTGCAGGAAAAAGTAATTTGGTTTCTTATCTTCTTCCTCTGTATTTTTAATCGTTTGTGATTGTTCACATACTTTTAAAAACAACAGGAGAAGATGTGGAGAGCTCCTTTGCATTCATTGAGCAGGCTAAGATCCTAGTTGTAGCCTTACATTCATCATATAGCTGTTCGCTCGGACACAATTGAGAAGATAATTTCTTTGTCAGAGCGAATTTAGTCTCATGGTCTTATGTACTTTAATTTTAAGTACTGTGATGCATCGTATATATGGAAGGGAATTTGTGGTCATTTGTACTTTTTAAAAATTCTTTCCAGACCTAGTATATATATCTCGGTCTGAACTAATGTTAAGTGGGAGTTATTCTGATGCAACAAAGCCTTGTGTCTTCAGCTTTGCATTTGACTAAGTGGAAAACTTGCTATAGGTTGCTTTAGTCTTCCAACTCTAGTCTTTTATGGTAAGAAGAATCAATTCTCGACTCTTTAAGTTGGGGTCTAATGGACCAACACCAGCAGAAAGAGTACAAGAGGTTGTCCTAGACTCAGATCATCTATAAGGACTCATAGCAATGGTATAGGTATACCTAAGTCTTTGATGGTAAGCTTTCATTATTGTAGGATTAAACTACAAGAAAACATCTATACTCGACACTTTAAGTTGCGGTCTAATCGACCACACCAACAGAAATAGTAGGAGAGTTTGTCCTAGATTCAATTCGCCTATAAGGGCTCATAGCGAAGTTATAGGTCTATATATATGTCTTTAGGATTGTCTATACAGCCACTTGGATAGGGGTTTCTCGTCTGTCTGAGTTACTGATCAGACTCCCCTAGCCGGTGATTCGAGGCTCGGTCCGACCGATTTTGACTGGAAGTGGATAATTAGGTTATTTATGATTATCTTTCAGTCGAAAAGCGAACGTTCGGCAATTGTAGCGAGTATAGTTCTTTAGATCACTTGTTTTGTGAACTAGATAATGTCTCATGGGATTTATGATAGGATACACGTATCCCACTATTCATTTGGCTGGTTCATCTGTTGTTTCACAGAGCGAATTAACCAGCTGTTTGGCTCGCTTTTATCTGTTATTTGACGCATTAACAGCGAAAGTTTTATGCAGTGGATGGAGTTGTGTGGAGCGGCTTGGAATGTTATTTTGATGGGTCGCTTACACACATGTCTACTCCAGTTATTAACTGGAGTGGTAGACGTTTTTTCCCTCTTGACCTGTTTTGTTTTAGAGAATCTTTTAACATAAGGTCAAGTTTGGGCATATATTACAGTCTTCTCAATTATTTCGGACGTGAGTTCATATATTGCGTTACAATCCTGAGTCCGAGGGTCTCTCTGTGCAGGGATCTTCGGACCCTCAGTTATTGGAAATCACATGTTCAATGATGTCTCATTGTTTACGATACATCTTCTTTTTTTTTCCGTTTAGCACATAAGTAAGCTTTGGCTATATCTTGTGCTTGTTCTAACTGTATGGCTATTACATGATCTTATGTTGGATCTCTTCAGGATAGTTAAGTTTTCGGCGCATGGGAATAATAGTTTCCATTATTTGTGTCGCTAGTATAAGGCTTTTGAGCGCATACATTTGACGCTCAGCCGTTTTCATGGGAATGAATGATAGGATATGTGTATCCTTCAGTTCATTTGTTTCTATTGATTTCATTGAGGTTATGGGGTCTGCTATTGAGCATTCGCCAGAAGCTTCCCTATGAGAGAGTTTTCTTCTTTGAGGCAAGTTTTATTCTTCACGTCATTCTCCACTCTAAATGGCATTACGGAGTAATTCAGACGTGAAAGAGCTTTATGGTAACTATATTATTGCTGTCTGCACCAGCAATGATTAAGTAATGTGGGTGAGGAGGTTTCGACATATATTCGAATTCCACCCCCCCCCCCCCACCCCCCTCACACTCACATTGTCGCGTATATATATTTTAATACATACATACTGGGTCATGCCGGATGGCGACCTCATAGGCATGTATGCAGTTCTGTTGCATTTGTTTCCGGTATTTATTTTCTGATTTTGGAGCCGGTTAATCATACCTACCTTTATTTCTAGATCCTGGTCTCTATTTTGTCGGTTCTTAAATCGCATATTCTCATGTGTTTATAGTTGTAGATACCAAATAGTACATGTTGGAGGGTGTTTTTACCGGATTTAATATTTCAGAGGCCTCCTGTGAATGATCTTGAAGCGTGTTTTCTCTGCAGAGATTGTTCATCTTATCCCACTTTTGTATGTATATGTTATATTTGATTTCTCACTGATTTCGTCGTACCTGTATACGGCGTCTGCAGTGCATATTTTGTAGCGGATAATGTTATTTACCAAAATCATTGTTATAGCATTGGCTTATGAAGTGGCATTAAGTACCATTTATTATTCATGAATTAATTTTTTGAGTGCCTGATCGATAATCGATATTTATTTATGTCATTTCCGGGTTCTGCCTATTGATTCCAGAGCTCTCCCCTCTTTCTTTTGAAGATATGTTCAAAACAAGAGGCCCCAAGGAGCCTTTATCGCTCACCAGCCAAAGTGGTTCAAAGAAGTATTTGGGGTCACATTCAGTTAGACATGGTTCATCAACACTACAAAGGAATGAAGTCATGAGAGACAAATTTTATGGAACTAGGGACATGGCTTGAACAAACTTGAATCTTACCCCCCTAAGGATGCTGCATGCCAAATATCAAAAGCATTCATCTGCTGGATCTGAAGAAAAAGATTTTTAAAGAAAATTCCTCATTTTGAACTAAGTTATCATTCGGGCTCCCACAGTGAGCCCAAATAGGGGGGTGAGATTCAAGTTTGTTCAAGCCATGTCTCTAGGTCCATAAGGATGCTGCATACCAAATATCAAAACATTCCGACTGCTGGATCTGAAGAAGAAGATTTTTAAAGAAAATTCCTCATTTTGAACTAAGTTATTATTTGGGCTACCACAGTGAGCCCAAATATGAACCCAGGGACTTGGCTTGAACAAGCTTGAATCTCACCTCCCAAGCATGCTGCATAACAAAATATCAAAAGATTCTGCCTGCTGGATCTTGAGAAGAAGATTTTTAAAGAAATTTGCCTGAAATGCACTAAGTTCAAATTTGGGCTTCTATACTGAGCCCAAATATGAATCCTGGGTGCCGATTTGAACAAACTTGAATCAGATCCACCCCACAATGTTGCATACCAAATATCAAAAGATTCTGCCTGCTGGATCTGGAGAAGATTTTATAAGAAATTTGCCTGAAATGCACTAAGTTCAAATTTGGGCTTCTATACTGAGCCCAAATATGAATCCTGGGTGCCGATTTGAACAAACTTGAATCAGATCCACCCCACAATGTTGCATACCAAATATCAAAAGGTTCTGCCTCTGGATCTGGAGAAGAAGATTTTTCAAGAAATCTGCCTGAAATGCACTAAGCTGAAATTCGGGCTCCTATACTGAGCCCAAATATGAACCCAGGGGGCCGATTTGTACAAACTTGAATCAGATCCAGCCCACAATGTTGCATACCAAATATTAAAAGATTCTGCTTGCTGGATCTGGAGAAGAAGATTTTTCAAGACATTTGCCTGAAATGTACTACGTTCAAATTTGGGATTCTATACTGAGCCCAAATATGAATCCTGGGAGCTGATTTAAACAAACTTGAATCAGATCCACCCCACAATGTTGCATACCAAATATTAAAAGATTCTGCCTGCTGGATCTGGAGAAGAAGATTTTTCAAGAAATTTGCCTGAAATGCACCAAGTTCAAATTCGGGCTTCTATAGTGAGCACAAATATGAATCCAGGGAGCCAATTTGTACAAACTTGAATCTGAAACCCCCTAGAGATGATGTATACCAAATAAGAAAGAAGTCTGCCTGGTGGATCTGAAGAAGATTTTTTTTAATTTTGGAAAGAAATTCATGGGTGCTTTCAGAGTTATGCCCCTTGTAGTGCCCCCTGTGGGTGCGAAAAGTTTATTTGTACAAGTTTGAATTGACATATGATAGGGAACATGCACACCAAATTTGGTTCAATTTGATCTGGTAGTTTGGGAGGAGTAGTCGATAATGTAAATTTCACGACGGACGAGGCGGACGACGGATGACGACGGACGGCAAGTGATAAGTTAAGCTCCCTTCGGTGAGCTAAAAAGGGGGGGGGGGGGGGGGGGCATTTTGTCCACTTCTCTGCCTTATGGGGTATGTAACTATTGAGGAAGCTGTCTTGTCCATACTATGTTCGGCGATCAGCTGCAGTATTATTGTGTGGCGTAGGTTTATGGGCAATTTTCTCTCATTCTCAGTATGCCATAATAATTTTTAGGGCCTAGTCCAGACTAGTCTAAAAAATTGTGTATTTGTTACATCCTAATTAACATGATTTTATGCTTAGATTTAGGATTTACATAACTGGGATGCACATTAGGATATGTCTCTTCTATTATGGTATTAACAGACATACATGTAAATTCTAATTTCTTTATCATGGATTGAAGGCTTTAATCTATGTTGATCTACTATTTTGGAAGTTCTAGGCCCTCTGCCTTTTTATGATTCAGCTAAGTCTGGGTCATTGGTTACAGGATAAAAATTTGAAAAAATTTATAGTAATTTATATATTTTTTATAGTTACCAATGACCCAGATGGGAATGGCCCTCCCATGAGTGGGCAGTACTGGGCACTCATACCTCCCCGCTGAATTATTATAATCTTTTTTTCTACAAAGAATGATTTATTGGCATCAGATTTGGTGACTTCCTGGCGTCTGTGCATGCACGGAGGGTAAAATGTATGGAGGGCCAGATAGGACTTCTAATTTTTGGTTTGTTGCATGCAAATTTTGGGGATTGGGAGGCAAAATTTGTGTTTGGCCCTAGATATTTTTGGGTTAGCACCAGCTAGGTCTGGGTCATTGGTAAGTATAAAAAATATATGAATTACTATAAATTTTTTCATTTTTGGGTTCAGTCAGACCCACTCCGGGACTCAAAAGATTTCTTTTTTAGTTTAGCATCTAACTGTCATCCACCTTTACAATACTTTACCTATATATTTGTTACAGGCTACAGTCAGCATTTATGTACAGACCGTTACAATACTTTATATGTACCTTTGTTATCAAGTCATTACCTAGACGTGTGTCATTTCTGTGTCACATACTATACATGTACATGTCTTACACAAGATGAGCTACAGTGTCATTGACACTTTCATTTGGTTTTGGCATTTTTAGTGGCAAACTGGGGAGAGGATAGGAAATCTGGGGGTCTGTATATGATGTGGTTTAGTTGAGCCTTTTCAGCCAGCTAAAATTCAAGACTATTTTGATTTTTCAACTAAAATTACAGTACACTGAAAAAAAAAAATGTTAAAAAAGGGGAGGACTGAAAAAAAATGATAAAAAAAAGTTGGAGGGGGTAAAAACCAAAAAATTAGATTTGTTTGTTCATCTAGTTGGAATTTTAAACAGCCATTTAATTTGGGACTGATGGAGTCCCAAATTAAATGGCTGTTTAAAATTTCAACTAGATGAACAAACAAACAAATCCAATTTTTTGGTTTTGGCATTTTTAGTGGCGAATTGGGGAGAGGCTAGGTAATCTGGGGGTCTGTATATGATGTGGTTTAGGTGAGTATTTTCGGCCAGCTAAAAATCAAGACTATTTTGATTTTTCAACTAAAATTACAGTACACTGAAAAAAAAATGTTAAAAAATGGGGAGGACTGAAAAAAAAAATGTTAAAAAAAAGTTGGAGGGGGTAAAAATCAAAAAATTAAAATTGTTTGTTTGTTTATCTAGTTGGAATTTTAAACAGCCATTTAATTTGGGACTGATGGAGTCCCAAATTAAATGGCTGTTTAAAATTCCAATTAGATGAGCAAACAAACAAATCCAATTTTTGGGTTTTGGCATTTCTAGTGGCGAATTGAGGAGAGGATAGGGAATCTGGGGGTCTGTATATGATGTGGTTTAGGTGAGCATTTTCGGCCAGCTAAAAATCAAGACTATTTTGATTTTTCAACTAAAATTACAGTACACTGGAAAAAAAATGTTAAAAAAGGGGAGGACTGAAAAAAGTGTTAAAAAAAAGTTGGAGGGGGTAAAAACCAAAAAAATTGGATTTGTTTGTTTGTTCATCTAGTTGGAATTTTAAACAGCCATTTAATTTGGGACTGATGGAGTCCCAAATTAAATGGCTGTTTAAAATTCCAACTAGATGAACAAACAAACAAATTCAAGGAGTGTTTAGGGAATGTAACAGTCTGTATACAGCTATAAGGTATCTGTGTGCTATGTGCTATCTATGTAGTTCTATGAATCTGGTAATTTTTTGCACCCCACCTAAACTGAGTATTATTTTTTTGTGAGTGTGCTACATTTTATGAGGTTTATTTTATATGTTGAGCATGTTTTGAAGAGAATAAAAGACTTGAAATTGTATCTTTTTCACTTTTGCATGATTACCAACTTTGGGTGGGAAATGACTACTATGGGGGGGGGGGGGGGGGGGCGGAAATAACTACTTTGGGAGGAAATGACTATTTTTTTTTTTTTTTTTTGTGGGGGGGAGAGGGGGGATGTCTGGGGGAAATGACCAATTGGGGGGAGGGAGGGAGTGACAGGGGGGGGGAATTGTTAAGGGGGGAAGTGTCTTGCACCTGCTGAAACATCGTAGTGACTCAAGAAAGTACACAACCACTTTTGCAATAAACTTTATTACAAAAGTGGTTAACGCATACCAACCGCTTTTGTAGTAAAACCACTTTTGTAATAAACTAACCATTATTGTAATAAACTCATTTCGGTGATAAATCACGGACGTCCATTTTATAGTCGGACATTGGGTTTGGGTGAGGGACTAGTTTACCTAAATATGTTTGTGTGTCGTTCGATGGAATAAAGCGTCCATTCACCAGTTAAAACATGGTAGTGACTGAAGAAAGTACGCAACCACTTTTGCAATAAACTTTATTACAAAAGTGGTTATCGCATACCAACCACTTTTGTAACAAAACCACTTTTGTAATAAACTAACAAATATTGTAATAAACTCATTTCAGCGATAAATCATGGATGTCCATTTTATTGTCGGACATAGGTGGAGTGAGGGACGAGTTTGCTTAAACACGTTTGTGTGTCATTCAATGGAATAACGTGTCCATTAACCTGTTGAAACTTGGAAGCGACTGAAGAAAGTAAGCAACCACTTTTGCAATAAACTTTATTGTATAATAGGTTAGTTTGTTATTCAACATAACTGATGATGTAATAAATTTATTGCACAATAGGTTAGTTTGTCATCCAAAGCAACCGATGATGTAATAAATTTATTGCATAATAGGTTAGGTTTGCCATCCAACACAACCAATAATGCAATAAATTTATTGCATAATAGGTTGTATTACATTACCGGTTGTAACAATGTTTATAGAGTGGATTATGTGGGTAATTGATAATCGCGCAGCTCACGATACATGGTAAAATAGACTGCTGTATTGTTGGGTCAGAAGGGTATGTCTACCACAGCATATGTCTGGCGGTGTAATTCCTATTACGAAAAAAGAAAAAAAAGGAAAAACAAGTTACACAAGTTATCAAAATCTGTTTAATATGTCACTCGAAAAAGACATGATATTTACATCAGTTGGACAAAACTTCAGTGTACAGCTGACTGGCTTGCTCGATTAAACATTCCATGTCAGCAGGATTGGCACATAAGGAGCTTTGTGTTGCCAAATGTAGTAATGAAAGCGTTAATAATATTAATCTAAAATGGAATAAACATCATTTTTATATCTGGTAACGGGTTTTGATGCACTAATTCACTTTGCATTCGGGGGTCAATGTCCCATATAAAGCAAGATTTTCAGTTGGTTGACAGCACATGGAGGGGTCGCATCAGATTGATCATGAATGGTCACTGTTACTGCTCTGCATTTAGCATAGGTTATTTCTTTTCAAGAACGATGAAAGTTCAGACATGATTATTGCTACGGATAAGTTAACTGTTGCGCAGTCTGTCCATGCGGCACAGGATCAGGGGCATGCATAACTTGTTTCGTGTTACGTATACATTTGCCAACTGCTATATTGACAACTGAAACACTCGTCCTTCCGGTATGACAATATAACAACTGGCCCCGTAGTCAATTGTTATGTTGCCAAATTAGGTTCATGAAAGTTCAGACTCAGATGTTTGATAAGATTACGAGTGCGACTGCACATAATTTATTACTCCATTTCAGAGCAAGCAATTGGGCCAGTGACGAATCCTTTTCATGGATGCAAAGGGATCAAAGTTGAATCCAGTTAATCACCAGCGTTCAAGTTGCGCCATTCCTTCGTGTACCAAAAAGCAAAGGTGAATGTTTTACTTGTCGTCTTGTGGCATGCGGAGAGACAAGACCAGAGGGATAACGTGCAATTGAGTTTACTACTGAATACTAGATATTTGTTATATTTGTTATATTCATTCAAAAAAAAAAAAACGGCAAAAGTTTAGATTCAGGTGTCAGAAGTGATAGGATGTGAACCCCTTTTCACGGTTGCAGAGTCAGACCTGCTATCACATCCCTAAGAGCAGCCATTTAGTAGACCAGCCAAAGGCACCCTCTTGCAATTCAGATGGATCTTGGAAGTCACATCATGTCACGTGACTGCGGGCGCCCATGTTGTGTTGACATGTAACCAATGTGCATGGTTATGTTGTGACGTCATTGCCATAGCAATACGAGGTTTGAATGCGCGTGCGCAGCTTCGGTGTATATAGGGACATGTGTTTTGGTCATCCATTTTGTGTATAGGGGCGCCATCTTGGTTTGTCAAGTGTCACATGGTTGCCTGGTGATGAAACCTTACCTCTTGGTATAAGACTGGGGGTATGTTTTGAGGGTATGTTTGATTTGATGGGAGTATGTTCCGGTAGTATAGAATTACACAAATGAACCCGACTTTCATGTATTTTAGTGGATTTTACTCTGGTAACAATGTTAATGTTGTAGCTGGGACGTGGAAATATTCTACACGATGGACTGCAGCGGCTGGGGAAAAGGGGACCAGGAGCTCTGGGGGTGAAGCAGCAGAGGCGGCAGGGAACCAGAGGCTTTTGGGGTATAGGTGGCAAGGGGCAGGGGCAGTCAGGTAGCAGAAACCGGGGGCCTAGGGGCGCTAGAAGCGGCAGAGGCTCCTCTCCTTCCATTTTCCCTCTGTTTATTGTTTAAAAAAATAACAAAAGTTATCTCCATTGAAAGCAGAAAGTGCCTGTATGTAAAATGATTTTCCCTTAGAATCCATTTAATGAGTCCTAGTTAGTGACTCGGTGGATCCAAAAATATCGAAATGAGGCTATTGTACGTACGATTTTGCATGCATTGAACTCATTTTCATAACCTTCATTTTGAGACATATGATTTTGCATGCCATGTGCTCATTTTCACAGAATTCATTGTTCCATACGACGAAAAACGGTATTCAGTGGATTTATTTATTTATTTATTTATTTATTTATTGGTGCTTTACGACACTTATATAGTCTGAGTCATTTTGTGTCAGTGACAGTTTTATGAGTGGAGGAAGCTGATGTACCAGAAGAGAACCACCAAGCAGTGACGAGACCCTATAACCTCTTCAACATCACATAATCCAAGACTGCACTATGCACTGTACATCAGTACTACGCACTGCACAACACAGTCAGGATAATTAAGGTTAAGACACGTGCACACCATTCCATCTCAGAACACCGTCAGCTTCCCCCACCTGCTCCACATGCGAGAAGTCGAGGTAAAGTACCTTGCTCAAGGGCACGAAGTGTTAATCCAAATCAATCACTGAATGGTCACCCCCATCAATAGACTAACTGGGTTCAACGGAGCTTAACTTCAGCGATGTTGGTGGCTGATGCACGTCCACCTGTATTGTGATAATTTACTAACACCTGTCAACAGTGTGTAATAAAATTTCTAATTTTCTCGCCTCATTTGGGCTTAACAGTGTGCGGAAGAATTCAACCCGACCTATAAAAAGGGACAACAAGATCGATAGGAACTACGGGGTTTAAGACGAACTGCGCCCGTAGGAGGAGTTCGGGCAGACATATCAAACCCAGCTTTCCCCATCCATCCGTGTACAGTACGATTTTAGCGCCCACCAAATTTGGGAATAGCTTTGACGCTACTTTGTGCTACCCCCTCTCCAAACAAACCCACCGTCCGGCTATAACATGGACGTCCGTGATTTATCACAAAAATAGGTATATTGCAATAATAGTTAGTTTATTACAAATATGGTTTTATTACAAAAGTGGTTGGTACACAATAACCACTTTTGTAATAAAGTTTTTTGCAAAAGTGGTTGCGTATTTTCTCCAGACACTGCCACGTTTCAACTGGTGAATGAACACTTTATTCCATTGAACGACACACAAACATGTTTAGGTAAACTAGCTTTCAACCCACCCCAATGTCCAACTATAAAATGAACGTCCATGATTGATTCATCACAAAAATAGGTGTGTAACAATAATGGTTAGTTTAGTACAAAAGTGGTTGGTATGCGATAACCACTTTTGTAATAAAGTTTATTGCAAAAGTGGTTCCTTCAGTCACTTCCAAGTTTCAACGGGTGAATGGAATGGACACGTTATTCCATTGAACGACATACAAACATGTTTAGGTAAACTTGTCCATAACTCCACCCCAATGTCCAACTATAAAATGGACATCCATGTTTTATCACAAAAATGAGTTTATTACAATAATGGTTAGTTTATTACAAAAGTGGTTTTATTACAAAAGTGGTTGGTACGCGATAACCACTTTTGTAATAAAGTTTATTGTAAAAGTGCTTTCGTACTTTCTTCAGTCACTACCAAGTTTCAACTGGTGAATGAACACTTTATTCCATTGAATGGCACACAAACATGTTTAGGTAAACTAGTCCATAACTCCACCCCAATGTCCAACTATAAAATGGACGTCCGTGTTTTATCACAAAAATGAGTTTATTACAATAATGGTTAGTTTATTACAAAAGTGTTTTTATTACATTAGTGGTTGGTACGCGTTAACCACTTTTGTAATAAATTTTATTGCAAAAGTGCTTGGTACACTGCATGTGTGACATCACTCTAGTTAAAATATGGTTGTATTATGTAAATGGGTTTACCATCCATCGTCTGTCCATACATTCATCTGTTTTTTTTAAAGATTTTTCTTGTCTGTTCGAGGGCCATTCCCATCGAAACTTGGTATGCATGTTCATCACCATGGGAACCTGAGCATTTGCAGTTATAGTTCCGGTAGGACTATTTTTGCTAGCGTTATGCCCCTTGTCAACTTAAATAATTTGCGCCATCTATCTGAATTTTCTCTGGATTTTCTCAGAGCTTTATGGACAGTTCTTTTGAAACATGGTGTGCATATTTTTATACTGTACCAATGACCCAGACATAGCTGGTGCTAACTCTTAAAATATAGGGCCAAACACAAATTTTGCCCCCCAATCCCCAAAATTTGCATCTAAAACCAAAGAAAACATGTCCTGAATGGCCCTCCACACTTCACCTCTACTGCGCATGTGCAGTGTCAAGGACGTTCCGAAATTGGCGCCATTAATCATTCTAAGTTTGGCCCTTCATCAGTTAACATCTGACTGATCTTTGTGCTTGTAAATCTCAGTTTAAATGATGCCAGACACATAAATATTAGTGAAATGGTGATTCTAAGGAGGATAGAGAAGGAGGAGAGGAAAAATGTGTGACAGAATATTATCAGGGCTGTAACTTAAAATTTTTTAATGAAATTATGTTAAGTTACCTATTTTCGAGGCAGCAGCCATTTTGTTGTCATTCTTGTTATTTAGTTACACTGATTTTTCAGTGTTTTCCTCTCTCCCTTTCCTTTAAGTCCCCTCTTGCTATTCTCCCATGCTTTTGGCATAGTTTCTGTAATTATTATTACTAAAATTTCTTGGGAGTTTTAGCTGAATAACAGAATGAATTCTGTTCTTTTCCCCATGTTTACATCTTCACCTACGGGTGGTTAGGCGCTGTGTTCTGCATCTACCATCTGATGTTCTGCAGTTTCTTCCCTGGAAGTCTCTGTTTTGCATCAGATAGTGTATTTTTGGTAACTGATTCTGGGCCTGAGTGCCTGGAGTCTTATTTTAGTGTTTTTACACTCATTGTTTACATTTACAACAGCCCTCTGTGTGAGGGGGGGGATTTCTTGAAAATAATATCTTGATGTTATTTTAATCATAACTAGATACATTATTATTGTTCGTAAGTGTTGAATAAATTGTTTAAAATATTTTTAAAATTTTTGTCCACACTTAGGCTTGGGATCCATTGGGGCTCAACGTTACTTTTCAGAAACTTGGGCTATTCTGAAAAAATATTTTTTCAAAATATTTTGATTTCAATTATTTTTTCTATATTAATGGATCATATTATTATTATGTATTTTGATTGCCAGGGGTTGGTGCGAGTAGCAGGACTTTGTTTTCTTTTCACATTGAAAGGATTTTGATCAATTGTAATAAGAGGAAGTCTTCCTCTGACTTTTATAATCATTCTATATGTGGTCTGTGTACTCGCATGGGGGCGCAGTGGCTCAGTTGGTAGAGGTGCAGGCTGCAAGCCGAGAGGTCCTCGGTTCGAATCCCACCTGCGGCAACCGCGTTGTGTCCTTGGGCAGGACACTTCATCTCCATTGCCCGCGTGGGGGCACGATGACGCCGTGTACTAAGGCGTACTGGACGTCGATGGTACGCATGTCTTCAACCAATCTAACCCTACCTGTGCTGCAGTGCGGAGTTACGATGTTGGGGAGCTGGCAGCTGCTCGCCGTTGCTCGGTGGTTCTCTCCAGGTACTCCGGCTTCCTCCACCCGTAAAACTGTCACGGTCATGATTAGCCATTGTGCATAAATATGTGACCTTAAACATCAATAAATAATAAATAGTGTACTCGCATTAACTCCTGTTCTGTATCGTATGATTTCGATGACAACATGGGAAGCGTATGTCACGGTATGTTAGTGGGGAATTGGACATTCCGGTCCTTTCCCCGCAGGGTCACTCTACTTTATCAATTTCTATTTCAGACGATCAAGATTAGGGTGATGTATCTGTGATGTCTTCCAACAGTGTGCCTCCGTCATCACAATTAATGAAGGGCTAGCGGAAAAGTGCTCATGTAAATACGCCAATTGCCTAAGAGGACCCTAGTAGGTTCGACGGCCTTTGACGTCCGCTAGCTCGCCCGGTGTAGCGTCCATTCATCGAATGGTTCAGCAGCCGGGTTCGTCCGTTGCGGTCTAGAAGGAGTTTTGGGGTGATGCGAGCACTATAAATCAACCAAATGCACACCCAGTGACGGCGGATTAGAGGGAGAACGGAGGAAGCCTTTTAGTCCGGTTCATAGCTTGTTCTGGTCCATCCGGACGGCGAGCGAGAGAGGCCCCTCTCTCGTACAACAACATCTGGCCCCAGATGTTGTGGTACAAAATGTTTCGCATTCGGAGCATACGTCCGTCGCTCGGGACGCTCCGACATATAGGCAGTCCGGAGTAGACTGTCAATAAGGCTTCCTCATTCTCATGGTAGCGCACACGACCGCTCTTGGCTACGTGACCTCGGATATCCAGTCAGCTTCGCCAGTTAGAGAATCATCGGTGACCAGGTCACACCATCCGGTAGCCAGGGACACGAGGCCTGCAGACTCCGGACGTTCGCATAGGAAAGTGTGCGGGAGTCAACGTACACGGAGCTTCCGGCGGCAATGCATTGTAAGACCGCTACTGCACAGGCCTCGGGAACGGACGTGCTTTCCTAAATAGCACAGCTTATCGCAGCATCCCAGCATCAACTGAATCTGTCGCATATTTTTTATCCGACGATGCTGGGTCGGGATGCTCCGTGGAAGCGGGTACGGACGTCCAAAAATTTCATCCGGTCCGACGGGATACCGAAAGGGATTCGGAGGATTTCGAGCTTTCACTTTCGGAACAACATATGCTGTTGTGCATGTCATCTGACTTGATCTTCTACAGCTTCTTTCGTCGGACCAGAATGCTGCGATGCCGGATAAGAAACTGATAGCGTCGGTGGACTTAGAAATTTTTGGTTCGGTTGAGGGACATCGTCCCTCAGTTCCGATATAGTCCAATAATGTCACACAAACTTTCGAATTATTGAACGACGCTATATATATTATTATTATATGCTTGCTATTACCAAGCATTTCTGGTTTCTTGTTCGTAAAGTTACGGAGATGTCTTTCAAAAGTGTGCCTCTGTCGTCATAGTTAATGAAGAGCTAGCGGCAATAAGTGCTCATGGAATATGTCTATCGCCTAAGAGGTCCCTTGTAGGATCGACGGAGTGACATTCGCTAGCTCACCCGGTGTAGCGTACATTCATTGAATGGTTCGGCTGCCGGGTTCGTCCGTTGCGGTCTAGGAAGGAGATTTGGGTGATGCGAGCACTATAATTACTTTAGTACTCACCCAGTGACGGCGGATTGAGGACAGATCGGAGGAAGCCTGTTAGTCAGGTTCCTGGCTTGTCCAGGTCCGTCCGGGCTGTGAGTGAGAGAGGTCCCTCTCTCGTCCAACAACATAGGGGACCGCATGTTGTGGTTCAGATATTTTACATTCGGAGCATTTGTCTGTCGGTCGGGACGCTCCGTTATATTGACAGTCCGAGAGACTGTCGATAATGCTTCCTCATCCTCACAGCAGGGCACACGACCGCACATTGGCTACGTGACCTCGAGTATCCGATCAGTTTCGTCATTCAGTGATTCCACGGCAAATAGGTCACGCCGTCCGGTAGCCAAGGGACAGGAGGCCTATACACTCCGTTCGCTCGCATATTAGTAGTATGCACGGGGTAACGATCACGGAGCTTCCAGCGGCAATGCATTGTAGGACCGCTTCTCCACAGGCCTCAGTGACGGACGTGCTATCCGAGTTAGCACAGTTTTTCACAGCATCCCAGCAATCGACAGTTTCTTAGTCGAATCAGGAATTATCTGGCGGCGCTGGGTCGGTGCGGTCCGCGGTTGCATCAGGTACAGACGACCGAACGCTTTATAGGGTCCGACAGGATGGCGAAAGGGATTCGAAAGATTTCGAGTTTTCCCTTTCGTAGCATCGGAAGCTGCCATTCATATCTTCTGGCATTATCTTCCACTGATTGTTATTTCGGACTACATTGCTGCGATGTTGGATAAGAGACTTATAGCGTCATTGGACACGGAATTTTTGGATCGGTTCAGGGACATTGTCCCTGACTTACCGACACAGTCCAATAATGTCATTAGAACATGTGTATTATTTATCGACGCTATATATGCATATAAGCCTGCTACCAAGCATGATAGTTTAGTTTCTTGTCCGCAATGCTCATTTCTGCCTTTTTATCATTTATACGAATAATTTATTTTGGCAGAGCAGGGCATATCGAGAGTTCATATGCGTCTAGACGGCGTGGTTAAAGACTGGAAATATTCTTTTTGGCCGTCTATGTCTTTTCCAACCACAATGTTGGAAACGACAATGATGTTTAATAGACTTAACTTAGACGCTTTATCATACGTAATCCACCTTACTGAGGCGTTATCATTACGTCTGCAAGAAAAGAATTACGGGATATTATCCTCAATGTGATTTCTTTTGAGGGCAGTAGTTTGTTCACGTATAACTCTGCCCTTCAGTGGCTGATTGGAGTTGGTCAGACGTGACGCAGCCCTAGCTACATCCATGCGCGTGGATAGTAAGGTGAAGAACTCTCTCAGAGTCGCTTCGTTCTCGGAGAAGCTTCTCTTCGACGGCAACTTTTCAGCAATCCATGAATTGCTCGATTTACACGTTCTCTTGTCTATCTAGTGTTGCAAGAGATTCAGACTGGGGCAAACTTTCGGTGGTTGACTCAGAGAGTGCCACTGCAGTTGCCGGATCCGAGTGTTATAATTATGACGGTTGCCAGTCAAACAGTTTGGGATATAATATTGATCCCAACGGATTCGAAGTGCCAGGGTCTTTGGGTTCCGCAGTCTCTAAGCAAGCACTTATCTTCCGCGGAATAATGTTCTTTAGGCTTGCTTTATGTCATTGGATGAACATTATTCAGAAACGCATGTCCAAATCCTGTCCGTTAATTCGACAGTAGTGGCGTATCTCCTGAACCAGGGAGGCACTCATTCGTTTCCGTTATTCAATTTAATGGAAAGAATCCTTCTGTTTGTTATAGTACACCAAGTTCTGTTTCGGTCCGTCATATTCCGGGTCGTCTGATTGTTTTACGGGACTCCCGTTCACTTATGGGTCGCTTGTTGCCGTCAGAATGGACTCTCAACAAACAAGTATTCAATCAGATTTGCTATCAATGGGAGCGCCCAATGATAATTTATTTACGACACAGCTTGCTAATCAATTGCAGACGTATGTGTTTGCTTGTCCGGATCTCTGAGCTAATGTTGTTAACGCTCTATTGATCTAATAGGACGGAATGATAGGATATGCGTATCCTCCGGCGCTGTTGTTTCAGCAGGTATTGCTAAGATAAACAACCACAATACATTTCTGTTGATAGCATCTCTGTCTTCACAGAGACCGTGGGTAAATTTACTCTGATGTCTACTGTGGGACTTAACACGAAATCTTCCTCAATGAGAGGATTTTTTTTTGCTGGGTAATCGTGTCATCTTTATCACAACCCGCAAGGTCGCAACCTTCACGTATTCCGTTGTGTGGTCCGTATTGCACTGTAAGCATTGTACTGGGCGAGCTTTGGACGCGATTTCTTACTATAGGAGATCCTCTTCTTCGCTATTCTATGCGGCTAAAGTGGAGGCTCTTCCGTCGTTGGTGTAGGGATCACTATGTTCATATTGTTGATCCCTCCATACTACTCATTGCAACTTTTTAGTATACTTGTTTGACAAGATCTACTGCAGCCTGTTATTATTAAGGTTATAGGTTTATGTTACCTCATACCTATGCACTCTATGATAGTTTACAATTGAGTCTTATGTCTCTTTATCTAAGTCAGTTAGTAACTTTTTGATAAATAGACTTAGAATTATTAGATTAAATTCCTATATGGAATTTAACTTTGGTTCTTATTTAGCTAAGTAATCATTTGAGCCTCTGGAAACAGTAGTTTTCAAATTCTGACCTTTTAGACAGTAATTCTGTTGGCTTCTCTTTTACTGAAGAGTCAGTGAGTTTCATGCTCTATCGGTGGATGATTTTCACTTTCGTAGTTTCGGAATCACTACTTCCTTTACTATTTAGGTTGGATTTTTGCATAAGAGTTAGGCTCCTAATATCCAGATCCTATTGTTATTTAGGTCCTTCCGTCTTCGTACGGGCATAGGCCTTTACTCTGTCCGGCTAGAGTTTATGTATTTATAAACAGATATCTGTTTATTACTACAGGCGTAAACTTCTTCTGTCTTTGATGCCTATTAGAAGGACGTTACGCTCCATTCTATTGCTAATGGATTCAATTAACTATCGATACTGCTTATGGTATATCTTTGACTCAGCAGTTGTGTTTGAGATTTTGGCTCATGAAGTAAGAGTTCTTCTACATCTTGGGCTTACATTAATAGTGTCGCTATTATAGATTTTTGAAGGCTGCTCATTGCTCTCAGCCATCCACATTCATGAATTTTTTTATCTCAGTAATATTGAGTCCATTTCTGGAGGCCTCTATTGTTAGGTCTATTATCTGCTGCTCAGAATGTCATTCACTTAACAGTTGCTACTATAGCTAGGTAGGCTGTCTGTTTCGGCAGTGACTCCATTCTGCTGCCCTCTTCGCTCTGGGCTATTTGACCCAGGGCAAGAAAAAGGGGGGGGGGGGGGGGAGGGTGTTCCCTTGGGTCACCTGTTTTACTATGAAAACAAGGGGATACCTCCCCTGGAGTTAGTAATTCTGAGCTGTTATTGGGATAGTTGTTTAGTGAGAAGTTTATGTTTTAAAAATTCATTCAAGTCTTAGTTTTTAAAGTATAGCTTTTGAATATAGCATGTGTCAACGGACATGATTATGCAATCCTCAGACACTTTTAAGGAGTATAAGAGTCTCTATTCTCTAGACTTACTTTATTTATTGGCTTACTTTAAAAATTATTAGTATAAGGATTATACTAGATATTAATAGAGTACATGGATGTATGAAGCTCAATTTTGGAAGGTGTTGTATCTTTCTAATTTATCATAAATAAGAAAGATACATATAAGGCCTAATACTTCTTTTTCCCTAGAGGGGATGACTCTATTTTATATTATTGAGCGTATTCCATCTTGCTCTATGTCCTTGGCCCTCCAGCCTTTTTACTATTCAGCTATGTCTGGGTCATTGGTACAGTATAAAAATGTTAAAAAATTTATAGTAATTTATATATTTTTTATACTTACCAATGACCCAGACGGGGATGGCCCTCCCAGGAGTTGGGAACTCTTACCTCCCCGCTGAGTACATAGCGCTTACCAGGCACTGGTTATTAGAATGATTAATGGCGCCAATTTCGAAACGTCCTTGACACTGCGCATGCGCAGTAGAGGTGAAGTGTGGAGGGCCATTCAGCACCTGTTTTCTTTGGTTTTAGATGCAAATTTTGGGGATTGGGGGGCAAAATTTGTGTTTGGCCCTATATTTTAAGAGTTAGCACCAGCTATGTCTGGGTCATTGGTAAGATTAAAAAATATATAAATTACTATAAATTTTTTAACGTTTTACCACCATGGGATGGGGTTCCAGGATATTTTTGTTGAGTCTTCACAAAAAAGCTAAACCATTGGTATGGTGAGGGGCTGTCACCAGGCGGGCAGGCCTGGGAGCCAGTGTGGGGTTGGGGGCACAGTCGGACAGACTTTTTTGCTTATAACTAAGTTGTTTCTGGATAGATTTTGATAATATTTAGTATGTGACTTGATATGAACGTTCAACACTCGATGACATGGAACAAGGCATGTCAATACTTTTTCGCAAGAGAATTGGCCCTTTGTTGAAATCAACTAATTTTAAGCTTGATATCGTGATAACTTCAACAAACATCAACCGATTTGACTGATGTTTGGCACATTGGTTTCAAGGAACAATGTCTTGATTGAGTTTAAACATGGGCTTAATCTAATATCCAGCAATAGAATTATTAGACTGACTTGGTCATGTTTTGCTAAAATCAACTGATTTTGAGCTTGATAGTGTGATAACTTCAAATGTTAATTGATTTGACTGATATTTGGCACATGGGTTTCAAGGAACAATGTCTTGATCGCATTTGAAAATGGGCTCAGTCTGATGTACGGCAGCAGAATTATTGGGCTGACTTTGTCATTATTTGCGAATTTTGTTCTTGAAAGCCCGATAACTTAAACGTCAACCGATTCAATTCATTTTTGTTATATGATTTCCTAAGAAGATTATCTCAATAGAGTTTGAAGATAGAGTCGATCCGATATACGACAGCAAAATCATTGGGCTGACTTGATCATTTTTTTGCGAATTTTGTGCCTTATAGCTCGATAACTTAACAAACGTTAACCGATCTAATTCATTTTCGTTATGTGGGTTTGCAGGAACATTTTCTTGATTGAGTTGGAAAATGAGCTCGGTCCGATATATATACCGCAGCAGAATTATTGGGCTGACTTAGTCATTTTTTGCAAACATTCTGCTTGATAACCCCATAACTTGAACAAATGTTAATCAATTTGATTCTTTTTTTATTGTATGGGTTTCCAGGAAAATTGTCTTGATCGAGTTTGAAAATGGGCTTGGTAGGATATATGGCTGCAGAATTATTTGGCTGACTTAGTCATTTTTTGCAAATTAGTTACTTAGAAAAGGTACTCTGATGCTTTTTATTTCATAGCCACTGCTGCATTAGCCACGAAAACTCAACCCCACATCAGCGATCTTAACCCTTGTTGAAAATCAAATGCCCTGTGAGTGAATCTGTGGCCTTCTAGTGCTTCAATTTGAAATTTTCCAGGAGGAGGTCAGTTTAGTCCATAATTCAACACCAATTATGAAATTCAATTCATGGAAATGATGGGAATTTTTTTTTATATTTGTCATATTCTCATATATAGGCAAGGATACATGCAGGTAAGTAAATACCACTTCACTGAAACTGTCCAATGTTCAGAATGAGTGAAAATACCATGGGCAGGGCTCTATGTATAATCAGAACACCACCCATCTCGAGTCATGGATGCATTTCAACATAAAATGTAACGAATCAGAAATTGATGAGTTCAGAACAGAAAGTGAAAGTAGAAATTACTGTAATGTTTCTGCGCATTGTATCGGAGTACATCAGGCATAATTTTGGTCAACATCAGCATCAGGTTGCATGGCATTACTACACACGTGACACCACAATTCGGCGCAACATTGCCTTGCATGAGATCTCTCATGACATCCACAGAACTGTAGTGTAGCGATCACCCTGTCCTACAGACGTCACACATCACCAAAATTCAGAGCAGATTTTCGAGTTGAAGCCTTCATCCATAGATATCGGATAGAACATTAGATTGGCAATCACGTTGCAAAACATGTGCTTTTGTCCCCCATCGCTCGTCAGGGCAAAAAGCGTCAGCTGCATTCATAGGCAATGGCCTTAGTCACACAAAACAAATATGATAAAAATGCCTGACACATGTGCTGTAATCGGTTGTCCTTTGCGGAGAGATTCAATACAAGCCAAAGAATTAAGCTTGAACTTCGATTGGTACAAAGTATTGATATTTATGATATTTAAATTTTATTTTTCAACAGTATTTCCTTTTTTTGATGCACTCAAAACGTAAACATCAGCCATAAGATTATGGTTGTATCAAAGTATAATAAGTATCACACAGTGAAAAATATCATTGCTGTCCATGAATAAAGATTTTCACTATAACAGTATTGCAAAAATGTGACGCAAAAAGAGGGAGGGCGAGGCTTGGCACAGAAGTTTGGAGGCCCAGGCCTGAACTAAAAATTCTGGAGGCTGGACTGAGTGGACTCCAAGGCCCCCACCCTTTCCCTGTTCTCAAGACCAGCAGAATCACTCAAACTGTGTCCCTGAGTAACTTCAGTAATGCACTTCTCAGATCCACCCTTGCTTGAGTGGGATCACAACAGAACAGTCGGTGTGCTATATAGCGAGTTTATGGTACTTGCACCCAACCACTGCCAACTCTGCTTGTGAATGTGATGGTGTTAATTAAGTTGGCGAGTTTTTACTGTTTGACAGTTATTCACCACTGATCGGATGTTTTCTCCCAAATACAGTCATCAGTAATACTGTCTGACATGAAAAAACAGTGGTTGTTGAAAGTGTCATTAAAACCCAAACAATAAATTTATGGCAGTGCTGGAAATGAACAAAATTGACGGGTGCATTTTCAAGCTCATGCAAAATCAGAGACAAGAGTAAAATTCACCCGTAAAATGTTAGTATATGAATTTTTGAGGGAATTCTTTCAGCAGAAACCTTAACCCTTTGATCCCAAGCCAGGGCTGGGAGAGGTTAACCGGTTAACCGATTTCACTCATCGGTCAACCGGTTAATTTCCTTTCACCGGTTAATTTCAGTTGGTTCTGGCGACTGACGATAGGTGTTCTCTATGTCGATGATCAGTCATCATCAGTATGTAAAGCGCAAAATCGCCAAAATGGGACTTCCTGAATATTTGTGTGTTTGTGGGGATGGGGTTGGTTGTGCAGAGCTGTTGAAGTGTTCTGGACCGTTTGATCTCGACCTTATTCTGATTGATGACTTAGTGTCATTTGCTCATATTAGTAATATATTCTTCGTGTGCAAATTCGATTTCTCCAAAGTTCCATTCATCCCATTTGAGCTTTTGTTCTACACCCATTTCCAGGGTTCCCGTTGCAGATACATAATTATGTAACCATCTCCCTGTATATTCTCTTGTCCGAAAGATAACTTAAGATGGTGAAATTTTTCATAAAAGCCAAATCTCAAACATTGTTTAAATGCTTTACTCCTCTCAATGGATGACAAAGAATTTCTTGCCTCCATGAGCGTCCGTACAATCGCATCATTCCTCGACCCGTGATTCAAGAAACTAAAGTTTACGAGTCGTACTATCCAAGATGAAATAAAAGTCACCGTCCATCAAGAGCTGCTAAATTTACAGCCACCAGTTACTGTCGTTGATGCTCCTGCTGCTTCTGATCAGCCAACCAAATCCTTCCTAGCCAATTTGCTGGGACAGGATCAGGATGATGATTCAGATGCCAAATCAACACCCGGGTCGCCAGCTCAGATTGTAGAACACAAACTCTCAGATTACATTTCTGAGAGAGACTGCAGAATAGATAACTGCCAATGGTGGAAAGAACGCGAAGCTCGATTTCCTTGCATGAGCCACTCAGCAAAACATTATCTGAATGTGCAAGTGACGTCGGCATCGTCAGAAAGACTTTTTTCAGCATTTGGGTTGGTTTATGAGCAGCACCGCATGTCATTGTCTCTGCTGAAAGAAACAGCATCGGCTACAATTTTTCGCCACAAAAATGGACTATAGAGTATAGACTAGTATAGAGTAACAGTCCACTTTTTCTATACAAAAATGTATGGCACAGCAGTTTATAATGTGATACTTATGCGATATTAGGTGTTCTATGTTTGAGTGAACTTTGTAAAAGTAAAAAGTAGATAAAGGAAATTTGTGAAATAAAACTCTGGCTCTTATAGAAAATAGATATCTAATCATCTCTTATTTTTTCTGGTTTTAGCTTGAATTTCCTATTAACCAAAATTAACCGATTTAACCGATTTTAATTAACCGGTCGACCAGTAAAATGGACAATTTAACCTCTCCCAGCCCTGACCCAAGCGTCCACTTTTCCAGCCAGTAACATGATAACGTCATTAAACAGAATGGTGGTTCAGCAAATGTGTGGGGTAGACCAATCAGTATTTTCAACGTGCAGCCCCGAGGTTGCACATTGAAAATATTTATTGCTATACCCCAAATAATTAATATTGACTCTTCTAAGTGCTGCCATTGAACTGGCATAGAAGGTACCACTAGAGTTCAAAGGGTTAAATGTATAAAGAATTGCTGAATTATTACAGTAACCTCAACATGCTGCTTTCTCAAAAAAAAACCACATTTATATGCCTTCACAGTATATTAGTTTTCAACGAGTGCATTTTTTAGCTCCCGTAAAATAGAAATCACGGGTGCTGATGGGAGTAATTGCACTCGCACCCGTCTCATTTCCAGGACTGTTATGGCTATGGCAGAAATGAGATGGTGGCTCAGTCTCAAGCCATTGAATTTAAATAGAAGATTTTTGCCCTGTTCCTAGAATTCAGTTGTTTTCACATGTTTAATATGGTTTTATAATTCTGTCTCCATAGCATAATGGTTAGTGCATCTTGGCATGAATGTGCTGAGAAAGTGTCAGTTCGAATCTGACTGGGGACGATGCTTTTTATTGTGCTGCTTCAGGTATGAAGTATGTGTTTACATTTTTATACCAAATTTAATTATATTGGTAGTATTTAGTGATATGATTCTGAACTTATATATATATATTTTAAAATATCGTTTTGAGTTTTCATAGCTGATTGTTAAAACTGTGTGAAGATCATTGAGGTTGCATGTATCATCCGACCATAAGCTTGGACACAGCTGTACATAAAAAAATATACCCAAAATGAGACTCTGGAGTGTGCTGTGGGTTCAGAATGGGATCTTCAACTCAACATCAAATCAACAAGGACCACATAAAACTGAATGAAACACCAAAGTCACGTTAACAAACTTTCTTTTTATAACACCATAAGATGAAGATATCTCATTGATTTTGATTTGACATTCAACAAGTGCCGAGCATTAAAATGTTGAATATTATTTGACAAATTGACATATTAAAAGTCTATAATGAAATGTATTTGTCTTTGTGGATAAAAGGACATGCCCACACTTCAGTATAACATGAGCTGTTTATTCTGTGTGAACCATTATTTTATAATGAAAAAATAAACATCAATTATCAGCTCTATTTCCTTAAAAAATGATGAAGAAAGGATATCTTTTTTACCAACATTCTCTTAAGTGAGCAAGGAGGCTTTTTAAGCTTTCCTCTTTTTTCAAGGAAGTACAACCTCGAGACGCCCTTCACAGTTTACCAAGGAGTGATAATGCAATACCAAAGTTGATTACTTTTTCCTCATTTGACATTTGACATTTTTTATTCCATCAAAACAGGAAAAATGGCACTTGCTGTAGGGTGGCACAAATGAAGACGAGTTGATTTACATGTTGCCCGTCCCCATATGACCCCTATTTATGAGGCAACCAATGTCCTAAAAGTGACAACCTCCCAGAAAACCTTATAGATGGGCAAATCTGATCAAATAAAAGGTGTTGTAGGGTGGCACAAATGAAGACGAGTTGATTGACATGCTGCCCTTGTGCATAAGGCCTCTCTTAATGTGGCAACCAAGGCCCTAAAACTGTCAACCTCCCAGAATACCTTCTAGATGGGCAAATCTGATCAAATAAAAGAGGCTGTAGGGAGGCACAAATGAAGATGAGTTCAGTGACATGTTGCCCGTCTGCATAGGGCATCTCTTGATGGGGCAACCAAGGCACAAATGATGCCGAATTGATTAACATGTTGCCCATCCCCATATGACCACTCTTTACGGGTATCCAAGGCCACAAAAGTGACAACCTCCCAGAAAACATTCTAGATGGGCAAATCGGGTCAAATAAAGGTGCTGTAGGGTGGCACAAATGAAGACGAGTTGATTGACATGTTGCCCTTGTGCATAAAGCCTCTCTTAATGTGGCAACCAAGGCCCTAAAACTGTCAACCTCCCAGAAAACCTTATAGATGGGCAAATCTGATCAAATAAAAGGTGTTGTAGGGTGGCACAAATGAAGACGAGTTGATTGACATGCTGCCCTTGTGCATAAGGCCTCTCTTAATGTGGCAACCAAGGCCCTAAAACTGTCAACCTCCCAGAATACCTTCTAGATGGGCAAATCTGATCAAATAAAAGAGGCTGTAGGGTGGTACAAATGAAGATGAGTTCAGTGACATGTTGCCCGTCTGCATAGGGCATCTCTTGATGGGGCAACCAAGGCCCTAAAAGTGAAGACCTCCCAGAAAACCTTCTAGATGGGCAAATCTGATAAAATAAATGGTGCTGTAGGGTGAAACAAATGGAGACGAGTTGATTGACATGTTGCCCGTCCTCATATGACCCCTCTTTATGGGGCAACCAAGGCCCTAAATGTGACAACCTTCCAGAAGACCTTCTAGATGGACAAATCTGCTCAAATAAAATATGCTGTAGGATGGAACAAATGAAGAGGAGTTATTTAACATGTTGCCCGTCTGCATAGGGCATCTCTTTAAGGGGCAATGAAGGCCCTAAAACTGAAAACCTCCCAGGAAACCTTCTAGATGGGCAAATCTGATCAAATAAAAGGTGCTGTAGGATGGCACAAACCAAGACACGTTGATTGACATGTTGCCCATCGCCATATGACCCCTCTTTATGGGGCAACCAAAGGCCACAAAAGTGACAACCTCCCAGAAAACATTCTAGATGGGCAAATCGGCTCAAATAAAGCTGCTGTAGGGTGGCACAAATGAAGACGAGTTGATTGACATGTTGCCCGTGCTTATAAGGCCTCTCTTAATAGGGCAACCAAGGCGCTAAAAGTGTCAACCTCCCAGGATACCTTCTAGATGGGCAAATCTGATAAAATAAAACAGGCTGTAGGGTGGCATAAATGAAGACGAGTTGATTGCCATGTTGCCCATGCCCATATGGCCCAGCTTTTAGGGGCATCCAATGCCCTAAAGGCAACAATCTCACAGAATACCTTCTAGATGGACTAATCTGATCAAATAAATGGTACTGTAGGGTGGCACAAATGAAGATGAGTTCATTGACATGTTGCCCATCCCCATATGAACCCCTCTTTATCGTGCAACCAAGGCCCTAAACGTGACAACCTCCCAGAAAACCTTCTAGATGGACAAATCTGATCAAACGAAATATGCTGTAGGGTGGCACAAATGAAGTCGAGTTAACTGACATGTTGCCCACCCGCAAAAGTCATCTCTTTATGGGGTAACAAGGGTTCTAAAAGTGACAACCTCCTAGAAAACCTTATAGATGGGCAAATCTGATCAAATAAACGGTGCTGCAGGATGGCTGAAATGAAGACGAGTTGATTGACATATTGCCCGTCCCCGTATGATCCCTCTTTATGGGCAAATCTGATCAAATATATGGTGCTGTAGGGTGGCTCAAATGAAGACGAGCTGATTGAGATGTTGCCCATTTGCAAAGGGCCCCTTTTTATGGGGCAACCAAGGCCCTAAAAGTGACAACCTCCCAGAAACGTTCTAGATGAGGAAATTTGATCAAATAAAAGATACTGTAGGGTGGAACAAATGAAGGCGAGTTGTTTGACATGTTGCCCGTCCGCACAAGTCCTATCTTTATGGGACAACCACGGGCCTAAAAGTTACGTCCTCCCAGAAAACCTTCTAGATGGGCAAATCTAAACAAATAAAAGGTGCTGTAGGGTGGGACAAATAAAGACGAGTTGATTGACATGTTGTGCATCCCCATATGACCCATCTATTGGGGCAACCAAGGGACTAAAAGGGACAACCTCCCAGAAAACCTTCTCGATGGTCAAATCTGATCAAATAAAAGGTGCTGTAGGGTGGCACAATTAAAGTCGAGTTCATTGACATGTTGCCTGTAAACATAAGGCCTCTCTTCATGGGGAAACAAAGGCCCTAAAAGTGATAACCTGCCATCAAACCATCTAGATGGGCAAATCTGCAACCAAGGCCCTAAAAGTGACAACCTCCCAGGAAATCTTCTAGATGGGCAAATCTGATCAAATGAAAGGTGCTGTAGGATGGCACAAATGATGCCGAATTGATTAACATGTTGCCCATCCCCATATGACCACTCTTTACGGGTATCCAAGGCCACAAAAGTGACAACCTCCCAGAAAACATTCTAGATGGGCAAATCGGGTCAAATAAAGGTGCTGTAGGGTGGCACAAATGAAGACGAGTTGATTGACATGTTGCCCTTGTGCATAAAGCCTCTCTTAATGGGGCAACCAAGGCCCTAAAACTGTCAACCTCCCAGAATACCTTCTAGATGGGCAAATCTGATCAAATAAAAGAGGCTGTAGGGTGGCACAAATGAAGATGAGTTCAGTGACATGTTGCCCGTCTGCATAGGGCATCTCTTGATGGGGCAACCAAGGCCCTAAAAGTGAAGACCTCCCAGAAAACCTTCTAGATGGGCAAATCTGATAAAATAAATGGTGCTGTAGGGTGGAACAAATGAAGACGAGTTGATTGACATGTTGCCCGTCCTCATATGACCCGTCTGCATAGGGCATCTCTTTATGGGGCAACCAAGGCCCTAAAAGAGACAACCTCCCAGGAAACCTTCTAGATCGGCAAATCTGATCAAATAAAAGGTGCTGTAGGATGGCACAAATGATGCCGAGTTGATTGACATGTTGCCCATCCCCATATGACCACTCTTTACGGGGCATCCAAGGCCACAAAAGTGACAACCTCACAGAAAACATTCTAGATGGGCAAATCGGGTCAAATAAAGGTGCTGTAGGGTGGCACAAATGAAGACGAGTTGATTGACATGTTGCCCTTGCACATAAGGCCTCTCTTAATGGGGCAACCAAGGCCCTAAAAGTGTCAACCTCCCAGAATACCTTCTAGATGGGCAAATCTGATCAAATAAAAGAGGCTATAGGGTGGCACAAATGAAGACGAGTTCATTGAAATGTTGCCCGCCTGCATAAGGCCTCTCTTTATGGGGCAACCAAGGCCCTAAAAGTGTCAACCTCTCAGAAATCCTTCTAGATGGGCAAATCTGATCAAATAAAAGAGGCTGTAGGGTGGCACAAATAAAGGCGAGTTAATTGACATGTTGCCCCTCCACATAAGGCATCTCTTTGTGGGGTAACCAAGGCCCTAAAAGTGACAACCTCCCAGAAAACCTCATAGGATGGGCAAATCTGGTCAAATAAAAGATGCTGTTGGCTGGCACAAATAAAGACGAGATGAATGACGTGTTGCTCATCCCAAACTTCCTAGAAAACATTCTAGATGGGCAAATTTGATCAAATAAAAGGAGCTGGAGGTTGGCACAAATGAAGATGAGTTGATTCACATGTTGCCCTTTGACATAAGGCCTCACTTTATGGGGCAACCAAGGCCCTAAAAGTGTCATCCTCCCAGAATACCTTCTAGATGGGCAAATGTGTTCAAATAAAAGGTGCTGTAGGTTGGCAAAAATGAAGGTGAGTTAATTGACATGTTACCCTTCCTCATAAGGCCTCTCTTCATGGGGCAACCAAGGCCCTAAAAGTGACAACCTCCCAGAAAACCATCTAGATGGACAAATCTTATCAAATAAAAGGTGCTGCAGGGTTCACTGACATGCTGCCCGCTCACATAAGTCCTCTCTTTATGGGGCAAACAAGACTCTAAAAGTGTCAACATCTCAGAGTACCTTCTAGATGGGCAAATCTGATCAAGTAAAAGGTGCTGTAGAAGGGCCTAAATGAAGACGAGTTGATTGCAATGTTGCACGTGCCCATATGGCCCGGCTTTATGGGGGAACCAACGCCCTAAAGGTGACAATCTCCCAGAATACCTTCTAGATGGACTAATCTGATCAAATAAAAGGTACTGTAGGGTGGCACAAATGAAGATGAGTTCATTGACATGTTGCCCGTCCCCATATGAACCCCTCTTTATCGTGCAACCAAGGCCCTAAACATGACAACCTCCCAGAAAACCTTCTAGATGGACAAATCTGATCAAACGAAATATGCTGTAGGGTGGCACAAATGAAGTCGAGTTAACTGACGTGTTGCCAATCCTCATAAGCCATCACTTTATGGGGTAACCAAGGCTCTAAAAGTGACAACCTCCCAGAAAACCTTCTACATGGGCAAATCTGATCAAATAAAAGGTGCTGTAGGGTGGCTCAAATGAAGACGAGTTGATTGACATATTGCCCGTCCCCAAATGACCCCTCTTTATGGGCAAATCTGATCAAATAAATGGTGCTGTAGGGTGGCTCAAATGAAGACGAGCTGATTGAGATGTTGCCCGTTTACAAAAGGCCCCTCTTTATGGGGCAACCAAGTCCCTAAAAGTGACAACCTCCCAGAAACATTCTAGATGGGGAAATTTGATCAAATAAAAGGTACTGTAGGGTGGAACAATTGAAGGTGAGTTCTTTGACATGTTGCCCGTCCGCACAAGTCCTATCTTTATGGGACAACCACGGGCCTAAAAGTGACGTCCTCCCAGAAAACCTTCTATATGGACAAATCTAAACAAATAAAAGGTGCTGTAGGGTGGCACAAATAAAGGAGAGTTGATTGACTTGTTGTGCATCCCCATATGACCCATCTATATGGGGCAACCAAGGGCCTAAAAGTGACAACCTCCCAGAAAACCTTCTAGATGGTCAAATCTGATCAAATAAAAGGTGCTGTAGGGTGGCACAATTAAAGTCGAGTTCATTGACATGTTGCCAGTGCACATAAGGCCTCTCTTCATGGGGAAACCAAGGCCCTAAAAGTGATAACCTGCCAGCAAACCATCTAGATTGGCAAATCTGCTCAAATAAATGGTGCTGTAGGGTGGAACAAATGGAGACAAGTTGATTGACCCCTCTTTATGGGGCAACGAAGACCCTAAATGTGACAACCTCCCAGAAGACCTTCTAGATGGACAAATCTGATCAAATAGAATATGTTGTAGGGTGGAACAAATGAAGACAAGTTAATTGACATGTTGCCCGTCCACATAGGGCATCTCTTTATGGGGCAACCAAGGCCCTAAAAGTGACAATCTCCCAGGAAACCTTCTAGATGGGCAAATCTGATCAAATAAAAGGTGTTGTAGGATGGCACAAACGATGACGAGTTGATTGACAAGTTGCCCATCCCCATATGACCCCTCTTTCTGGGGCAACCAAGGCCACAAAAGTGACAAGCTCCCAGAAAACATTCTAGATGGGCAAATTGGCTCAAATAAAGGTGCTGTAGGGTGGCACAAATGAAGACGAGTTGATTGACTTGTTGCCTGTGCGCATAAGGCCTCTCTTAATGGGGCTAACAAGGCGCTAAAAGTGTCAACCTCCAAGAATACCTTCTAGATGGGCAAATCTGATCAAATAAAAGAGGCTGTAGGGTGGCATAAATAAAGATGAGTTGATTGACATGTTACCCATCTGCATAAGGCATCTCTTTATGGGGCAACAAAGGCCCTAAAAGTGTCAACATCCCAGAAAACCTTCTAGATGGGCAAATCTGATCAAATAAAAGGTGCTGTAGGATGGCAAAAATGAAGACGAGTTGATTGACATGTTGCCCGTTCCCATATGACCCCTCTATATGGGGCAACCAAGGCCACAAAAGTGACAACCTCTCAGAAAACATTCTGGATGGGCAAGTCAGATCAAATAAAAGGTGCTGTAGGGTGGCACAAATGAAGACGAATTGATGGACATGTTGTCCGTGTGCATGAGGCCTCTCTTAATGGGGCAAGCAAAGTGCTAAAAGTGACAATCTCCCAGAATACCTTCTAGATGGGCAAATCTGATCAAATAAAAGGTGCTGTTGGGTGGCACAAATGAAGACGAGTTGATTGACATGTTGCCCGTCCTCACATGACCCCTCTTTATGGGGCAACCAAGGCCCTAAAAGTGACAACCTCCCAGAAGACCTTCTAGATTGGCAAATCCCATCAAATAAAAGATGCTGTAGGGTGGCACAAATGAAGACGAGTTCATTGACATGTTGCCCGCGTGCATAAGGCCTCTCTTTAAGGGTCAACCAAGGCCCTAAACGTGTCAACCTCACAGAATACTTTCTAGATGGGCAAATCTGATCAAATAAAAGAGGCTGTAGTGTGGCTCAAACAAAGGCGAGTTAATTGACATGTTGCCCTTCCACATAAGGCCTCTATTTATGGAGCAACCAAGGCCCTAAAAGTAACAGCCTCCCAGAATACCTCCTTGATGGGCAAATCTGGTCAAATAAAAGATGTTGTTGGCTGGCACAGATAAAGACGAGATGAATGACATGTTGCCTGTCCCCAACTTCCTAGAAAACATTCTAGATGGGCAAATTTGATCAAATAAAAGGAGCTGTAGGGTGGCACAAATGAAGATGAGTTGATTCACATGTTGCCCTTCGACATAAGGACTCACTTTATGGGGCAACCAAGGCCCTAAAAGTGTCATCCTCCCAGAATACCCTCTAGATGAGCAAATTTGTTCAAATAAAAGGTGCTGTAGGGTGGCACAAATGAAGTCGAGTCAATTGACATGTTGCCCTTCCTCATAAGGCCTCTCATTATGGGGGCAGCCAAGGCCCTAAAGGTGACAACCTCCCAGAAAACCTAGATGGGCAAATCTGATCAAATAAAAGATGCTGTAGGATGGCACAAATGAAGACGAGTTGATCGACATGTTGCCCGTTCCCATATGACCCCTCTATATGGGGCAACCAAGGCCACAAAAGTGACAACCTCCCAAAAAACATTCTAGATGGGCAAATCAGATCAAATAAAAGGTGCTGTAGGGTGGCACAAATGAAGACGAGTTGATGGACATGTTGCCCGTGTGCATAAGGCCTCTCTTAATGGGGCAAGCAAAGTGCTAAAAGTGCCAACCTCCCAGAATACCTTCTAGATGAGCAAATCTGATCAAATAAAAGGTGCTGTAGGGTGGCACAAATGAAGACGAGTTAATTGACATGTTGCCCGTCCTCATATGACCCCTCTTTATGGGGCAACCAAGGCCCTAAAAGTGACAACCTCCCAGAAGACCTTCTAGATCGGCAAATCCCATCAAATAAAAGATGCTGTAGGGTGACAGAAATGAAGACGAGTTAATTGACATGTTGCTTGTCTGCATGAGGCCTCTCTTTATGGGGCATCCAAGGCGCTAAAAGTGACAACCTCCCAGAAAACCTTCAAGATGGGCAAATCTGATCAAATAAATGGTGCTGTTGGGTGGCACAAATGAAGTCGAGCTGATTGACATGTTGCCCGTTTGCAAAGGGCCCCTCTTTATGGGGCAACCAAGGCCCTAAAAGTGACAACCTCCCAGAAAACCTTCTAGATGGGGTAATTTGATCAAATAAAAGGTATTGTAGGGTGGCACAAATGAAGATGAGTTGATTGGCATGTTGCCTGTCCGTGTAAGGCCTCTCATTATGAGGCACCAAGATGATAAAAGTGATAAATTCCCAGAAAACCTTCTAGAGGGGAACATCTGATCAAATAAAAGGTGCTGTATGGCTGAACAAATGAAGGCGAGTTGTTTGACATGTTGCCCGTCCGCACAAGTCCTATCTTTATGGAACAACCATGGCCCTAAAAGTGACGTCCTCCCAGAAAACCTTCTAGATGGACAAATCAAAACAAATAAAAGGTGTTGTAGGGTGGCACAAATAAAGGTGAGTTGACTGACATGTTGTGTGTCCACATATGACCCATCTTTATGGGGCAACCAAGGGCCTAAAAGTGACAACCTCCCAGAAAACCTTTAGATGGTCAAATCTGAGCAAATAAAAGGTGCTGTAGGGTGGCACGGGTGATGTCGTGTTCATTGACATGTTGCCCGTGTGCATAAGGCCTCACTTTATGGGGCGACCAAGGCCCTAAAAGTGACAACCTCCCAGAAAACATTCTAGATGGGCAAATCTGATCTGATAAAAGGTGCTGTAGGGTGGCACAAATAAAGTCGAATTCATTGACATGTTGCCTGCCTGCATAAGGCCTCTCTTTATGGGGCAACCAATGCCCTAAAAGTGACAACCTCCCAGAAAACCTTCTAGATGGGAAATCTGTTCAATTAAATGGTGCTGTAGGGTGGCACAAGTGAAGACGAGCTGAGTGACATGTTGCTCGTTTGCCAAGGGCCCCTCATTATGGGCAACCAAGTCCCTAAAAGTGAGAAACTCCCAGAAAACCTTCTAGATGGGGAAATCTGATCAAATAAAAGGTACTGTAGGGTGGCACAATTAAAGATGAGTTGATTGACATGTTACCCGTCCACATAAAGCCTCTCTTTATGGGGCAACCATGGTGATAAAAGTGACAAACTCCCAGAAAACCTTCTAGAGGGGCAAATATGATAAAATAAAAGGTGCTGTATGGTGGAACAAATGAAGGCGAGTTGTTTGACATGTTGCCCGTCCGGCATAAGTCCCCTCTTTATGGGACAACCACGGCCCTAAAAGTAACATCCTCCCAGAAAACGTTTTAGATGGGAAAATGTAATCAAATAAAAGGTACTGTAGGGTGGCACAAATGAAGATGAGTTGATTGACATGTTGCCCCATTCTCATATGACACCTATCAATGGGGCAATGAAGGGCCTAAATGTGACAACCTCCCAGAAGACCTTTCAGAAGGGCAAAAATGATCAAATAAAAGTTGCTGTAGGGTGGCACAAATAAAGTCGAGTTGACTGACATGGTGCCCATCAACATAATGCCTCTCTTTATGGGGCAAGCAAGGCCCTAAAAGTGACAACTTCCCAGAAAACGTTCTAGGTTGGCACATCTGATCAAATAAAAGGTGCTGTAGGGTGGCACAAAAGAAGATGAGTTGCTTCACATGTTGCTCGTCCCCATATGACCCCTCTTTATGGGGCAACCAAGGCCCTAAAAGTGACAACCTACCAGAAAACCTTCTAGATGGGCAAATCTGATCAAATAAAATGTGCTATAAGGTGGCACAAATGAAGACGAGTTGACTGACATGTTGCCCGTCTACATAAGCCTCTCTTCATGGGGCAACCAAGGCCCTAAAAATAACCACCTCCCAGAAAACCTTCTAGATGGGCAAATCTGATCAAATAAAAGGTGCTGTAGGGTGGCACAGATAAAGACGAGTGCACTGACTGTTGCTCGTCCACGTGAGGCCTCTCTTTATGGGGCAACGAAGGCAATAAAAGAGACAAACTCCCAGAAACCCTTCTAGAGTAGTAAAGCTGATCAAATGAAATGTGCTGCAGGGTGGCACAAATGAAGGCCAGTTGATTGACTAGTGGCCCGTCTGCACAAGGCCTCTCTTTATGGGAAAGCTGAGGCCCTAAAAGTGACATCCTCCTAGAAAACCTTCTAGATAAGCAAATCTGATCAAATAAAGGGTGCTATAGCATGGTACAAATGAAGGCGAGTTGTTTGACAAGTTGCACGTTCGCCTAAGTCCCCTCTTTATGGGACAACCACGGCCCTAAAAGTGACATCCTCCCAGAAAACCTTCTAGATGGGCAAATCTGATCAAATAAAAGGTTCTGTAGGGTGGCACAAATAAAGTCGTGTTCATTGACCTGTTGCGCGTCCGCATAAGGCCTCTCTTCATGGGGTAACCAAGGCCCTGAAAGTGACAAACCCCCCAAAAACCTTCTGGAGGGATGTTGCCCGTCTGCATAAGCCCCCCTTTATGGGGCAACCACGGCCCTAAAAGTGACAACCTCCAAGAAAACCCTCTAGATGGGCAGATCTGATCAAATAAAAGGTGCTGTGGGGTGGCACAAATAAAGGCGAGTTGATTGACATGTTGTCCATCCACATATGACCCATCTTTATGGGGCAACCAAGGCTCTAAAATCGACAACCTCCCTCCTGAAAACCTTATAGATGGGCAAATCTGATCAAATAAAAGGTGCTGTAAGGCGGCACAAATGAAGACGAGTTGATTGACATGTTGCCCGTCCTCATATGACCCCTCTTTATGGGGCAACCAAGGCCCTAAAAGTGACAACATCCCAGAAGACCTTCTAGATCGGCAAATCCCATCAAATAAAAGGTGCTGTAGGGTGGCACAAATGAAGCCGAGTTAATTGACATGCTGCTCATCCGCATGAGGCCTCTCTTTATGGGGCAACCAAGGCCCTAAAAGTGACCACCTCCCAGAAAACCTTCTAGATGGGCAAATCTGATCTAATAAATGGTGCTGTTGGGTGGCACAAATGAAGACGAGCTGATTGACATGTTGCCCGTATGCATAGGGCCCCTTTTTATGGGGCAACCTTGGTCCTAGAAGTGACAACCTCCCAGAAAACCTTCTAGATGGGGTAATTTGATCAAATAAAAGGTACTGTAGGGTGGCAAAAATGAAGATGAGTTGATTGACATGTTGCCTGTCCATGTAAGGCCTCACTTTATGGGACAACCAAGGTGATAAAAGTGATAAACTCCCAGAAAACGTTCTAGAGGGGCAAATCTGATCAAATAAAATGTGCCGCATGGTGGAACAAATGAAGGCGAGTTGTTTGACATGTTGCCCGTCCGCACAAGTCCTATCTTTATGGGACAACCATGGCCCTAATAGTGACGTCCACCCAGAAAACCATCCAGATGGACAAATCTAAACAAATAAAAGGTGTAGGGTGGCAAAAATAAAGGCGAGTTGATTGACATGTTGTGCGTACCCATATGACCCAACTTTATGGGGCAACCAAGGGCCTAAAAGTGACAACCTCCCAGAAAACCTTCTAGATGGTCAAATCTGAGCAAATAAAAGATGTTGTAGGGTGGCACGGTTAAAGTCAAGTTCATTGACATGTTGCCCGTGTGCATAAGGCCTCACTTTATTGGGCAACCAAGGCCCTAAAAGTGACAACCTCCCAGAAAACCTTCATGAGCAAATCTGATCAAATAAAAGGTGCTGTAAGGTGGCACAATTAATGTCGAGTTCATTGACATGTTGCCGGTCCGCATAAGGCCTCTCTTTATGATGCAACCAAGGCCCTAAAAGTGACAACCTCCCAGAAAAACTTCTAGATGGGCAAATCTGATCAAATAAATGGTTCTGTAGGGTGGCACAAATGAAGACGAGCTGAGTGACATGTTGCCCGCTTGCAAAGGGCCACTCTTTATGGGGCAACGAAGTCCCTAAAAGTGACAACCTCCCAGAAAACCTTCTAGAGGAGCAAATCTGATCAAATAAAAGGTCCTGTATGGTGGAACAAATGAAGGCGAGTTGTTTGACATGTTGCCTGTCCGGCATAAGTCGCCTCTTTATCAGACAACCACAGCCCTAAAAGTGACATCCTCCCAGAAAACCTTCTAGATGGGCAAATCTAGTCCAATAAAAGGTACTGAAGGGTGGCACAAATAAAGGCAAGTTGATTGACATGTTGTCCATCCCATATGACCCCTCTGTATGGGGCAACCAAGGGCCTAAAGGTGACAGCCTCCCAGAAAACCTTCTAGATGGTCAAATCTGATCAAATAAAAGGTGCTGTAGGGTGGCACAAATAAAGTCGAGTTCATTTACATGTTGCCCATCTGCATAAGGCCTCACTTTATGTGGCAACCAAGGCCCTAAATGTGTCAACCTCCCAGAAAACCTTCTAGATGGGCAAATCTGATCAAATAAAAGGTGCTGTAGGGTGGCACAAATAAAGACGAGTTGATTGATTTGTGGACCGTCTGCATAAGGCCACTCTTTATGGGGCATCCAAGGCCTTAAAAATGACAACCTCCTAGAAAGTCTTCTAGATGGGCAAATCTGATCAAACAAATGTTGCTGTAGGGTGGCACGAAAGAAGACGAGCTGACTGACATGTTGCCCATTTGCACCCCTCTCTATGGGGCAACCAAGGCCCTAAAAGTGACAACCTTCCAGAAGACCTTCCAGAAGAGCAAATCTGATCAAATAAAAGTTTCTGTAGGGTGGCACAAATGAAGACGAGTTGATTGACATAGTGCCCATCCACATAAGGCCTCTCTTTATGGGGCAAACAAGGCCCTGAAGGTGACAACTTCCAAGAAAACCCTTCTAGGTGGGCACATCTGATCAAATAAATGGTTCTGTAGGGTGGCACAAAAGAAGATTAGTTGATTGACATGTTGCCCGTCTGCAAAGGCCTCCTCTTTATGGGGCAACCAAGGCCCTAAATGTGACAACCTCCCAGAAAACCTTCTAGGTGGGCAAATCTGATCAAATAAAAGGTACTGTAGGGTGGCACAAAAGAAGATGAGTTGATTCACATGTTGCCTGTCCCCATATGACCCCTCTTTATGGGGCAACCAAGGCCCTAAAAGTGATAATCTTCCAGCAAACCATCTAGATGGGCAAATCTGCTCAAATAAATGGTGCTGTAGGGTGGAACAAATGAAGACGAGTTGATTGACATGTTGCCCGTCCACATATGACCCCTCTTTATGGGGCAGCCAAGGCCATAAAAGTGGCAACCTCCCAGAAAACATTCTAGATGGGAAAATCTGATCAAATAAAATATGCTGTAGGGTGGCACAAATGAAGACGAGTTCATTGACATGTTGCCCGTCCCCAAAAGGCCTCTCTTCATGGGGCAACCAAGGCCCTAAAAGTGTCAACCTCACAGAATACCTTCTAGATGGGCAAATCTGATAAAATAAAAGAGGCTGTAGGGTGGCACAAATAAAGACGAGTTCATTGACATGTTTCCCGCCTGTATAAGGCCTCTCTTTATAAGGCAACCAAGGCCCTAAGAGTGTCAACCTCCCAGAATACCTTCTAGATGGGCAAATCTGATCAAATAAAAGAGGCTGTAGGTTGGAACAAATGAAGAGGAGTTAATTAATATGTTTCCCGTCTGCATAGGGCATCTCTTTATGGGGCAACCAAGGCCCTAAAAGTGAAAACCTCCCAGTAAACCTTCTAGATGGGCATATCTGATCAAATAAAAGGTGCTGTAGGATGGCACAAACGAAGACGAGTTGATTGACATGTTGCCCATCCCCATATGACCCCTCTTTATGGGGCAACCAAGGCCACAAAAGTGAGACCCTCCCAGAAAAGATTCTAGATGGGCAAATCGGCTCAAATAAAGGTCCTGTCGGATGGCACAAATGAAGACGATTTGATTGACATGTTGCCCGTCCCCATATGACCTCTCTTTATGGGGCAACCAAGGCCATAAAAGTGACAACCTCCCAGAAAACATTCTAGATGGGCAAATCTGATCAAATAAAATATGATGTAGGGTGGCACAAATGAAGACGAGTTGATTGACATGTTGCCTGTGCGCATAAGGCCTCTCTTAATAGGGCAACCAAGGCGTTAAAAGTGTCAACCTCCCAGGATACCTTCTAGATGGGCAAATCTGATCAAATAAAAGAGGCTGTAGGGTGGCATAAATGAAGATGAGTTGATTGACATGTTACCCATCCGCATAAGGCATCTCTTTATGGGGCAACAAAGGCCTTAAAAGTGACAACCTCCCAGAAATCCTTCTAGATTGGCAAATCTGATCAAATAAAAGGTGCTGTAGGATGGCACAAATGAAGACAAGTTGACTGACATGTTGCCCGTCCCCATATGACCCCTCTTTATGGAGCAACCAAGACCATAAAAGTGACAACCTCCCAGAAAACATTCTAGATGGGCAAATCTGATCAAATAAAATATGCTGTAGGGTGGCACAAATGAAGACGAGTTCATTGAGATGTTGCCCGCCCCCAATAGGCCTCTCTTCAATGGGGCAACCAAGGCACAAATGATGCCGAATTGATTAACATGTTGCCCATCCCCATATGACCACTCTTTACGGGTATCCAAGGCCACAAAAGTGACAACCTCCCAGAAAACATTCTAGATGGGCAAATCGGGTCAAATAAAGGTGCTGTAGGGTGGCACAAATGAAGACGAGTTGATTGACATGTTGCCCTTGTGCATAAAGCCTCTCTTAATGTGGCAACCAAGGCCCTAAAACTGTCAACCTCCCAGAAAACCTTATAGATGGGCAAATCTGATCAAATAAAAGGTGTTGTAGGGTGGCACAAATGAAGACGAGTTGATTGCCATGCTGCCCTTGTGCATAAGGCCTCTCTTAATGTGGCAACCAAGGCCCTAAAACTGTCAACCTCCCAGAATACCTTCTAGATGGGCAAATCTGATCAAATAAAAGAGGCTGTAGGGTGGCACAAATGAAGACGAGTTCATTGACATGTTCCCTACCTGCATAAGGCCTCTCTTTATGGGGCAACCAAGACCCTAAAAGTGTCAACCTCCCAGAATGCCTTCTATATGGGCAAATCTGATCAAATAAAAGAGGCTGTAGGGTGGCACAAATAAAGGCGAGTTAATTGACATGTTGCCCCTCCACATAAGGCCTCTCTTTGTGGGGAAACCAAGGCCGTAAATGTGACAACCTCCCAGAAAACCTCATAGGATGGGCAAATCTGGTCAAATAAAGGATGCTGTTGGCTGGCACAAATAAAGACGAGATGAATGACGTGTTGCCCGTCCCAAACCTCCTAGAAAACATTCTAGATGGGCAAATTTGATCAATAAAAGGAGCTGTAGGTTGGCACAAATGAAGATGAGTTGATTCACATGTTGACCTTCAACATAAGGTCTCACTTTATGGGGCAACCAAGGCCCTAAAAGTGTCATTCTCCCAGAATACCTTCTTGATGGGCAAATTTGTTCAAATAAAAGGTGCTGTAGGGTGGCACAAATGAAGGTGAGTTAATTGACATTTTACCCTTCCTCATAAGGCCTCTCTTCATGGGGCAACCAAGGCCCTAAAAGTGACAACCTCCCAGAAAGCCATCTAGATGGACAAATCTTATCAAATATAAGGTTCTGCAGGGTTCATTGACATGCTGCCCGCTCGCATAAGTCCTCTCTTTATGGGGCAAACAAGACCCTAAAAGTGTCAACATCTCAGAGTACCTTCTAGATGGGCAAATCTGATCAAATAAAAGGTGCTGTAGAGGGGCCTAAATAAAGACAAGTTGATTGCCGTGTTGCCCGTGCCCATATGGCCCAGCTTTTTGGGGCATCCAATGCCCTAAAAGTGACAATCTCCCAGAATACCTTCTAGATGGACTAATCTGAACAAATAAAAGGTACTGTAGGGTGGCACAAATGAAGATGAGTTCAGTGACATGTTGCTCATCCCCATATGAACCCCTCTTTATACCATGCAACCAAGGCCCTAAACATGACAACCTCCCAGAAAACCTTCTAAATGGACAAATCTGATCAAACGAAATATGCTGTAGGGTGGCACAAATGAAGTCAAGTTAACTGACATGTTGGCCATCTGCATAAGGCATCTCTTTATAGGGTAACCAAGGCTCTAAAATTGACATCCTCCCAGAAAACCTTATAGATGGGCAAATTAGGGCTGTCGCGATTTTTCGACTAGTCGACTAACCGTCGACTATTGAAGTAGTCGACGTTTTTATGTTTAGTCGATCGTCGTTCATTTTGAAAGTGGTACACGTCTACTACACGTCGGGGCTAAGTTACATTGCTTTGTGAGGTGAATGATCAATGGAGGTGAATAACTTTGAAATATCTAATCATAGTTAACATTCACATCCGGAAGACTGCGTGCGACTGTCACTGACTCACTGTGCAACAAAGAACACTCACAGTCACTCAAGAAGAATAGATTCCTTTGAATTTTTCCAGTCTTGGACACTCAAACGCACCCAAAGCGCGAAAGTGAGAAAATTATGACAACAGTCAGAATGTCAGATCACTTCTCAAAGTTCGGAACTTCGGACTAAGATCCAATTTTAACAACTGACGAGGGAATGCATAGATCTCAATGTTCGAAATTTCGAGAAACTTATTACAGAAAGGAAAACATATGCAGGAACGTTCTTTGGTAAATTCATTTCAGTAATATAATTTTTGGGGTTGGTACATCCTACAGGACGTACCAAACCCCAAAATTATATTACGGACTAGTTTGGACTAGCTTCAGTCTGGACCGATTTGTTGTTCCCACAACCCCACTTCGTCTGAACACTCTGGTGCTGTTGTTATTTTCAGAGTTTTACGTACAGAAAAACGATTTGCTAAAAAATCATGGGAACCGACTATTAATCGACTAACCGTCGATTACTGGTCACGATTAGTCGATTAAAAAAAATGATAGTCGCGACAGCCCTAGGGCAAATATGATGAAATAAACAGTGCTGCAGGATGTCACAAATGAAGATGAGTTGATTGACATATTGCCCGTCCCCAAATAACACCTCTTTATGGGCAAATCTGATCAAATAAATGGTGCTGTAGGGTGGCTCAAATGAAGACGAGCTGATTGAGATGTTGCCCGTTTGCAAAGGGCCCCTCTTTATGGGGCAACCAAGGCCCTAAAAGTGACAACCTCCCAGAAACGTTCTAGATGGGGAAATTTGATCAAATAAAAGGTACTGTAGGGTGGAACAACTGAAGGCGAGTCGTTTGACATGTTCCCCATCCGCACAAGTCCTATCTTTATGGGACAACCACGGGCCTAAAAGTGACGTCCTCCCAGAAAACATTCTAGATGGGCAAATCAAAACAAATAAAAGGTGCTGTAGGGTGGCACAAATAAAGGCGAGTTGATGGACATGTTGTGCATCCCCATATGACCCATCTATATGGGGCAACCAAGGGCCTAAAAGTGACAACCTCCCAGAAAACCTTCTAGATGGTCAAATTTGATCAAATAAAAGGTGCTGTAGGTGGCACAATTAAAGTCGAGTTCAATGACATGTTGCCCGTGCACATAAGGCCTCTCTTCATGGGGAAACCAAAACTCTAAAAGTGACAACCTCCCAGGAAACCTTCTAGATGGGCAAATCTGATCAAATAAAAGGTGCTGTAGGGTGGAACAACTGAAGGCGAGTCGTTTGACATGTTCCCCATCCGCACAAGTCCTATCTTTATGGGACAACCACGGGCCTAAAAGTGACGTCCTCCCAGAAAACATTCTAGATGGGCAAATCAAAACAAATAAAAGGTGCTGTAGGGTGGCACAAATAAAGGCGAGTTGATGGACATGTTGTGCATCCCCATATGACCCATCTATATGGGGCAACCAAGGGCCTAAAAGTGACAACCTCCCAGAAAACCTTCTAGATGGTCAAATTTGATCAAATAAAAGGTGCTGTAGGTGGCACAATTAAAGTCGAGTTCAATGACATGTTGCCCGTGCACATAAGGCCTCTCTTCATGGGGAAACCAAAACTCTAAAAGTGACAACCTCCCAGGAAACCTTCTAGATGGGCAAATCTGATCAAATAAAAGGTGCTGTAGGATGGCACAAACGATGACGAGTTGATTGACATGTTGCTCATCCCCATATGACCCCTCTTTATGGGGCAACCAAGGCCACAAAAGTGACAGCCTCACAGAAAACATTCTAGACGTGCAAATCGGCTCAAATAAAGGTGCTGTAGGGTGGCACAAATGAAGACGAGTTGATTGACTTGTTGCCTATGCACATAAGGCCTCTTTTAATGGGGCAACCAATGCGCTAAAAGTGTCAACCTCCCTGGATACCTTCTAGATGGGAAAATCTGATCAAATAAAATATGTTGTAGGGTGGAACAAATGAAGACGAGTTAATTGACATGTTGCCCGTCTGCATAGGGCATCTCTTTATGGGGCAACCAAGGCCCTAAAAGTGACAACCTCCCAGGAAACCTTCTAGATGGGCACATCTGATCAAATAAAAGGTGCTGTAGGATGGCACAAATGGTGACGAGTTGATTGACATGTTGCCCATCCCCATATGACCACTCTTTAAGGGGCAACCAAGGCCACAAAAGTGACAACCTCCCAGAAAACATTCTAGATGAGCAAATCGGATCAAATAAAGGTGCTGTAGGGTGGCAAAAATGAAGACGAGTTGATTGACATGTTTCCCTTGCGCATAAGGCCTCTCTTAATGGGGCAACCAAGGCCCTAAAAGTGACAACCTCCCAGAATACCTTCTAGATGGGCAAATCTGATCAAATAAAAGAGGCTGTAGGGTGGCACAAATGAGGAGGAGTTCATTGACATGTTGCCGGCCTGCATAAGGCCTCTCTTTATGGGGCAACCAAGGCCCTAAAAGTGTCAGCCTCCCAGAATGCCTTCTAGAAGGGCAAATCTGATCAAATAAAAGAGGCTGTAAGGTTGCACAAATAAAGGCGAGTTAATTGACATGTTGCCCCTCCACATAAGACCTCTCTTTGTGGGGTAACCAAGGCCCTAAAAGTGACAACCTCCCAGAAAACCTCATAGGATGGGCAAATCTGGTCAAGTAAAAGATGCTGTTGGCTGGCACAAATAAAGACGAGATGAATGACGTGTTGCCCGTCCCAAACCTCCTAGAAAACATTCTAGAGGGGCAAATTTGATCAATAAAAGGAGCTGTAGTGTGGCACAAATGAAGATGAGTTGATTCACATGTTGCCCATCGACATAAGGCCTCACTTTATGGGGCAACCAAGGCCCTAAAAGTGTCATCTTCCCAGAATACCTTCTAGATGGGCAAATTTGTTCAAATAAAAGGTGCTGTAGGGTGGCACTAATGAAAGTGAGTTAATTGGCATGTTACCCTTCCTCATAAGGCCTCTCTTCATGGGGCAACCAAGGCCCTAAAAGTGACAACCTCCCAGAAAACCATCTAGATGGACAAATCTTATCAAATAAAAGGTGCTGCAGGGTTCATTGACATGCTGCCCACTCGCATAAGTCCTCTCTTTATGGGGCAAACAAGACCCTAAAAGTGTCAACATCTCAGAGTACCTTCTAGATGGGCAAATCTGATCAAGTAAAAGGTGCTGTAGAGGGGCCTAAATGAAGACGAGTTGATTGCAATGTTGCACCTGCCAATATGGCCCAGCTTTATGAGGCAACCAACGCCCTAAAGGTGACAATCTCCCAGAATACCTTCTAGATGGACTAATCTGATCAAATAAAAGGTTCTGTAGTGTGGCACAAATGAAGATGAGTTCATTGACATGTTGCCCGTCCCCATATGAACTCCTCTTTATCGAGCAACCAAGGCCCTAAACATGACAACCTCCCAGAAAACCTTCTAGATGGACAAATCTGATCAAACAAAATATGCTGTAGGGTGGCACAAATGAAGTCGAGTTAACTGACATGCTGCCAATCCACATAAGGCATCTCTTAATGGGGTAACCAAGGCTCTAAAAGTGACAGCCTCCCAGAAAACCATCTAGATGGGCAAATCTGATCAAATAAAAGGTGCTGCAGGATGTCACAAATGAAGACGAGTTGATTGACATATTGCCCGTCCCCAAATAACACCTCTTTATGGGCAAATCTGATCAAATAAATGGTGCTGTAGGGTGGCTCAAATGAAGACGAGCTGATTGAGATGTTGCCCGTTTGCAAAGGGCCCCTCTTTATGGGGCAACCAAGGCCCTAAAAGTGACAACCTCCCAGAAACGTCCTAGATGGGGAAATTTGATCAAATAAAAGGTACTGTAGGGTGGAACAATTAAAGGCGAGTTGTTTGACATGTTGCCCGTCCGCACAAGTCCTATCTTTATGGGACAACCACGGGCCTAAAAGTGACGTCCTCCCAGAAAACCTTCTAGATGGGCAAATCTAAACAAATAAAAGGTGCTGTAGGGTGGCACAAATAAAGGCGAGTTGATTGACATGTTGTGCATTCCCATATGACCCATCTATATGGGGCAACCAAGGCCCTTAAAGTGACAACCTCCCAGAAAACCTTCTAGATGGGCAAATCTAATCAAATAAATGGTGCTGTAGGGTGGCACAAATGAAGACTAGTTGATTGACAGTTCCCAGTCTACATCAGGCCTTTCTTTATGGGGCAACCAAGGCCCTTAAAGTGACAATCTTCCAGAAAACCTTGTAGATGTTCATGGGACAACCACGGGCCTCAAAGTGACGTCCTCCCAGAAAAACTTCTAGATGAGCAAATCTAAACAAATAAAAGGGGGTGCAGTGTGGCACAAATAAAGGCGAGTTGATTGACATGTTGTGCGTCCCCATATGAACCATCTATATGGGGCAACATAGGGCCTAAAAGTGACAACCTTCCAGAAAACCTTCTAGATGGTCAAATCTGATGAAATAAAAGGTGCTGTAGGGTGGCACAATTAAAGTCGAGTTCATTGACATGTTGCGCGTGCGCATAAGGCCTCACTTTATGGGGCAACCAAGGCCCTAAAAGTGACAACCTCCCAGAAAACCTTCTAGATGGGCAAATCTGAACAAATAAAAGGTGCTGTAGTTTGGTACAATTAAGTCAAGTTCATTGACATGTTGCCCTTTTGCATAAGGCCTCTCTTTATGGGGCAACCAAGACCGTAAAAGTGACAACCTCCCAGAAAACCTTCTAGATGGGCAAATCTGATCAAATAAAAGGTGCTGTAGTGTGGCACAAATGAAGATGAGCTGAGTGACATGTTGCCCATTTGCAAAGGGGCCCTCTTTATGGGCAACCAAGTCCCTAAAAGTGACAGCCTCCCAGAAAACCTTCTAGATGGAAAAATTTGATCAAATAAAAGGTACTGTAGGTTGACACAATTGAAGATGAGTTGATTGACATGTTGCCCGTCCGCATAAGGCCTCTCTTTATGGGGCAACCAAATTGATAAAAGTGACAAACTCCCAGAAAACCTTCTAGAGGGGCAAATCTGATCAAATAAAAGGTGCTGTATGGTGGAACAAACGAAGGCGAGTTGTTTGACTTGTTGCCCGTCCGCATAAGTCCCCTCTTTAAGGGACAACCACAGTCCTAAAAGTGACATCCTCACAGAAAACCTTCTAGATGGGCAAATCTAATCAAATAAAAGGTGCTGTAGGGTGGCACAAATGAAGGCGAGTTAATTGACATGTTGCCCTTCCTCATAAGCCCTCACTTCATGGGGAAACCAAGGTCGTAAAAGTGATAACCTCCCAGGAAACCATCTAGATGGGCTAATCTGCTCAAATAAATGGTGCTGTAGGGTGGCACAAATAAAGACGAGTTGATTGACATGTTGCCCGTCCTCATATGATCCCTCTTTATGGGGCAACCAAGGCCCTAAAAGAGATAATCTTCCAGAAACCTTCTAGATGGGCAAATCTGAACAAATAAAAGGTGCTGTGGGATGGCACAAATGAAGACGAGTTGATTGACATGTTGCCCGTCCGTATTAGGCCCCTCTTTATGGTCCACCCGCAGCCCTAAATGTGACAACCTCCCAGAAAACCTTCCAGGTTGGCAAATTTGATCAAATAAAAGGTGCTGTAGGTAGGCACAAATGAAGACGAGTTGATTGACATGTTGCCCGTCCCCATATGACCCTTCTTTATGGTTCAACCAAGGTCCTGAAAGTTACAACCTCCCAGAAAACCTTCTAGATGGACAAATGTGATCAAATAAAAGGTGCTGTAGGTTAAAACGAGTTTATCGGTGTTAGAACCCCCATATTATATTGAGATTGATATATCCTCAGTGAATAATTATAATGAGATAGATATTTTTATTTCTGCATTTTCTGACTGGTCTAACTCATTTGCACTGAGTGACCTTTGTTTACATCTTTGTTACACCAATATATTGTACATATAGCTGTTGATTGTTTAATTGTTAAAGTAGGTCAATGACCTTGTTTACATGAACTTTAACAGAATCCCCTAGAAACTGTTAGAATTTTGAAGAATTTTCATCTTCTGGAACATTCTATCTGGTAGCGATGTGAAATTAGTTACTTATTTGACATTTTGACATTTTGACATTTTTTTTTACATCAAAACAGGAAAAATGACACCTGCTGAAAAGTGGCACAATGAAGATGAGTTGATTGACATGTTGCCCGTCCGCATAAGGCCTTTCTTTATGGGGCAACCAAGGCCCTAAAAGTGACAACCTCCCAGAAAACTTTCTAGATGGGAAAATCAGATCAAATAAACGGTGCTGTAGGGTGGCACAAATGAAGGCGAGTTGATTGACATATTGCCCGTCCGCATAAGGCCTTTCTTTATGGGGCAACCAAGGCCCTAAAAGTGACAACTTCCCATAAAACCTTCTAGATGGGCAAATCTGAACAAATAAATGGTGCTGTAGGGTTGCACAAATGAAAACGAGTTGATTGACCTGTTGCCCGTCCACATAAGGCCTTTCTTTATGGGCAACCAAGGCCCTAAAAGTGACAACCTCCCAGAAAACCTTCTTCGTGGGCAAATCTGATCAAATAAATGGTACTGTAGGGTGGCACGAATGAAGACGAGTTGATTGACATGTTGCCCGTCCACATAAGGCCTTTCTTTATGGGGCAACCAAGGCCCTAAAAGTGGCAACCTCCGAGAAAACCTTCTAGAAGGGCAAATCAAATTAAATAAATGGTGTTGTAGGGTGTCACAAATGAGGACGAGTTGACTGACATGTTGATTTCTGCATTTTCTGACTGGTCTAACTCATTTGCACTGAGTGACCTTTGTTTACATCTTTGTTACACCAATATACTGTACATATAGCTGTTGATTGTTTAATTGTTTAAGTAGGTCAATGACCTTGTTTACATGAACTTTAACAGAATCCCCTAGAAACTGTTAGAATTTTGAAGAATTTTCATCTTCTGGAACATTCTATCTGGTAGAGACGTGAAGTTAGTTACTTATTTGACATTTTGAAATTTTTTTTTACATCAAAACAGGAAAAATGACACATGCTGTAGGGTGGCACAAATGAAGATGAGTTGATTGACATGTTACCCGTCCGCATAAGGCCTTTCTTTATGGGGCAACCAAGGCCCTAAAAGTGACAACCTCCCAGAAAACCTTCTAGATGGGCAAATCAGATCAAATAAACGGTGCTGTAGGGTGGCACAAATGAAGGCGAGTTGATTGACATGTTGCCCGTCCGCATAAGGCCTTTCTTTATGGGGCAACCAAAGCCCTAAAAAGTGACAACCTCCCAGAAAACCTTCTAGATGGGAAATCTGAACAAATAAATGGTGCTGTAGGGTGGCACAAATGACGACGAGTTGATTGACATGTTGCCCGTCCACATAAGGCGTTTCTTTATGGGCAACCAAGGCCCTAAAAGTGACAACCTCCCAGAAAACCTTCTAGATAGAAAAATTTGATCAAATAAAAGGTACTGTAGGTTGACACAATTGAAATTGAGTTGCATGACATGTTGCCCGTCTGCATAAGGCCTCTCTTTATGGGGCAACCAAATTGATAAAAGTGACAAACTTCCAGAAAACCTTCTAGAGGGGCAAATCTGATCAAATAAAAGGTGCTGTATGGTGGAACAAACGAAGGCGAGTTGTTTGACTTGTTGCCCGTCCGCATAAGTCCCCTCTTTAAGGGACAACCACAGTCCTAAAAGTGACATCCTCACAGAAAACCTTCTAGATGGGCAAATCTAATCAAATAAAAGGTGCTGTAGGGTGGCACAAATGAAGGCGAGTTAACTGACATGTTGCCCTTCCTCATAAGGCCTCACTTCATGGGGAAACCAAGGTCGTAAAAGTGATAACCTCCCAGGAAACCATCTAGATGGGCTAATCTGCTCAAATAAATGGTGCTGTAGGGTGGCACAAATGAAGACGAGTTGATTGACATGTTGCCAGTCCTCATATGACCCCTCTTTATGGGGCAACCAAGGCCCTAAAAGAGATAATCTTCCAGAAAACCTTCTAGATGGGCAAATCTGAACAAATAAAAGGTGCTGTGGGATGGCACAAATGAAGACGAGTTGATTGACATTTTGCCCGTCCGCATTAGGCCCCTCTTTATGGCCCACCCACGGCCCTAAATGTGACAACCTCCCAGAAAACCTTCCAGGTTGGCAAATTTGATCAAATAAAAGGTGCTGTAGGTAGGCACAAACGAAGACGAGTTCATTGACATGTTGCCCGTCCCCATATGACCCTTCTTTATGGTTCAACCAAGGTCCTGAAAGTTTCAACCTCCCAGAAAACCTTCTAGATAGACAAATGTGATCAAATAAAAGGTGCTGTAGGTTAAAACGAGTTTATCGGTGTTAGAACCCCCATATTATATTGAGATTGATATATCCTTAGTGAATAATTATAATGAGATAGATATTTTTATTTCTGCATTTTCTGACTGGTCTAACTCATTTGCACTGAGTGACCTTTGTTTACATCTTTGTTACACCAATATATTGTACATATAGCTGTTGATTGTTTAATTGTTTAAGTAGGTCAATGACTTTGTTTACATGAACTTTAACAGAATCCCCTAGAAACTGTTAGAATTTTGAAGAATTTTCATCTTATGGAACATTCTATCTGGTAGCGATGTGAAGTTAGTTACTTATTTGACATTTTGACATTTTGACATTTTTTTTTTACATCAAAACAGCAAAAATGACACCTGCTGTAGGGTGGCACAAATAAAGATGAGTTGATTGACATGTTGCCCGTCCGCATAAGGCCTTTCTTTATGGGGCAACCAAAGCCCTGAAAGTGACAACCTTCCAGAAAACCTTCTAGATGGGCAAATCTGAACAAATAAATGGTGCTGTAGGGTGGCACAAATGAAGATGAGTTGATTGACATGTTGCCCGTCCACATAAGGCGTTTCTTTATGGGCAACCAAGGCCCTAAAAGTGACAATCTCCCAGAAAACCTTCTAGATGGGCAAATCTGATCAAATAAATTTTACTGTAGGGTGGCACAAATGAAGACGAGTTGATTGACATGTTGCCCGTCCACATAAGGCCTTTCTTTATGGGGCAACCTAGACCCTAAAAGTGACAGCATCCCAGAAAACCTTCTAGATGGACAAATCTGATCAAATAAATGCAGCTGTCGGGTGGCACGAATGAAGACGAGTTGATTGACATGTTGCCCGTCCACATAAGGCATTTCTTTATGGGGCAACCAAGGCCCTAAAAGTGACAACTTCCGAGAAAACCTTCTAGAAGGGCAAATCAAATAAATGGTGCTGTAGGGTGTCACAAATGAGGACGAGTTGACTGACATGTTGCCTGTCCTCATAAGGCCTTTCTTTAAGGGGCAACCAAGGCCCAAAAAGTGACAACCTCCCAGAAAACCTTCTAGATGGGCAAATCTGATCAAATAAATGGTGCTGTAGCTTGGCACAAATAAAGCCGAGTTGATTGACATGTTGCCCGTCCACATAAGGTCTTTCTTTATGGGGCAACCAAAGCCCTAAAAGTGACAACCTCCCAGAAAACCTTCTAGATGGCCAAATCTGATCAAATAAATGGTGCTGTAGGGTGGCACAAATGAAGAAGAGTTGATTGACGAATTGCCAGTCTGCATAAGGCCCTTCTTTATTGGGCAACCAAGGCCCTAAAAGTGACAACATCCCCGAAAACCTTCTAGATGGGCAAATCTGATCAAATAAATGGAGCTGTAGTGTGGCACAAATAAAGACGAGTTGATTGACATATTGCCCGTCCACATAGGGCCTTTCTTTATTGGGCAACCAAGGCCCTAAAAGCGACAACCTCCCAGACAACCTTCTAGAAGGACAAATCAAATCAAATAAATGGTGATGTAGGGTGGCACAGATGAAGACGAGTTGATTGACATGTTGCCCGTCCTCATAAGGCCTTTCTTTATGGGGCAACCAAGGCCCTTAAAGTGACAACCTCCCAGAAAACCTTCTAGATGGGCAAATCTAATCAAATAAATGGTGCTGTAGGGTGGCACAAATGAAGACGAGTTGATTGACAGTTCCCAGTCTACATAAGGCCTTTCTTTATGGGGCAACCAAAGCCCTTAAAGTGACAATCTCCCAGAAAACCTTGTAGATGGGCAAATCTGATCAAATAAATGGTGCTGCAGGCTGGCACAAATAAAGACAAGTGGATTGACATGTTGCCCGTCCACATAAGGCCTTTCTTTATGGGGCAACCGAGGCCCTAAATATGACAACCTCCCCGAAAACCTTCTTGATGGGCAAATCTGATCAAATAAAAGGTGATATAGGTTGACTCGAGTTTAAAGCAACTTTATCCGTGATATTAACGCAAATTTATCCGCGAGGTTATCCCGACTTTATCCGCGTTGTTAGCGAGAGTTAATTCGAAATGTTTGCGCGAGTTTATCGCCAGTGTATCCGTGATGTTAGCGCGAGTTTATCCTCGAGGCTAACGCGAGGCTAACGCAATCTTAACGCGAGTTTGACAGGAGTTTATTCGTGAGGTTGACGCGAGATTATCGCTACTTGACCCGCGTCGATAACGGATGTTAATCCGCTCGGTTAGAGGGAGTTTGATACGAGGTTACCCCCGAGTTTATCTGGAGTTGTGCGCATGTTTAACGCAAGGGAATGCAGTTTATCCGCTAGGCTATCGCGAGTTTGGAGCGAGTTTTTCCGTGAGGTTAACGTGGGTTTAACCGCGAATGTATCCGCAAAGTAAACGCGAGTTCATACGCGAGTTTAACGCGAGTTTAACGCGCATTTTACGCAAGTGGATCCACAAGGTTGACGCGAGATTAACGCTCGTGACCTTGTGGATAAATTCACGTTAAACACGCGCTAACATCACGGATACTCTCGCATTAACCTCGCGTCAACCTCGCACTAAGAACGCGAATAAACTCCCGTTAAACTCGAATTCACCTCCCGGATGAACTCGCGTTAACCTCGAGTTAACCTCACTTTATACTCGTGTAAACCTAGAGGATAAACGCGCGTTAATCTTGCGATTAAACTCGCGTTAGCGTCGCACATAATCCCACGCTAATCCCGCGGATGAACACGAGCTAACCACGCGATTTAACTCGCATTAATCTTGCATTAACCCCGGGGGGTAAACGCGCGTTAACCTCGCGGATTTAGTAGCGTTAAACTTGCGTTAAACTCGCCTTAACATCGGGGATAAATTCGCGTTAAACTCGCGGGTAAACACACGTTAGCATCGCGGATTAACCCACTTTAAAGTTGCGTTACACTCGCGTTAACCTCGCCTTAACCTCGCCTTAACCTCGCAGATAAACATGCGTTAACCTCTCAGATTAATTCCCGTTGAACCCGAGTTAACCTTGATTTACATTCTGTTTAACCTAGCGGTTAGACTCCCGTTAATCTCACGGATAAACTCGTGTTAAGCTCGCGTTAGGGTCGCGCATAAACTCGTGCTCAACCCGTTAACCACGCGAATTAACTCTAGTTAATCTCGCGTTAACCGCGGCGATAAACTCGTGAAAAACTCACGAACAAACACACGTTAAATTCGCGTTAACGTCGAGGATTAACTCGCGGATAAACTCGCGATAACAACGCATGTTAACTCACGATAACCTCGGGCATAAATTCGTGTTAACTTCGCCGATAGATTCGCGCCAAACTCGCGTTAACCTCGTGAATAAACGAACGTTAAATTCGCGCTAATAACGCGAATAAACTCGCGATAACCTTTCGCACAAAGTCGCATTAATACCGCGGATAATGTCGCGTTAATCTGTCGTAAAAACTCGCGTTAATATCGCGTATAAACTCGCGCTGACCGCGCTGATAAACACAAGTTAACCTCGCGGATTAACTCGCGTTAAACTCGCGTTAAACTCGCGTAAAGATCGCGTTAATCTCGCTGATAAACTTACGTTAAACTCGTGGATGAACACGCGCCAAATCGCGTTAACTTCGCGCATAAACGCCCGCCAAACTGGAGTTAACCTCGTGGATAAATTCGTAGTAACCTCGCGAATAAACTCACGTTAATCTCGCGTTGACACCGCGGCTATACTCGCGCCAAACTCGCGATAACCTAGCGGTTAAACGGGCCTCATACTCGCGTTAACATCTCGTTTAACTCGCGCTGACGAACCGGGTAAATTCGTGGTAACCTCGCCGTAAACTCGCGTTAACATCGCCGATAAACTTGCGTTAAACTCGAGTTAACCTCGTGGATAAACTCGTGTTAAACTCGCGTTAACCTTGCGGATAAACTAGCGTTAAACACGCGTTAACCTCGCGGATTAACTGTCTCTAACAACACTGTCTCTATAAACACGTAATAACCTTACGGACAAATTCGGTTTAAATTCGCGTTAACCTTGCGTTTAATTCGCGCTAACAACGTGGATAAACTCGCGATAACCTTGCAAATAAACTCGTGTTAACATCGTCGATAAACTCGCATTAAACTCAAGTTAACCTCGCGGATAAACTCGTGTTAATCTCGCGTCAACCTCGCGGATAAACTCGCGTTAAACACGCACTGACCTCACGGATAATCTCGCGTCAAACTCGCGCTAACGATGCGGATAAACTTCTGTTTAACTCGAGTTTATCTCACGGATGAACTCGTGTTAAACTCGAGTTAACATCGCGTTAACCTAGCGGTTAGACTCGCGTTGGTCTTGCGGATAAAGTTGCGTTAGCGTCGCGCATAAACTCACGCTAGTTCCGCGGATAAACACGCGTTAACCTCGCGAATTAACTCGCGTTTATTTCGCGTTAACCTCGGGAATCAACTCCTGTTAAACTTGCGGACAAACATATAAACTCGCGTTGGACTCGAGTTAACCTCGGGGATAACCTCATGTTAACCTCGTGAAAAACTCGTGATAATATCGCGGATAAACTTGAGATTACCTTGTGCATAAATTCGCATGAATATCCTGCATAAATACGCGTTGAACTCGCGCTAACCTCATGGATAAACTCGCGGTAACCTTGTGGGTTAACTCTTGCTAACAACGCAGCTAAACTCGCGTTAACCTCGCGGACACATTTACGTTAAACTCGAGTTAACCTCGCGTTGTACTCGCGCTAGCAACGCGGATAAACTCGCGATAACCTCGCGCATAAACTTGCGTTAACATCGCCGATAAACTCGCGAAAAACTCAAGTTAACCTCGTGGTGAACAAACGCGTGTTAACCTCGCGGATAATCTCGCGCCAAATGCGTTGCACTCGCGTACGGATAAACTCGCGCTAAACTCGAGTTAACCTCCCAAATAAACTGGGGTTAAAGTCGCGTTAACCTTGCTGATTAACTCACGGATAAACTCGCATTAACATCGGGGATAAAGTCGCTTTAAGCTAGCGGATTACCTCGCGTTAAATTCGCGGATCAACTCGCGAGAACCGCGCGGATAAACACGCGTTAACATCGCGAATTAAAACTCACGTTAATCTCGTGTTAACCTTGGGGATATACTCGCGTTAAACTCGCGGTCAATCACGCGTTAAATTCGAGTATAATCACGCGTTAACCTCGAGTTAACGTGGCGTATAATCACGCGTTAACCGCGCGGATTAACTCGAATTACACTCGTGTTAAACTCGCCTTAGCCTCGGGGATAAACTCGCGGCTAAACACACGTTAACATCGCAGATTTCATCACGTTAAACTTGCGTTAAACTCGCGTTAATCTCGCCGATAAACTCGCGTTATTCTCGCTTTAACCTCGGGGATAAACTCGCGTTCAACTCGCGGACAAACACTCGTTGAATTCGCGTTAACCTCGCGGATTAATTAGTATTAATCTCCTGGATTCACACCAGTTAATCTCGCGTTAGCCTCTCGGATTAATTCGCGTTAATCTCGCGTTAACCGCGGGGATATACTCGCGTTAAACTCTCGGACAAACACGCGCCAAACTCACGTTATCCTCACAGAGTAACTCGCCGAAAAACACGCGGATAAACGCGCGATAACCTCGGGCATAAACTCGCGTTATAATCGCGAATAAACTTGCGGAAAACTCGAGTTAACCTTGCAGATAAGTCGCGTTAACCTACCGAATAAAGTCGCCTTAATCTTGGGAATAAATTCGCTTTAGGCCCGATAATCTCGCGATAACCATGCGCATAAATTCGCGTTAATATCGTGGATAAGCTTGCGTTAAACTCGCGTTAACCTCACGAATTAACTCTCGCTAACAACGGGGATAAACTCGCCATAATCTCGTGGATAAATTCGCTTTAAACTCGCGTTAACCTTGCGTCTAACTCGCGCTAACAACGTGGATAAACTCGCGATAACCTCGCCGTTAACATCGCCGATAAACGCGCGTTAAACTCGAGTTAACCTCGTGGATAAACTCGAGTTAGACTCGCCTTAACCTTGCGGACAAACTCGCATAAGACACACGCTGACCTCACGGATAAACGTGCGCTGACAACGCGGATAACCTCCCTTCAGAATCGAGTTAACCTCGCGGATGAATACGCGTTAAACTTGAGTTAACCTCGCTTTAAACTTGCGTTAATCTAACAGATAGATTCGCGTTAAATCTCGCACAGAAACACACGTTAACCTCGCGAATTAATTCGAGTTAATCTCGCATTAACCTCGCGATTTAACTAGTGTTAAACGCGCGTTAAACTCGCCTTAACATCGGCGGTAAATTCGCGTTACACTCGTGGGTAAACACACGTTAACATCGTGGATTAACTTGCGTTAAACTTGCATTACACTCGCGTTAACCTCGCAGATTACTCGCGTTAACCTAGCAGTTCACATGCGTTAACCTCCCGGATTAACTCCCGTTAAACTCACGGATATTCTCACGCCAAACGCCGGCTAGCCGCGCGGATAAACACGAGTGAACGTCACGGATCACCTCAGATTAATCTCGCTTTAACCTCGGGGATAAACTAGTGTTACAATCGCGGGCAAACACGCGTTAAATTCGCGTTACCCTCGCAGATTGCAGATTAACTCGCGGATAAACTCGCAATAAGCCCGGGGATAAATTCGCGCTAAGCTCGCTTTCAGCTCGCGCCAACAACGCGGAAAAACTCGCGATAACCTCGCGCATAAACTCGCGTCAACATCACCGATAAACTCACGTTTAACTCGCGTTAAACTCGCGGTTAACCTCGCGCATAACCTTGCGTTAACCTCGCGTTAAATTTGCGTCACCCCCGTGGATAAACTCGTGTTAAACTCGCGTTAAACTTGCGGATAAGCTTGCGTTAAACACGTGCTAACCTCACGGATAAACTCGCGTTACCCTCGCGTTAAAATCGCGCTAACAACGTGGATAACCTTGGATTAAACTCGAGTGAACCTCGCGGATAAACGCGTGTTAAACTCGAGTTAACTTCGCGTTAAACACGCACCCAGTGGTTAGACTCGAGTTAAATTCACGGATAAACTCGGGTTAGCGTCGCGCATAAACTCGCGCTAATCTCACGGGTACTCGTTAATCGCGCGTTAACCTCGGGGATAAACTCGTGTTAAACTCGCAGACAAACACGCGTTAAATTCCTGTTAACCTCGCGGATAAACTTGCGATAACCTGGCGCATAAACTCGTGTTAACATCGCCGATAAAGTCGAGATGTACTCGATTTAACCTCGCGGATAAACTCTCGTTAATGTCGCGCATATACTCGCGTTATAATCGCGGATAAACTCGCGTCAAACTCGAGTTAAACTCACCGATAAACTCGTGTTAATCTCGCGGATAAACTCGCACCAAACCCGCGTTAACCTCGTGGATAAATTCAAGTTAAACTCTCGCTAATAACGCGGATAAACTCGCGATAACCTTGCGCACAAACTCGCATTAATATCGCGGAAAAACTCGCGTTAAACTGGCGGAAAAGTTTGGGTTAACGTCGGGCATAAACTCGCGCTGACCGTGCCGATAAACACACGTCAATCTCGGGGATTAACTCGCGTTAAAGTCGCATAAACCTCGCATTAACCTCGGGGATAAACTCGCGTTAACTCGCGGATAAACACCCGTCAACATCGCGTTAATCTCACGTATAAACACACGTTAAACTCGAGTTAACCTCGTCGATACATTCATGTTAACCTCGCGGATTAACTCACGATAAACTGGCGTAAACGTCGCGGATATACTCGCGCCAAACTCGCGATGACCTCGCGGATAAACTCGCCTCGTACTCGCGTAACATTGCGTTTAACTCGCGCTAACAAAGGGGATAAATTCGCGATAATCTCACACATAAACTCATGTTAACATCGCCGATAAACACACGCCAATGTCGCGTTAACCTCGTGGATGGACTCGTATTAACCGCGAGTTAACATCGCCGATAAACTCGCGTTAAACTCGAGTTAACCTTCCGGATAAACTCACGCCAAATAATATCCTTGGGCATAAATTCGCATTACTATTCCGGATAAACTCGCGTTAAACACGCGCTAACCTCACGGAAAAAAACCCGCGTCAATCTCGAGTTAACATCGCGGGTTATCTCTCGCTAACAATGCGCATAAACTCGCGATTACCTCGAGGATAAATTCGCGTTAAACTCGAGTTAACCTCGCATTTTACTCGCGCTAACAACGTGGATAAACTCGTAATAACCTCATGCATAACCTCGAGTTAACATCGCCGATAAACGCGCGTAAAACACGAGGTAACCTCGCAGATAAACTCGTGATAACCTCGCGTATGAACTCGCGCCAAACTCGCGTTATCTTCGCAGATAAACTCGTGATAACCCCGCGTTAACATCGCCGATAAACTTGCGTTAAACTCATGTCAACCTCGCGGATAAACTATACTACCGCCAAACTCGCGGACGACCACGCATTAAATTCGCGTTAACATCGCGTTAACATCGCGGATAAAGTCGCATTCAACTCGATTAAACTGGCGACAAACAGGCGTTAACCTTGCGGATAGACTCGCGTCAACCTCGCGAACAGACTCCTGTTAAATACGTATTAATCTCGCGGATAAACTCCAGTTAACCACGAGTATTACCTCGCGATAGACACAGCACGTGTTAAAAACGCGTAAAACAAGAGTTAAACACGCGGTAATCACGTGGATAAACTCGAATTAAAGACGTGTTATTCTTGCTGATGAACTCGCGGATAAACTCTCGTTAACCGCACGGATAAACACGAGTTGATATCGCGGATTAACTCGCGTTAATCTCGGGTTAAACTCGGGGATATACTAGGGGAGTCAATCTACTGGGTAAACGCAAGTTATCCGCTACGTCAATACGGGCAATATGTCAATCAACTGGTCTTCATTTGTGCCACCCTACATCACTACCTATTTGATCAGATTTGCCCATCTAGGTTTCCTGGGAGGTTGTCACCTTTAGAGTCTTGGATGCCCCATAAAGGAAGACAGGCAACATGTCAATCAACTCGTCCACATTTGCGCCAGGCTACAGCACCATTTATTTGATCAGATTTGCCCATCTACAAGGTTTTCTGGGAGGTTGTCACTTTTAGGGCCTTGGTTGCCCCATAAAGAAAGGCCTTATCAGGACGGGCAACATCTCAATCAACTCGTCTTCATTTGGGCCATCCTACAGCACCATTTATTTGATCAGATTTGCGCATCTAGAAGGTTTTCTGGGAGGTTGTCACTTTTGCGGCCTTGATTGCCCCATAAAGAAAGCCCTTATATGGACTGACAAGATGTCAATCAATTCTTCATCAGTTGTGGCACCCTACAGTACAATATATTTGATCAGATTTGCCCATCTAGAAGATTTTCAGTGAGGTTGTCACTTTTAGGGCCTTGGTTGTCCCATAAAGAAAGGCACTATGCGGACGGGCAACATGTCAATCAACTCAACTTCATTTGTGCCACCCTACAGCACCATTTATTTGATCAGATTTGTCCATCTAGAAGGTTTTCTGGGAGGTTGTCACTTTTAGGGCCTTGGTTGCCCCATAAAGAAAGGCTTATGTGGACGGGCAAGATGTCAATCAACTCGTCTTCATTTGTGCCACCCTACAACACCATTTATTTGATCAGATTTGCTCATCTAGAAGGTTTTCTGGAAGGTTGTCACTTTTAGGGCCTTGGATGGCCCATAAAGAAAGGCCTTATGTGGACGGGCAACATCACAATCAATTCGTCTTCATTTGTGCCACTCTACAGCACCATTTATTTGATCGGATTTGCCCAGCTAGAAGGTTCTCTGGGAGATTGTCACTTTTAGGGCCTTGGTTACCCCATAAAGAAAGGCCTTATGCAGACGAGCAACATGTCAATCAACTGGTCTGTATTTGTGCCACCCTACAGCACCATTTATTTGATCAGATTTGCACATCTTGAAGGTTTTCTGGGAGGTTGTCACTTTTAGATACTTGGTTGCCCATAAAGAAAGGCCTTATGCGGACGGGCAACATGTCAATCAACTCATCTTCATTTGTGCCACCCTACAGCACCATTTATTTGATCAGATTTGCCCATCTAGAAGGTTCTCTGCGAAGCTGTCACTTTTAGGGCCTTGGTTGCCCCATAAAGAAAGGCCTTATGTGGGCAGACAACATGTCAATCAATTCGTCTTCATTTGTACCACCCTACAGCGCCATTTATTTGATCAGATTTGCCCATCTAGAAGGATTTCTGGGAGGTTGTCACATTTAAGGCCTTGGTTGCCGCATAAAGAAAGGCCTTATGCGGACGGGCAACATGTCAATCAACTCATCTTCATTTCTGCCACCCTATGGCATGACTTATTTGATCAGATTTGCCCATCTAGAAGGTTTTCTGGGAGGTTGTCACTTTTGGGGCCTTGGTTGCCCCATAAAGAAAGGCCTTATGTGGACGGGCAACATCTCAATCAATTCGCCTTCATTTGCGCCACCCTACAGCACCATTTATTTGATCAGATTTGCCCATCTAGAAGGTTTTCTGGGAGGTTGTCACATTTTGGGCCTTGGTTGCCCCATACAGAAAGGCCTTATGCGGACCAGCAACATGTCAATCAACTCGTCTTTATTTGTGCCACCCTACAGCACCATTTATTTGATCAGATTTGCCCATCTAGAAGGTTTTCTGGGAGGTTGTCAGTATTAGGGCCTTGGTTGCCGCAAAAAGAAAGGCCTACTGTGGACGGGCAACATGTCAATCAATTCGTTTTCATTTGTGCCACCCTACAGCACCATTTATTTGACGAGATTTGCCCATCTAGAAGATTTTCTGGGAGGTTGTCACTTTTAGGGCCTTGGTTGCCCCATAAAGAAAGGCCTTATGCGGACGGGCTACATGGCAATCAACTCGTCTTAACTTGTGCCACCCTACAGCACCATTTATTTGATCAGATTTGCCCATCTTCTTTCTGGGAGGTTGTCACTTTTAGGGACTAGGTTGCCCCACAAGGAAAGGCATTATGTGGATGGGCAACATGTCAATCAATTCCTCTTCATTTGTGTCACCCTACAGCACCATTTATTTGATCAGATTTGCCCATCTAGAAGGTTTTCTGGGAGGTTGTCACTTTTAAGGCCTTGGGTGCCCCATAAAGAAAGGCCTTATGCAGACGGGCAACATGTCAATCAACTCGTCTTCATTTGTGCCACCCTACAGCACCCTTTATTTGACCAGATTTGCCCATCTTGAAGGTTTTCTGGGAGGTTGTCACTTTTAGGGCCTTGGTTGCCCATAAAGAAAGGTCTTATGCGGATGGGCAACATGTAAATCAACTCATCTTCATTTGTGCCACCCTACAGCACCATTTATTTGATCAGATTTGCCCATCTAGAAGGTTTTCTGGAAAGTTGTCACTTTTAGGGCCTTGGTTGCCCCATAGAGAAAATCCTTATGTGGACGGGCAATATGTCAATCAATTTTCCTTCATTTGTGCCACCCTACAGCACCATTTATTTGATCAGATTTAACCATCTAGAAGGTTTTCTGGGAGGTTGTCACTTTTAAGGCCTTGGTTGCCCCATAAAGAAAGGCCTTATGCGGCCGGGCAACATGTCAATCAACTCATCTTCATTTCTGCCACCCTACAGCACCATTTATTTGATCAGATGTGCCCATCTAGAAGGTTTTCTGGGAGGTTGTCACTTTTGGGGCCTTGGTTGCCCATAAAGAAAGGCCATATGTGGACGGGCAACATCTCAATCAATTCGTCTTCAGTTGTGCCACCCTACAGCACCATTTATTTGATCAGATTTTCCCATTTGAAAGGTTTTCCGGGAGGTTGTCACTTTTTGGGCCTTGATTGCCCCATAAAGAAAGGCCTTATGCGGACCAGCAACATGTCAATCAACTGGTCTTCATTTGTGTCACCCTACAGCACCATTTATTTGATCAGATTTGCCCATCCAGAAGGTTTTCTGGAAGGTTGTCACTTTTATGGCCTCGGCTGCCCAATAAAGAAAGGCTTTATGTGGACGGGCAACATGTCAATCAATTCGTCTTCATTTGTGCCACCCTACAGCCCCATTTATTTGATCAGATTTGCCCATCTAGAAGGTTATCTGGGGGTTGTCACATTTAGGGCCTTGGTTGCCCCATAAAGAAAGGCCTTATGTGGATGGCCAACATGTCAATCAACTCGTCTTCATTTGTGCCACCCTACAGCACCATTTATTTGATCAGATTTGCCCATCTAGAAGGTTTTCTGGGAGGTTGTCACTTTTAGGGCCTTGGTTGCCCCATAAAGAAAGGCCTTATGTGGACGGCAACATGGCAATCAATTCGCCTTCATTTGTGCCACCCTACAGCACCATTTATTTGATCAGATCTTCCCATCTAGAAGGTTTTCAGGGAGGTTGTCATTTTTAAGGCCTTTGTTGTCCCATAAAGAAAGGCCTTATGCAGACGGGCAACATGTCAATCAACTCATCTTCATTTCTGCCACCCTACAGCACCCTTTATTTGATCAGATGTGCCCATCTTGAAGGTTTTCTGGGAGGTTGTCACTTTTGGGGCCTTGGTTGCCCATAAGGAAAGGCCTTATGTGGACGGGCAACATCTCAATCAATTCGTCTTCAGTTGTGCCACCCTACAGCACCATTTATTTGATCAGATTTGCCCATCTGGAAGGTTTTCAGGAAGGTTGTCACTTTTTGGGCGTTGGTTGCCCCATAGAGAAAGGCCTTATGCGGACAAGCAACATGTCAATCAACTCGTCTTCATTTGTGTCACCCTACAGCACAATTTATTTGATCAGATTTGCCCATCTAGAAGGTTTTCTGGAAGGTTGTCACTTTTATGGCCTTGGCTGTCCAATAAAGAAAGGCTTTATGTGGACGGGCAACATGTCAATCAATTCGTCTTCATTTGTGCCATCCTACAGCCCCATTTATTTGATCAGATTTGCCCATCTAGAAGGTTATCTGGGGGGTTGTCACATTTAGGGCCTTGGTTGCCCCATAAAGAAAGGCCTTATGTGGACGGGCAACCAATTCGTCTTTATTTGTGCCACCCTACAGCACCATTTATTTGATCAGATTTGCCCATCTAGAGGGTTTTCCGAGAAGTTGTCACTTTTTGGGCCTTGGTTGCCCCATAAAGAAAGGCCTTATGCGGACCAGCAACATGTCAATCAACTCGTCTTCATTTGTTCCACCCTACAGCACCATTTATTTGATCAGATTTGCCCATCCAGAAGGTATTCTGGGAGATTGTCAGTTTTAGGGCCTTGGTTGCCGCAAAAAGAAAGGCCTAATGTGGACGGGCAACATGTCGATCAACTCTTCTTTATTTGTGCCACCCTACAGCAGCATTTATTTGATCAGATTTGCCCATCTAGAAGGTTTTCTAGGAGGTTGTCACTTATAGGGCCTTGGTTGCCCCATAAAGAAAGGCGTTATGCGGACAGGCAACGTCAATCAACTCGACTTCATTTGTACCACCCTACAGCACCATTTATTTGATCAGATTTGCCCATCTGGAAGGTTTTCTGGAAGGGTTGTCACTTTTAGAGCCTTGGTTGCCCCATAAAGAAAGGCTTTATGCGGGGCAACATGTCAATCAACTCGTCTTCATTTGAGCCACGCTGCTACACCGTTTCTTTGAACAGATTTGCCCATCTAGAAGGTTTTCTGGGAGGTTGTCACTTTTAGGGCCCTGGTTGCCCCATAAACAAAGGCCTTATGCGGACGGGCAACATGACAATCAACTCGTCTTCATTTGTGCCACTCTACAGCACCATTTATTTGATCAGATTTGCCCATCTTCTTTCTGGGAGGGTCTCACTTTTAGGGACTAGGTTGCCCCATAAGGAAAGGCCTTTTGAGGACAGGCAACATGTCAATCAATTCGTCTTCATTTGTGCCACCCTACAGCACCATTTATTTGATCAGATTTGCCGATCTAGAAGGTTTTCTGGGAGGTTGTCACTTTTTGGGCCTTGGTTGCTCCATAAAGAAAGGCCTTATGCAGACCAGCAACGTGTCAATCAACTCGTCTTCATTTGTGCCACCCTAAAGCACCATTTATTTGATCAGATTTGCCCATCTAGAAAGTTTTCTGGGAGATTGTCAGTTTTAGAGCCTTGGCTGCCGCAAAAAGAAAGGGCTAATGTGGACGGGCAACATGCCAATCAAATCTTCTTCATTTGTGCCCCCCTACAGCACCATTTATTTGATCAGATTTGCCCATCTAGAAGGTTTTCTAGGAGGTTGTCACTTTTAGGGCCTTGGTTGCCCCATAAAGAAAGGCCTTATGCGGACGGGCAACATGACAATCAACTCGTCTTCATTTTTCCCACCCTACAGCACCATTTATTTGATCAGATGTGCCCATCTTCTTTCTGGGAGGTTGTCACTTTTAGGAACTAGGTTGCCCCATAAGGAAAGGCCTTATGTGGACGGACAACATGTCAACCAACTCACCTTCATTCGTGCCACCCTACAGCACCATTTATTTGATCAGATTTGCCCATCTAGAAGGTTCTCTGGATGGTTGTCACTTTTAGGGCCTTGGTTGCCCCATAAAGAAAGGCCTTATGCAGAGGGGCAACATGTCATTTAACTCGTTTTCATTTGTGCCACCCTACAGCACCATTTATTTGATCAGATTTGCCCATCTTGAAGGTTTTCTGGGAAGTTGTCACTTTTAGGGCCTTGGTTTCCCCGTAAAGAAAGGCCTTATGTGGACGGGGAAGATGTCAATCAATTCGCCTTTATTTGTGCCACCCTACGGCACCATTTATTTGATCAGATTTGCCCATCTAGAAAGTTTTCTGGAAGGTTGTCACTTTTAAGGCCTTGGTTGCTCTTAAAGAAAGACCTTATGCGGACGGGCAGCATGTCAATCAACTCGTCTTTATTTTTGCCACCCTACAGCACCATTTATTTGATCAGATTTGCCCATCTACAAGTATTTCTGGCTGGTTGTCACTTTTAAGGCATTGGATGCCCCGTAAATAAAGGCCTTATGCAGATGGGCAGGATGTCAATCAACTCGTCTTCATTTGTGCCACCCTACAGCACCATTTATTTGATCAAATTTGCCCATCTTGAAGGTATTCTGCGAGGTTGTCACTTTTAGGGCCTTGGTTGCCCCATAAAGAAAGGCCTTATGCGGGCGGGCAACATGTCAATCAACTCATCTTCATTTGTGCCACCCTACAGCACCATTTATTTGATCAGATTTGCCCATCTAGAAGGTTTTCTGGGAGGTTGTCACTTTTAGGGCCTTGGTTGCACCATAAAGAAACGCCTTATGTGGACTGGCAACATGTCAATCAACTCGCCTTTATTTGTGCCACCATACAGCACCATTTATTTGATCAGATTTGCCCATCTAGAAGGTTTACTGGGAGGTTGTCACTTTTGGGGGCTTGGTTGCCCCATAAAGAAAGTCCTTATGCTGACGGGCAACATATCAATCAACTCGTCTTCATATGTGCCACCCTACAGCACCATTTATTTGATCAGATTTGCCCATCTAGAAGGTTTTCTGGGAGGTTGTCACTTTTAGGGCCTAGGTTGCCCCATAAAGAAAGGCCTTATGTGGTCGGGCAACATGTCAATCAACTCGTCTTCATTTGAGCCACCCTACAGCACCATTTATTTGAAGAGATTTGCCCATCTAGAAGGTTTCCTGGGAGGTTGTCACTTTTAGGGCATTGGTTGCCCCTTAAAGAAAAGCCTTATGCAGGCGGGCAACATGTCAATCAACTCGTCTTCATTTGTGCCAGGCTACAGCACCATTTATTTGATCAGATTTGCCCATCTAGAAGGTTTTCTGGGAGGATGTCACTTTTAGGGCCTTGGTTGTCTCATAAAGAAAGGCCTTATGCGGATCAGCAAGATGTCAATCAACTCGTCTTTATATATGTCACCCTACAGCACCATTTATTTGATCAGATTTGCCCATCTAGAAGGTGTTCTGGGAGGTTGTCACTGTTATGGCCTTCCCTGCCCCATAAAGAAAGGCTTTATGTGGACGGGCAACATGTCAATCAACTCGCATTCATTTGTGCCACCCTACAGCTCCATTTATTTGATCAGATTTGCCCATCTAGAAGGTTTTCTGGGAGGTTGTCACTTTTAGGGCCTTGGTTGCCCCATAAAGAAAGTCCTTATGCGGATGGGCAACATGTCAATCAACTCGTCTTCATTTGTGCCTCCCTACAGCACCGTTTATTTGATCAGATTTGCCCATCTAGAAGGTTTTCTGGAAGGTTGTCACTTTAGGGCCTAGGTTGCCCAATGAAGAAAGGCCTTATGTGGGCGGGCAACTTGTCAATCAATTCGACTTCATTTGTGTCACTCTACAGCCCCATTTATTTGATCAGATTTGCCCATCTCGAAGGTTTTCTGGGGGGTTGTCACATTTAGGGCCTTGGTTGCCCCAAAAACAAAGGCCTTATGTGGACGGGCAACATGTCAATCTACTCGTCTTCATTTGTGCCACCCTAGAGCCCCATTTATTTAATCAGATTTGCCCATCTAGAAGGTTTTCTGGAAGGTTGTTACTTCTAGGGCCTTGGTTGGCCCAAAAAGAAAGGTCTTATGTAGACGGGCAACACGTCAATCAACTCGTCTTCATTTGTGCCACCCTATAGCACCCTTTATTTGACCAGATTTGCCCATCTTGAAGGTTTTCTGGGAGGTTGTCACTTTTAGGGCCTTGGTTGCCCCATAAAGAAAGTCCTTATGCTGACGGGCAACATATCAATCAACTCGTCTTCATATGTGCCACCCTACAGCACCATATATTTGATCAGATTTGCCCATCTAGAAGGTTTTCTGGGAGGTTGTCACTTTTAGGGCCTAGGTTGCCCCATAAAGAAAGGCCTTATGTGGACGGGCAACATGTCAATCAACTCGTCTTCATTTGAGCCACCCTACAGCACCATTTATTTGAGGAGATTTGCCCATCTAGAAGGTTTCCTGGGAGGTTGTCACTTTTAGGGCATTGGTTGCCCCTTAAAGAAAGCCTTATGCAGGCGGGCAACATGTCAATCAACTCGTCTTCATTTGTGCCACGCTACAGCACCATTTATTTGATCAGATTTGCCCATCTAGAAGGTTTTCTGGGAGGATGTCACTTTTAGGGCCTTGGTTGACTCATAAAGAAAGGCCTTATGCGGATCAGCAACATGTCAATCAACTCGTCTTCATATATGTCACCCTACAGCACCATTTATTTGATCAGATTTGCCCATCTAGAAGGTGTTCTGGGAGGTTGTCAGTGTTATGGCCTTGCCTGCCCCATAAAGAAAGGCTTTATGTGGACAGGCAACATGTCAATCAACTCGCATTCATTTGTGCCACCCTACAGCTCCATTTATTTGATCAGATTTGCCCATCTAGAAGGTTTTCTGGGAGGATGTCACTTTTAGGGCCTTGGTTGCCCCATAAAGAAAGTCCTTATGCGGATGGGCAACATGTCAATCAACTCGTCTTCATTTGTGCCTCCCTACAGCACCGTTTATTTGATCAGATTTGCCCATCTAGAAGGTTTTCTGGAAGGTTGTCACTTTAGGGCCTAGGTTGCCCAATGAAGAAAGGCCTTATGTGGGCGGGCAACATGTCAATCAATTCGTCTTCATTTGTGTCACCCTACAGCCCCATTTATTTGATCAGATTTGCCAATCTAGAAGGTTTTCTGGGGGGTTGTCACATTTAGGGCCTTGGTTGCCCCATAAACAAAGGCCTTATGTGGACGGGCAACATGTCAATCTACTCGTCTTCATTTGTGCCACCCTACAGCCCCATTTATTTAATCAGATTTGCCCATCTAGAAGGTTTTCTGGAAGGTTGTTACTTCTAGGGCCTTGGTTGGCCCAAAAAGAAAGGTCTTATGTAGACGGGCAACACGTCAATCAACTCGTCTTCATTTGTGCCACCCTATAGCACCCTTTATTTGACCAGATTTGCCCATCTTGAAGGTTTTCTGGGAGGTTGTCACTTTTAGGGCCTTGGTTGTCCCATAAAGAAAGGTCTTATGCAGACGGGCAACATGTCAATCAACTCATCTTCATTTGTGCCACCCTACAGCACCATTTATTTGATCAGATTTGCCCATCTAGAAGGTTTTCTGGGAAGTTGTCACTTTTAGGGCCTTGGTTGCCCCATAAAGAAAATCCTTATGTGGACGGGCAACATGTCAATCAATTTGCCTTCATTTGTGCCACCCTACAGCACCATTTATTTGATCAGATTTAACCATCTAGAAGGTTTTCTGGGAGGTTGTCACTTTTAAGGCCTTGGTTGCCCCATAAAGAAAGGCCTTATGCGGACGGGCAACATGTCAATCAACTCATCTTCATTTCTGCCACCCTACAGCACCATTTATTTGATCAGATGTGCCCATCTAGAAGGTTTTCTGGGAGGTTGTAACTTTTGGGGCCTTGGTTGCCCATAAAGAAAGGCCATATGTGGATGGGCAACATCTCAATCAATTCGTCTTCAGTTGTGCCACCCTACAGCACCATTTATTTGATCAGATTTTCTCATCTGGAAGGTTTTCTGGGAGGTTGTCACATTTTGGGCCTTGATTGCCCCATAAAGAAAGGCCTTATGCGGACCAGCAACATGTCAATCAACTGGTCTTTATTTGTGTCACCCTACAGCACCATTTATTTGATCAGATTTGCCCATCTAGAAGGTTTTCTGGAAGGTTGTCACTTTTATGGCCTCGGCTGCCCAAAAAAGAAAGGCTTTATGTGGACGGGCAACATGTCAATCAATTCGTCTTCATTTGTGCCACCCTACAGCCCCATTTATTTGATCAGATTTGCCCATCTAGAAGGTTATCTGGGGGTTGTTACATTTAGGGACTTGGTTGCCCCATAAAGAAAGGCCTTATGTGGACGGCCAACATGTCAATCAACTCGTCTTCATTTGTGCCACCCTACAGCACCATTTATTTGATCAGATTTGCCCATCTTGAAGGTTTTCTGGGAGGTTGTCACTTTTAGGGCCTTGGTTGCCCCATAAAGAAAGGCCTTATGTGGACGGCAACATGGCAATCAATTCGCCTTCATTTGGGCCACCCTACAGCACCATTTATTTGATCAGATTTTCCCATCTAGAAGGTTTTCTGGGAGGATGTCACTTTTAAGGCCTTGGTTGTCCCATAAAGAAAGGCCTTATGCGGACGGGCAACATGTCAATCAACTCATCTTCATTTCTGCCACCCTACAGCACCATTTATTTGATCAGATGTGCCCATCAAGAAGGTTTTCTGGGAAGTTGTCACTTTTGGGGCCTTGGTTGCCCATAAAGAAAGGCCTTATGTGGACGGGCAACATCTCAATCAATTCGTCTTTAGTTGTGCCACCCCACAGCACCATTTATTTGATCAGATTTGCCCATCTGGAAGGTTTTCAAGGAGGCTGTCACTTTTTGGGCGTGTGTTGCCCCATAGAGAAAGGCCTTATGCGGACCAGCAACATGTCAATCAACTCGTCTTCATTTGAGCCACCCTACAGCACCATTTATTTGAAGAGATTTGCCCATCTAGAAGGTTTCCTGGGAGGTTGTCACTTTTAGGGTCTTGGTTGCCCCTTAAAGAAAAGCCTTATGCAGGTGGGCAACATGTCAATCAACTCGTCTTCATTTGTGCCACGCTACAGCACCATTTATTTGATCAGATTTGCCCATCTAGAAGGTTTTCTGGGAGGTTGTTACTTTTAGGGCCTTGGTTGTCTCATAAAGAAAGGCCTTATGCGGATCAGCAACATGTCAATCAACTCGTCTTCATATATGTCACCCTACAGCACCATTTATTTGATCAGATTTGCCCATATAGAAGGTGTTCTGGGAGGTTGTAACTGTTATGGCCTTGGCTGCCCCATAAAGAAAGGCTTTATGTGGACGGGCAACCTGTCAATCAACTCGCCTTCATTTGTGCCACCCTACAGCACCATTTATTTGATCAGATTTGCCCATCTAGAAGGTTTTCTGGGAGGTTGTCACTTTTAGGGCCTCGGCTGACCATAAAGAAAATCCTTATGTGGACGGGCAACATGTCAATCAATTTGCCTTCATTTGTGCCACCCTACAGCACGATTTATTTGATCAGATTTAACCATCTAGAAGGTTTTCTGGGAGGTTGTCACTTTTAAGGCCTTGGTTGCGCCATAAAGAAACGCCTTATGTGGACGGGCAACATGTCAATCAACTCGCCTTTATTTGTGCCACCATACAGCACCATTTATTTGATCAGATTTGCCCATCTAGAAGGTTTTCTGGGAGGTTGTCAGTTTTGGGGGCTTGGTTGCCCCATAAAGAAAGTCCTTATGCGGACGGGCAACATGTCAATCAACTCGCCTTCATATGTGCCACCCTACAGCACCATTTATTTGATCAGATTTGCCCATCTAGAAGGTTTTCTTGGAGGTTGTCACTTTTAGGGCCTAGGTTGCCCCATAAAGAAAGGCCTTATGGGGACGGGCAACATGTCAATCAACTCGTCTTCATTTGAGCCACCCTACAGCACCATTTATTTGAAGAGATTTGCCCATCTAGAAGGTTTCCTGGGAGATTGTCACTTTTAGGGCCTTGGTTGCCCCTTAAAGAAAAGCCTTATGCAGGCGGGCAACATGTCAATCAACTCGTCTTCATTTGTGCCACGATACAGCACCATTTATTTGATCAGATTTGCCCATTCAGAAGGTTTTCTGGGAGGATGTAACTTTTAGGGCCTTGGTTGTCTCATAAAGAAAGGCCTTATGCGGATCAGCAACATGTCAATCAACTCGTCTTCATATATGTCACCCTACAGCACCATTTATTTGATCAGATTTGCCCATCTAGAAGGTGTTCTGGGAGGTTATCACTGTTATGGCCTTGGCTGCCCCATAAAGAAAGGCCTTATGTGGACGGCAACATGGCAATCAATTCGCCTTCATTTGTGCAACCCTACAGCACCATTTATTTGATCAGATTTTCCCATGTAGAAGGTTTTCTGGGAGGATGTCACTTTTAAGGCCTTGGTTGTCCCATAAAGAAAGGCCTTATGCGGACGGGCAACATGTCAATCAACTCATCTTCATTTCTGCCACCCTACAGCACCATTTATTTGATCAGATGTGCCCATCTAGAAGGTTTTCTGGGAAGTTGTCACTTTTGGGGCCTTGGTTGCCCATAAAGAAAGGCCTTATGTGGACGGGCAACATCTCAATCAATTCGTCTTCAGTTGTGCCACCCCACAGCACCATTTATTTGATCAGATTTGCCCATCTGGAAGGTTTTCAAGGAGGCTGTCACTTTTTGGGCGTGTGTTGCCCCATAGAGAAAGGCCTTATGCGGACCAGCAACATGTCAATCAACTCGTCTTCATTTGAGCCACCCTACAGCACCATTTATTTGAAGAGATTTGCCCATCTAGAAGGTTTCCTGGGAGGTTGTCACTTTTAGGGCCTTGGTTGCCCCTTAAAGAAAAGCCTTATGCAGGTGGGCAACATGTCAACCAACTCGTCTTCATTTGTGCCACGCTACAGCACCATTTATTTGATAAGATTTGCCCATCTAGAAGGTTTTCTGGGAGGTTGTCACTTTTAGGGCCTTGGTTGTCTCATAAAGAAAGGCCTTATGCGGATCAGCAACATGTCAATCAACTCGTCTTCATATATGTCACCCTACAGCACCATTTATTTGATCAGATTTGCCCATATAGAAGGTGTTCTGGGAGGTTGTAACTGTTATGGCCTTGGCTGCCCCATAAAGAAAGGCTTTATGTGGACGGGCAACATGTCAATCAACTCGCCTTCATTTGTGCCACCCTACAGCACCATTTATTTGATCAGATTTGCCCATCTAGAAGGTTTTCTGGGAGGTTGTCACTTTTAGGGCCTCGGCTGCCCCATAAAGAAAATCCTTATGTGGACGGGCAACATGTCAATCAATTTGCCTTCATTTGTGCCACCCTACAGCACGATTTATTTGATCAGATTTAACCATCTAGAAGGTTTTCTGCGAGGTTGTCACTTTTAAGGCCTTGGTTGCGCCATAAAGAAACGCCTTATGTTGACGGGCAACATGTCAATCAACTCGCCTTTATTTGTGCCACCATACAGCACCATTTATTTGATCAGATTTGCCCATCTAGAAGGTTTTCTGGGAGGTTGTCAGTTTTGGGGGCTTGGTTGCCCCATAAAGAAAGTCCTTATGCGGACGGGCAACATGTCAATCAACTCGCCTTCATATGTGCCACCCTACAGCACCATTTATTTGATCAGATTTGCCCATCTAGAAGGTTTTCTGGGAGGTTGTCACTTTTAGGGCCTAGGTTGCCCCATAAAGAAAGGCCTTATGGGGACGGGCAACATGTCAATCAACTCGTCTTCATTTGAGCCACCCTACAGCACCATTTATTTGAAGAGATTTGCCCATCTAGAAGGTTTCCTGGGAGATTGTCACTTTTAGGGCCTTGGTTGCCCCTTAAAGAAAAGCCTTATGCAGGCGGGCAACATGTCAATCAACTCGTCTTCATTTGTGCCACGATACAGCACCATTTATTTGATCAGATTTGCCCATCTAGAAGGTTTTCTGGGAGGATGTCACTTTTAGGGCCTTGGTTGTCTCATAAAGAAAGGCCTTATGCGGATCAGCAACATGTCAATCAACTCGTCTTCATATATGTCACCCTACAGCACCATTTATTTGATCAGATTTGCCCATCTAGAAGGTGTTCTGGGAGGTTATCACTGTTATGGCCTTGGCTGCCCCATAAAGAAAGGCTTTATGTGGACGGGCAAAATGTCAATCAACTCGCATTCATTTGTGCCACCCTACAGCTCCATTTATTTGATCAGATTTGCCCATCTAGAAGGTTTTCTGGGAGGTTGTCACTTTTAGGGCCTTGGTTGCCCCATAAAGAAAGTCCTTATGCGGATGGGCAACATGTCAATCTACTCGTCTTCATTTGTGCCACCCTACAGCCCCATTTACTTAATCAGATTTGCCCATCTAGAAGGTTTTCTGGAAGGTTGTTACTTCTAGGGCCTTGGTTGGCCCAAAAAGAAAGGTCTTATGTAGACGGGCAACACGTCAATCAACTCGTCTTCATTTGTGCCACCCTACAGCACCCTTTATTTGACCAGATTTGCCCATCTTGAAGGTTTTCTGGGAGGTTGTCACTTTTAGGGCCTTGGTTGCCCCATAAAGAAAGGTCTTATGCGGACGAGCAACATGTCAATCAACTCATCTTCATTTGTGCCACCCTACAGCACCATTTATTTGACGAGATTTGCCCATCTAGAAGGTTTTCTGGGAAGTTGTCACTTTTAGGGCCTTGGTTGCCCCATAAAGAAAATCCTTATGTGGACGGGCAACATGTCAATCAATTTGCCTTCATTTGTGCCACCCTACAGCACCATTTATTTGATCAGATTTAACCATCTAGAAGGTTTTCTGGGAGGTTGTCACTTTTAAGGCCTTGGTTGCCCCATAAAGAAAGGCCTTATGCGGACGGGCAACATGTCAATCAACTCATCTTCATTTCTGCCACCCTACAGCACCATTTATTTGATCAGATGTGCCCATCTAGAAGGTTTTCTGGGAGGTTGTCACTTTTGGGGCCTTGCTTGCCCATAAAGAAAGGCCATATGTGGACGGGCAACATCTCAATCAATTCGTCTTCAGTTGTGCCACCCTACAGCACCATTTATTCGATCAGATTTTCCCATCTGGAAGGTTTTCTGGGAGGTTGTCACTTTTTGGGCCTTGATTGCCCCATAAAGAAAGGCCTTATGCGGGCCAGCAACATGTTAATCAACTGGTCTTCATTTGTGTCAACCTACAGCACCATTTATTTGATCAGATTTGCCCATCTAGAAGGTTTTCTGGAAGGTTGTCACATTTATGGCCTCGGCTGCCCAATAAAGAAAGGCTTTATGTGGACGTGCAACATGTCAATCAATTCGTCTTCATTTGTGCCACCCTACAGCCCCATTTATTTGATCAGATTTGCCCATCTAGAAGGTTATCTGGGGGTTGTCACATTTAGGGCCTTGGTTGCCCCATAAAGAAAGGCCTTATGTGGACGGCCAACATGTCAATCGAGTCGTCTTCATTTGTGCCACCCTACAGCACCATTTATTTGATCAGATTTGCCCATCTAGAAGGTTTTCTGGGAGGTTGTCACTTTTAGGGCCTTGGTTGTCTCATAAAGAAAGGTCTTATGCGGACAGGCAACATGTCAATCAACTCATCTTCATTTGTGCCACCCTGCAGCACCATTTATTTGATCAGATGTGCCCTTCTAGAAGGTTTTCTGGGAGGTTGTCACTTTTGGGGCCTTGGTTGCCCATAAAGAAAGGCCATATGTGGACGGGCAACATCTCAATCAATTCGTCTTCAGTTGTGCCACCCTACAGCACCATTTATTTGATCAGATTTTCCCATCTGGAAGGTTTTCTGGGAGGTTGTCACTTTTTGGTCCTTGATTGCCCCATAAAGAAAGGCCTTATGCGGACCAGCAACATGTCAATCGACTGGTCTTCATTTGTGTCACCCTACAGCACCATTTATTTGATCAGGTTTGCCCATCTAGAAGGTTTTCTGGAAGGTTGTCACTTTTATGGCCTCGGCTGCCCAATAAAGAAAGGCCTTATGTGGACGGGCAACATGTCAATCAACTCGTCTTCATTTGAGCCACCCTACAGCACCATTTATTTGAAGAGATTTGCCCATCTAGAAGGTTTCCTGGGAGGTTGTCACTTTTAGGGCATTGGTTGCCCCTTAAAGAAAAGCCTTATGCAGGCGGGCAACATGTCAATCAACTCGTCTTCATTTGTGCCACGCTACAGCACCATTTATTTGATCAGATTTGCCCATCTAGAAGGTTTTCTGGGAGGATGTCACTTTTAGGGCCTTGGTTGTTTCATAAAGAAAGGTCTTATGCGGATCAGCAACATGTCAATCAACTCGTCTTCATATATGTCACCCTACAGCACCATTTATTTGATCAGATTTGCCCATCTAGAAGGTGTTCTGGGAGGTTGTCACTGTTATGGCCTTGCCTGCCCCATAAAGAAAGGCTTTATGTGGACGGGCAACATGTCAATCAACTCGCATTCATTTGTGCCACCCTACAGCTCCATTTATTTGATCAGATTTGCCCATCTAAAAGGTTTTCTGGGAGGTTGTCACTTTTAGGGCCTTGGTTGCCCCATAAAGAAAGTCCTTATGCGGATGGGCAACATGTCAATCAACTCGTCTTCATTTGTGCCTCCCTACAGCACCGTTTATTTGATCAGATTTGCCCATCTAGAAGGTTTTCTGGAAGGTTGTCACTTTAGGGCCTAGGTTGCCCAATGAAGAAAGGCCTTATGTGGGCGGGCAACATGTCAATCAATTCGTCTTCATTTGTGTCACCCTACAGCCCCATTTATTTGATCAGATTTGCCCATCTAGAAGGTTTTCTGGGGGGTTGTCACATTTAGGGCCTTGGTTGCCCCATAAACAAAGGCCTTATGTGGACGGGCAACATGTCAATCTACTCGTCTTCATTTGTGCCACCCTACAGCCCCATTTATTTAATCAGATTTGCCCATCTAGAAGGTTTTCTGGAAGGTTGTTACTTCTAGGGCCTTGGTTGGCCCAAAAAGAAAGGTCTTATGTAGACGGGCAACACGTCAATCGACTCGTCTTCATTTGTGCCACCCTATAGCACCCTTTATTTGACCAGATTTGCCCATCTTGAAGGTTTTCTGGGAGGTTGTCACTTTTAGGGCCTTGGTTGCCCCATAAAGAAAGGTCTTATGCGGACGGGCAACATGTCAATCAACTCATCTTCATTTGTGCCACCCTACAGCACCATTTATTTGATCAGATTTGCCCATCTAGAAGGTTTTCTGGGAAGTTGTCACTTTTAGGGCCTTGGTTGCCCCATAAAGAAAATCCTTATGTGGACGGGCAACATGTCAATCAATTTGCCTTCATTTGTGCCACCCTACAGCACGATTTATTTGATCAGATTTAACCATCTAGAAGGTTTTCTGGGAGGTTGTCACTTTTAAGGCCTTGGTTGCCCCATAAAGAAAGGCCTTATGCGGACGGGCAACATGTCAATCAACTCATCTTCATTTCTGCCACCCTACAGCACCATTTATTTGATCAGATGTGCCCATCTAGAAGGTTTTCTGGGAGGTTGTCACTTTTGGGGCCTTGGTTGCCCATAAAGAAAGGCCATATGTGGACGGGCAGCATCTCAATCAATTCGTCTTCAGTTGTGCCACCCTACAGCTCCATTTATTTGATCAGATTTTCCCATCTGGAAGGTTTTCTGGGAGGTTGTCACATTTTGGGCCTTGATTGCCCCATAAAGAAAGGCCTTATGCGGACCAGCAACATGTCAATCAACTGGTCTTCATTTGTGTCACCCTACAGCACCATTTATTTGATCAGATTTGCCCTTCTAGAAGGTTTTCTGGAAGGTTGTCACTTTTATGGCCTCGGCTGCCCAAAAAAGAAAGGCTTTATGTGGACGGGCAACATGTCAATCAATTCGTCTTCATTTGTGCACCCTACAGCCCCATTTATTTGATCAGATTTGCCCATCTAGAAGGTTATCTGGGGGTTGTCACATTTAGGGCCTTGGTTGCCCCATAAAGAAAGGCCTTATGTGGACGGCCAACATGTCAATCAACTCGTCTTCATTTGTGCCACCCTACAGCACCATTTATTTGATCAGATTTGCCCATCTTGAAGGTTTTCTGGGAGATTGTCACTTTTAGGGCCTTGGTTGCCCCATAAAGAAAGGCCTTATGTGGACGGCAACATGGCAATCAATTCGCCTTCATTTGTGCCACCCTACAGCACCATTTATTTGATCAGATTTTCCCATCTAGAAGGTTTTCTGGGAGGATGTCACTTTTAAGGCCTTGGTTGTCCCATAAAGAAAGGCCTTATGCGGACGGGCAACATGTCAATCAACTCATCTTCATTTCTGCCACCCTACAGCACCATTTATTTGATCAGATGTGCCCATCTAGAAGGTTTTCTGGGAGGTTGTCACTTTTGGGGCCTTGGTTGCCCATAAAGAAAGGCCTTATGTGGACGGGCAACATCTCAATCAATTCGTCTTCAGTTGTGCCACCCCACAGCACCATTTATTTGATCAGATTTGCCCATCTGGAAGGTTTTCAAGGAGGTTGTCACTTTTTGGGCGTGTGTTGCCCCATAGAGAAAGGCCTTATGCGGACCAGCAACATGTGAATCAACTCGTCTTCATTTGAGCCACCCTACAGCACCATTTATTTGAAGAGATTAGCCCATCTAGAAGGTTTCCTGGGAGGTTGTCACTTTTAGGGCCTTGGTTGCCCCTTAAAGAAAAGCCTTATGCAGGTGGGCAACATGTCAATCAACTCGTCTTCATTTGTGCCACGCTACAGCACCATTTATTTGATCGGATTTGCCCATCTAGAAGGTTTTCTGGGAGGTTGTCACTTTTAGGGCCTTGGTTGTCTCATAAAGAAAGGCCTTATGCGGATCAGCAACATGTCAATCAACTCGTCTTCATATATGTCACCCTACAGCACCATTTATTTGATCAGATTTGCCCATATAGAAGGTGTTCTGGGAGGTTGTAACTGTTATGGCCTTGGCTGCCCCATAAAGAAAGGCTTTATGTGGACGGGCAACATGTCAATCAACTCGCCTTCATTTGTGCCACCCTACAGCACCATTTATTTGATCAGATTTGCCCATCTAGAAGGTTTTCTGGGAGGTTGTCACTTTTAGGGCCTCGTCTGCCCCATAAAGAAAATCCTTATGTGGACGGGCAACATGTCAATCAATTTGCCTTCATTTGTGCCACCCTACAGCACGATTTATTTGATCAGATTTAACCATCTAGAAGGTTTTCTGGGAGGTTGTCACTTTTAAGGCCTTGGTTGCGCCATAAAGAAACGCCTTATGTGGACGGGCAACATGTCAATCAACTCGCCTTTATTTGTGCCACCATACAGCACCATTTATTTGATCAGATTTGCCCATCTAGAAGGTTTTCTGGGAGGTTGTCAGATTTGGGAGCTTGGTTGCCCCATAAAGAAAGTCCGTATGCGGACGGGCAACATGTCAATCAACTCGCCTTCATATGTGCCACCCTACAGCACCATTTATTTGATCAGATTTACCCATCTAGAAGGTTTTCTGGGAGGTTGTCTCTTTTAGGGCCTAGGTTGCCCCATAAAGAAAGGCTTATGGGGACGGGCAACATGTCAATCAACTCGTCTTCATTTGAGCCACCCTACAGCACCATTTATTTGAAGAGATTTGCCCATCTAGAAGGTTTCCTGGGAGGTTGTCACTTTTAGGGCCTTGGTTGCCCCTTAAAGAAAAGCCTTATGCAGGCGGGGCAACATGTCAATCAACTCGTCTTCATTTGTGCCACGATACAGCACCATTTATTTGATCAGATTTGCCCATCTAGAAGGTTTTCTGGGAGGATGTCACTTTTAGGGCCTTGGTTGTCTCATAAAGAAAGGCCTTATGCGGATCAGCAACATGTCAATCAACTCGTCTTCATATATGTCACCCTACAGCACCATTTATTTGATCAGATTTGCCCATCAAGAAGGTGTTCTGGGAAGTTATCACTGTTATGGCCTTGGCTGCCCCATAAAGAAAGGCTTTATGTGGACGGGCAAAATGTCAATCAACTCGCATTCATTTGTGCCACCCTACAGCTCCATTTATTTGATCAGATTTGCCCATCTAGAAGGTTTCTGGGAGGTTGTCACTTTCAGGGCCTTGGTTGCCCCATAAAGAAAGTCCTTATGCGGATGGGCAACATGTCAATCTACTCGTCTTCATTTGTGCCACCCTACAGCCCCATTTATTTAATCAGATTTGCCCATCTAGAAGGTTTTCTGGAAGGTTGTTACTTCTAGGGCCTTGGTTGGCCCAAAAAGAAAGGTCTTATGTAGACGGGCAACACGTCAATCAACTCGTCTTCATTTGTTCCACCCTACAGCACCCTTTATTTGACCAGATTTGCCCATCTTGAAGGTTTTCTGGGAGGTTGTCACTTTTAGGGCCTTGGTTGCCCCATAAAGAAAGGTCTTATGCGGACGAGCAACATGTCAATCAACTCATCTTCATTTGTGCCACCCTACAGCACCATTTATTTGATGAGATTTGCCCATCTAGAAGGTTTTCTGGGAAGTTGTCACTTTTAGGGCCTTGGTAGCCCCATTAAGAAAATCCTTATGTGGACGGGCAACATGTCAATCAATTTGCCTTCATTTGTGCCACCCTACAGCACCATTTATTTGATCAGATTTAACCATCTAGAAGGTTTTCTGGGAGGTTGTCACTTTTAAGGCCTTGGTTGCCCCATAAAGAAAGGCCTTATGCGGACGGGCAACATATCAATCAACTCATCTTCATTTCTGCCACCCTACAGCACCATTTATTTGATCAGATGTGCCCATCTAGAAGGTTTTCTGGGAGGTTGTCACTTTTGGGGCCTTGGTTGCCCATAAAGAAAGGCCATATGTGGACGGGCAACATCTCAATCAATTCGTCTTCAGTTGTGCCACCCTACAGCACCATTTATTTGATCTGATTTTCCCATCTGGAAGGTTTTCTGGGAGGTTGTCACTTTTTGGGCCTTGATTGCCCCATGAAGAAAGGCCTTATGCGGGCCAGCAACATGTTAATAAACTGGTCTTCATTTGTGTCACCCTACAGCACCATTTATTTGATCAGATTTGCCCATCTAGAAGGTTTTCTGGAAGGTTGTCACTTTTATGGCCTCGGCTGCCCAATAAAGAAAGGCTTTATGAGGACGTGCAACATGTCAATGAATTCGTCTTCATTTGTGCCACCATACAGCACCATTTATTTGACGAGATTTGCCCATCTAGAAGGTTTTCTGGGAGGTTGTCACTTTTGGGGCCTTGCTTGCCCATAAAGAAAGGCCATATGTGGACGGGCAACATCTCAATCAATTCGTCTTCAGTTGTGCCACCCTACAGCACCATTTATTCGATCAGATTTTCCCATCTGGAAGGTTTTCTGGGAGGTTGTCACTTTTTGGGCCTTGATTGCCCCATAAAGAAAGGCCTTATGCGGGCCAGCAACATGTTAATCAACTGGTCTTCATTTGTGTCAACCTACAGCACCATTTATTTGATCAGATTTGCCCATCTAGAAGGTTTTCTGGAAGGTTGTCACATTTATGGCCTCGGCTGCCCAATAAAGAAAGGCTTTATGTGGACGTGCAACATGTCAATCAATTCGTCTTCATTTGTGCCACCCTACAGCCCCATTTATTTGATCAGATTTGCCCATCTAGAAGGTTATCTGGAGGTTGTCACATTTAGGGCCTTGGTTGCCCCATAAAGAAAGGCCTTATGTGGACGGCCAACATGTCAATCGAGTCGTCTTCATTTGTGCCACCCTACAGCACCATTTATTTGATCAGATTTGCCCATCTAGAAGGTTTTCTGGGAGGTTGTCACTTTTAGGGCCTTGGTTGTCTCATAAAGAAAGGTCTTATGCGGACAGGCAACATGTCAATCAACTCATCTTCATTTGTGCCACCCTGCAGCACCATTTATTTGATCAGATGTGCCCTTCTAGAAGGTTTTCTGGGAGGTTGTCACTTTTGGGGCCTTGGTTGCCCATAAAGAAAGGCCATATGTGGACGGGCAACATCTCAATCAATTCGTCTTCAGTTGTGCCACCCTACAGCACCATTTATTTGATCAGATTTTCCCATCTGGAAGGTTTTCTGGGAGGTTGTCACTTTTTGGTCCTTGATTGCCCCATAAAGAAAGGCCTTATGCGGACCAGCAACATGTCAATCGACTGGTCTTCATTTGTGTCACCCTACATCACCATTTATTTGATCAGGTTTGCCCATCTAGAAGGTTTTCTGGAAGGTTGTCACTTTTATGGCCTCGGCTGCCCAATAAAGAAAGGCCTTATGTGGACGGGCAACATGTCAATCAACTCGTCTTCATTTGAGCCACCCTACAGCACCATTTATTTGAAGAGATTTGCCCATCTAGAAGGTTTCCTGGGAGGTTGTCACTTTTAGGGCATTGGTTGCCCCTTAAAGAAAAGCCTTATGCAGGCGGGCAACATGTCAATCAACTCGTCTTCATTTGTGCCACGCTACAGCACCATTTATTTGATCAGATTTGCCCATCTAGAAGGTTTTCTGGGAGGATGTCACTTTTAGGGCCTTGGTTGTTTCATAAAGAAAGGTCTTATGCGGATCAGCAACATGTCAATCAACTCGTCTTCATATATGTCACCCTACAGCACCATTTATTTGATCAGATTTGCCCATCTAGAAGGTGTTCTGGGAGGTTGTCACTGTTATGGCCTTGCCTGCCCCATAAAGAAAGGCTTTATGTGGACGGGCAACATGTCAATCAACTCGCATTCATTTGTGCCACCCTACAGCTCCATTTATTTGATCAGATTTGCCCATCTAGAAGGTTTTCTGGGAGGTTGTCACTTTTAGGGCCTTGGTTGCCCCATAAAGAAAGTCCTTATGCGGATGGGCAACATGTCAATCAACTCGTCTTCATTTGTGCCTCCCTACAGCACCGTTTATTTGATCAGATTTGCCCATCTAGAAGGTTTTCTGGAAGGTTGTCACTTTAGGGCCTAGGTTGCCCAATGAAGAAAGGCCTTATGTGGGCGGGCAACATGTCAATCAATTCGTCTTCATTTGTGTCACCCTACAGCCCCATTTATTTGATCAGATTTGCCCATCTAGAAGGTTTTCTGGGGGGTTGTCACATTTAGGGCCTTGGTTGCCCCATAAACAAAGGCCTTATGTGGACGGGCAACATGTCAATCTACTCGTCTTCATTTGTGCCACCCTACAGCCCCATTTATTTAATCAGATTTGCCCATCTAGAAGGTTTTCTGGAAGGTTGTTACTTCTAGGGCCTTGGTTGGCCCAAAAAGAAAGGTCTTATGTAGACGGGCAACACGTCAATCGACTCGTCTTCATTTGTGCCACCCTATAGCACCCTTTATTTGACCAGATTTGCCCATCTTGAAGGTTTTCTGGGAGGTTGTCACTTTTAGGGCCTTGGTTGCCCCATAAAGAAAGGTCTTATGCGGACGGGCAACATGTCAATCAACTCATCTTCATTTGTGCCACCCTACAGCACCATTTATTTGATCAGATTTGCCCATCTAGAAGGTTTTCTGGGAAGTTGTCACTTTTAGGGCCTTGGTTGCCCCATAAAGAAAATCCTTATGTGGACGGGCAACATGTCAATCAATTTGCCTTCATTTGTGCCACCCTACAGCACGATTTATTTGATCAGATTTAACCATCTAGAAGGTTTTCTGGGAGGTTGTCACTTTTAAGGCCTTGGTTGCCCCATAAAGAAAGGCCTTATGCGGACGGGCAACATGTCAATCAACTCATCTTCATTTCTGCCACCCTACAGCACCATTTATTTGATCAGATGTGCCCATCTAGAAGGTTTTCTGGGAGGTTGTCACTTTTGGGGCCTTGGTTGCCCATAAAGAAAGGCCATATGTGGACGGGCAGCATCTCAATCAATTCGTCTTCAGTTGTGCCACCCTACAGCTCCATTTATTTGATCAGATTTTCCCATCTGGAAGGTTTTCTGGGAGGTTGTCACATTTTGGGCCTTGATTGCCCCATAAAGAAAGGCCTTATGCGGACCAGCAACATGTCAATCAACTGGTCTTCATTTGTGTCACCCTACAGCACCATTTATTTGATCAGATTTGCCCTTCTAGAAGGTTTTCTGGAAGGTTGTCACTTTTATGGCCTCGGCTGCCCAAAAAAGAAAGGCTTTATGTGGACGGGCAACATGTCAATCAATTCGTCTTCATTTGTGCACCCTACAGCCCCATTTATTTGATCAGATTTGCCCATCTAGAAGGTTATCTGGGGGTTGTCACATTTAGGGCCTTGGTTGCCCCATAAAGAAAGGCCTTATGTGGACGGCCAACATGTCAATCAACTCGTCTTCATTTGTGCCACCCTACAGCACCATTTATTTGATCAGATTTGCCCATCTTGAAGGTTTTCTGGGAGATTGTCACTTTTAGGGCCTTGGTTGCCCCATAAAGAAAGGCCTTATGTGGACGGCAACATGGCAATCAATTCGCCTTCATTTGTGCCACCCTACAGCACCATTTATTTGATCAGATTTTCCCATCTAGAAGGTTTTCTGGGAGGATGTCACTTTTAAGGCCTTGGTTGTCCCATAAAGAAAGGCCTTATGCGGACGGGCAACATGTCAATCAACTCATCTTCATTTCTGCCACCCTACAGCACCATTTATTTGATCAGATGTGCCCATCTAGAAGGTTTTCTGGGAGGTTGTCACTTTTGGGGCCTTGGTTGCCCATAAAGAAAGGCCTTATGTGGACGGGCAACATCTCAATCAATTCGTCTTCAGTTGTGCCACCCCACAGCACCATTTATTTGATCAGATTTGCCCATCTGGAAGGTTTTCAAGGAGGTTGTCACTTTTTGGGCGTGTGTTGCCCCATAGAGAAAGGCCTTATGCGGACCAGCAACATGTGAATCAACTCGTCTTCATTTGAGCCACCCTACAGCACCATTTATTTGAAGAGATTAGCCCATCTAGAAGGTTTCCTGGGAGGTTGTCACTTTTAGGGCCTTGGCTGCCCCTTAAAGAAAAGCCTTATGCAGGTGGGCAACATGTCAATCAACTCGTCTTCATTTGTGCCACGCTACAGCACCATTTATTTGATCGGATTTGCCCATCTAGAAGGTTTTCTGGGAGGTTGTCACTTTTAGGGCCTTGGTTGTCTCATAAAGAAAGGCCTTATGCGGATCAGCAACATGTCAATCAACTCGTCTTCATATATGTCACCCTACAGCACCATTTATTTGATCAGATTTGCCCATATAGAAGGTGTTCTGGGAGGTTGTAACTGTTATGGCCTTGGCTGCCCCATAAAGAAAGGCTTTATGTGGACGGGCAACATGTCAATCAACTCGCCTTCATTTGTGCCACCCTACAGCACCATTTATTTGATCAGATTTGCCCATCTAGAAGGTTTTCTGGGAGGTTGTCACTTTTAGGGCCTCGTCTGCCCCATAAAGAAAATCCTTATGTGGACGGGCAACATGTCAATCAATTTGCCTTCATTTGTGCCACCCTACAGCACGATTTATTTGATCAGATTTAACCATCTAGAAGGTTTTCTGGGAGGTTGTCACTTTTAAGGCCTTGGTTGCGCCATAAAGAAACGCCTTATGTGGACGGGCAACATGTCAATCAACTCGCCTTTATTTGTGCCACCATACAGCACCATTTATTTGATCAGATTTGCCCATCTAGAAGGTTTTCTGGGAGGTTGTCAGATTTGGGAGCTTGGTTGCCCCATAAAGAAAGTCCGTATGCGGACGGGCAACATGTCAATCATCTCGCCTTCATATGTGCCACCCTACAGCACCATTTATTTGATCAGATTTACCCATCTAGAAGGTTTTCTGGGAGGTTGTCTCTTTTAGGGCCTAGGTTGCCCCATAAAGAAAGGCTTATGGGGACGGGCAACATGTCAATCAACTCGTCTTCATTTGAGCCACCCTACAGCACCATTTATTTGAAGAGATTTGCCCATCTAGAAGGTTTCCTGGGAGGTTGTCACTTTTAGGGCCTTGGTTGCCCCTTAAAGAAAAGCCTTATGCAGGCGGGCAACATGTCAATCAACTCGTCTTCATTTGTGCCACGATACAGCACCATTTATTTGATCAGATTTGCCCATCTAGAAGGTTTTCTGGGAGGATGTCACTTTTAGGGCCTTGGTTGTCTCATAAAGAAAGGCCTTATGCGGATCAGCAACATGTCAATCAACTCGTCTTCATATATGTCACCCTACAGCACCATTTATTTGATCAGATTTGCCCATCAAGAAGGTGTTCTGGGAGGTTATCACTGTTATGGCCTTGGCTGCCCCATAAAGAAAGGCTTTATGTGGACGGGCAAAATGTCAATCAACTCGCATTCATTTGTGCCACCCTACAGCTCCATTTATTTGATCAGATTTGCCCATCTAGAAGGTTTTCTGGGAGGTTGTCACTTTCAGGGCCTTGGTTGCCCCATAAAGAAAGTCCTTATGCGGATGGGCAACATGTCAATCTACTCGTCTTCATTTGTGCCACCCTACAGCCCCATTTATTTAATCAGATTTGCCCATCTAGAAGGTTTTCTGGAAGGTTGTTACTTCTAGGGCCTTGGTTGGCCCAAAAAGAAAGGTCTTATGTAGACGGGCAACACGTCAATCAACTCGTCTTCATTTGTTCCACCCTACAGCACCCTTTATTTGACCAGATTTGCCCATCTTGAAGGTTTTCTGGGAGGTTGTCACTTTTAGGGCCTTGGTTGCCCCATAAAGAAAGGTCTTATGCGGACGAGCAACATGTCAATCAACTCATCTTCATTTGTGCCACCCTACAGCACCATTTATTTGATGAGATTTGCCCATCTAGAAGGTTTTCTGGGAAGTTGTCACTTTTAGGGCCTTGGTAGCCCCATTAAGAAAATCCTTATGTGGACGGGCAACATGTCAATCAATTTGCCTTCATTTGTGCCACCCTACAGCACCATTTATTTGATCAGATTTAACCATCTAGAAGGTTTTCTGGGAGGTTGTCACTTTTAAGGCCTTGGTTGCCCCATAAAGAAAGGCCTTATGCGGACGGGCAACATATCAATCAACTCATCTTCATTTCTGCCACCCTACAGCACCATTTATTTGATCAGATGTGCCCATCTAGAAGGTTTTCTGGGAGGTTGTCACTTTTGGGGCCTTGGTTGCCCATAAAGAAAGGCCATATGTGGACGGGCAACATCTCAATCAATTCGTCTTCAGTTGTGCCACCCTACAGCACCATTTATTTGATCTGATTTTCCCATCTGGAAGGTTTTCTGGGAGGTTGTCACTTTTTGGGCCTTGATTGCCCCATGAAGAAAGGCCTTATGCGGGCCAGCAACATGTTAATAAACTGGTCTTCATTTGTGTCACCCTACAGCACCATTTATTTGATCAGATTTGCCCATCTAGAAGGTTTTCTGGAAGGTTGTCACTTTTATGGCCTCGGCTGCCCAATAAAGAAAGGCTTTATGTGGACGTGCAACATGTCAATGAATTCGTCTTCATTTGTGCCACCATACAGCCCCATTTATTTGATCAGATTTGCCCATCTAGAAGGTTATATGGGGGTTGTCACATTTAGGGCCTTGGTTGCCCCATAAAGAAAGGCCTTATGTGGACGGCCAACATGTCAATCGAGTCGTCTTCATTTGTGCCACCCTACAGCACCATTTATTTGATCAGATTTGCCCATCTAGAAGATTTTCTAGGAAATTGTCACGTTTAGGTCCTTGGTTGCCCCATAAAGAAAGGCGTTTTGAGGACGGGCAGCATGTCAATCAACTGGTCTTCATTTGTGCCACCCTACAGCACCATTTATTTGATCAGATTTGCCCATCTGGAAGATTTTCTGGGAGGTTGTAACTTTTAGGGCCTTGGTTGCCCCATAAAGAAAGGCCTTAAGTGGACAGGCAACACGTCAATCAACTCGTCTTCATTTGAGCCACCCTACAGCACCATTTATTTGATCAGGTTTGCCCATCTAGAAGGTTTTCTGGAAGGTTGTCACTTTTATGGCCTCGGCTGCCCAATGAAGAAAGGCTTTATGTGGACGGGCAACATGTCAATCAATTCGTCTTCATTTGTGCCACCCTACAGCCCCATTTATTTGATCAGATTTGCCCATCTAGAAGGTTATCTGGGAGTTGTTACATTTAGGGCCTTGGATGCCCCATAAAGAAAGGCCTTATGTGGACGGCCAACATGTCAATCAACTCGTCTTCATTTGTGCCACCCTACAGCACCATTTATTTGATCAGATTTGCCCATCTAGAAGGTTTTCTGGGAGGTTGTCACTTTTAGGGCCTTGGTTGCCCCATAAAGAAAGGCCTTATGTGGACGGCAACATGGCAATCAATTCGCCTTCATTTGTGCCACCCTACAGCACTATTTATTTGATCAGATTTTCCCATCTAGAAGGTTTTCTGGGAGGATGTCACTTTTAAGGCCTTGGTTGTCCCATAAAGAAAGGCCTTATGCGGACGGGCAACATGTCAATCAACTCATCTTCATTTCTGCCACCCTACAGGACCATTTATTTGATCAGATGTGCCCATCTAGAAGGTTTTCTGGGAGGTTGTCACTTTTGGGGCCTTGGTTGCCCATAAAGAAAGGCCTTATGTGGACGGGCAACATCTCAATCAATTCGTCTTCAGTTGTGCCACCCCACAGCACCATTTATTTGATCAGAGTTTCCCATCTGGAAGGTTTTCAAGGAGGTTGTCACTTTTTGGGCCTTGGTTGCCCCATAGAGAAAGGCCTTATGCGGACCAGCAACATGTCAATCAACTCGTCTTCATTTGAGCCACCCTACAGCGCCATTTATTTGAAGAGATTTGCCCATCTAGAAGGTTTCCTGGGAGGTTGTCACTTTTAGGGCCTTTGTTGCCCCTTAAAGAAAAGCCTTATGCAGGTGGGCAACATGTCAATCAACTCGTCTTCATTTGTGCCACGCTACAGCACCATTTATTTGATCAGATTTGCCCATCTAGAAGGTTTTCTGGGAGGTTGTCACTTTTAGGGCCTTGGTTGTCTCATAAAGAAAGGCCTTATGCGGATCAGCAACATGTCAATCAACTCGTCTTCATATATGTCACCCTACAGCACCATTTATTTGATCAGATTTGCCCATATAGAAGGTGTTCTGGGAGGTTGTAACTGTTATGGCCTTGGCTGCCACATAAAGAAAGGCTTTATGTGGTCGGGCAACATGTCAATCAACTCGCCTTCATTTGTGCCACCCTACAGCACCATTTATTTGATCAGATTTCCCCATCTAGAAGGTTTTCTGGGAGGTTGTCACTTTTAGGGCCTTGGTTGTCTCATAAAGAAAGGCCTTATGCGGATCAGCAACATGTCAATCAACTCGTCTTCATATATGTCACCCTACAGCACCATTTATTTGATCAGATTTGCCCATATAGAAGGTGTTCTGGGAGGTTGTAACTGTTATGGCCTTGGCTGCCCCATAAAGAAAGGCTTTATGTGGATGGGCAACATGTCAATCAACTCGTCTTCATTTGTGCCTCCCTACAGCACCGTTTATTTGATCAGATTTGCCCATCTAGAAGGTTTTCTGGAAGGTTGTCACTTTAGGGCCTAGGTTCCCCAATGAAGAAAGGCCTTATGTGTTCGGGCAACATGTCAATCAATTCGTCTTCATTTGTGTCACCCTACAGCCCCATTTATTTGATCAGATTTGCCCATCTAGAAGGTTTTCTGGAGGGTTGTCACATTTAGGGCCTTGGTTGCCCCATAAACAAAGGCCTTATGTGGACGGGCAACATGTCAATCTACTCGTCTTCATTTGTGCCACCCTACAGCCCCATTTATTTAATCAGATTTGCCCATCTAGAAGGTTTTCTGGAAGGTTGTTACTTCTAGGGCCTTGGTTGGCCCAAAAAGAAAGGTCTTATGCAGACGGGCAACACGTCAATCAACTCGACTTCATGTGTGCCACCCTACAGCGCCATTTATTTGATCAGATTTGCCCATCTAGAAGATTTTCCTGGAGGTTGTCACTTTCAGGGCCTTGGTCTCCCCATAAAGAAAGGCGTAATGCGCACAGCCAACATGTCAATCAACTCGTCTTCATTTGTGACACCCTACAGCACCATTTATTTGATCAAATTTGCCCATCTAGAAGGTTTTCTGTGAGGTTGTAACTTTTAGGGCCTTGGTTGCCCCATAAAGAAAGGCCTGAAGTGGACAGGCAACATGTCAATCAACTCGTCTTCATTTGAGCCACCCTACAGCACCATTTATTTGATCAGATTTGCGCATCTAAAAGGTTTTCTGTGAGGTTGTCACCTTTAGGGCATTGGTTGCCCCATAAAGAAAGGCCTTATGCAGACGGGCAACATGCCAATCAACTCGTCTTCATCTGTGCCACGCTACAGCCCCATTTATTTGATCAGATTTGCACATCTAGAAGGTTTTCTGGGATGTTGTCACGTTTAGAAACTTGGTTGCCCCATAAAGAAAGGCCTTATGTGGACGGGCAACATGTCAATCAACTCGTCTTCATATGTGCGACCATACAGCACCATTTATTTGATCAGATTTGCCCATCTAGAAGGTTTTCTGCGAAGTTGTCACTTTTAGGGCCTTGGTTGCCGCAAAAAGAAAGGCCTAATGTGGACGGGAAACATGTCAATCAATTCGTCTTCATTTGTGCCACCCTACAGCACCATTTATTGGACCAGATTTGCCCATCTAGAAGATTTTCTAGGAAGTTGTCACTTTTAGGGCCTTGGTTGCCCCATAAAGAAAGGCGTTATGCGGACAGGCAACATATCAATCAACTCGGCTTCATTTGTGCCACCCTACACCACCATTTATTTGATCAGATTTGCCCATCTAGAAGGTTTTCTGGGAGGTTGTCACTTTTAGGGCCTTGGTTGCCCCATAAAGAAAGGCCTTAAGTAGACGGCAACATGTCAATCAACTCGTCTTCATTTGTGCCACTCTACAGCACCATTTATTTGATCAGACTTGCCCATCTAGAAGGTTTTCTGGGAGGTTGTCACTTTTAGGGCCTTGGTTGTTCCATAAAGAAAGGCCTTATGCGGACGGGCAAGATGTCAATCAACTCGTCTTCATTTGAGCCACGCTGCAACACCATTTATTTGATCAGATTTGCCCATCTAGAAGATTTTCTGGAAGGTTGTCACTTTTAGGGCCTAGGTTGCACCATAAAGAAAGGCCTTATGCGGACGGGCTACATGACAATCAACTCGTCTTCATTTGTGCCACCCAACAGCACCATTTATTTGATCAGATTTGCCAATCTTCTTTCCAGGAGGTTGTCACTTTTATGGCCTTGGCTGCCCCATAAAGAAAGGCTTTATGTGGACGGGCAACATGTCGATCAACTCACCTTCATTTGTGCCACCCTAAGGCACCATTTATTTGATCAGAATTGCCCATCTTGAAGGTTTTCTGGGAGGTTGTCACTTTTAGGGCATTGGTGGCCCCATAAAGAAAGGCAACATGCGAATCAACTCGTCTTCATTTTTGCCACCCTACTGCACCATTTATTTGATCAGATTTGCCCATCAACAAGTTTTTCTGGGAGGTTGTCACTTTTAGAGGCTTGGTTGCCCAATAAAGAAAGGCCTTATATGGAAAGACAACATGTCAATCAAGTTGTCTTCATTTGTGCCACCCTACAGCACCATTTAATTGATCAGATTTGCTCATCTGGAAGGTTTTCTGGTAAGTTGTCACTTTTAGGGCCTTGGTTGCCCCATAAAGAAAGGCCTTATGCAGACAGGCAACATGTCAATCAACTCGTCTTCATGTGTGCCACCCTACAGCACCATTTATTAGATCAGATTTGCCCATCTAGAGGGTTTTCTGGGAAGTTGTCACTTTTATGGCCTTGATTGCCACAAGAAGAAATGCCTTATGTGGACGGGCAACATGTCAATCAACTCGTCTTCACTTGTGCCACCCTACAGCACCATTTATTTGACCAGATTTGCGCATCTAGAAGGTTTTCTGGGAGGTTGTCATTTTTAGGGCCTAGGTTGCCCCATAAAGAAAGGCCTTATGTGGACGGGCAACATGTCAATCAACTCGTCTTCATTTGTGCCACGCTACAGCACCATTTATTTGATCAGATTTGCCCATCTAGAAGGTGTTCTGGGAGGTTGTCACTGTTTTGGCCTTGGCTGCCCCATAAAGAAAGGCTTTATGTGGACGGGCAACATGTCAATCAACTCGCCTTCATTTGTGCCACCCTACAGCACCATTTATTTGATCAGATTTGCCCATCTAGAAGGTTTTCTGGGAGGTTGTCACTTTTAGGGCCTTGGTTGCCCCATAAAGAAAGTCCTTATGCGGATGGGCAACATGTCAATCAACTCGTCTTCATTTGTGCCTCCCTACAGCACCGTTTATTTGATCAGATTTGCCCATCTAGAAGGTTTTCTGGAAGGTTGTCACTTTAGGGCCTAGGTTCCCCAATGAAGAAAGGCTTTATGTGGGCGGGCAACATGTCAATCAATTCGTCTTCATTTGTGTCACCCTACAGCCCCATTTATTTGATCAGATTTGCCCATCTAGAAGGTTTTCTGGGGGGTTGTCACATTTAGGGCCTTGGTTGCCCCATAAACAAAGGCCTTATGCGGACGGGCACCATGTCAATCTACTCGTCTTCATTTGTGCCACCCTACAGCCCCATTTATTTAATCAGATTTGCCCATGTAGAAGGTTTTTTGGAAGGTTGTTACTTCTAGGGCCTTGGTTGGCCCAAAAAGAAAGGTCTTATGTAGACGGGCAACACGTCAATCAACTCGACTTCATGTGTGCCACCCTACAGCGCCATTTATTTGATCAGATTTGCCCATCGAGAAGATTTTCCAGGAGGTTGTCACTCTCAGGGCCTTGGTCGCCCCATAAAGAAAGGCGTAATGCGCACAGGCAACATGTCAATCAACTCGTCTTCATTTGTGCCACCCTACAGCACCATTTATTTGATCAAAAAGGTTTTCTGTGAGGTTGTAACTTATAGGGCCTTGGTTGCCCCATAAAGAAAGGCCTTAAGTGGACAGGCAACATGTCAATCAACTCGTCTTCATTTGAGCCACCCTACACCACCATTTATTTGATCAGATTTGCCCATCTAAAAGGTTTTCTGAGAGGTTGTCACGTTTAGGGACTTTGTTGCCCCATAAAGAAAGGCCTTATGCGGACGGGCAACATGTCAATCAACTCGTCTTCATTTGTGCGACCGTACAGCACCATTTATTTGATCAGATTTGCCCATCTAGAAGGTTTTCTGTGAGGTTGTCACTTTTAGGGCTTTGGTTGCCGCAAAAAGAAAGGCCTAATGTGGATGGGCAACATGTCAAACAACTCGTCTTCATTTGTGCCACCCTACAGCACCATTTAGTTGACCAGATTTGCCCATCTAGAAGGTTTTCTAGGAGGTTGTCACTTTTAGGGCCTTGGTTGCCCCATAAAGAAAGGCGTTATGCGGACAGGCAACATGTGAATCAACTCGGCTTCATTTGTGCCACCCTACACCACCATTTATTTGATCAGGTTTGCCCATCTAGAAGGTTTTCTGGGAGGTTGTCACGTTTAGGGACTTTGTTGCCCCATAAAGAAAGGCCTTATGCGGACGGGCAACATGTCAATCAACTCGTCTTCATTTGTGCGACCGTACAGCACCATTTATTTGATCAGATTTGCCCATCTAGAAGGTTTTCTGTGAGGTTGTCACTTTTAGGGCCTTGGTTGCCGCAAAAAGTAAGGCCTAATGTGGATGGGCAACATGTCAAACAACTCGTCTTCATTTGTGCCACCCTACAGCACCATTTATTTGACCAGATTTGCCCATCTAGAAGGTTTTCTAGGAGGTTGTCACTTTTAGGGCCTTGGTTGCCCCATAAAGAAAGGCGTTATGCGGACAGGCAACATGTGAATCAACTCGGCTTCATTTGTGCCACCCTACACCACCATTTATTTGATCAGGTTTGCCAATCTAGAAGGTTTTCTGGGAGGTTGTCACTTTTAGGGCCTTGGTTGCCCCATAAAGAAAGGCCTTAAGTAGACGGGCAACATGTCAATCAACTCGTCTTCATTTGTGCCACTCTACAGCACCATTTATTTGATCAGACTTGCCCATCTAGAAGGTTTTCTGGGAGGTTGTCACTTTTAGGGCCTTGGTTGTTTCATAAAGAAAGGCCTTATGCGGACGGGCAACATGTCAATCAACTCGTCTTCATTTGAGCCACGCTGCAACACCATTTATTTGATCAGATTTGCCCATCTAGAAGATTTTCTGGAAGGTTGTCACTTTTAGGGCCTTGGTTGCACCATAAAGAAAGGCCTTATGCGGACGGGCAACATGACAATCAACTCGTATTCACTTGTGCCACCCTACAGGACCATTTATTTGATCAGATTTGCCAATCTTCTTTCCGGGAGGTTGTCACTTTTAGGGACTAGGTTGCCCCATAAGGAAAGGCATTATGTGGACGGGCACAATGTCAATCAATTCGTCTTCATTTGTGCCACCCTAGAGCACCTTTTATTTAATCACATTTGCCCATCTAGAAGGTTTTCTGGGAGGTTGTCACTTTTACGGCCTTGGCTGCCACATAAAGAAAGGCTTTATGTGGAAGGGCAACATGTCGATCAACTCACCTTCATTTGTGCCACCCTAAGGCACCATTTATTTGATCAGAATTGCCCATCTTGAAGGTTTTCTGGGAGGTTGTCACTTTTAGGGCATTGGTTGCCCCATAAAGAAAGGCAACATGTGAATCAACTCGTCTTCATTTTTGCCACCCTACTGCACCATTTATTTGATCAGATTTGCCCATCAACAACTTTTTCTGGGAGGTTGTCACTTTTAGGGCCTTGGTTGCCCCATAAAGAAAGGATTTATATGGATAGACAACATGTCAATCAAGTCGTCTTCGTTTGTGCCACCCTACAGCACCATTTAATTGATCAGATTTGCTCATCTGGAAGGTTTTCTGGTAGGTTGTCACTTTTAGGGTCTTGGTTGCCCCATAAAGAAAGGCCTTATGCAGACAGGAAACATGTCAATCAAGTCGTCTTCATGTGTGCCACACTACAGCACTATTTATTAGATCAGATTTGCCCATCTAGAGGATTTTCTGGGAAGTTGTTACTTTTATGGCCTTGATTGCCACAAGAAGAAATGCCTTATGTGGATGGGCAACATGTCAATCAACTCGTCTTCACTTGTGCCACCCTACAGCACCATTTATTTGACCAGATTTGCCCATCTAGAAGGTTTTCTGGGAGGTTGTCACTTTTAGGGGCTTGGTTGCCCATAAAGAAAGTCCTTATGTGGACGGGCAACATATCAGTCAACTCGTCTTCATATGTGCCACCCTACAGCACCATTTATTTGAACAGATTTGCCCATCTAGAAGGTTTCCTGGGAGGTTGTCACTTTTAGGACCTTGGTTGCTGCTTAAAGAAAAGCCTTACGCAGGCGGGCAACATGTCAATCAACTCATCTTCATTTGTGCCACGCTACAGCACCATTTATTTGACCAAATTTGTCCATCTAGAAGGTTTTCTGTGAGGTTGCAATTTATAGGGCCTTGGTTGCCCCATAAAGAAAGGCCTTAAGTGGACAGGCAACATGTCAATCAACTCGTCTTCATTTGAGCCACCCTACTCCACCATTTATTTGATCAGATTTGCCCATCCAAAAGGTTTTCTGAGAGGTTGTCACATTTAGGGCATTGGTTGCCCCATAAAGAAAGGCCTTATGAAGACGGGCAACATGTCAATCAACTCGTCTTCATTTGTGCCACGCTACAGCCCCATTTATTTGATCAGATTTGCGCATCTAGAAGGTTTTCTGGGAGGTTGTCACGTTTAGGATCTTGGTTGCCACAAAAAGAAAAACCTTATGTGGACGGGCAACATGTCAATCAACTCGACTTCATTTGTGCCACCCTACAGCACCATTTATTTGATCAGATTTGCCCATCTAGAAGGTTTTCTGGGAGGTTGTCACTTTTAGGGGCTTGGTTGCCTCATAAAGAAAGTCCTTATACTGACGGGCAACATGTCAGTCAACTCGTCTTCATACGTGCCACCCTACAGCACCATTTATTTGATCAGATTTGCCCATCTAGAAGGTTTTCTGGGAGGTTGTCATTTTAGGGCCTAGGTTGCCCCATAAAGAAAGGCCTTATGTGGACGGGAAACTTGTCAATCAACTCGTCTTCATTTGAGCCACCCAACAGCACCATTTATTTGAGCACATTTGCCCATCTAGAAGGTTTCCTGGGAGGTTGTCACGTTTAGAGCCTTGGTTGCCCCTTAAAGAAAAGCCTTACGCAGGCGTGCAACATGTCAATCAACTCATCTGCATTTGTGCCACGCTACAGCTCCATTTATTTGATCAGATTTGCCCATCTAGAAGGTTTTCTGGGAGGTTGTCACGTATAGGGCCTTGGTTGCCCCATAAAGAAAGGCCTTATGCGAATGGGCAATATGTCTATCAACTCGTCTTCATTTGTGCCACCCTACAGCACCATTTATTTGATCGGATTTGCCCATCTAGAAGGTTTTCTGGAAGGTTGTCACATTTAGGGCCTTCGTTGTCCCATAAAGAAAGGCCTTATGTGGACGGGCAACATGTCAATCAACTAGTCTTTATTTGTGCCACCCTCCAGCACCATTTATTTGATCAGATTTGCCAATCTAGAAGGTTTTCTGGGAGGTTGTCACGTTTAGGGCCTTGGTTGTGCCATAAAGAAAGGCCTTTTGCGAACGGGCAACATGTCAATCAACTGGTATTCATTTTTGCCACCCTACAGCACCATTGATTTGATCAGATTTGCCCATCTAGAAGGTGTTCTGGTAGGTTGTCACGTATTGGGCCTTTCTTGCCCATAAAGAAAGTCCTTATGTGGACGGGCAACATGTCAATCAACTCGTCTTCATTTGTGCCACCCCACAGCACCATTTATTTGATCAGATTTGCCCATCTAGAAGGTTTTGAGGGAGGTTGTCACTTTTAGGGCCTTGGTTGACCCTAAAAGAAAGGCCTTATGTAGACGGGCAACATGTCAATGAACTCGACTTCATTTGTGCCACCCTACAGCACCAATTATTCGATCAGATTTGCCCATCTAGAAGGTTTTCTGTGAGTTTGTCACTTTTAGGGCCTAGGTTGCCCCAAAAAGAAAGGCCGTATGTGGACGGGCAACATGTCAATCAATTCGTCTTCATTTGTGCCACCCTACAGCTCCATTTATGTGATGAGATTTGCCCATCTAGACAGTTTTCTGGGGGGGGGTTGTCACATTTAGGGCCTTGGTTGTCCCATAAAGAAAGGCCTTATGTGGACGAGCAACTTGTCAATCAACTCGTCTTCATTTGAGCCACCCTACAGCACCATTTGTTTGATTAGATTTGCCCATCTAGAACGTTTTCTGGGAGGATGTCACTTTTAGGGCTTTGGTTGCCCCATAAAGAAAGGCCTTTTGCGGACGGGCAACATGTCAATCAACTCGACTTCATTTGTGCCACCCTACAGCACTAATTATTCGATCAGATTTGCCCATCTAGAAGGTTTCCTGGGAGGTTGTCACTTTTAGGGCCTTGGTTGCCACAAAAAGAAAGGCCTAATGTGGACGGGCAACAGGTCAATCAACTCGTCTTCATTTGTGCCATCCTACAGCACCATTTATTTGACCAGATTTGCCCATCTAGAAGGTTTTCTAGGAGGTTGTCACTTTTAGGGCCTTGGATGCCCCATGAAGAAAGGCCTTATGCGGACAGGCAACATGTCAATCAACTCGTCTTCATTTGTGCCACCCTACAGCATCATTTATTTGATCAGATTTTCCCATTTGGAAGGTTTTCTGGGAAGTTGTCACTTTTAGGGCATTGGTTGCCCCATAAAGAAAGGCCTTAAGAGGACGGGCAACATGTCAATCAACTCGTCTTCATTTGAGCCACGCTGCAAAACCATTTATTTGATCAGATTTGCCCATCTAGAAGATTTTCTGGAAGGTTGTCACTTTTAGGGCCTTGGTTGCACCATAAAGAAAGGCCTTATGCGGACGGGCACCATGACAATCAACTCGTCTTCATTTGTGCCACCCTACAGCACCATTTATGTGATCAGATTTGCCCATCTTCTTTCCGGGAGGTTGTCACTTTTAGGGACTAAGTTGCCCCATAAGGAAAGGCATTATGTGGAAGGGCACAATGTCAATCAATTCGTCTTCATTTGTGCCACCCTCCAGCACCATTAATTTGATCAGATTTTCCCATCTAGAAGATTTTCTAGGAGGTTGTCACTTTCAGGGCCTTAGTCGCCCCATAAAGGAAGGTGTTATGCGCAGAGGCAACATGTCAATCAACTCGTCTTCATTTGTGCCACCCCACAGCACCATTTATTTGATCAGATTTGCCCATCTAGAAGGTTTTCTGGAAGGTTGTCACCTTTAGGGCCTTGGTTGCCCCATAAAGAAAGGCCTTATGCAGACGGGCAACATGTCAATCAACTCGTCTTCATTTGTGCCACCCTGCGGCACCATTTATTTGATCAGATTTGCCCATCTAGAAGGTTTTTTGGGAAGTTGTCACTTTTAGGGCCTTGGTTGCCCCATAACGAGAGGCCTTAAGTGGACAGGCAACATGTCAGTCAACTCGACTTCATTTGAGCCACCCCACAGCACCATTTATTTGATCAGATTTGCCCATCTAGAAGGTTTTCTGGAAGGTTGTCACCTTTAGGGCCTTGGTTGCCCCATAAAGAAAGGCCTTATGCAGACGGGCAACATGTCAATCAACTCGTCTTCATTTGTCCCACCCTGCGGCACCATTTATTTGATCAGATTTGCCCATCTAGAACGTTTTTGGGAGGTTGTCACTTTTAGGGCCTTGGTTGCCCCATAAAGAAAGGCCTTTTGCGGACGGGTAACATGTCAATTAACTCCACTCCATTTGTGCCACCCTTCAGCACCAATTATTTGATCAGATTTGCACATCTAGAAGGTTTTCTGGGAGGTTGTCACTTTTAGGGCCTAGGTTGCCCAATAAAGAAAGGCCGTATGTGGACGGGCAACATGTCAATCAATTCGTCTTCATTTGTGCCGCTCTACAGCCCCATTTATTTGATGAGATTTGGCCATCTAGAAGGTTTTCTGGGGGGTTGTCACATTTTAGGGCCTTGGTTTTCCAATAAAGAAAGGCCTTACGCAGACGGGCAACTTGTCAATAACTCGTTTTCATTTGTGCCACCCTACAGCACCATTTACTTGATCAGATTTGCCCATGTAGAAGGTTTTCTGGGAGGTTGTCACTTTTAGGGCCTTGGTTGTCCCATAAAGAAAGGCCTTATGCGGACCAGCAACATGTCAATCAACTTGTCTTCATTTGTGTCACCCTACAGCACCATTTACTTGATCAGATTTGCACATCTAGAAGGATTTTTGGGAGGTTGTCACTTTTAGGTCCTTGGTTGCACCAAAAAGAAAGGCCTTATGTGGACGGGCAACATGTCAATCAACTCGTCTTCATTTGTGCCACCCTACAGTGCCATTTATTTGGTCAGATTTTTCTAGGAGGTTGTCACTTTCAGGGCCTTGGTCGCCCCATAATGAAAGGCGTTATGCGCACAGGCAACATGTCAATCAACTCGTCTTCATTTGTGCCACCCTACAGCACCATTTATTTGATCAGATTTGCCCATCTTGAAGGTTTTTTGGGAAGTTGTCACTTTTAGGGCCTTGGTTGCCCCATAACGAGAGGCCTTAAGTGGACAGGCAACATGTCAGTCAACTCGACTTCATTTGAGCCACCCCACAGCACCATTTATTTGATCAGATTTGCCCATCTAGAAGGTTTTCTGGGCGGTTGTTAATTTCAGGGCCTTGGTTGCCGCAAAAAGATAGGCCTAATGTTGACGGGCAACATGTCAATCAACTCGTCTTCATTTGTGCCACTGTACAGCACCATTTATTTGACCAGATTTGCCCATCTAGAAGGTTTTCTAGGAGGTTGTAACTTTTAGGGCCTTGGTTTCCCCATAAAGAAAGGCGTTATGCGGACAGGCAACATGTCAATCAACTCGCCTTCATTTGTGCCACCCTACAGCACCATTTATTTGATCAGATTTGCCCATCTAGAAGGTTTTCTTGGAGGTTGTCACTTTCAGGGCCTTGGTTGCCCCTTAAAGAAAGGCCTTAAGTGGACGGGCAACATGTCGATCAACTCGTCTTCATTTGTGCCACTCTACAGTACCATTTATTTGATCAGATTTGCCCATCTAGAAGGGTTTCTGGGAGGTTGTCACTTTTAGGGCCTTGGTTGCCCCATAAAGAAAGGCCTTATGCGGACGGGCAACACGTCAATCAACTCGTCTTCATTTGAGCCACGCTGCAACATCATTTATGTGATCAGATTTGCCCACCTAGAAGATTTTCTGGGAGGTTGTCACTTTTAGGGCCTTGGTTGCCCCATAAAGAAATGCCTTATGCGGACGGGCAACATGACAATCAACTCGTCTTCATTTGTGCCACCCTACAGCACCATTTATTTGATCAGATTTGCCCATCTTCTTTCTGGGAGGTTTTCACTTTTAGGGAGTTGGTTGCCCCATAAGGAAAGGCATTATGTGGACGGGCAACATGTCATTCAATTCGTCTTCATTTGTGCTACCATACAGCACCATTTATTTGATCACATTTGCCCATCTAGAAGGTTTTCTGGGAGGTTGTCACTTTTAGGGCCTTGGTTGCCCCATAAAGAAAGTCCTTATGCGGACGGGCAACATGTCAATCAACTCGTCTTCATTTGTGCCTCCCTACAGCACCATTTATTTGATCAGATTTGCCCATCAAGAAGGTTTTCTGGGAGGTAGTCACTTCTAAGGCCTAGGTTGCCCCATAAAGAAAGGCCTTATGTGGACGGGCAACTTGTCAATCAACTCGTCTTCATTTGAGCCACGCTACAGCACCATTTATTTGATCAGATTTGCCCATCTAGAAGGTTTTCTGGGAGGTTGTCACGTATAGGGCCTTGGATGCGCCATAAAGAAAGGCCTTATGCGGACGGGCAACATGTCAATCAACTCGTCTCCATTTGTGCCCCCCTACAGCACCATTTATTCGATCAGATTTGCCCATCTAGAAGGTTTTCTGGAAGATTGTCATTTTCAGGGCCTTGGTTGTCCCATAAAGAAAGGCCTTATGTGGACGGGCAACATGTCAATCAACTAGTTTTTATTTCTGCCACCCTCCAGCACCATTTATTTGATCAGATTTGCCCATCTAGAAGGTTTTCTGGGAGGATGTCACGTTTAGGGCTTTGGTTGCCCAATAAAGGAAGGCCTTTTGCGGATGGGCAACATGTCAATCAACTGGTCTTCATTTGTGCCACCCTACAGCACCATTTATTTGATCAGATTTGCCCGTCTAGAAGGTTTTCTGGGAGGTTGTCACTTTTAGGGCCTTGGTTTTACCACAAATAAGTCCTTATGTGGACGGGCAACATGTCAATCAATTCGTCTTCATTTGTGTCACCCTACAGCACCATTTATTTGATCAGATTTGCCCATCTGGAAGGTTTTCTAGGGGGTTGCCACATTTAGGGCCTTGGTTGCCCCATGAAGAAAGGCCTTATGTGGACGGGCAACATGTCAATCAACTCGTCTTCATTTGTGCCACCCTACAGCACCATTTATTTGATCAGATTTGCCCATCTAGAAGGTTTTCTGGGAGGTTGTAACTTTTAAGGCCTTGGTTGACCCATAAAGAAAGGCATTAAGTGGACAGGCAACATGTCAATCAACTCGTCTTCATTTGAGCCACCCTACAGCACCATTTATTTGATCAGATTTGCCCATCTAAAAGGTTTTTTGGGAGGTTGTCTCTTTTAGGGCCTTGGTTGCCCCATAAAGAAAGTACTTATGCAGACGGGCAAAATGTCAATCAAGTCGTCTTCATTTGTGCCACGCTACAGCCCCATTTATTTCATCAGATTTGCCCATCTAGAAGGTTTTCTGGGAGGTTGTCACGTTTAGGGCCTTGCTTGCCCCATAAAGATAGGCCTTATGCGGACGGGCAAGATGTCAATCAACTCGTCTTCATTTGTGCGACCCTACAGCAGCTTTATTTTATCAGATTTGCCCATCTAGAAGGTTTTCTGTTAGGTTGTCACTTTTAGGGCCATGGTTGCCGCAAAAAGAAAGGCCTAGTGTGGACGGGCAACATGCCAATCGACTCGTCTTCATTTTTGCCACCCTGCACCACCATTTATTTGACCTGATATGCTCATCTAGAAGGTTATCTAGGAGGTTGTCACTTTTAGGGCCTTGGTTGCCACATAAAGAAAGGCGTTATGCGGGCATGCAACATGTCAATCAACTCATCTGCATTTGTGCCACCCTACAGCTCCATTTATTTGATCACATTTGCCCATCTAGAACGTTTTCTGGGAGGATGTCACTTTTAGGGCTTTGGTTGCCCCATAAAGAAAGGCCTTTTGCGGACGGGCAACATGTCAATCAACTCGTCTTCATTTGTGCCACCCTACAGTGCCATTTATTTGGTCAGATTTTTCTAGGAGGTTGTCACTTTCAGGGCCTTGGTCGCCCCATAATGAAAGGCGTTATGCGCACAGGCAACATGTCAATCAACTCGTCTTCATTTGTGCCACCCTACAGCACCATTTATTTGATCAGATTTGCCCATCTTGAAGGTTTTTTGGGAAGTTGTCACTTTTAGGGCCTTGGTTGCCCCATAACGAGAGGCCTTAAGTGGACAGGCAACATGTCAGTCAACTCGACTTCATTTGAGCCACCCCACAGCACCATTTATTTGATCAGATTTGCCCATCTAGAAGGTTTTCTGGGCGGTTGTTAATTTCAGGGCCTTGGTTGCCGCAAAAAGATAGGCCTAATGTTGACGGGCAACATGTCAATCAACTCGTCTTCATTTGTGCCACTGTACAGCACCATTTATTTGACCAGATTTGCCCATCTAGAAGGTTTTCTAGGAGGTTGTAACTTTTAGGGCCTTGGTTTCCCCATAAAGAAAGGCGTTATGCGGACAGGCAACATGTCAATCAACTCGCCTTCATTTGTGCCACCCTACAGCACCATTTATTTGATCAGATTTGCCCATCTAGAAGGTTTTCTTGGAGGTTGTCACTTTCAGGGCCTTGGTTGCCCCTTAAAGAAAGGCCTTAAGTGGACGGGCAACATGTCGATCAACTCGTCTTCATTTGTGCCACTCTACAGTACCATTTATTTGATCAGATTTGCCCATCTAGAAGGGTTTCTGGGAGGTTGTCACTTTTAGGGCCTTGGTTGCCCCATAAAGAAAGGCCTTATGCGGACGGGCAACACGTCAATCAACTCGTCTTCATTTGAGCCACGCTGCAACATCATTTATGTGATCAGATTTGCCCACCTAGAAGATTTTCTGGGAGGTTGTCACTTTTAGGGCCTTGGTTGCCCCATAAAGAAATGCCTTATGCGGACGGGCAACATGACAATCAACTCGTCTTCATTTGTGCCACCCTACAGCACCATTTATTTGATCAGATTTGCCCATCTTCTTTCTGGGAGGTTTTCACTTTTAGGGAGTTGGTTGCCCCATAAGGAAAGGCATTATGTGGACGGGCAACATGTCATTCAATTCGTCTTCATTTGTGCTACCATACAGCACCATTTATTTGATCACATTTGCCCATCTAGAAGGTTTTCTGGGAGGTTGTCACTTTTAGGGCCTTGGTTGCCCCATAAAGAAAGTCCTTATGCGGACGGGCAACATGTCAATCAACTCGTCTTCATTTGTGCCTCCCTACAGCACCATTTATTTGATCAGATTTGCCCATCAAGAAGGTTTTCTGGGAGGTAGTCACTTCTAAGGCCTAGGTTGCCCCATAAAGAAAGGCCTTATGTGGACGGGCAACTTGTCAATCAACTCGTCTTCATTTGAGCCACGCTACAGCACCATTTATTTGATCAGATTTGCCCATCTAGAAGGTTTTCTGGGAGGTTGTCACGTATAGGGCCTTGGATGCGCCATAAAGAAAGGCCTTATGCGGACGGGCAACATGTCAATCAACTCGTCTCCATTTGTGCCCCCCTACAGCACCATTTATTCGATCAGATTTGCCCATCTAGAAGGTTTTCTGGAAGATTGTCATTTTCAGGGCCTTGGTTGTCCCATAAAGAAAGGCCTTATGTGGACGGGCAACATGTCAATCAACTAGTTTTTATTTCTGCCACCCTCCAGCACCATTTATTTGATCAGATTTGCCCATCTAGAAGGTTTTCTGGGAGGATGTCACGTTTAGGGCTTTGGTTGCCCAATAAAGGAAGGCCTTTTGCGGATGGGCAACATGTCAATCAACTGGTCTTCATTTGTGCCACCCTACAGCACCATTTATTTGATCAGATTTGCCCGTCTAGAAGGTTTTCTGGGAGGTTGTCACTTTTAGGGCCTTGGTTTTACCACAAATAAGTCCTTATGTGGACGGGCAACATGTCAATCAATTCGTCTTCATTTGTGTCACCCTACAGCACCATTTATTTGATCAGATTTGCCCATCTGGAAGGTTTTCTAGGGGGTTGCCACATTTAGGGCCTTGGTTGCCCCATGAAGAAAGGCCTTATGTGGACGGGCAACATGTCAATCAACTCGTCTTCATTTGTGCCACCCTACAGCACCATTTATTTGATCAGATTTGCCCATCTAGAAGGTTTTCTGGGAGGTTGTAACTTTTAAGGCCTTGGTTGACCCATAAAGAAAGGCATTAAGTGGACAGGCAACATGTCAATCAACTCGTCTTCATTTGAGCCACCCTACAGCACCATTTATTTGATCAGATTTGCCCATCTAAAAGGTTTTTTGGGAGGTTGTCTCTTTTAGGGCCTTGGTTGCCCCATAAAGAAAGTACTTATGCAGACGGGCAAAATGTCAATCAAGTCGTCTTCATTTGTGCCACGCTACAGCCCCATTTATTTCATCAGATTTGCCCATCTAGAAGGTTTTCTGGGAGGTTGTCACGTTTAGGGCCTTGCTTGCCCCATAAAGATAGGCCTTATGCGGACGGGCAAGATGTCAATCAACTCGTCTTCATTTGTGGGACCCTACAGCAGCTTTATTTTATCAGATTTGCCCATCTAGAAGGTTTTCTGTTAGGTTGTCACTTTTAGGGCCATGGTTGCCGCAAAAAGAAAGGCCTAGTGTGGACGGGCAACATGCCAATCGACTCGTCTTCATTTTTGCCACCCTGCACCACCATTTATTTGACCTGATATGCTCATCTAGAAGGTTATCTAGGAGGTTGTCACTTTTAGGGCCTTGGTTGCCACATAAAGAAAGGCGTTATGCGGGCATGCAACATGTCAATCAACTCATCTGCATTTGTGCCACCCTACAGCTCCATTTATTTGATCACATTTGCCCATCTAGAACGTTTTCTGGGAGGATGTCACTTTTAGGGCTTTGGTTGCCCCATAAAGAAAGGCCTTTTGCGGACGGGCAACATGTCAATCAACTCGACTTCATTTGTGCCACCCTACAGCACCAATTATTCGATCAGATTTGCCGATCTAGAAGGTTTTCTGTGAGGTTGTCACTTTTAGGGCCTAGGTTGCCCCATAAAGAAAGGCCTATGTGGACGGGCAACATGTCAATCAATTCGTCTTCATTTGTGACACCCTACAGCCCCATTTATTTGATGAGATTTGCCCATCTAGACAGTTTTCTGGGGGTTGTCACATTTAGGGCCTTGGTTACCCCATAAAGAAAGGCCTTATGCAGACGAGCAAATTGTCAATCAACTCGTGATCATTTGTGCCACGCTACAGCACCATTTATTTGATCAGATTTGCCCGTGTAGAAGGTTTTCTGGGAGTTTGTCACTTTTAGGGCCTTGGTTGCCCCATAATGAAAGGCCTTAAGTGGTCGGGAAACATGTCAATCAACTCGTCTTCATTTGTGTCGCGCTACAGCGGCATTTATTTGATCAGATTTGCCGTTGTAGAAGATTTTCTGGGAGGTTGTCACTTTTAGGGCCTTGGTTGTCTCTTAAAGAAAGGCCTTATGCGGATCAGAAACATATCAATCAACTCGTCTTCATATGTGTCACCCTACAGCACCATTTATTTGATCAGATTTGCCCATCTAGAAGGTTTTCTGGGAGGTTGTCACTGTTATGGCCTTGGCTGCCCCAAAAAGAAAGGCTTTATGTGGACGGGCAACACGTCAATCAACCCGCCTTCATTTGTGCCACCCTACAACACCATTTATTTGATCAGATTTGCCCATCTAGAAGGTTTTCTGGGAGGTTGTCACTTTTAGGGCCTTGGTTGCCCCATAAAGAAAGTCCTTATGCGGATGGGCAACATGTCAATCAATTCGTCTTCATTTGTGTCACCCTACAGCCCCATTTATTTGATCAGATTTGCCCATCTAGAAGGTTTTCTGGTGGGTTGTCACATTTAGGGCCTTGGTTGCCCCATAAAGAAACGCCTTATGTGGACGGGCAACATTTCAATCTACTCGTCTTCATTTGTGCCACCCTACAGCACCATTTATTTGATCAGATTTGCCCATCTAAATGGTTTTCTGGGAGGTTGTCACTTTTAAGGCTTTGGTTTTCCCACAAAGAAAGTCCTTATGTGGACGGGAAACATGTCAATCAATTCGTCTTCATTTGTGTCACCCTGCAGCACCATTTATTTGATCAGATTTGCCCATCTAGAAGGTTTTCTAGGAGGTTGTGACATTTAGGGCCTTGGTTGCCCATGAAGAAAGGCCTTATGTGGACGGGCAACATGCCAATCAACTCATCTTCATTTGTGCGACCCTACAGCACCATTTATTTGATCAGATTTGCCCATCTAGAAGGTTTTCTGGGAGGTTGTCACTTTTAGGGCCTTGGTTTTCCCACAAAGAAAGTCCTTATGTGGAAGAGCAACATGTCAATCAATTCATCTTCATTTGTGTCACCCTACTGAACCAGTTATTTTATCAGATTTGCCCATCTAGGTTTTCTAGGGGGTTGTCACATTTAGGGCCTTGGTTGCCCCATAAAGAAAGTCCTTATGCGGACGGGCAAGATGTCAATCAAGTTGTCTTTATATGTGCCACCCGATAGCACCATTTATTTGATCAGATTTGCCCATCTAGAAGATTTTCTGGGAGGTTGTCACTTTTAGGGCCTAGGTTGCCCCATAAAGAAAGGCCTTATGTGGACGGGCAACTTGTCAATCAACTCGTCTTCATTTGTGCCACCCTACAGCACCATTTATTTGATCAGATTTGTCCATCTAGAAGGTTTTATGGGAGTTTGTCACTTTCAGGGCCTTGGTTGCCCCTTAAAGAAAAGCCTTATGCAGGCGGGCAAAATGTCAATCAACTCGTCTTCATTTGTGCCACGCTACAACACCCTTTATTTGATCAGATTTGCCCATCTAGAAGGTATTCGGGAAGGTTGTCACGTTTAGGGCCTTGGTTGCCCCATAAAGAAAGGCCTTATGTGGATGGGCAACAAGTCAAACAACTCGTCTTCATTTGTGCCACCCACAGCATCATTTATTTGATCAGCTTTGCCCATCTAGAAGGTTTTCTGGGAGTTGTCACTTTTAGGGCCTTGGCTGTCCCATAAAGAAAGGCCTTATGCAAACGGGCAACACGTCAATCAACTAGTCTTCATTTGTGTCACCCTCCAGCACCATTTATTTGATCAGATTTGCCCATCTAGAAGGTTTTCAGGGAGGTTGTCACTTTTAGGGCCTTGGCTGGCCCAAAAAGAAAGGCCTTATGTAGACGGGCAACATGTCAATGAACTCGTCTTCATTTGTGCCACCCTACAGCGCCATTTATTTGATCAGATTTGCCCATCTAGAAGATTTTCTAGGAAATTGTCACGTTTAGGTCCTTGGTTGCCCCATAAAGAAAGGCGTTTTGAGGACGGGCAGCATGTCAATCAACTGGTCTTCATTTGTGCCACCCTACAGCACCATTTATTTGATCAGATTTGCCCATCTGGAAGATTTTCTGGGAGGTTGTAACTTTTAGGGCCTTGGTTGCCCCATAAAGAAAGGCCTTAAGTGGACAGGCAACACGTCAATCAACTCGTCTTCATTTGAGCCACCCTACAGCACCATTTATTTGATCAGATTAGTTCAACTAGAAGGTTTTCTGGGAGGTTGTCTCTTTTAGGGCCTTGGTTGCTCCATAAAGAAAGTACTTGTGCAGGCGGGCAACATGTCAATCAAGTCGTCTTCATTTGTGCCACGCTACAGCCCCATTTATTTGATCAGATTTGCCCATCTAGAAGGTTTTCTGGGAGGTTGTCACGTTTAGGGCCTTGGTTGCCCCATAAAGAAAGGCCTTATGCGGACGGGCAACATGTCAATGAACTCGTCTTCATTTGTGCCACCCTACAGCACCTTTATTTTATCAGATTTGCCCATCTAGAAGGTTTTCTGGTTGGTTGTCACTTTTAGGGCCTAGGTTGCCCCATAAAGAAAGGCCGTATGTGGACGGGCAACATGTCAATGAACTCGTCTTCATTTGTGCCACCCTACAGCCCCATTTATTTGATGAGATTTGCCCATCTAGACAGTTTTCTGGGGGTTGTCACATTTAGGGCCTTGGTTACCCCATGAAGAAAGGCCTTATGCAGACGAGCAAATTGTCAATCAACTCGTCATCATTTGCGGCACGCTACAACACCATTTATTTGATCAGATTTGCCCATGTAGAAGGTTTTCTGGGAGGTTGTCACTTTTAGGGCCTTGGTTGCCCCATAATGAAAGGCCTTAAGTGGTCGGGAAACAGGTCAATCAACTCGTCTTTATTTGTGCCACCCTACAGCACCATTTATTTGATCAGATTTGCCCATGTAGAAGGTTTTCTGTGAGGTTGTCACTTTTAGGGACTTGGTTGTCTATTAAAGAAAGGCCTTATGCGGATCAGCAACATGTCAATCAACTCGTCTTCATATGTGTCACCCTACAGCACCATTTATTTGATCAGATTTGCCCATCTCGAAGGTTTTCTGGGAGCTTGTCACTGTTATGGCCCTGGCTGCCCCATAAAGAAAGGCTTTATGTGGACGGGCAACACGTCAATCAACTCGCCTTCATTTGTGCCACCCTACAGCACCATTTATTTGATCAGATTTACCCATCTAGAAGGTTTTCTGGGAGGTTGTCACTTTTAGGGCCTTGGTTGCCTCATAAAGAAAGTCCTTATGCGGATGGGCAACATGTCAATCAACTCGTCTTCATTTGTGCCTCCCTAAAGCACCATTTATTTGATCAGATTTGCCCATCTGGAAGGTTTTCTGGGAGGTTGTCACTTTTAGGGCCTAGGTTGCCCCATAAAGTAAGGCCTTATATGGGCGGGCAACATATCAATCAATTCGTCTTCATTTGTGTCACCCTACAGACCCATTTATTTGATCAGATTTGCCCATCTAGAAGGTTTTCTGGGGGTTGTCACATTTAGGGCCTTGGTTGCCTCATAAAGAAAGGCCTTATGTGGACGGGCAACATGTCAATCTACTCGTCTTCATTTGTGCCACCCTACAGCACCATTTATTTAATCAGATTTGCCCAATTAGAAGGTTTTCTGGAAGGTTGTCACTTTTAGGGCCTTGGTTGCCCCAAAAAGAAAGGTCTTATGTAGACGGGCAACATGTCAATCAACTCGTCTTCATTTGTGCCACCCTACAGCGCCATTTATTTGATCATATTTGCCCATCTAGAAGATTTTCCAGGAGGTTGTCACATTTAGGGCCTTGGTCGCCCCATAAAGAAATGCGTAATGCGCACAGGCAACATGTCAATCAACTCGTCTTCATTTGTGCCACCCTACAGCACCATTTATTTGATCAGATTTGCCCATCTAGAAGGTTTTCTGAGAAGTTGTCACGTTTAGGGACTTGGTTGCCCCATAAATAAAGGCCTTATGCGGACGGGCAACATGTCAATCAACTCATATTCATTTGTGCCACCATACAGCACCATTTATTTGATCAGATTTGCCCATCTAGAAGGTTTTCTGGGAGGTTGTCACTTTCAGGGCCTTGGTTGCCGCAAAAAGAAAGGCCTAATGTGTACGGGCAACATGTCAATCAACTCGTCTTCATTTGTGTCACCCTACAGCACCATTTATTTGACCAGATTTGTCCATCTAGTAGGTTTTCTAGGAGGTTGTCACTTTTAGGGCCTTGGTTGCCTCATAAAGAAAGGCGTTATGCAGACAGGCAACATGTCAATCAACTCGTCTTCATTTGTGCCACCCTACAGCAGCATTTATTTGATCAGATTTGCCCATCTAGAAGGTTTTCTGGAAGGTTGTGACTTTTAGGGCCTTGGTTGCCCCATAAAGAAAGGCCTTAAGAAGACGGGCAACATGTCAATCAACTCGCCTTCATTTGTGCCACTCTACAGCACCATTTATTTGATCAGACTTGCCCATCTAGAAGGTTTTCTTGGAGGTTGTCACTTTTAGGGCCTTGGTTGCCCCATAAAGAAAGGCCTTATGCGGACGGGCAACATGTCAATGAACTCGTCTTTATTTGAGCCACGCTGCAAAACCATTTATTTGATCAGATTTGCCCATTTAGAAGATTTTCTGGAAGGTTGTCACATTTAGGGCCTTGGTTGCACTATAAAGAGAGGCCTTATGCGGACGGGCAACATGACAATCAACTCGTCTTCATTTGTGCCACCCTTCAGCACCATTTATTTGATCAGATTTGCACATCTTCTTTCTGGGAGGTTGTCACTTTTAGGGACTAGGTTGCCCCATAAGGAAAAGCATTATGTGGAGGGGCACAATGTCAATCAATTCGTCTTCATTTGCGCCACCCTACAGCACCATTTATTTGATCAGATTTTCCCATCTAGAAGGTTTTCTGGGAGGTTGTCACGTTTAGGGCCTTGGTTGCAATATAAAGAAAGGCCTTATGCAGATGGGCAACATGTCAATCAACTCGTCCTCATTTGTGCCACCCTACAGCGCCATTTATTTGATCAGATTTGCCCATCTAGAAGATTTTCTAGGAGGTTGTCACTTTCAGGGCCTTGGTCGCCCCATAAAGGAAGGCGTTATGCGCACAGGCAACACGTCAATCAACTCGTCTTCATTTGTGCCACCCTACAGCACCATTTATTTAATCATATTTGCCCATCAAGAAGGTTTTCTGGGACGTTGTCACTTTTAGGGCCTTGGTTGCCCCATAAAGAAAGACCTTAAGTGGACGGCAACCTGTCAATCAACTCGTCTTCATTTGTGCCACCCTACAGCACCATTTATTTGATCAGATTTGCCCATCTAGAAGGTTTTCTGGAAGGTTGTCAATTTAGGGCCTTGGTTCCCCATAAAGAAAGGCCTTACGCAGACGGGCAACATGTCAATCAACTCGTCTTCATTTGTGCCACCCTACTGCACCATTTATTTGATCAGATTTGCCCATCTAGAACGTTTTTTGGAGATTGTCACTTTTAGGGCCTTGGTTGCCTCATAAAGAAAGGCGTTTTGCGGACGGGCAACATGTCAATTAACTCGACTTCATTTGTGCCACCCTACAGCACCAATTATTCGATCAGATTTGCCCATCTAGAAGATTTTCTGGGAGGTTGTCACTTTTAGGGCCTAGGTTGCCCGATAAAGAAAGGCTGTATGTGGACGGGCAACATGTCAATCAATTCGTCTTCATTTGTGTCACCCTTCAGCACCATTTATTAGATCAGATTTGCCCATCTAGAAGGTTTCCAGGGAGGTTGTCACTTTTAGGTCCTTGGTTGCACAAAAAGAAAGGCCTTATGTGGACGGGCAAAATGTCAATCAACTCGTCTTCATTCGTGCCACCCTACAGCGCCATTTATTTGATCAGATTTCTCTAGGAGGTTGTCACTTTCAGCGCCTTGGTCGCCCCATAAAGAAAGGCGTTATGCGCACAGGCAACTTGTCAATCAACTCGTCTTCATTTGTGCCACCCTGCAGCACCATTTATTTGATCAGATTTGTCCATCTAGAAGGTTTTATGGGAGGTTGTCACTTTCAGGGCCTAGGTTGCCCCATAAAGAAAGGCCTTATGTGGACGGGCAACTTGTCAATCAACTCGTCTTCATTTGTGCCACCCTACAGCACCATTTATTTGATCAGATTTGTCCATCTAGAAGGTTTTATGGGAGGTTGTCACTTTCAGGGCCTTGGTTGCCCCTTAAAGAAAAGCCTTATGCAGGCGGGCAAAATGTCAATCAACTCGTCTTCATTTGTGCCACGCTACAGCACCCTTTATTTGATCAGATTTACCCATCTAGAAGGTATTCTGGGAGGTTGTCACGATTAGGGCCTTGGTTGCCCATAAAGAAAGGCCTTATGCGGATGGGCAACAAGTCAAACAACTCGTCTTCATTTGTGCCACCCTACAGATTCATTTATTTGATGAGCTTTGCCCATCTAGAAGGTTTTCTGGGAGGTTGTCACTTTTTAGGGCCTTGGCTGTCCCATAGAGAAAGGCCTTATGCAAACGGGCAACACGTCAATCAACTAGTCTTCATTTGTGTCACCCTCCAGCACCATTTATTTGATCAGATTTGCCCATCTAGAAGGTTTTCAGGGAGGTTGTCACTTTTAGGGCCTTGGTTGCCCCAAAAAGAAAGGCCTTATGTAGACGGGCAACATGTCAATCAACTCGTCTTCATTTGTGCCACCCTACAGCGCCATTTATTTGATCAGATTTGCCCATCTAGAAGATTTTCTAGGAAATTGTCACCTTTAGGTCCTTGGTTGCCCCATAAAGAAAGGCGTTTTGAGGAAGGGCAGCATGTCAATCAACTGGTCTTCATTTGTGCCACCCTACAGCACCATTTATTTGATCAGATTTGCCCATCAGGAAGGTTTTCTGGGAGGTTGTAACTTTTAGGGCCTTGGTTGCCCCATAAAGAAAGGCCTTAAGTGGACAGGCAACACGTCAATCAACTCGTCTTCATTTGAGCCACCCTACAGCACCATTTATTTGATCAGATTTGCTCATCTAGAAGGTTTTCAGGGAGGTTGTCTCTTTTAGGGCCTTGGTTGCTCCATAAAGAAAGTACTTGTGCTGACGGGCAACATGTCAATCAAGTCGCCTTCATTTGTGCCACGCTACAGCCCCATTTATTTGATCAGATTTGCCCATCTAGAAGGTTTTCTGGGAGGTTGTCACGTTTAGGGCCTTGGTTGCCCCATAAAGAAAGGCCTTATGCGGACGGGCAACATGTCAATCAACTCGTCTTCATTTGTGCCACCCTACAGCACCTTTATTTTATCAGATTTGCCCATCTAGAAGGTTTTCTGGTAGGTTGTCACTTTTAGGGCCTAGGTTGCCCCATAAAGAAAGGCCGTATGTGGACGGGCAACATGTCAATCAACTCGTCTTCATTTGTGCCACCCTACAGCCCCATTTATTTGATGAGATTTGCCCATCTAGACAGTTTTCTGGGGGTTGTCACATTTAGGGCCTTGGTTACCCCATAAAGAAAGGCCTTATGCAGACGAGCAAATTGTCAATCAACTCGTCATCATTTGCGGCACGCTACAGCACCATTTATTTGATCAGATTTGCCCATGTAGAAGGTTTTCTGGGAGGTTGTCACTTTTAGGGCCTTGGTTGCCCCATAATGAAAGGCCTTAAGTGGTCGGGAAACAGGTCAATCAACTCGTCTTCATTTGTGCCACCCTACAGCACCATTTATTTGATCAGATTTGCCCATGTAGAAGGTTTTCTGGGAGGTTGTCACTTTTAGGGACTTGGTTGTCTCTTAAAGAGAGGCCTTATGCGGATCAGCAACATGTCAATCAACTCGTCTTCATATGTGTCACCCTACAGCACCATTTATTTGATCAGATTTGCCCATCTCGAAGGTTTTCTGGGAGCTTGTCACTGTTATGGCCTTGGCTGCCCCATAAAGAAAGGCTTTATGTGGACGGGCAACACGTCAATCAACTCGCCTTCATTTGTGCCACCCTACAGCACCATTTATTTGATCAGATTTGCCCATCTGGAAGGTTTTCTGGGAGGTTGTCACTTTCAGGGCCTAGGTTGCCCCATAAAGAAAGGCCTTATGTGGGCGGGCAACATGTCAATGAATTCGTCTTCATTTGTGTCACCCTACAGACCCATTTATTTGATCAGATTTGCCCATCTAGAAGGTTTTTTGGGGGGTTGTCATATTTAGGGCCTTGGTTGCCCCATAACGAAAGGCCTTATGTGGACGGGCAACATGTCAATCTACTCGTCTTCATTTGTGCCACCCTACAGCACCATTTATTTAATCAGATTTGCCCATCTTGAAGGTTTTCTGGAAGGTTGTCACTTTTAGGGCTTTGGTTGCCCCAAAAAGAAAGGTCTTATGTAGACGGGCAACATGTCAATCAACTCGTCTTTATTTGTGCCACCCTACAGAGCCATTTATTTGATCATATTTGCCCATCTAGAAGATTTTCCAGGAGGTAGTCACTTTTAGGGCCTTGGTCGCCCCCATAAAGAAAGGCGTAATGCGCACAGGCAACATGTCAATCAACTCGTCTTCATTTGTGCCACCCTACAGCACCATTTATTTGATCAGATTTGCCCATCTAAAAGGTTTTCTGGGAGGTTGTAACTTTTAGGGCCTTGGTTGCCCCATAAAGAAATGCCTTATGTGGACAGGCAACATGTCAATCAACTCGTCTTCATTTGAGCCACCCTATAGCACCATTTATTTGATCAGATTTGCCCATCTAAAAGGTTTTCTGAGAGGTTGTCACTTTTAGGGCAATGGTTGCCCCATAAAGAAAGGCCTTATGCAGACGAGCAACATGTCAATCAACTCGTCTTCATTTGTGCAACGCTACAGCCCCATTTATTTGATCAGATTTGCCCATCTAGAAGGTTTTCTGAGAGGTTGTCACGTTTAGGGACTTGGTTGCCCCATAAACAAAGGCCTTATGAGGACGGGCAACATGTCAATCAACTCATCTTCAGTTGTGCCACCATACAGCACCATTTATTTGATCAGATTTGCCCATCTAGAAGGTTTTCTAGGAGGTTGTCACTTTTAGGGCCTTGGTTGCCGCAAAAAGAAAGGCCTAATGTGTACGGGCAACATGTCAATCAACTCGTCTTTATTTGTGTCACCCTACAGCACCATTTATTTGACCAGATTTGCCCATCTAGAAGGTTTTCTAGGAGGTTGTCACTTTTAGGGCCTTGGTTGCCTCATAAAGAAAGGCGTTATGCGGACAGGCAACATGTCAATCAACTCGTCTTCATTTGTGCCACCCTACAGCACCATTTATTTGATCAGATTTGCCCATCTAGAAGGTTTTCTGGGAGGTTGTGACTTTTAGGGCCTTGGTTGCCCCATAAAGAAAGGCCTTAAGAGGACGGGCAACATGTCAATCAACTCGCCTTCATTTGTGCCACTCTACAGTACCATTTATCTGATCAGACTTGCCCATCTAGAAGGTTTTCTTGGAGGTTGTCACTTTTAGGGCCTTGGTTGCTCCATAAAGAAAGGCCTTATGCGGACGGGCAACATGTCAATGAACTCGTCTTCATTTGAGCCACGCTGCAAAACCATTTATTTGATCAGATTTGCCCATTTAGAAGATTTTCTGGAAGGTTGTCACATTTAGGGCCTTGGTTGCACCATAAAGAAAGGCCTTATGCGGACGGGCAACATGACAATCAACTCGTCTTCATTTGTGTCACCCAACAGCACCATTTATTTGATCAGATTTGCCAATCTTCTTTCCGGGAGGTTGTCACTTTTATGGCCTTGGCTGCCCCATAAAGAAAGGCTTTATGTGGACGGGCAACATGTCGATCAACTCACCTTCATTTGTGCCACCCTAAGGCACCATTTATTTGATCAGAATTGCCCATCTTGAAGGTTTTCTGGGAGGTTGTCACTTTTAGGGCATTGGTTGCCCCATAAAGAAAGGCAACAGGCGAATCAACTCGTCTTCATTTTTGCCACCCTACTGCACCATTTATTTGATCAGATTTGCCCATCAACAAGTTTTTCTGGGAGGTTGTCACTTTTAGGGGCTTGGTTGCCCCATAAAGAAAGGCCTTATATGGATAGACAACATGTGAATCAAGTTGTCTTCATTTGTGCCACCCTACAGCACCATTTATTTGATCAGATTTGCTTATCTGGAAGGTTTTCTGGTAAGTTGTCACTTTTAGGGCCTTGGTTGCCCCATAAAGAAAGGCCTTATGCAGACAGGCAACATGTCAATCAACTCGTCTTCATGTGTGCCACCCTACAGCACCATTTTTTAGATCAGATTTGCCCATCTAGAGGGTTTTCTGGGAAGTTGTCACTTTTATGGCCTTGATTGCCACAAGAAGAAATGCCTTATGTGGACGGGCAACATGTCAATCAACTCGTCTTTATTTGAGCCACCCTACAGCACCATTTATTTGAAGAGATTTGCCCATCTAGAAGGTTTCCTGGGAGGTTGTCACTTTTAAGGCCTTGGTTGCCCCTTAAAGAAAATCCTTATGCAGGCGGGCAACATGTCAATCAACTCGTCTTCATTTGTGCCACGCTACAGCACCATTTATTTGATCAGATTTGCCCATCTAGAAGGTGTTCTGGGAGGTTGTCACTGTTTTGGCCTTGGCTGCCCCATAAAGAAAGGCTTTATGTGGACGGGCAACATGTCAATCAACTCGCCTTCATTTGTGCCACCCTACAGCACCATTTATTTGATCAGATTTGCCCATCTAGAAGGTTTTCTGGGAGGTTGTGACTTTTAGGGCCTTGGTTGCCCCATAAAGAAAGGCCTTAAGAGGACGGGCAACATGTCAATCAACTCGCCTTCATTTGTGCCACTCTACAGTACCATTTATCTGATCAGACTTGCCCATCTAGAAGGTTTTCTTGGAGGTTGTCACTTTTAGGGCCTTGGTTGCTCCATAAAGAAAGGCCTTATGCGGACGGGCAACATGTCAATGAACTCGTCTTCATTTGAGCCACGCTGCAAAACCATTTATTTGATCAGATTTGCCCATTTAGAAGATTTTCTGGAAGGTTGTCACATTTAGGGCCTTGGTTGCACCATAAAGAAAGGCCTTATGCGGACGGGCAACATGACAATCAACTCGTCTTCATTTGTGTCACCCAACAGCACCATTTATTTGATCAGATTTGCCAATCTTCTTTCCGGGAGGTTGTCACTTTTATGGCCTTGGCTGCCCCATAAAGAAAGGCTTTATGTGGACGGGCAACATGTCGATCAACTCACCTTCATTTGTGCCACCCTAAGGCACCATTTATTTGATCAGAATTGCCCATCTTGAAGGTTTTCTGGGAGGTTGTCACTTTTAGGGCATTGGTTGCCCCATAAAGAAAGGCAACAGGCGAATCAACTCGTCTTCATTTTTGCCACCCTACTGCACCATTTATTTGATCAGATTTGCCCATCAACAAGTTTTTCTGGGAGGTTGTCACTTTTAGGGGCTTGGTTGCCCCATAAAGAAAGGCCTTATATGGATAGACAACATGTGAATCAAGTTGTCTTCATTTGTGCCACCCTACAGCACCATTTATTTGATCAGATTTGCTTATCTGGAAGGTTTTCTGGTAAGTTGTCACTTTTAGGGCCTTGGTTGCCCCATAAAGAAAGGCCTTATGCAGACAGGCAACATGTCAATCAACTCGTCTTCATGTGTGCCACCCTACAGCACCATTTTTTAGATCAGATTTGCCCATCTAGAGGGTTTTCTGGGAAGTTGTCACTTTTATGGCCTTGATTGCCACAAGAAGAAATGCCTTATGTGGACGGGCAACATGTCAATCAACTCGTCTTTATTTGAGCCACCCTACAGCACCATTTATTTGAAGAGATTTGCCCATCTAGAAGGTTTCCTGGGAGGTTGTCACTTTTAAGGCCTTGGTTGCCCCTTAAAGAAAATCCTTATGCAGGCGGGCAACATGTCAATCAACTCGTCTTCATTTGTGCCACGCTACAGCACCATTTATTTGATCAGATTTGCCCATCTAGAAGGTGTTCTGGGAGGTTGTCACTGTTTTGGCCTTGGCTGCCCCATAAAGAAAGGCTTTATGTGGACGGGCAACATGTCAATCAACTCGCCTTCATTTGTGCCACCCTACAGCACCATTTATTTGATCAGATTTGCCCATCTAGAAGGTTTTCTGGGAGGTTGTCACTTTTAGGGCCTTGGTTGCCCCATAAAGAAAGTCCTTATGCGGATGGGCAACATGTCAATCAACTCGTCTTCATTTGTGCCTCCCTACAGCACCGTTTATTTGATCAGATTTGCCCATCTAGAAGGTTTTCTGGAAGGTTGACACTTTAGGGCCTAGGTTGCCCAATGAAGAAAGGCTTTATGTGGGTGGGCAACATGTCAATCAATTCGTCTTCATTTGTGTCACCCTACAGCCCCATTTATTTGATCAGATTTGCCCATCTAGAAGGTTTTCTGGGGGTTGTCACATTTAGGGCCTTGGTTGCCCCATAAACAAAGGCCTTATGTGGACGGGCACCATGTCAATCTACTCGTCTTCATTTGTGCCACCCTACAGCCCCATTTATTTAATCAGATTTGCCCATGTAGAAGGTTTTCTGGAAGGTTGTTACTTCTAGGGCCTTGGTTGGCCCAAAAAGAAAGGTCTTATGTAGACGGGCAACACGTCAATCAACTCGACTTCATGTGTGCCACCCTACAGCGCCATTTATTTGATCAGATTTGCCCATCTAGAAGATTTTCCAGGAGGTTGTCACTTTCAGGGCCTTGGTCGCCCCATAAAGAAAGGCGTAATGCGCACAGGCAACATGTCAATCAACTCGTCTTCATTTGTGCCGCCCTACAGCACCATTTATTTGATCAAGAAGGTTTCCTGTGAGGTTGTAACTTATAGGGCCTTGGTTGCCCCATAAAGAAAGGCCTTAAGTGGACAGGCAACATGTCAATCAACTCGTCTTCATTTGAGCCACCCTACACCACCATTTATTTGATCAGATTTGCCCATCCAAAAGGTTTTCTGAGAGGTTGTCACCTTTAGGGCATTGGTTGCCCCATAAAGAAAGGCCTTATGAAGATGGGCAACATGTCAATCAACTCGTCTTCATTTGTGCCACGCTACAGCACCATTTATTTGATCAGATTTGCCCATCTAGAAGGTGTTCTGGGAGGTTGTCACTGTTTTGGCCTTGGCTGCCCCATAAAGAAAGGCTTTATGTGGACGGGCAACATGTCAATCAACTCGCCTTCATTTGTGCCACCCTACAGCACCATTTATTTGGTCAGATTTGCCCATCTAGAAGGTTTTCTGGGAGGTTGTCACTTTTAGGGCCTTGGTTGCCCCATAAAGAAAGTCCTTATGCGGATGGGCAACATGTCAATCAACTCGTCTTCATTTGTGCCTCCCTACAGCACCGTTTATTTGATCAGATTTGCCCATCTAGAAGGTTTTCTGGAAGGTTGACACTTTAGGGCCTAGGTTGCCCAATGAAGAAAGGCTTTATGTGGGTGGGCAACATGTCAATCAATTCGTCTTTATTTGTGTCACCCTACAGCCCCATTTATTTGATCAGATTTGCCCATCTAGAAGGTTTTCTGGGGGTTGTCACATTTAGGGCCTTGGTTGCCCCATAAACAAAGGCCTTATGTGGACGGGCACCATGTCAATCTACTCGTCTTCATTTGTGCCACCCTACAGCCCCATTTATTTAATCAGATTTGCCCATGTAGAAGGTTTTCTGGAAGGTTGTTACTTCTAGGGCCTTGGTTGGCCCAAAAAGAAAGGTCTTATGTAGACGGGCAACACGTCAATCAACTCGACTTCATGTGTGCCACCCTACAGCACCATTTAATTGATCAGATTTGCTTATCTGGAAGGTTTTCTGGTAAGTTGTCACTTTTAGGGCCTTGGTTGCCCCATAAAGAAAGGCCTTATGCAGACAGGCAACATGTCAATCAACTCGTCTTCATGTGTGCCACCCTACAGCACCATTTTTTAGATCAGATTTGCCCATCTAGAGGGTTTTCTGGGAAGTTGTCACTTTTATGGCCTTGATTGCCACAAGAAGAAATGCCTTATGCGGACGGGCAACATGACAATCAACTCGTCTTCATTTGTGCCACCCTACAGCACCATTTATTTGATCAGATTTGCCCATCTTCTTCCTGGGAGGTTTTCACTTTTAGGGACTTGGTTGCCCCATAAGGAAAGGCATTATGTGGACGGGCAACATGTCATTCAATTCGTCTTCATTTGTGCTACCATACAGCACCATTTATTTGATCACATTTGCCCATCTAGAAGGTTTTCTGGGAGGTAGTCACTTCTAGGGCCTAGGTTGCCCCATAAAGAAAGGCCTTATGTGGACGGGCAACTTGTCAATCAACTCGTCTTCATTTGAGCCTCCCTACAGCACCATTTATTTGATCAGATTTGCCCATCAAGAAGGTTTTCTGGGAGGTAGTCACTTCTAGGGCCTAGGTTGCCCCATAAAGAAAGGCCTTATGTGGACGGGCAACTTGTCAATCAACTCGTCTTCATTTGAGCCACGCTACAGCACCATTTATTTGATCAGATTTGCCCATCTAGAAGGTTTTCTGGGAGGTTGTCACGTATAGGGCCTTGGATGCGCCATAAAGAAAGGCCTTATGCGGACGGGCAACATGTCAATCAACTCGTCTCCATTTGTGCCCCCCTACAGCACCATTTATTCGATCAGATTTGCCCATCTAGAAGGTTTTCTGGAAGATTGTCATTTTCAGGGCCTTGGTTGTCCCATAAAGAAAGGCCTTATGTGGACGGCCAACATGTCAATCAACTAGTTTTTATTTCTGCCACCCTCCAGCACCATTTATTTGATCAGATTTGCCCATCTAAAAGGTTTTCTGAGAGGTTGTCACTTTTAGGGCAATGGTTGCCCCATAAAGAAAGGCCTTATGCAGACGAGCAACATGTCAATCAACTCGTCTTCATTTGTGCAACGCTACAGCCCCATTTATTTGATCAGATTTGCCCATCTAGAAGGTTTTCTGAGAGGTTGTCACGTTTAGGGACTTGGTTGCCCCATAAACAAAGGCTTTATGAGGACGGGCAACATGTCAATCAACTCATCTTCAGTTGTGCCACCATACAGCACCATTTATTTGATCAGATTTGCCCATCTAGAAAGTTTTCTAGGAGGTTGTCACTTTTAGGGCCTTGGTTGCCGCAAAAAGAAAGGCCTAATGTGTACGGGCAACATGTCAATCAACTCGTCTTTATTTGTGTCACCCTACAGCACCATTTATTTGACCAGATTTGCCCATCTAGAAGGTTTTCTAGGAGGTTGTCACTTTTAGGGCCTTGGTTGCCTCATAAAGAAAGGCGTTATGCGGACAGGCAACATGTCAATCAACTCGTCTTCATTTGTGCCACCCTACAGCACCATTTATTTGATCAGATTTGCCCATCTAGAAGGTTTTCTGGGAGGTTGTGACTTTTAGGGCCTTGGTTGCCCCATAAAGAAAGGCCTTAAGAGGACGGGCAACATGTCAATCAACTCGCCTTCATTTGTGCCACTCTACAGTACCATTTATTTGATCAGACTTGCCCATCTAGAAGGTTTTCTTGGAGGTTGTCACTTTTAGGGCCTTGGTTGCTCCATAAAGAAAGGCCTTATGCGGACGGGCAACATGTCAATGAACTCGTCTTCATTTGAGCCACGCTGCAAAACCATTTATTTGATCAGATTTGCCCATTTAGAAGATTTTCTGGAAGGTTGTCACATTTAGGGCCTTGGTTGCACCATAAAGAAAGGCCTTATGCGGACGGGCAACATGACAATCAACTCGTCTTCATTTGTGTCACCCAACAGCACCATTTATTTGATCAGATTTGCCAATCTTCTTTCCGGGAGGTTGTCACTTTTATGGCCTTGGCTGCCCCATAAAGAAAGGCTTTATGTGGACGGGCAACATGTCGATCAACTCACCTTCATTTGTGCCACCCTAAGGCACCATTTATTTGATCAGAATTGCCCATCTTGAAGGTTTTCTGGGAGGTTGTCACTTTTAGGGCATTGGTTGCCCCATAAAGAAAGGCAACAGGCGAATCAACTCGTCTTCATTTTTGCCACCCTACTGCACCATTTATTTGATCAGATTTGCCCATAAACAAGTTTTTCTGGGAGGTTGTCACTTTTAGGGGCTTGGTTGCCCCATAAAGAAAGGCCTTATATGGATAGACAACATGTGAATCAAGTTGTCTTCATTTGTGCCACCCTACAGCACCATTTAATTGATCAGATTTGCTTATCTGGAAGGTTTTCTGGTAAGTTGTCACTTTTAGGGCCTTGGTTGCCCCATAAAGAAAGGCCTTATGCAGACAGGCAACATGTCAATCAACTCGTCTTCATGTGTGCCACCCTACAGCACCATTTTTTAGATCAGATTTGCCCATCTAGAGGGTTTTCTGGGAAGTTGTCACTTTTATGGCCTTGATTGCCACAAGAAGAAATGCCTTATGTGGACGGGCAACATGTCAATCAACTCGTCTTTATTTGAGCCACCCTACAGCACCATTTATTTGAAGAGATTTGCCCATCTAGAAGGTTTCCTGGGAGGTTGTCACTTTTAAGGCCTTGGTTGCCCCTTAAAGAAAAGCCTTATGCAGGCGGGCAACATGTCAATCAACTCGTCTTCATTTGTGCCACGCTACAGCACCATTTATTTGATCAGATTTGCCCATCTAGAAGGTGTTCTGGGAGGTTGTCACTGTTTTGGCCTTGGCTGCCCCATAAAGAAAGGCTTTATGTGGACGGGCAACATGTCAATCAACTCGCCTTCATTTGTGCCACCCTACAGCACCATTTATTTGATCAGATTTGCCCATCTAGAAGGTTTTCTGGGAGGTTGTCACTTTTAGGGCCTTGGTTGCCCCATAAAGAAAGTCCTTATGCGGATGGGCAACATGTCAATCAACTCGTCTTCATTTGTGCCTCCCTACAGCACCGTTTATTTGATCAGATTTGCCCATCTAGAAGGTTTTCTGGAAGGTTGACACTTTAGGGCCTAGGTTGCCCAATGAAGAAAGGCTTTATGTGGGTGGGCAACATGTCAATCAATTCGTCTTCATTTGTGTCACCCTACAGCCCCATTTATTTGATCAGATTTGCCCATCTAGAAGGTTTTCTGGGGGTTGTCACATTTAGGGCCTTGGTTGCCCCATAAACAAAGGCCTTATGTGGACGGGCACCATGTCAATCTACTCGTCTTCATTTGTGCCACCCTACAGCCCCATTTATTTAATCAGATTTGCCCATGTAGAAGGTTTTCTGGAAGGTTGTTACTTCTAGTTCCTTGGTTGGCCCAAAAAGAAAGGTCTTATGTAGACGGGCAACACGTCAATCAACTCGACTTCATGTGTGCCACCCTACAGCACCATTTAATTGATCAGATTTGCTTATCTGGAAGGTTTTCTGGTAAGTTGTCACTTTTAGGGCCTTGGTTGCCCCATAAAGAAAGGCCTTATGCAGACAGGCAACATGTCAATCAACTCGTCTTCATGTGTGCCACCCTACAGCACCATTTTTTAGATCAGATTTGCCCATCTAGAGGGTTTTCTGGGAAGTTGTCACTTTTATGGCCTTGATTGCCACAAGAAGAAATGCCTTATGCGGACGGGCAACATGACAATCAACTCGTCTTCATTTGTGCCACCCTACAGCACCATTTATTTGATCAGATTTGCCCATCTTCTTCCTGGGAGGTTTTCACTTTTAGGGACTTGGTTGCCCCATAAGGAAAGGCATTATGTGGACGGGCAACATGTCATTCAATTCGTCTTCATTTGTGCTACCATACAGCACCATTTATTTGATCACATTTGCCCATCTAGAAGGTTTTCTGGGAGGTAGTCACTTCTAGGGCCTAGGTTGCCCCATAAAGAAAGGCCTTATGTGGACGGGCAACTTGTCAATCAACTCGTCTTCATTTGAGCCTCCCTACAGCACCATTTATTTGATCAGATTTGCCCATCAAGAAGGTTTTCTGGGAGGTAGTCACTTCTAGGGCCTAGGTTGCCCCATAAAGAAAGGCCTTATGTGGACGGGCAACTTGTCAATCAACTCGTCTTCATTTGAGCCACGCTACAGCACCATTTATTTGATCAGATTTGCCCATCTAGAAGGTTTTCTGGGAGGTTGTCACGTATAGGGCCTTGGATGCGCCATAAAGAAAGGCCTTATGCGGACGGGCAACATGTCAATCAACTCGTCTCCATTTGTGCCCCCCTACAGCACCATTTATTCGATCAGATTTGCCCATCTAGAAGGTTTTCTGGAAGATTGTCATTTTCAGGGCCTTGGTTGTCCCATAAAGAAAGGCCTTATGTGGACGGCCAACATGTCAATCAACTAGTTTTTATTTCTGCCACCCTCCAGCACCATTTATTTGATCAGATTTGCCCATCTAAAAGGTTTTCTGAGAGGTTGTCACTTTTAGGGCAATGGTTGCCCCATAAAGGAAGGCCTTATGCAGACGAGCAACATGTCAATCAACTCGTCTTCATTTGTGCAACGCTACAGCCCCATTTATTTGATCAGATTTGCCCATCTAGAAGGTTTTCTGAGAGGTTGTCACGTTTAGGGACTTGGTTGCCCCATAAACAAAGGCTTTATGAGGACGGGCAACATGTCAATCAACTCATCTTCAGTTGTGCCACCATACAGCACCATTTATTTGATCAGATTTGCCCATCTAGAAAGTTTTCTAGGAGGTTGTCACTTTTAGGGCCTTGGTTGCCGCAAAAAGAAAGGCCTAATGTGTACGGGCAACATGTCAATCAACTCGTCTTTATTTGTGTCACCCTACAGCACCATTTATTTGACCAGATTTGCCCATCTAGAAGGTTTTCTAGGAGGTTGTCACTTTTAGGGCCTTGGTTGCCTCATAAAGAAAGGCGTTATGCGGACAGGCAACATGTCAATCAACTCGTCTTCATTTGTGCCACCCTACAGCACCATTTATTTGATCAGATTTGCCCATCTAGAAGGTTTTCTGGGAGGTTGTGACTTTTAGGGCCTTGGTTGCCCCATAAAGAAAGGCCTTAAGAGGACGGGCAACATGTCAATCAACTCGCCTTCATTTGTGCCACTCTACAGTACCATTTATTTGATCAGACTTGCCCATCTAGAAGGTTTTCTTGGAGGTTGTCACTTTTAGGGCCTTGGTTGCTCCATAAAGAAAGGCCTTATGCGGACGGGCAACATGTCAATGAACTCGTCTTCATTTGAGCCACGCTGCAAAACCATTTATTTGATCAGATTTGCCCATTTAGAAGATTTTCTGGAAGGTTGTCACATTTAGGGCCTTGGTTGCACCATAAAGAAAGGCCTTATGCGGACGGGCAACATGACAATCAACTCGTCTTCATTTGTGTCACCCAACAGCACCATTTATTTGATCAGATTTGCCAATCTTCTTTCCGGGAGGTTGTCACTTTTATGGCCTTGGCTGCCCCATAAAGAAAGGCTTTATGTGGACGGGCAACATGTCGATCAACTCACCTTCATTTGTGCCACCCTAAGGCACCATTTATTTGATCAGAATTGCCCATCTTGAAGGTTTTCTGGGAGGTTGTCACTTTTAGGGCATTGGTTGCCCCATAAAGAAAGGCAACAGGCGAATCAACTCGTCTTCATTTTTGCCACCCTACTGCACCATTTATTTGATCAGATTTGCCCATAAACAAGTTTTTCTGGGAGGTTGTCACTTTTAGGGGCTTGGTTGCCCCATAAAGAAAGGCCTTATATGGATAGACAACATGTGAATCAAGTTGTCTTCATTTGTGCCACCCTACAGCACCATTTAATTGATCAGATTTGCTTATCTGGAAGGTTTTCTGGTAAGTTGTCACTTTTAGGGCCTTGGTTGCCCCATAAAGAAAGGCCTTATGCAGACAGGCAACATGTCAATCAACTCGTCTTCATGTGTGCCACCCTACAGCACCATTTTTTAGATCAGATTTGCCCATCTAGAGGGTTTTCTGGGAAGTTGTCACTTTTATGGCCTTGATTGCCACAAGAAGAAATGCCTTATGTGGACGGGCAACATGTCAATCAACTCGTCTTTATTTGAGCCACCCTACAGCACCATTTATTTGAAGAGATTTGCCCATCTAGAAGGTTTCCTGGGAGGTTGTCACTTTTAAGGCCTTGGTTGCCCCTTAAAGAAAAGCCTTATGCAGGCGGGCAACATGTCAATCAACTCGTCTTCATTTGTGCCACGCTACAGCACCATTTATTTGATCAGATTTGCCCATCTAGAAGGTGTTCTGGGAGGTTGTCACTGTTTTGGCCTTGGCTGCCCCATAAAGAAAGGCTTTATGTGGACGGGCAACATGTCAATCAACTCGCCTTCATTTGTGCCACCCTACAGCACCATTTATTTGATCAGATTTGCCCATCTAGAAGGTTTTCTGGGAGGTTGTCACTTTTAGGGCCTTGGTTGCCCCATAAAGAAAGTCCTTATGCGGATGGGCAACATGTCAATCAACTCGTCTTCATTTGTGCCTCCCTACAGCACCGTTTATTTGATCAGATTTGCCCATCTAGAAGGTTTTCTGGAAGGTTGACACTTTAGGGCCTAGGTTGCCCAATGAAGAAAGGCTTTATGTGGGTGGGCAACATGTCAATCAATTCGTCTTCATTTGTGTCACCCTACAGCCCCATTTATTTGATCAGATTTGCCCATCTAGAAGGTTTTCTGGGGGTTGTCACATTTAGGGCCTTGGTTGCCCCATAAACAAAGGCCTTATGTGGACGGGCACCATGTCAATCTACTCGTCTTCATTTGTGCCACCCTACAGCCCCATTTATTTAATCAGATTTGCCCATGTAGAAGGTTTTCTGGAAGGTTGTTACTTCTAGTTCCTTGGTTGGCCCAAAAAGAAAGGTCTTATGTAGACGGGCAACACGTCAATCAACTCGACTTCATGTGTGCCACCCTACAGCACCATTTAATTGATCAGATTTGCTTATCTGGAAGGTTTTCTGGTAAGTTGTCACTTTTAGGGCCTTGGTTGCCCCATAAAGAAAGGCCTTATGCAGACAGGCAACATGTCAATCAACTCGTCTTCATGTGTGCCACCCTACAGCACCATTTTTTAGATCAGATTTGCCCATCTAGAGGGTTTTCTGGGAAGTTGTCACTTTTATGGCCTTGATTGCCACAAGAAGAAATGCCTTATGCGGACGGGCAACATGACAATCAACTCGTCTTCATTTGTGCCACCCTACAGCACCATTTATTTGATCAGATTTGCCCATCTTCTTCCTGGGAGGTTTTCACTTTTAGGGACTTGGTTGCCCCATAAGGAAAGGCATTATGTGGACGGGCAACATGTCATTCAATTCGTCTTCATTTGTGCTACCATACAGCACCATTTATTTGATCACATTTGCCCATCTAGAAGGTTTTCTGGGAGGTTGTCACTTTTAGGGCCTTGGTTGCCCCATAAAGAAAGTCCTTATGCGGACGGGCAACATATCAATCAACTCGTCTTCATTTGTGCCTCCCTACGGCACCATTTATTTGATCAGATTTGCCCATCAAGAAGGTTTTCTGGGAGGTAGTCACTTCTAGGGCCTAGGTTGCCCCATAAAGAAAGGCCTTATGTGGACGGGCAACTTGTCAATCAACTCGTCTTCATTTGAGCCACGCTACAGCACCATTTATTTGATCAGATTTGCCCATCTAGAAGGTTTTCTGGGAGGTTGTCACGTATAGGGCCTTGGATGCGCCATAAAGAAAGGCCTTATGCGGACGGGCAACATGTCAATCAACTCGTCTCCATTTGTGCCCCCCTACAGCACAATTTATTCGATCAGATTTGCCCATCTAGAAGGTTTTCTGGAAGATTGTCATTTTCAGGGCCTTGGTTGTCCCATAAACAAAGGCCTTATGTGGACGGGCACCATGTCAATCTACTCGTCTTCATTTGTGCCACCCTACAGCCCCATTTATTTAATCAGATTTGCCCATGTAGAAGGTTTTCTGGAAGGTAGTTACTTCTAGGGCCTTGGTTGGCCCAAAAAGAAAGGTCTTATGTAGACGGGCAACACGTCAATCAACTCGACTTCATGTGTGCCACCCTACAGCGCCATTTATTTGATCAGATTTGCCCATCTAGAAGATTTTCCAGGTGGTTGTCACTTTCAGGGCCTTGGTCGCCCCATAAAGAAAGGCGTAATGCGCACAGGCAACATGTCAATCAACTCGTCTTCATTTGTGCCACCCTACAGCACCATTTATTTGATCAAGAAGGTTTTCTGTGAGGTTGTAACTTATAGGGCCTTGGTTGCCCCATAAAGAAAGGCCTTAAGTGGACAGGCAACATGTCAATCAACTCGTCTTCATTTGAGCCACCCTACACCACCATTTATTTGATCAGATTTGCCCATCCAAAAGGTTTTCTGAGAGGTTGTCACCTTTAGGGCATTGGTTGCCCCATAAAGAAAGGCCTTATGAAGATGGGCAACATGTCAATCAACTCGTCTTCATTTGTGCCACGCTACAGCCCCATTTATTTGATCAGATTTGCACATCTAGAAGGTTTTCTGGGAGGTTGTCACTTTTAGGGCCTTGGTTGCCCCATAACGAGAGGCCTTAAGTGGACAGGCAACATGTCAGTCAACTCGACTTCATTTGAGCCACCCCACAGCACCATTTATTTGATCAGATTTGCCCATCTAGAAGAGTTTCTGGGAGGTTGTCACTTTTAGGGCCTTGGTTGCCCCATAACGAGAGGCCTTAAGTGGACAGGCAACATGTCAGTCAACTCGACTTCATTTGAGCCACCCCACATCACCATTTATTTGATCAGATTTGCCCATCTAGAAGGTTTTCTGGGCGGTTGTTAATTTCAGGGCCTTGGTTGCCGCAAAAAGATAGGCCTAATGTGGACGGGCAACATGTCAATCAACTCGTCTTCATTTGTGCCACTCTACAGCACCATTTATTTGACCAGATTTGCCCATCTAGAAGGTTTTCTAGGAGGTTGTAACTTTTAGGGCCTTGGTTTCCCCATAAAGAAAGGCGTTATGCGGACAGGCAACATGTCAATCAACTCGCCTTCATTTGTGCCACCCTACAGCACCATTTATTTGATCAGATTTGCCCATCTGGAAGGTTTTCTTGGAGGTTGTCACTTTTAGGGCCTTGGTTGCCCCTTAAAGAAAGGCCTTTAATGGACGGGCAACATGTCGATCAACTCGTCTTCATTTGTGCCACTCTACAGTACCATTTATTTGATCAGATTTGCCCATCTAGAAGGGTTTCTGGGAGGTTGTCACTTTTAGGGCCTTGGTTGCCCCATAAAGAAAGGCCTTATGCGGACGGGCAACACGTCAATCAACTCGTCTTCATTTGAGCCACGCTGCAACACCATTTATGTGATCAGATTTGCCCACCTAGAAGATTTTCTGGGAGGTTGTCACTTTTAGGGCCTTGGTTGCCCCATAAAGAAATGCCTTATGCGGACGGGCAACATGACAATCAACTCGTCTTCATTTGTGCCACCCTACAGCACCATTTATTTGATCAGATTTGCCCATCTTCTTTCTGGGAGGTTTTCACTTTTAGGGACTTGGTTGCCCCATAAGGAAAGGCATTATGTGGACGGGCAACATGTCATTCAATTCGTCTTCATTTGTGCTACCATACAGCACCATTTATTTGATCACATTTGCCCATCTAGAAGGTTTTCTGGGAGGTTGTCACTTTTAGGGCCTTGGTTGCCCCATAAAGAAAGTCCTTATGCGGACGGGCAACATATCAATCAACTCGTCTTCATTTGTGCCTCCCTACAGCACCATTTATTTGATCAGATTTGCCCATCAAGAAGGTTTTCTGGGAGGTAGTCACTTCTAGGGCCTAGGTTGCCCCATAAAGAAAGGCCTTATGTGGACGGGCAACTTGTCAATCAACTCGTCTTCATTTGAGCCACGCTACAGCACCATTTATTTGATCAGATTTGCCCATCTAGAAGGTTTTCTGGGAGGTTGTCACGTATAGGGCCTTGGATGCGCCATAAAGAAAGGCCTTATGCGGACGGGCAACATGTCAATCAACTCGTCTCCATTTGTGCCCCCCTACAGCACCATTTATTCGATCAGATTTGCCCATCTAGAAGGTTTTCTGGAAGATTGTCATTTTCAGGGCCTTGGTTGTCCCATAAAGAAAGGCCTTATGTGGACGGGCAACATGTCAATCAACTAGTTTTTATTTCTGCCACCCTCCAGCACCATTTATTTGATCAGATTTGCCCATCTAAAAGGTTTTCTGAGAGGTTGTCACTTTTAGGGCAATGGTTGCCCCATAAAGAAAGGCCTTATGCAGACGAGCAACATGTCAATCAACTCGTCTTCATTTGTGCAACGCTACAGCCCCATTTATTTGATCAGATTTGCCCATCTAGAAGGTTTTCTGAGAGGTTGTCACGTTTAGGGACTTGGTTGCCCCATAAACAAAGGCTTTATGAGGACGGGCAACATGTCAATCAACTCATCTTCAGTTGTGCCACCATACAGCACCATTTATTTGATCAGATTTGCCCATCTAGAAGGTTTTCTAGGAGGTTGTCACTTTTTGGGCCTTGGTTGCCGCAAAAAGAAAGGCCTAATGTGTACGGGCAACATGTCAATCAACTCGTCTTTATTTGTGTCACCCTACAGCACCATTTATTTGACCAGATTTGCCCATCTAGAAGGTTTTCTAGGAGGTTGTCACTTTTAGGGCCTTGGTTGCCTCATAAAGAAAGGCGTTATGCGGACAGGCAACATGTCAATCAACTCGTCTTCATTTGTGCCACCCTACAGCACCATTTATTTGATCAGATTTGCCCATCTAGAAGGTTTTCTGGGAGGTTGTGACTTTTAGGGCCTTGGTTGCCCCATAAAGAAAGGCCTTAAGAGGACGGGCAACATGTCAATCAACTCGCCTTCATTTGTGCCCCTCTACAGTACCATTTATTTGATCAGACTTGCCCATCTAGAAGGTTTTCTTGGAGGTTGTCACTTTTAGGGCCTTGGTTGCTCCATAAAGAAAGGCCTTATGCGGACGGGCAACATGTCAATGAACTCGTCTTCATTTGAGCCACGCTGCAAAACCATTTATTTGATCAGATTTGCCCATTTAGAAGATTTTCTGGAAGGTTGTCACATTTAGGGCCTTGGTTGCACCATAAAGAAAGGCCTTATGCGGACGGGCAACATGACAATCAACTCGTCTTCATTTGTGTCACCCAACAGCACCATTTATTTGATCAGATTTGCCAATCTTCTTTCCGGGAGGTTGTCACTTTTATGGCCTTGGCTGCCCCATAAAGAAAGGCTTTATGTGGACGGGCAACATGTCGATCAACTCACCTTCATTTGTGCCACCCTAAGGCACCATTTATTTGATCAGAATTGCCCATCTTGAAGGTTTTCTGGGAGGTTGTCACTTTTAGGGCATTGGTTGCCCCATAAAGAAAGGCAACAGGCGAATCAACTCGTCTTCATTTTTGCCACCCTACTGCACCATTTATTTGATCAGATTTGCCCATCAACAAGTTTTTCTGGGAGGTTGTCACTTTTAGGGGCTTGGTTGCCCCATAAAGAAAGGCCTTATATGGATAGACAACATGTGAATCAAGTTGTCTTCATTTGTGCCACCCTACAGCACCATTTAATTGATCAGATTTGCTTATCTGGAAGGTTTTCTGGTAAGTTGTCACTTTTAGGGCCTTGGTTGCCCCATAAAGAAAGGCCTTATGCAGACAGGCAACATGTCAATCAACTCGTCTTCATGTGTGCCACCCTACAGCACCATTTTTTAGATCAGATTTGCCCATCTAGAGGGTTTTCTGGGAAGTTGTCACTTTTATGGCCTTGATTGCCACAAGAAGAAATGCCTTATGTGGACGGGCAACATGTCAATCAACTCGTCTTTATTTGAGCCACCCTACAGCACCATTTATTTGAAGAGATTTGCCCATCTAGAAGGTTTCCTGGGAGGTTGTCACTTTTAAGGCCTTGGTTGCCCCTTAAAGAAAAGCCTTATGCAGGCGGGCAACATGTCAATCAACTCGTCTTCATTTGTGCCACGCTACAGCACCATTTATTTGATCAGATTTGCCCATCTAGAAGGTGTTCTGGGAGGTTGTCACTGTTTTGGCCTTGGCTGCCCCATAAAGAAAGGCTTTATGTGGACGGGCAACATGTCAATCAACTCGCCTTCATTTGTGCCACCCTACAGCACCATTTATTTGATCAGATTTGCCCATCTAGAAGGTTTTCTGGGAGGTTGTCACTTTTAGGGCCTTGGTTGCCCCATAAAGAAAGTCCTTATGCGGATGGGCAACATGTCAATCAACTCGTCTTCATTTGTGCCTCCCTACAGCACCGTTTATTTGATCAGATTTGCCCATCTAGAAGGTTTTCTGGAAGGTTGACACTTTAGGGCCTAGGTTGCCCAATGAAGAAAGGCTTTATGTGGGTGGGCAACATGTCAATCAATTCGTCTTCATTTGTGTCACCCTACAGCCCCATTTATTTGATCAGATTTGCCCATCTAGAAGGTTTTCTGGGGGTTGTCACATTTAGGGCCTTGGTTGCCCCATAAACAAAGGCCTTATGTGGACGGGCACCATGTCAATCTACTCGTCTTCATTTGTGCCACCCTACAGCCCCATTTATTTAATCAGATTTGCCCATGTAGAAGGTTTTCTGGAAGGTTGTTACTTCTAGGGCCTTGGTTGGCCCAAAAAGAAAGGTCTTATGTAGACGGGCAACACGTCAATCAACTCGACTTCATGTGTGCCACCCTACAGCACCATTTAATTGATCAGATTTGCTTATCTGGAAGGTTTTCTGGTAAGTTGTCACTTTTAGGGCCTTGGTTGCCCCATAAAGAAAGGCCTTATGCAGACAGGCAACATGTCAATCAACTCGTCTTCATGTGTGCCACCCTACAGCACCATTTTTTAGATCAGATTTGCCCATCTAGAGGGTTTTCTGGGAAGTTGTCACTTTTATGGCCTTGATTGCCACAAGAAGAAATGCCTTATGCGGACGGGCAACATGACAATCAACTCGTCTTCATTTGTGCCACCCTACAGCACCATTTATTTGATCAGATTTGCCCATCTTCTTCCTGGGAGGTTTTCACTTTTAGGGACTTGGTTGCCCCATAAGGAAAGGCATTATGTGGACGGGCAACATGTCATTCAATTCGTCTTCATTTGTGCTACCATACAGCACCATTTATTTGATCACATTTGCCCATCTAGAAGGTTTTCTGGGAGGTTGTCACTTTTAGGGCCTTGGTTGCCCCATAAAGAAAGTCCTTATGCGGACGGGCAACATATCAATCAACTCGTCTTCATTTGTGCCTCCCTACAGCATCATTTATTTGATCAGATTTGCCCATCAAGAAGGTTTTCTGGGAGGTAGTCACTTCTAGGGCCTAGGTTGCCCCATAAAGAAAGGCCTTATGTGGACGGGCAACTTGTCAATCAACTCGTCTTCATTTGAGCCACGCTACAGCACCATTTATTTGATCAGATTTGCCCATCTAGAAGGTTTTCTGGGAGGTTGTCACGTATAGGGCCTTGGATGCGCCATAAAGAAAGGCCTTATGCGGACGGGCAACATGTCAATCAACTCGTCTCCATTTGTGCCCCCCTACAGCACAATTTATTCGATCAGATTTGCCCATCTAGAAGGTTTTCTGGAAGATTGTCATTTTCAGGGCCTTGGTTGTCCCATAAAGAAAGGCCTTATGTGGACGGGCAACATGTCAATCAACTAGTTTTTATTTCTGCCACCCTCCAGCACCATTTATTTGATCAGATTTGCCCATCTAAAAGGTTTTCTGAGAGGTTGTCACCTTTAGGGCAATGGTTGCCCCATAAAGAAAGGCCTTATGTAGACGAGCAACATGTCAATCAACTCGTCTTCATTTGTGCAACGCTACAGCCCCATTTATTTGATCAGATTTGCCCATCTAGAAGGTTTTCTGAGAGGTTGTCACGTTTAGGGACTTGGTTGCCCCATAAACAAAGGCCTTATGAGGACGGGCAACATGTCAATCAACTCATCTTCAGTTGTGCCACCATACAGCACCATTTATTTGATCAGATTTGCCCATCTAGAAGGTTTTCTAGGAGGTTGTCACTTTTAGGGCCTTGGTTGCCGCAAAAAGAAAGGCCTAATGTGTACGGGCAACATGTCAATCAACTCGTCTTTATTTGTGTCACCCTACAGCACCATTTATTTGACCAGATTTGCCCATCTAGAAGGTTTTCTAGGAGGTTGTCACTTTTAGGGCCTTGGTTGCCTCATAAAGAAAGGCGTTATGCGGACAGGCAACATGTCAATCAACTCGTCTTCATTTGTGCCACCCTACAGCACCATTTATTTGATCAGATTTGCCCATCTAGAAGGTTTTCTGGGAGGTTGTGACTTTTAGGGCCTTGGTTGCCCCATAAAGAAAGGCCTTAAGAGGACGGGCAACATGTCAATCAACTCGCCTTCATTTGTGCCACTCTACAGTACCATTTATTTGATCAGACTTGCCCATCTAGAAGGTGTTCTTGGAGGTTGTCACTTTTAGGGCCTTGGTTGCTCCATAAGGAAAGGCCTTATGCGGACGGGCAACATGTCAATGAACTCGTCTTCATTTGAGCCACGCTGCAAAACCATTTATTTGATCAGATTTGCCCATTTAGAAGATTTTCTGGAAGGTTGTCACATTTAGGGCCTTGGTTGCACCATAAAGAAAGGCCTTATGCGGACGGGCAACATGGCAATCAACTCGTCTTCATTTGTGTCACCCAACAGCACCATTTATTTGATCAGATTTGCCAATCTTCTTTCCGGGAGGTTGTCACTTTTATGGCCTTGGCTGCCCCATAAAGAAAGGCTTTATGTGGACGGGCAACATGTCGATCAACTCACCTTCATTTGTGCCACCCTAAGGCACCATTTATTTGATCAGAATTGCCCATCTTGAAGGTTTTCTGGGAGGTTGTCACTTTTAGGGCATTGGTTGCCCCATAAAGAAAGGCAACAGGCGAATCAACTCGTCTTCATTTTTGCCACCCTACTGCACCATTTATTTGATCAGATTTGCCCATCAACAAGTTTTTCTGGGAGGTTGTCACTTTTAGGGGCTTGGTTGCCCCATAAAGAAAGGCCTTATATGGATAGACAACATGTGAATTAAGTTGTCTTCATTTGTGCCACCCTACAGCACCATTTAATTGATCAGATTTGCTTATCTGGAAGGTTTTCTGGTAAGTTGTCACTTTTAGGGCCTTGGTTGCCCCATAAAGAAAGGCCTTATGCAGACAGGCAACATGTCAATCAACTCGTCTTCATGTGTGCCACCCTACAGCACCATTTTTTAGATCAGATTTGCCCATCTAGAGGGTTTTCTGGGAAGTTGTCACTTTTATGGCCTTGATTGCCACAAGAAGAAATGCCTTATGTGGACGGGCAACATGTCAATCAACTCGTCTTTATTTGAGCCACCCTACAGCACCATTTATTTGAAGAGATTTGCCCATCTAGAAGGTTTCCTGGGAGGTTGTCACTTTTAAGGCCTTGGTTGCCCCTTAAAGAAAAGCCTTATGCAGGCGGGCAACATGTCAATCAACTCGTCTTCATTTGTGCCACGCTACAGCACCATTTATTTGATCAGATTTGCCCATCTAGAAGGTGTTCTGGGAGGTTGTCACTGTTTTGGCCTTGGCTGCCCCATAAAGAAAGGCTTTATGTGGACGGGCAACATGTCAATCAACTCGCCTTCATTTGTGCCACCCTACAGCACCATTTATTTGATCAGATTTGCCCATCTAGAAGGTTTTCTGGGAGGTTGTCACTTTTAGGGCCTTGGTTGCCCCATAAAGAAAGTCCTTATGCGGATGGGCAACATGTCAATCAACTCGTCTTCATTTGTGCCTCCCTACAGCACCGTTTATTTGATCAGATTTGCCCATCTAGAAGGTTTTCTGGAAGGTTGACACTTTAGGGCCTAGGTTGCCCAATGAAGAAAGGCTTTATGTGGGTGGGCAACATGTCAATCAATTCGTCTTCATTTGTGTCACCCTACAGCCCCATTTATTTGATCAGATTTGCCCATCTAGAAGGTTTTCTGGGGGTTGTCACATTTAGGGCCTTGGTTGCCCCATAAACAAAGGCCTTATGTGGACGGGCACCATGTCAATCTACTCGTCTTCATTTGTGCCACCCTACAGCCCCATTTATTTAATCAGATTTGCCCATGTAGAAGGTTTTCTGGAAAGTTGTTACTTCTAGGGCCTTGGTTGGCCCAAAAAGAAAGGTCTTATGTAGACGGGCAACACGTCAATCAACTCGACTTCATGTGTGCCACCCTACAGCGCCATTTATTTGATCAGATTTGCCCATCTAGAAGATTTTCCAGGAGGTTGTCACTTTCAGGGCCTTGGTCGCCCCATAAAGAAAGGCGTAATGTGCACAGGCAACATGTCAATCAACTCGTCTTCATTTGTGCCACCCTACAGCACTATTTATTTGATCAAGAAGGTTTTCTGTGAGGTTGTAACTTATAGGGCCTTGGTTGCCCCATAAAGAAAGGCCTTAAGTGGACAGGCAACATGTCAATCAACTCGTCTTCATTTGAGCCACCCTACACCACCATTTATTTGATCAGATTTGCCCATCCAAAAGGTTTTCTGAGAGGTTGTCACCTTTAGGGCATTGGTTGCCCCATAAAGAAAGGCCTTATGAAGATGGGCAACATGTCAATCAACTCGTCTTCATTTGTGCCACGCTACAGCCCCATTTATTTGATCAGATTTGCACATCTAGAAGGTTTTCTGGGAGGTTGTCACTTTTAGGGCCTTGGTTGCCCCATAACGAGAGGCCTTAAGTGGACAGGCAACATGTCAGTCAACTCGACTTCATTTGAGCCACCCCACAGCACCATTTATTTGATCAGATTTGCCCATCTAGAAGGGTTTCTGGGAGGTTGTCACTTTTAGGGCCTTGGTTGCCCCATAACGAGAGGCCTTAAGTGGACAGGCAACATGTCAGTCAACTCGACTTCATTTGAGCCACCCCACAGCACCATTTATTTGATCAGATTTGCCCATCTAGAAGGTTTTCTGGGCGGTTGTTAATTTCAGGGCCTTGGTTGCCGCAAAAAGATAGGCCTAATGTGGACGGGCAACATGTCAATCAACTCGTCTTCATTTGTGCCACTCTACAGCACCATTTATTTGACCAGATTTGCCCATCTAGAAGGTTTTCTAGGAGGTTGTAACTTTTAGGGCCTTGGTTTCCCCATAAAGAAAGGCGTTATGCGGACAGGCAACATGTCAATCAACTCGCCTTCATTTGTGCCACCCTACAGCACCATTTATTTGATCAGATTTGCCCATCTAGAAGGTTTTCTTGGAGGTTGTCACTTTTAGGGCCTTGGTTGCCCCTTAAAGAAAGGCCTTAAGTGGACGGGCAACATGTCGATCAACTCGTCTTCATTTGTGCCACTCTACAGTACCATTTATTTGATCAGATTTGCCCATCTAGAAGGGTTTCTGGGAGGTTGTCACTTTTAGGGCCTTGGTTGCCCCATAAAGAAAGGCCTTATGCGGACGGGCAACACGTCAATCAACTCGTCTTCATTTGAGCCACGCTGCAACACCATTTATGTGATCAGATTTGCCCACCTAGAAGATTTTCTGGGAGGTTGTCACTTTTAGGGCCTTGGTTGCCCCATAAAGAAATGCCTTATGCGGACGGGCAACATGACAATCAACTCGTCTTCATTTGTGCCACCCTACAGCACCATTTATTTGATCAGATTTGCCCATCTTCTTTCTGGGAGGTTTTCACTTTTAGGGACTTGGTTGCCCCATAAGGAAAGGCATTATGTGGACGGGCAACATGTCATTCAATTCGTCTTCATTTGTGCTACCATACAGCACCATTTATTTGATCACATTTGCCCATCTAGAAGGTTTTCAGGAAGGTTGTCACTTTTAGGGCCTTGGTTGCCCCATAAAGAAAGTCCTTATGCGGACGGGCAACATATCAATCAACTCGTCTTCATTTGTGCCTCCCTACAGCACCATTTATTTGATCAGATTTGCCCATCGAGAAGGTTTTCTGGGAGGTAGTCACTTCTAGGGCCTAGGTTGCCCCATAAAGAAAGGCCTTATGTGGACGGGCAACTTGTCAATCAACTCGTCTTCATTTGAGCCACGCTACAGCACCATTTATTTGATCAGATTTGCCCATCTAGAAGGTTTTCTGGGAGGTTGTCACGTATAGGGCCTTGGATGCGCCATAAAGAAAGGCCTTATGCGGACGGGCAACATGTCAATCAACTCGTCTCCATTTGTGCCCCCCTACAGCACCATTTATTCGATCAGATTTGCCCATCTAGAAGGTTTTCTGGAAGATTGTCATTTTCAGGGCCTTGGTTGTCCCATAAAGAAAGGCCTTATGTGGACGGGCAACATGTCAATCAACTAGTTTTTATTTCTGCCACCCTCCAGCACCATTTATTTGATCAGATTTGCCCATCTAGAGGGTTTTCTGGGAGGATGTCGCGTTTAGGGCTTTGGTTGCCCAATAAAGAAAGGCCTTTTGCGGATGGGCAACATGTCAATCAACTGGTCTTCATTTGTGCCACCCTACAGCACCATTTATTTGATCAGATTTGCCCGTCTAGAGGGTTTTCTGGGAGGTTGTCACTTTTAGGGCCTTGGTTTTACCACAAATAAGTCCTTATGTGGACGGGCAACATGTCAATCAATTCGTCTTCATTTGTGTCACCCTACAGCACCATTTATTTGATCAGATTTGCCCATCTGGAAGGTTTTCTAGGGGGTTGCCACATTTAGGGCCTTGGTTGCCCCATGAAGAAAGGCCTTATGTGGACGGGCAACATGTCAATCAACTCGTCTTCATTTGTACCACCCTACAGCACCATTTATTTGATCAGATTTGCCCATCTAGAAGGTTTTCTGGGAGGTTGTAACTTTTAAGACCTTGGTTGACCCATAAAGAAAGGCATTAAGTGGACAGGCAACATGTCAATCAACTCGTCTTCATTTGAGCCACCCTACAGCACCATTTATTTGATCAGATTTGCCCATCTAGAAGGTTTTTTGGGAGGTTGTCTCTTTTAGGGCCTTGGTTGCCCCATAAAGAAAGTACTTATGCAGACGGGCAACATGTCAATCAAGTCGTCTTTATTTGTGCCACGCTACAGCCCCATTTATTTGATCAGATTTGCCCATCTAGAAGGTTTTCTGGGAGGTTGTCACGTTTAGGGCCTTGCTTGCCCCATAAAGATAGGCCTTATGTGGACGGGCAACATGTCAATCAACTCGTCTTCATTTGTGCGACCCTACAGCACCTTTATTTTATCAGATTTGCCCATCTAGAAGGTTTTCTGTTAGGTTGTCACTTTTAGGGCCATGGTTGCCGCAAAAAGAAAGGCCTAGTGTGGACGGGCAACATGCCAATCGACTCGTCTTCATTTTTGCAACCCTGCACCACCATTTATTTGACCTGATATGCTCATCTAGAAGGTTTTCTAGGATGTTTTCACTTTTAGGGCCTTGGTTGCCACATAAAGAAAGGCGTTATGCGGGCATGCAACATGTCAATCAACTCGTCTGCTTTTGTGCCACCCTACAGCACCATTTATTTGATCAGATTTGCCCATCTAGACCGTTTTCTGGGAGGATGTCACTTTTAGGGCTTTGGTTGCCCCATAAAGAAAGGCCTTTTGCGGACGGGCAACATGTCAATCAACTCGACTTCATTTGTGCCACCCTACAGCACCAATTATTCGATCAGATTTGCCGATCTAGAAGGTTTTCTGTGAGGTTGTCACTTTTAGGGCCTAGGTTGCCCCATAAAGAAAGGCCGTATGTGGACGGGCAACATGTCAATCAATTCGTCTTCATTTGTGACACCCTAGAGCCCCATTTATTTGATGAGATTTGCCCATCTAGACAGTTTTCTGGGGGTTGTCACATTTAGGGCCTTGGTTACCCCATAAAAAAAGGCCTTATGCAGACGAGCAAATTGTCAATCAACTCGTGATCATTTGTGCCACGCTACAGCACCATTTATTTGATCAGATTTGCCCGTGTAGAAGGTTTTCTGGGAGTTTGTCACTTTTAGGGCCTTGGTTGCCCCATAATGAAAGGCCTTAAGTGGTCGGGAAACATGTCAATCAACTCGTCTTCATTTGTGTCGCGCTACAGCGCCATTTATTTGATCAGATTTGCCGTTGTAGAAGATTTTCTGGGAGGTTGTCACTTTTAGGGCCTTGGTTGTCTCTTAAAGAAAGGCCTTATGCGGATCAGAAACATATCAATCAACTCGTCTTCATATGTGTCACCCTACAGCACCATTTATTTGACCAGATTTGTCCATCTAGAAGGTTTTCTAGGTGGTTGTCACTTTTAGGGCCTTGGATGCCTCATAAAGAAAGGCGTTATGCGGACAGGCAACATGTCAATCAACTCGTCTTCATTTGTGCCACCCTACAGCAGCATTTATTTGATCAGATTTGCCCATCTAGAAGGTTTTCTAGGAGGTTGTCACTTTTAGGGCCTTGGTTGCCGCAAAAAGAAAGGCCTAATGTGTACGGGCAACATGTCAATCAACTCGTCTTCATTTGTGTAACCCTACAGCACCATTTATTTGACCAGATTTGTCCATCTAGAAGGTTTTCTAGGTGGTTGTCACTTTTAGGGCCTTGGATGCCTCATAAAGAAAGGCGTTATGCGGACAGGCAACATGTCAATCAACTCGTCTTCATTTGTGCCACCCTACAGCAGCATTTATTTGATCAGATTTGCCCATCTAGAAGGTTTTCTGGAAGGTTGTGACTTTTAGGGCCTTGGTTGCCCCATAAAGAAAGGCCTTAAGAGGACGGGCAGCATGTCAATCAACTCGCCTTCATTTGTGCCACTCTACAGCACCATTTATTTGATCAGACTTGCCCATCTAGAAGGTTTTCTTGGAGGTTGTCACTTTTAGGGCCTTGGTTGCCCCATAAAGAAAGGCCTTATGCGGACGGGCAACATGTCAATCAACTCGTCTTCATTTGAGCCACGCTGCAAAACCATTTATTTGATCAGATTTGCCCATTTAGAAGATTTTCTGGAAGGTTGTCACATTTAGGGCCTTGGTTGCACTATAAAGAGAGGCCTTATGCGGACGGGCAACATGACAATCAACTCGTCTTCATTTGTGCCACCCTACAGCGCCATTTATTTGATCAGATTTGCCCATCTAGAAGATTTTCTAGGAGGTTGTCACTTTCAGGGCCTTGGTCGCCCCATAAAGGAAGGCGTTATGCGCACAGGCAACACGTCAATCAACTCGTCTTCATTTGTGCCACCCTACAGCACCATTTATTTAATCATATTTGCCCATCAAGAAGGTTTTCTGGGACGTTGTCACTTTTAGGGCCTTGGTTGCCCCATAAAGAAAGACCTTAAGTGGACGGCAACCTGTCAATCAACTCGTCTTCATTTGTGCCACCCTACAGCACCATTTATTTGATCAGATTTGCCCATCTAGAAGGTTTTCTGGAAGGTTGTCACTTTTAGGGCCTTGGTTGCCCCATAAAGAAAGGCCTTACGCAGACGGGCAACATGTCAATCAACTCGTCTTCATTTGTGCCACCCTACAGCACCATTTATTTGATCAGATTTGCCCATCTAGAACGTTTTTTGGAGGTTGTCACTTTTAGGGCCTTGGTTGCCTCATAAAGAAAGGCGTTTTGCGGACGGGCAACATGTCAATTAACTCGACTTCATTTGTGCCACCCTACAGCACCAATTATTCGATCAGATTTGCCCATCTAGAAGGTTTTCTGGGAGGTTGTCACTTTTAGGGCCTAGGTTGCCCGATAAAGAAAGGCTGTATGTGGACGGGCAACACGTCAGTCAATTTGTCTTCATTTGTGTCACCCTTCAGCACCATTTATTTGATCAGATTTGCCCATCTAGAAGGTTTCCAGGGAGGTTGTCACTTTTAGGTCCTTGGTTGCACAAAAAAGAAAGGCCTTATGTGGACGGGCAAAATGTCAATCAACTCGTCTTCATTCGTGCCACCCTACAGCGCCATTTATTTGATCAGATTTCTCTAGGAGGTTGTCACTTTCAGCGCCTTGGTCGCCCCATAAAGAAAGGCGTTATGCGCACAGGCAACTTGTCAATCAACTCGTCTTCATTTGTGCCACCCTGCAGCACCATTTATTTGATCAGATTTGTCCATCTAGAAGGTTTTATGGGAGGTTGTCACTTTCAGGGCCTAGGTTGCCCCATAAAGAAAGGCCTTATGTGGACGGGCAACTTGTCAATCAACTCGTCTTCATTTGTGCCACCCTACAGCACCATTTATTTGATCAGATTTGTCCATCTAGACGGTTTTATGGGAGGTTGTCACTTTCAGGGCCTTGGTTGCCCCTTAAAGAAAAGCCTTATGCAGGCGGGCAAAATGTCAATCAACTCATCTTCATTTGTGCCACGCTACAGCACCCTTTATTTGATCAGATTTGCCCATCTAGAAGGTATTCTGGGAGGTTGTCACGTTTAGGGCCTTGGTTGCCCCATAAAGAAAGGCCTTATGCTGATGGGCAACAAGTCAAACAACTCGTCTTCATTTGTGCCACCCTACAGCATCATTTATTTGATGAGTTTTGCCCATCTAGAAGGTTTTCTGGGAGGTTGTCACTTTTAGGGCCTTGGCTGTCCCATAGAGAAAGGCCTTATGCAAACGGGCAACACGTCAATCAACTAGTCTTCATTTGTGTCACCCTCCAGCACCATTTATTTGATCAGATTTGCCCATCTAGAAGGTTTTCAGGGAGGTTGTCACTTTTAGGGCCTTGGTTGCCCCAAAAAGAAAGGCCTTATGAAGACGGGCAACATGTCAATCAACTCGTCTTCATTTGTGCCACCCTACAGCGCCATTTATTTGATCAGATTTGCCCATCTAGAAGATTTTCTAGGAAATTGTCACGTTTAGGTCCTTGGTTGCCCCATAAAGAAAGGCGTTTTGAGGACGGGCAGCATGTCAATCAACTAGTCTTCATTTGTGCCACCCTACAACACCATTTATTTGATCAGATTTGCCCATCAGGAAGGTTTTCTGGGAGGTTGTAACTTTTAGGGCCTTGGTTGCCCCATAAAGAAAGGCCTTAAGTGGACAGGCAACACGTCAATCAACTCGTCTTCATTTGAGCCACCCTACAGCACCATTTATTTGATCAGATTTGCTCATCTAGAAGGTTTTCTGGGAGGTTGTCTCATTTAGGGCCTTGGTTGCTCCATAAAGAAAGTACTTGTGCAGACGGGCAACATGTCAATCAAGTCGCCTTCATTTGTGCCACGCTACAGCCCCATTTATTTGATCAGATTTGCCCATCCAGAAGGTTTTCTGGGAGGTTGTCACGTTTAGGGCCTTGGTTGCCCCATAAAGAAAGGCCTTATGCGGACGGGCAACATGTCAATGAACTCGTCTTCATTTGTGCCACCCTACTGCACCTTTATTTTATCAGATTTGCCCATCTAGAAGGTTTTCTGGTAGGTTGTCACTTTTAGGGCCTAGGTTGCCCCATAAAGAAAGGCCGTATGTGGACGGGCAACATGTCAATCAACTCGTCTTCATTTGTGCCACCCTACAGCCCCATTTATTTGATGAGATTTGCCCATCTAGACAGTTTTCTGGGGGTTGTCACATTTAGGGCCTTGGTTACCCCATAAAGAAAGGCCTTATGCAGACGAGCAAATTGTCAATCAACTCGTCATCATTTGCGGCACGCTACAGCACCATTTATTTGATCAGATTTGCCCATGTGGAAGGTTTTCTGGGAGGTTGTCACTTTTAGGGCCTTGGTTGCCCCATAATGAAAGGCCTTAAGTGGTCGGGAAACAGGTCAATCAACTCGTCTTCATTTGTGCCACCCTACAGCACCATTTATTTGATCAGATTTGCCCATGTAGAAGGTTTTCTGGGAGGTTGTCACTTTTAGGGACTTGGTTGTCTATTAAAGAAAGGCCTTATGCGGATCAGCAACATGTCAATCAACTCGTCTTCATATGTGTCACCCTACAGCACCATTTATTTGATCAGATTTGCCCATCTCGAAGGTTTTCTGGGAGCTTGTCACTGTTATGGCCTTGGCTGCCCCATAAAGAAATGCCTTATGTGGACAGGCAACATGTGAATCAACTCGTCTTCATTTGTGCCACCCTACAGCACCATTTATTTGAACAGATTTGCCCATCTAAAAGGTTTTCTGGGAGGTTGTAACTTTTAGGGCCTTGGTTGCCCCATAAAGAAATGCCTTATGTGGACAGGCAGCATGTCAATCAACTCGTCTTCATTTGAGCCACCCTATAGCACCATTTATTTGATCAGATTTGCCCATCTAAAAGGTTTTCTGAGAGGTTGTCACTTTTAGGGCAATGGTTGCCCCATAAAGAAAGGCCTTATGCAGACGAGCAACATGTCAATCAACTCGTCTTTATTTGTGCAACGCTACAGCCCCATTTATTTGATCAGATTTGCCCATCTAGAAGGTTTTCTGAGAGGTTGTCACGTTTAGGGACTTGGTTGCCCCATAAATAAAGGCCTTATGCGGACGGGCAACATGTCAATCAACTCATATTCATTTGTGCCACCATACAGCACCATTTATTTGATCAGATTTGCCCATCTAGAAGGTTTTCTAGGAGGTTGTCACTTTTAGGGCCTTGGTTGCCGCAAAAAGAAAGGCCTAATGTGTACGGGCAACATGTCAATCAACTCGTCTTTATTTGTGTCACCCTACAGCACCATTTATTTGACCAGATTTGCCCATCTAGAAGGTTTCCTGGGAGGTTGTGACTTTTAGGGGCCTTGGTTGCTTCATAAAGAAAGGCCTTAAGAGGACGGGCAGCATGTCAATAAACTCGCCTTCATTTGTGCCACTCTACCGTACCATTTGTTTGATCAGACTTGCCCATCTAGAAGGTTTTCTTGGAGGTTGTCACTTTTAGGGCCTTGGTTGCCCCATAAAGAAAGGCCTTATGCGGACGGGCAACATGTCAATCAACTCGTCTTCATTTGAGCCACGCTGCAAAACCATTTATTTGATCAGATTTGCCCATTTAGAAGATTTTCTGGAAGGTAGTCACATTTAGGGCCTTGGTTGCACTATAAAGAGAGGCCTTATGTGGACGGGCAACATGACAATCAACTCGTCTTCATTTGTGCCACCCTACAGCGCCATTTATTTGATCAGATTTGCCCATCTAGAAGATTTTCTAGGAGGTTGTCACTTTCAGGGCCTTGGTCGCCCCGAAAAGGAAGGCGTTATGCGCACAGGCAACACGTCAATCAACTCGTCTTCATTTGTGCCACCCTACAGCACCATTTATTTAATCATATTTGCCCATCAAGAAGGTTTTCTGGGACGTTGTCACTTTTAGGGCCTTGGTTGCCCCATAAAGAAAGACCTTAAGTGGACGGCAACCTGTCAATCAACTCGTCTTCATTTGTGCCACCCTACAGCACCATTTATTTGATCAGATTTGCCCATCTAGAAGGTTTTCTGGAAGGTTGCCACTTTTAGGGCCTTGGTTGCCCCATAAAGAAAGGCCTTACGCAGACGGGCAACATGTCAATCAACTCGTCTTCATTTGTGCCACCCTACAACACCATTTATTTGATCAGATTTGCCCATCTAGAACGTTTTTTGGAGGTTGTCACTTTTAGGGCCTTGGTTGCCTCATAAAGAAAGGCGTTTTGCGGACGGGCAACATGTCAATTAACTCGACTTCATTTGTGCCACCCTACAGCACCAATTATTCGATCAGATTTGCCCATCTAGAAGGTTTTCTGGGAGGTTGTCACTTTTAGGGCCTAGGTTGCCCGTTAAAGAAAGGCTGTATGTGGACGGGCAACACGTCAATCAATTCGTCTTCATTTGTGTCACCCTTCAGCACCATTTATTTGATCAGATTTGCCCATCTAGAAGGTTTCCAGGGAGGTTGTCACTTTTAGGTCCTTGGTTGCACAAAAAAGAAAGGCCTTATGTGGACGGGCAAAATGTCAATCAACTCGTCTTCATTCGTGCCACCCTACAGCGCCATTTATTTGATCAGATTTCTCTAGGAGGTTGTCACTTTCAGCGCCTTGGTCGCCCCATAAAGAAAGGCGTTATGCGCACAGGCAACTTGTCAATCAACTCGTCTTCATTTGTGCCACCCTGCAGCACCATTTATTTGATCAGATTTGTCCATCTAGAAGGTTTTATGGGAGGTTGTCACTTTCAGGGCCTAGGTTGCCCCATAAAGAAAGGCCTAATGTGTACGGGCAACATGTCAATCAACTCGTCTTTATTTGTGTCACCCTACAGCACCATTTATTTGATCAGATTTGCCCATCTAGAAGGTTTTCTGGGAGGTTGTGACTTTTAGGGCCTTGGTTGCCCCATAAAGAAAGGCCTTAAGAGGACGGGCAACATGTCAATCAACTCGCCTTCATTTGTGCCACTCTACAGTACCATTTATTTGATCAGACTTGCCCATCTAGAAGGTTTTCTTGGAGGTTGTCACTTTTAGGGCCTTGGTTGCCCCATAAAGAAAGGCCTTATGCGGACGGGCAACATGTCAATCAACTCGTCTTCATTTGAGCCACGCTGCAAAACCATTTATTTGATCAGATTTGCCCATTCAGAAGATTTTCTGGAAGGTTGTCACATTTAGGGCCTTGGTTGCACCATAAAGAAAGGCCCTATGCGGACGGGCAACATGACAATCAACTCGTCTTCATTTGTGTCACCCAACAGCACCATTTATTTGATCAGATTTGCCAATCTTCTTTCCGGGAGGTTGTCACTTTTATGGCCTTGGCTGCCCCATAAAGAAAGGCTTTATGTGGACGGGCAACATGTCGATCAACTCACCTTCATTTGTGCCACCCTAAGGCACCATTTATTTGATCAGAATTGCCCATCTTGAAGGTTTTCTGGGAGGTTGTCACTTTTAGGGCATTGGTTGCCCCATAAAGAAAGGCAACAGGCGAATCAACTCGTCTTCATTTTTGCCACCCTACTGCACCATTTATTTGATCAGATTTGCCCATCAACAAGTTTTTCTGGGAGGTTGTCACTTTTAGGGGCTTGGTTGCCCCATAAAGAAAGGCCTTATATGGATAGACAACATGTCAATCAAGTTGTCTTCATTTGTGCCACCCTACAGCACCATTTAATTGATCAGATTTGCTCATCTGGAAGGTTTTCTGGTAAGTTGTCACTTTTAGGGCCTTGGTTGCCCCATAAAGAAAGGCCTTATGCAGACAGGCAACATGTCAATCAACTCGTCTTCATGTGTGCCACCCTACAGCACCATTTTTTAGATCAGATTTGCCCATCTAGAGGGTTTTCTGGGAAGTTGTCACTTTTATGGCCTTGATTGCCACAAGAAGAAATGCCTTATGTGGACGGGCAACATGTCAATCAACTCGTCTTCACTTGTGCCACCCTACAGCACCATTTATTTGACCAGATTTGCCCATCTAGAAGGTTTTCTGGAAGGTTTTCACTTTTAGGGCCTTGGTTGCCCCATAAAGAAAGGCCTTATGTGGATGGGCAACATGTCAATCAACTCGTCTTTATTTGAGCCACCCTACAGCACCATTTATTTGAAGAGATTTGCCCATCTAGAAGGTTTCCTGGGAGGTTGTCACTTTAAGGCCTTGGTTGCCCCTTAAAGAAAAGCCTTATGCAGGCGGGCAACATGTCAATCAACTCGTCTTCATTTGTGCCACGCTACAGCACCATTTATTTGATCAGATTTGCCCATCTAGAAGGTGTTCTGGGAGGTTGTCACTGTTTTGGCCTTGGCTGCCCCATAAAGAAAGGCTTTATGTGGACGGGCAACATGTCAATCGACTCGCCTTCATTTGTGCCACCCTACAGCACCATTTATTTGATCAGATTTGCCCATCTAGAAGGTTTTCTGGGAGGTTGTCACTTTTAGGGCCTTGTTTGCCCCATAAAGAAAGTCCTTATGCGGATGGGCAACATGTCAATCAACTCGTCTTCATTTGTGCCTCCCTACAGCACCGCTTATTTGATCAGATTTGCCCATCTAGAAGGTTTTCTGGAAGGTTGTCACTTTAGGGCCTAGGTTGCCCAATGAAGAAAGGATTTATGTGGATGGGCAACATGTCAATCAATTCGTCTTCATTTGTGTCACCCTACAGCCCCATTTATTTGATCAGATTTGCCCATCTAGAAGGTTTTCTGGGGGGTTGTCACATTTAGGGCCTTGGTTGCCCCATAAACAAAGGCCTTATGTGGACGGGCACCATGTCAATCTACTCGTCTTCATTTGCGCCACCCTACAGCCCCATTTATTTAATCAGATTTGCCCATGTAGAAGGTTTTCTGGAAGGTTGTTACTTCTAGGGCCTTGGTTGGCCCAAAAAGAAAGGTCTTATGTAGACGGGCAACACGTCAATCAACTCGACTTCATGTGTGCCACCCTACAGCGCCATTTATTTGATCAGATTTGCCCATCTAGAAGATTTTCCAGGAGGCTGTCACTTTCAGGGCCTTGGTCGCCCCATAAAGAAAGGCGTAATGCGCACAGGCAACATGTCAATCAACTCGTCTTCATTTGTGCCACCCTACAGCACCATTTATTTGATCAAGAAGGTTTTCTGTGAGGTTGTAACTTATAGGGCCTTGGTTGCCCCATAAAGAAAGGCCTTAAGTGGACAGGCAACATGTCAATCAACTCGACTTCATTTGAGACACCCTACACCACCATTTATTTGATCAGATTTGCCCATCTAAAAGGTTTTCTGAGAGGTTGTCACCTTTAGGGCATTGGTTGCCCCATAAAGAAAGGCCTTATGAAGACGGGCAACATGTCAATCAACTCGTCTTCATTTGTGCCACGCTACAGCCCCATTTATTTGATCAGATTTGCACATCTAGAAGGTTTTCTGGGAGGTTGTCACGTTTAGGGACTTTGTTGCCCCATAAAGAAAGGCCTTATGCGGACGGGCAACATGTCAATCAACTCGTCTTCATTTGTGCGACCGCACAGCACCATTTATTTGATCAGATTTGCCCATCTAGAAGGTTTTCTGTGAGGTTGTCACTTTTAGGGCCTTGGTTGCCGCAAAAAGAAAGGCCTAATGTGGATGGGCAACATGTCAATCAACTCGTCTTCATTTGTGCCACCCTACAGGACCATTTATTTGATCAGATTTGCCAATCTTCTTTCCGGGAGGTTGTCACTTTTAGGGACTAGGTTGCCCCATAAGGAAAGGCATTATGTGGACGGGCACAATGTCAATCAATTCGTCTTCATTTGTGCCACCCTAGAGCACCTTTTATTTAATCAGATTTGCCCATCTAGAAGGTTTTCTGGGAGGTTGTCACTTTTATGGCCTTGGCTGCCCCATAAAGAAAGGCTTTATGTGGAAGGGCAACATGTCGATCAACTCACCTTCATTTGTGCCACCCTAAGGCACCATTTATTTGATCAGAATTGCCCATCTTGAAGGTTTTCTGGGAGGTTGTCACTTTTAGGGCATTGGTTGCCCCATAAAGAAAGGCAACATGTGAATCAACTCGTCTTCATTTTTGCCACCCTACTGCACCATTTATTTGATCAGATTTGCCCATCAACAAGTTTTTCTGGGAGGTTGTCACTTTTAGGGCCTTGGTTGCCCCATAAAGAAAGGCCTTATATGGATAGACAACATGTCAATCAAGTCGTCTTCGTTTGTGCCACCCTACAGCACCATTTAATTGATCAGATTTGCTCATCTGGAAGGTTTTCTGGTAGGTTGTCACATTTAGGGCCTTGGTTGCCCCATAAAGAAAGGCCTTATGCAGACAGGCAACATGTCAATCAACTTTGTTCATGTGTGCCACCCTACAGCACTATTTATTAGATCAGATTTGCCCATCTAGAGGATTTTCTGGGAAGTTGTTACTTTTATGGCCTTGATTGCCACAAGAAGAAATGCCTTATGTGGACGGGCAACATGTCAATCAACTCGACTTCATTTGTGCCACCCTACAGCACCATTTATTTGATCAGATTTGCCCATCTAGAAGGTTTTTTGGGAGGTTGTCACTTTTAGGGGCTTGGTTGCCCCATAAAGAAAGTCCTTATGTGGACGGGCAACATATCAGTCAACTCGTCTTCATATGTGCCACCCTACAGCACCATTTATTTGAACAGATTTGCCCATCTAGAAGGTTTCCTGGGAGGTTGTCACTTTTAGGGCCTTGGTTGCCGCTTAAAGAAAAGCCTTACGCAGGCGGGCAACATGTCAATCAACTCATCTTCATTTGTGCCACGCTACAGCACCATTTATTTGATCAGATTTGCCCATCTAGAAGGTTTTCTGGAGGTTGTCACGTATAGGTCCTTGCTTGCCCCATAAAGAAAGACGTTATGCGGACAGGCAACATGTCAATCAACTCGTCCTCATTTGTGCCACCCTACAGCACCATTTATTTGATCAGATTTGCCCATCTAGAACGTTTTCTGGGAGGATGTCACTTTTAGGGCTTTGGTTGCCTCAAAAAGAAAGGTCTTATGCGGACGGGTAACATGTCAATCAACTCGACTTCATTTGTGCCACCCTACAGCACCAATTATTCGATCAGATTTGCCCATCTAGAAGGTTTTCTGTGAGGTTGTCACTTTTAGGGCCGAGGATGCCCCATAAAGAAAGGCCGTATGTGTACGGGCAACATGTCAATCAAGTCGTCTTCATTTGTGCCACCCTACAGCCCCATTTATTTGATGAGATTTGCCCATCTAGACAGTCTTCTGGGGGGTTGTCACATTTAGGGCCTTGGTTTCCCCATACAGAAAGGCCTTATGCAGACGAGCAACTTGTCAATCAACTCGTTGTCATTTGTGCCACGCTACAGCACCATATATTTGATCAGATTTGCCCATGTAGAAGGTTTTCAGGGAGGTTGTCACTTTTAGGGACTTGGTTGCCCCATAATGAAAGGCCTTAAGTGGTCGGGAAACATGTCAATCAACTCGGCTTCATTTGTGCCACGCTACAGCACCATTTAATTGATCAGATTTGCCCATGTAGAAGGTTTTCTGGGAGGTTGTCACTTTTAGGGTCTTGGTTGTCTCATAAAGAAAGGCCTTATGCGGATCAGCAACATGTCAATAAACTCGTCTTCATATGTGTCACCCTACAGCACCATTTATTTGATCAGATTTGCCCATCTAGAAGGTTTTCTGGGAGGTTGTCACCGTTATGGCCTTGGCTGTCCCATAAAGAAAGGCTTTATGTGGACGGGCAACATGTCAGTCAACTCGCCTTCATTTGTGCCACCCTACAGCACCATTTATTTTATCAGATTTGCCCATCTAGAAGGTTTTCTGGGAGGTTGTCACTCTTAGGGCCTTGGTTGCCCCATAAAGAAAGTCCTTATGCGGATGGGCAACATGTCAATCAACTCGTCTTCATTTGTGCCTCACTACAGCACCATTTATTTGATCAGATTTGCCCATCTGGAAGGTTTTCTGGAAAGTTGCCACTTTTAGGGCCTAGGTTGCCCCATAAAGAAAGGCCTTACGTGGGCTGGCAACATGTCAGTCAATTCGTCTTCATTTGTGTCACCCTACAGCCCCATTAATTTGATCAGATTTGCCCATCTAGAAGGTTTTCTGGGGGGTTTGTCACATTTAGGGCCTTGGTTGCCCCATAAAGAAAGACATTATGTGGACGGGCAACATGTCAATCTACTCGTCTTCATTTGTGCCACCCTACAGCACCATTTATTTGATCAGATTTGCCCATCTTCTTTCCGGGAGGTTGTCACTTATAGGGACTAGGTTTCCCCATAAGGAAAGGCATTATGTGGAGGGGCACAATGTCAAGCAATTCGTCTTCATTTGTGCCACCCTACAGCACCATATATTTGATCAGATTTTCCCATCTAGAAGGTTTTCTGTAAGGTTGTCACTTTTAGGGCCTTGGTTGACCCATAAAGAAAGGCCTTATGCAGACGGGCAACAAGTCAATCAACTCGTCCTCATTTGTGCCACCCTACAGCGCCATTTATTTGTTCAGATTTGCCCATCTAGAAGATTTTCTAGGAGGTTGTGACTTTCAGTGCCTTGGTCGCCCCATAAAGGAAGGCGTTATGCGCACAGGCAACATGTCAATCAACTCGTCATCATTTGTGCGACCGTACAGCACCATTTATTTGATCAGATTTGCCCATCTAGAAGGTTTTCTGTGAGGTTGTCACTTTTAGGGCCTTGGTTGCCGCAAAAAGAAAGGCCTAATGTGGATGGGCAACATGTCAATCAACTCGTCTTCATTTGTGCCACCCTACAGGACCATTTATTTGATCAGATTTGCCAATCTTCTTTCCGGGAGGTTGTCACTTTTAGGGACTAGGTTGCCCCATAAGGAAAGGCATTATGTGGACGGGCACAATGTCAATCAATTCGTCTTCATTTGTGCCACCCTAGAGCACCTTTTATTTAATCAGATTTGCCCATCTAGAAGGTTTTCTGGGAGGTTGTCACTTTTATGGCCTTGGCTGCCCCATAAAGAAAGGCTTTATGTGGAAGGGCAACATGTCGATCAACTCACCTTCATTTGTGCCACCCTAAGGCACCATTTATTTGATCAGAATTGCCCATCTTGAAGGTTTTCTGGGAGGTTGTCACTTTTAGGGCATTGGTTGCCCCATAAAGAAAGGCAACATGTGAATCAACTCGTCTTCATTTTTGCCACCCTACTGCACCATTTATTTGATCAGATTTGCCCATCAACAAGTTTTTCTGGGAGGTTGTCACTTTTAGGGCCTTGGTTGCCCCATAAAGAAAGGCCTTATATGGATAGACAACATGTCAATCAAGTCGTCTTCGTTTGTGCCACCATACAGCACCATTTAATTGATCAGATTTGCTCATCTGGAAGGTTTTCTGGTAGGTTGTCACTTTTAGGGCCTTGGTTGCCCCATAAAGAAAGGCCTTATGCAGACATGCAACATGTCAATCAACTCGTCTTCATGTGTGCCACCCTACAGCACTATTTATTAGATCAGATTTGCCCATCTAGAGGATTTTCTGGGAAGTTGTTACTTTTATGGCCTTGATTGCCACAAGAAGAAATGCCTTATGTGGACGGGCAACATGTCAATCAACTCGTCTTCACTTGTGCCACCCTACAGCACCATTTATTTGACCAGATTTGCCCATCTAGAAGGTTTTCTGGGAGGTTGTCACTTTTAGGGGCTTGGTTGCCCCATAAAGAAAGTCCTTATGTGGACGGGCAACATATCAGTCAACTCGTCTTCATATGTGCCACACTACAGCACCATTTATTTGAACAGATTTGCCCATCTAGAAGGTTTCCTGGGAGGTTGTCACTTTTAGGGCCTTGGTTGCTGCTTAAAGAAAAGCCTTACGCAGGCGGGCAACATGTCAATCAACTCATCTTCATTTGTGCCACGCTAGAGCACCATTTATTTGATCAAATTTGCCCATCTAGAAGGTTTTCTGTGAGGTTGTAATTTATAGGGCCTTGGTTGCCCCATAAAGAAAGGCCTTAAGTGGACAGGCAACATGTCAATCAACTCGTCTTTATTTGAGCCACCCTACACCACCATTTATTTGATCAGATTTGCCCATCTAAAAGGTTTTCTGAGAGGTTGTCACATTTAGGGCATTGGTTGCCCCATAAAGAAAGGCCTTATGAAGACGGGCAACATGTCAATCAACTCGTCTTCATTTGTGCCACGCTACAGCCCCATTTATTTGATCAGATTTGCACATCTAGAAGGGTTTCTGGAAGGTTGTCACGTTTAGGATCTTGGTTGCCACAAAAAGAAAAACCTTATGTGGACGGGCAACATGTCAATCAACTCGACTTCATTTGTGCCACCCTACAGCACCATTTATTTGATCAGATTTGCCCATCTAGAAGGTTTTTTGGGAGGTTGTCACTTTTAGGGGCTTGGTTGCCCCATAACGAAAGTCCTTATGTGGACGGGCAACATATCAGTCAACTCGTCTTCATATGTGCCACCCTACAGCACCATTTATTTGAACAGATTTGCCCATCTAGAAGGTTTTCTGGGAGGTTGTCACTTTTAGGGCCTTGGTTGCCGCTTAAAGAAAAGCCTTACGCAGGCGGGCAACATGTCAATCAACTCATCTTCATTTGTGCCACGCTACAGCACCATTTATTTGATCAGATTTGCCCATCTAGAAGGTTTTCTGGAGGTTGTCACGTATAGGGCCTTGCTTGCCCCATAAAGAAAGACGTTATGCGGACAGGCAACATGTCAATCAACTCGTCCTCATTTGTGCCACCCTACAGCACCATTTATTTGATCAGATTTGCCCATCTAGAACGTTTTCTGGGAGGATGTCACTTTTAGGGCTTTGGTTGCCTCAAAAAGAAAGGTCTTATGCGGACGGGTAACATGTCAATCAACTCGACTTCATTTGTGCCACCCTACAGCACCAATTATTAGATCAGATTTGCCCATCTAGAAGGTTTTCTGTGAGGTTGTCACTTTTAGGGCCTAGGATCCCCCATAAAGAAAGGCCGTATGTGGACGGGCAACATGTCAATCAAGTCGTCTTCATTTGTGCCACCCTACAGCCCCATTTATTTGATGAGATTTGCCCATCTAGACAGTCTTCTGGGGGGTTGTCACATTTAGGGCCTTGGTTTCCCCATACAGAAAGGCCTTATGCAGACGAGCAACTTGTCAATCAACTCGTCGTCATTTGTGCCACGCTACAGCACCATATATTTGATCAGACTTGCCCATGTAGAAGGTTTTCAGGGAGGTTGTCACTTTTAGGGACTTGGTTGCCCCATAATGAAAGGCCTTAAGTGGTCGGGAAACATGTCAATCAACTCGGCTTCATTTGTGCCACGCTACAGCACCATTTAATTGATCAGATTTGCCCATGTAGAAGGTTTTCTGGGAGGTTGTCACTTTTAGGGCCTTGGTTGTCTCATAAAGAAAGGCCTTATGCGGATCAGCATGTCAATAAACTCGTCTTCATATGTGTCACCCTACAGCACCATTTATTTGATCAGATTTGCCCATCTAGAAGGTTTTCTGGGAGGTTGTCACTGTTATGGCCTTGGCTGTCCCATAAAGAAAGGCTTTATGTGGACGGGCAACATGTCAGTCAACTCGCCTTCATTTGTGCCACCCTACAGCACCATTTATTTGATCAGATTTGCCCATCTAGAAGGTTTTCTGGGAGGTTGTCACTCTTAGGGCCTTGGTTGCCCCATAAAGAAAGTCCTTATGCGGATGGGCAACATGTCAATCAACTCGTCTTCATTTGTGCCTCACTACAGCACCATTTATTTGATCAGATTTGCCCATCTGGAAGGTTTTCTGGAAGGTTGCCACTTTCAGGGCCTAGGTTGCCCCATAAAGAAAGGCCTTACGTGGGCGGGCAACATGTCAGTCAATTCGTCTTCATTTGTGTCACCCTACAGCCCCATTAATTTGATCAGATTTGCCCATCTAGAAGGTTTTCTGGGGGGTTTGTCACATTTAGGGCCTTGGTTGCCCCATAAAGAAAGGAATTATGTGGACGGGCAACATGTCAATCTACTCGTCTTCATTTGTGCCACCCTACAGCACCATTTATTTGATCAGATTTGCCCATCTTCTTTCCGGGAGGTTGTCACTTATAGGGACTAGGTTTTTCCATAAGGAAAGGCATTATGTGGAGGGGCACAATGTCAAGCAATTCGTCTTCATTTGTGCCACCCTACAGCACCATTTATTTGATCAGATTTTCCCATCTAGAAGGTTTTCTGTAAGGTTGTCACTTTTAGGGCCTTGGTTGACGCATAAAGAAAAGCCTTATGCAGACGGGCAACAAGTCAATCAACGCGTCCTCATTTGTGCCACCCTACAGCGCCATTTATTTGATCAGATTTGCCCATCTTGAAGATTTTCTAGGAGGTTGTGACTTTCAGTGCCTTGGTCGCCCCATAAAGGAAGGCGTTATGCGCACAGGCAACATGTCAATCAACTCGTCATCATTTGTGCCACCATACAGCACCATTTATTTGATCAGATTTGCCCATCTAGAAGGTTTTCTGGGAGGTTGTCACTTTTGGGGGCTTTGTTGCCCCATAAAAAAGTCTTTATGCGGACGGGCAACATGTCAATCAACTCGTCTTCATATGTGCCACCCTACAACACCATTTATTTGATCAGATTTGCCCATCTAGAAGGTTTTCTGGGGGGTTGTCACTTTTAGGGCCTAGGTTGCCCCATGAAGAAAGGCCTTATGTGGACGGCCAACTTGTCAATCAACTCGTCTTCATTTGAGCCACCCTACAGCACCATTTATTTGAACAGATTTGCTCATCTAGAAGGTTTCCTGGGAGGTTGTCACTTTTAGGGCCTTGGTTGTCCCATAAAGAAAGGCCTGATGTGGACGGGCAACATGTCAATCAATTCGGCTTCATTTGTGTCACCCTACAGCACCATTTATTTGATCAGATTTGCCCATCTAGAAGGTTTTCTAGGGGGTTGCCACATTTAGGGCCTTGGTTGCCCCATGAAGAAAGGCCTTATGTGGAAGGGCAACATGTCAATCAACTCGTCTTCATTTGTGCCACCCTACAGCACCATTTATTTGATCAGATTTGCCCATCTAGAAGGTTTTCTGGGAGGTTGTCACTTTCAGGGGCCTGGTTGCCCCATAAAGAAAGTCCTTATGCGGACGGGCAACATGTCAGTCAACTCGTCTTTATATGTGCCACCCTACAGCACCATTTATTTGATCAGATTTGCCCATCTAGAAGGTTTTCTGGCAGGTTGTCACTTTTAGGGCCTAGGTTGCCCCATAAAGAAAGGCCTTATGTGGACGGGCAACTTGTCGATCAACTCGTCTTCATTTGAGCAACCCTACAGCACCATTTATTTGAGCAGATTTGCCCATCTAGACTGTTTCCTGGGAGGTTGTCACTTTTAAGGCCTTGGTTGCCCCTTAAAGAAAAGCCTTACGCAGGCGGGCAACATGTCAATCAACTCATCTTCATTTGTGCCACCCTACAGCACCATTTATTTGATCAGATTTGCTCATCTAGAAGGTTTTCTGGGAGGTTGTCACGTTTAGGGCCTTGGTTGCCCCATAAAGAAAGACCTTTTGCGGACGAGCAACATGTCAATGAACTGGTATTCATTTGTGCCACCCTACAGCACCATTTATTTGATCAGATTTGCCCATCTAGAAGGTTTTCAGGGAGGTTGTCACATTGAGGGCCTTGGTTGCCCTATAAAGAAAGGCCGTATGTGGACGGGCAACATGTCAATCAATTCGTCTTCATTTGTGCCACCCTACAGCCCCATTTATTTGATGAGATTTGCCCATCTAGACAGTTTTCTGGGGGTTGTCAAATTTAGGGCCTTGGTTGCCCCATAAAGAAAGGCCTTATGTGGATGAGCATCTCGTCATTCAACTCGTCTTCATTTGAGCCACACTACAGCACCATTTATTAGATCAGATTTGCCCATCTAGAAGGTTTTCTGGGAGGTTGTCACTTTTAGGGGCTTGGTTGCCTCATAAAGAAAGTCCTTATACTGACGGGCAACATGTCAGTCAACTCGTCTTCATATGTGCCACCCTACAGCACCATTTATTTGATCAGATTTGCCCATCTAGAAGGTTTTCTGGGAGGTTGTCATTTTAGGGCCTAGGTTGCCCCATAAAGAAAGGCCTTATGTGGACGGGAAACTTGTCAATCAACTCGTCTTCATTTGAGCCACCCTACAGCACCATTTATTTGAGCACATTTGCCCATCTAGAAGGTTTCCTGGGAGGTTGTCACGTTTAGAGCCTTGGTTGCCCCTTAAAGAAAAACCTTACACAGGCGTGCAACATGTCAATCAACTCATCTGCATTTGTGCCACGCTACAGCTCCATTTATTTGATCAGATTTGCCCATCTAGAAGGTTTGCTAGGGGGTTGCCACATTTAGGGCCTTGGTTGCCTCATGAAGAAAGGCCTTATGTGGAAGGGCAACATGTCAATCAACTCGTCTTCATTTGTGCCACCCTACAGCACCATTTATTTGATCAGATTTGCCCATCTAGAAGGTTTTCTGGGAGGTTGTCACTTTCAGGGGCCTGGTTGCCCCATAAAGAAAGTCCTTATGCGGACGGGCAACATGTCAGTCAACTCGTCTTTATATGTGCCACCCTACAGCACCATTTATTTGATCAGATTTGCCCATCTAGAAGGTTTTCTGGCAGGTTGTCACTATTAGGGCCTAGGTTGCCCCATAAAGAAAGGCCTTATGTGGACGGGCAACTTGTCGATCAACTCGTCTTCATTTGAGCAACCCTACAGCACCATTTATTTGAGCAGATTTGCCCATCTAGACTGTTTCCTGGGAGGTTGTCACTTTCAAGGCCTTGGTTGCCCCTTAAAGAAAAGCCTTACGCAGGCGGGCAACATGTCAATCAACTCATCTTCATTTGTGCCACGCAACAGCACCATTTATTTGATCAGATTTGCCCATCTAGAAGGTTTTCTGGGAGGTTGTCACGTATAGGGCCTTGGTTGCCCCATAAAGAAAGGCCTTATGCGGACAGGCAACATGTCAATCAACTCGTCTTCATTTGTGCCACCCTACAGCACCATTTATTTGATCAGATTTGCTCATCTAGAAGGTTTTCCGGGAGGTTGTCACGTTTAGGGCCTTGGTTGCCCCATAAAGAAAGACCTTTTGCGGACGAGCAACATGTCAATGAATTGGTATTCATTTGTGCCACCCTACAGCACCATTTATTTGATCAGATTTGCCCATCTAGAAGGTTTTCAGGGAGGTTGTCACATTGAGGGCCTTGGTTGCCCTATAAAGAAAGGCCGTATGTGGACGGGCAACATGTCAATCAATTCGTCTTCATTTGTGCCACCCTACAGCCCCATTTATTTGATGAGATTTGCCCATCTAGACAGTTTTCTGGGGGTTGTCAAATTTAGGGCCTTGGTTGCCCCATAAAGAAAGGCCTTATGTGGATGGGCATCTCGTCATTCAACTCGTCTTCATTTGAGCCACACTACAGCACCATTTATTAGATCAGATTTGCCCATCTAGAAGGTTTTCTGGGAGGTTGTCACTTTTAGGGGCTTGGTTGCCTCATAAAGAAAGTCCTTATACTGACGGGCAACATGTCAGTCAACTCGTCTTCATATGTGCCACCCTACAGCACCATTTATTTGATCAGATTTGCCCATCTAGAAGGTTTTCTGGGAGGTTGTCATTTTAGGGCCTAGGTTGCCCCATAAAGAAAGGCCTTATGTGGACGGGAAACTTGTCAATCAACTCGTCTTCATTTGAGCCACCCTACAGCACCATTTATTTGAGCACATTTGCCCATCTAGAAGGTTTCCTGGGAGGTTGTCACGTTTAGTGCCTTGGTTGCCCCTTAAAGAAAAACCTTACACAGGCGTGCAACATGTCAATCAACTCATCTGCATTTGTGCCACGCTACAGCTCCATTTATTTGATCAGATTTGCCCATCTAGAAGGTTTTCTGGGAGGTTGTCACGTATAGAGCCTTGGTTGCCCCATAAAGAAAGGCCTTATGCGAATGGGCAATATGTCTATCAACTCGTCTTCATTTGTGCCACCCTACAGCACCATTTATTTGATCGGATTTGCCCATCTAGAAGGTTTTCTGGGAGGTTGTCACATTTAGGGCCTTCGTTGTCCCATAAAGAAAGGCCTTATGTGGACGGGCAACATGTCAATCAACTAGTCTTTATTTGTGCCACCCTCCAGCACCATTTATTTGATCAGATTTGCCAATCTAGAAGGTTTTCTGGGAGGTTCTCACGTTTAGGGCCTTGGTTGTGCCATAAAGAAAGGCCTTTTGCGAACGGCAACATGTCAATCAACTGGTATTCATCTTTGCCACCCTACAGCACCATTTATTTGATCAGATTTGCCCATCTAGAAGGTTTTCTGGGAGGTTGTCACGTATAGGGCCTTTCTTGCCCATAAAGAGAGTCCTTATGTGGACGGGCAACATGTCAATTAACTCGTCTTCATTTGTGCCACCCCACAGCTCAATTTATTTGATCAGATTTGCCCATCTAGAAGGTTTTCAGGAAGGTTGTCACTTTTAGGGCCTTGGTTGACCATAAAAGAAAGGCCTTATGTAGACGGGCAACATGCCAATCAACTCGACTTCATTTGTGCCACCCTACAGCACCAATTATTCGATCAAATTTGCCCATCTAGAAGGTTTTCTGTGTGTTTGTCACTTTTAGGGCCTAGGTTGCCCCATAAAGAAATGCCGTATGTAGACGGGCAACATGTCAATCAATTCGTCTTCATTTGTGCCACCCTACAGCTCCATTTATGTGATGAGATTTGCCCATCTAGACAGTTTTCTGGGGGGGTTGTCACATTTAGGGCCTTGGTTGTCCCATAAAGAAAGGCCTTATGTGGACGAGCAACTTCTCAATCAACTCGTCTTCAGTTGAGCCACCCTACAGCACCATTTATTTGATCAGATTTGCCCATCTAGAAGGTTTTCTGGGAGGTTGTCACTTTCAGGGCCTTGGTTGCCCCTTAAAGAAAAGCCTTATGCAGGCGGGCAAAATGTCAATCAACTCGTCTTCACTTGTACCACACTACAGCACCATTTATTTGATCAGATTTGCCCGTCTAGAAGGTTTTCTGGGAGGTTGTCACTTTTAGGGGCTTGGTTGTCCCATAAAGAATGTCCTTATGCGGACGGGCAACATGTCAGTCAACTCGTCTTCATATGTGCCACCCTACAGCACCATTTATTTGATCAGATTTGCTCATCAAGAAGGTTTTCTGGAAGGTTGTCACTTTTTGGGCCTAGGTTGCCCCAGAAAGAAAGGCCTTATGTGGACGGGCAACTTGTCAATCAACTCGTCTTCATTTGAGCCACCCTACAGCACCACTTATTTGAGCAGATTTGCCCATCTAGAAGGTTTCCTGGGAGGTTGTCACTTTTAGGGCCTTGGTTGCCCCTTAAAGAAAAGCCTTACGCAGGCGTGGAACATGTCAATCAACTCATCTTCATTTGTGCCACGTTACAGCACCATTTATTTGATCAGATTTGCCCATCTAGAAGGTTTTCTGAGAGGTTGTCACGTATAGGGCCTTGATTGCTCTATAAAGAAAGGCCTTATGTGGACGCGCAACATGTCAATCAACTCGTCTTCATTTGTGCCGCCCTACAGCACCATTTATTTGATCAGATTTGCCCATCTAGAAGGTTTTCTGGGAGGTTGTCACTTTTAGGGCCTTGGTTGTCTCATAAAGAAAGGCCTTATGTGGACGGGCAACATGTCAATCAGCTAGTCTTCATTTGTGCCACCCTCCAGCACCATTTATTTGATCAGATTTGCCCATCTAGAAGGTTTTCTGGGAGTTTGTCACGTTTAGGGCCTTAGTTGCGCCATAAAGAAAGGCCTTATGTGGATGGGTAACATGTCAATCAACTCGTCTTCATTTGTGCCACCCTACAGCACCATTTATTTGATCAGATTTGCCCATCTAGAAGGTTTTCAGGGAAGTTGTCACTTTTAGGGCCTTGGTTGCCCCAAAAAGAAAGGCCTTATGTAGATGGGTAACATGTCAATCAACTCGACTTCATTTGTGTCACCCTACAGCACCAATTATTCGATCAGATTTGCCCATCTAGAAGGTTTTCTGTGAGGTTGTCACTTTTAGGGCCAAGGTTGCCCCATAAAGAAAGGCCGTATGTGGACGGGCAACATGTCAATCAATTCGTCTTCATTTGTGCCACCCTACAGCCACATTTACTGGATGAGATTTGCCCATCTAGACAGTTTTCTTGGGGGTTGTCACATTAAGGGCCTTGGTTAACCCATAAGGAAAGGCCTTATGTGGACGGGCAACTAGTCAATCAACTCATCTTCATTTGAGCCACCTTACAGCACCATTTATTTGATCAGATTTGCCCATCTAGAAGGTTTTCTGGGAGGTTGTCACTTTCAGGGCCTTGGTTGGCCATTAAAGAAAAGCCTTATGCAGGCGGGCAAAACGTCAATCAACTCCACTTCACTTGTGCCACGCTACAGCACCATTTATTTGATCAGATTTGCCCAGCTAGAAGGTTTTCGGGGAGGTTGTCACGTTTAGGGCCTTGGTTGCCCCATCAAGAAAGGCCTTATGCAAACGGGCACCATGTCAATCAACTCGCCTTCATTTGTGTCACCCTACAGCACCATTTATTTGATCAGATTTGCCCATCTAGAAGGTTTTCTGGTAGGTTGTCACTGTTATGGCCTTGGCTGCCCCAAAAAGAAAGGCTTTATGTGGACGGGCAACACGTCAATCAACTCGCCTTTATTTGTGCCACCCTACAGCACCATTTATTTGATCAGGTTTTCTGGTGGGTTGTCACATTTAGGGCCTTGGTTGCCCCATAAAGAAACGCCTTATGTGGACGGGCAACATGTCAATCTACTCGTCTTCATTTGTGCCACCCTACAGCACCATTTATTTGATCAGATTTGCCCATCTAAAAGGTTTTCTGGGAGGTTGTCACTTTTAAGGCCTTGGTTTTCCCACAAAGAAAGTCCTTATGTGGACGGGCAACATGTCAATCAATTCGTCTTCATTTGTGTCACCCTGCAGCACCATTTATTTGATCAGATTTGCCCATCTAGAAGGTTTTCTAGGAGGTTGTCACATTTAGGGCCTTGATTGCCCCATGAAGAAAGGCCTTATGTGGACGGGCAACATGCCAATCAACTCATCTTTATTTGTGCGACCCTACAGTACCATTTATTTGATCAGATTTGCCCATCTAGAAGGTTTTCTGGGAGGTTGTCACTTTTAGGGCCTTGGTTTTCCCACAAAGAAAGTCCTTATGTGGACGGGAAACATGTCAACCAATTCATCTTCATTTGTGTCACCCTACTGCACCAGTTATTTGATCAGATTTGCCCATCTAGAAGGTTTTCTAGGAGGTTGTCACATTTAGGGCCTTGGTTGCCCCATGCAGAAAGGCCTTATGTGGACGGGCAACATGCCAATCAACTCATCTTTATTTGTGCGACCCTACAGTACCATTTATTTGATCAGATTTGCCCATCTAGAAGGTTTTCAGGGAGGTTGTCACTTTTAGGGCCTTGGTTTTCCCACAAAGAAAGTCCTTATGTGGGTGGGCAACATGTCAATCAATTCGTCTTCATTTGTGTCACCCTACAGTCTCATTTATTAGATCAGATTTGCCCATCTAGAAGGTTTTCTGGGGGGTTGTCACATTTAAGACCTTGGTTGCCCCATAAAGAAAGGCCTTATGTGGACGGGCAACATGTCAATCAACTGGTCTTCATTTGTGCCACCCTACAGCACCATTTATTTGATCAGATTTGCCCATCTAGAAGGTTTTCTGGGAGGTTGTCACTTATAGAGCCTTGGTTTTCCCACAAAGAAAGTCCTTATGTGGACGGGCAACATGTCGATCAATTCGTCTTCATTTGTGTCACCCTACAGCACCATTTATTTGATCAGATTTGCCCATCTAGAAGGTTTTCTAGAGGGTTGTCACATTTAGGGCCTTGGTTGCCCCATGAAGAAAGGCCTAAAGTGGACGGGCAACATGTCAATCAACACGTCTTCATTTGTGGCACCCTACAGCACCATTTATTTGATCAGATTTGCCCATCTAGAAGGTTTTCTGGGACGATGTCACTTTTAGGGCCTAGGTTGCCCCATAAAGAAAGGCCTTATGTGGACGGGCAACTTGTCAATCAACTCGTCTTCATTTGAGCCACCCTACAGCACCATTTATTTGAACAGATTTGCCCATCTAGAAGGTTTCCTGGGAGGTTGTCACCTTTAGGGCCTAGGTTGCCCCATAAAGAAAGGCCTTATGTGGACGGGCAAGATGTCAATCAAGTTGTCTTTATATGTGCCACCCGATAGCACCATTTATTTGATCAGATTTGCCCATCTAGAAGATTTTCTGGGAGGTTGTCACTTTTAGGGCCTAGGTTGCCCCATAAAGAAAGGCCTTATGTGGACGGGCAACTTGTCAATCAACTCGTCTTCATTTGTGCCACCCTACAGCACCATTTATTTGATCAGATTTGTCCATCTAGAAGTTTTTATGGGAGGTTGTCACTTTCAGGGCCTTGGTTGCCCCTTAAAGAAAAGCCTTATGCAGGCGGGCAAAATGTCAATCAACTCGTCTTCATTTGTGCCACGCTACAGCACCCTTTATTTGATCAGATTTGCCCATCTAGAAGGTATTCTGGGAGGTTGTCACGTTTAGGGCCTTGGTTGCCCCATAAAGAAAGGCCTTATGCGGATGGGCAACAAGTCAAACAACTCGTCTTCATTTGTGCCACCCTACAGCATCATTTATTTGATCAGCTTTGCCCATCTAGAAGGTTTTCTGGGAGGTTGTCACTTTTAGGGCCTTGGCTGTCCCATAAAGAAAGGCCTTATGCAAACGGGCAACACGTCAATCAACTAGTCTTCATTTGTGTCACCCTCCAGCACCATTTATTTGATCAGATTTGCCCATCTAGAAGGTTTTCAGGGAGGTTGTCACTTTTAGGGCCTTGGTTGCCCCAAAAAGAAAGGCCTTATGTAGACGGGCAACATGTCAATCAACTCGTCTTCATTTGTGCCACCCTACAGCGCCATTTATTTGATCAGATTTGCCCATCTAGAAGATTTTCTAGGAAATTGTCACGTTTAGGTCCTTGGTTGCCCCATAAAGAAAGGCGTTTTGAGGACGGGCAGCATGTCAATCAACTCGTCTTCATTTGTGCCACCCTACAGCACCATTTATTTGATCAGATTTGCCCATCTGGAAGATTTTCTGGGAGGTTGTAACTTTTAGGGCCTTGGTTGCCCCATAAAGAAAGGCCTTAAGTGGACAGGCAACGCGTCAATCAACTCGTCTTCATTTGAGCCACCCTACAGCACCATTTACTTGATCAGATTTGTTCATCTAGAAGGTTTTCTGGGAGGTTGTCTCTTTTAGGGCCTTGGTTGCTCCATAAAGAAAGTACTTGTGCAGACGGGCAACATGTCAATCGAGTCGTCTTCATTTGTGCCACGCTACAGCCCCATTTATTTGATCAGATTTGCCCATCTAGAAGGTTTTCTGGGAGGTTGTCACGTTTAGGGCCTTGGTTGCCCCATAAAGAAAGGCCTTATGCGGACGGGCAACATGTCAATGAACTGGTCTTCATTTGTGCCACCCTACAGCACCTTTATTTTATCAGATTTGCCCATCTAGAAGGTTTTCTGGTAGGTTGTCACTTTTAGGGCCTAGGTTGCCCCATAAAGAAAGGCCGTATGTGGACGGGCAACATGTCAATCAACTCGTCTTCATTTGTGCCACCCTACAGCCCCATTTATTTGATGAGATTTGCCCATCTAGATAGTTTTCTGGGGGTTGTCACATTTAGCGCCTTGGTTACCCCATGAAGAAAGGCCTTATGCAGACGAGCAAATTGTCAATCAACTCGTCATCATTTGCGGCACGCTACAGCACCATTTATTTGATCACATTTGCCCATGTAGAAGGTTTTCTGGGAGGTTGTCACTTTTAGGGCCTTGGTTGCCCCATAATGAAAGGCCTTAAGTGGTCGGGAAACAGGTCAATCAAGTCGTCTTCATTTGTGCCACCCTACAGCACCATTTATTTGATCAGATTTGACCATGTAGAAGGTTTTCTGGGAGGTTGTCACTTTTAGGGACTTGGTTGTCTCTTAAAGAAAGGCCTTATGCGGATCAGCAACATGTCAATCAACTCGTCTTCATATGTGTCACCCTACAGCACCATTTATTTGATCAGATTTGCCCATCTCGAAGGTTTTCTGGGAGCTTGTCACTGTTATGGCCCTGGCTGCCCCATAAAGAAAGGCTTTATGTGGACGGGCAACACGTCAATCAACTCGCCTTCATTTGTGCCACCCTACAGCACCATTTATTTGATCAGATTTGCCCATGTAGAAGGTTTTCTGGTAGGTTGTCACTTTTAGGGCCTTGGTTGCCCCATAAAGAAAGTCCTTATGCGGATGGGCAACATGTCAATCAACTCGTCTTCATTTGTGCCACCCTACAGCACCATTTATTTGATCAGATTTGCCCATCTGGAAGGTTTTCTGGGAGGTTGTCACTTTCAGGGCCTAGGTTGCCCCATAAAGAAAGGCCTTATGTGGGCGGGCAACATGTCAATCAATTCGTCTTCATTTGTGTCACCCTACAGACCCATTTATTTGATCAGATTTGCCCATCTAGAAGGTTTTCTGAGAGGTTGTCACGTTTAGGGACTTGGTTGCCCCATAAATAAAGGCCTTATGCGGACGGGCAACATGTCAATCAACTCATATTCATTTGTGCCACCATACAGCACCATTTACTTGATCAGATTTGCCCATCTAGAAGGTTTTCTGGGAGGTTGTCACTTTTAGGGCCTTGGTTGCCGCAAAAAGAAAGGCCTAATGTGTACGGGCAACATGTCAATCAACTCGTCTTCATTTGAGCCACGCTGCAAAACCATTTATTTGATCAGATTTGCCCATTCAGAAGATTTTCTGGAAGGTTGTCACATTTAGGGCCTTGGTTGCACCATAAAGAGAGGCCTTATGCGGACGGGCAACATGACAATCAACTCGTCTTCATTTGTGCCACCCTTCAGCACCATTTATTTGATCAGATTTGCACATCTTCTTTCCGGGAGGTTGTCACTTTTAGGGACTAGGTTGCCCCATAAGGAAAAGCGTTATGTGGAGGGGCACAATGTCAATCAATTCGTCTTCATTTGCGCCACCCTACAGCACCATTTATTTGATCAGATTTTCCCATCTAGAAGGTTTTCTGGGAGGTTGTCACTTTTAGGGCCCTGGTTGCAATATAAAGAAAGGCCTTATGCAGATGGGCAACATGTCAATCAACTCGTCCTCATTTGTGCCACCCTACAGCGCCATTTATTTGATCAGATTTGCCCATCTAGAAGATTTTCTAGGAGGTTGTCACTTTCAGGGCCTTGGTCACCCCATAAAGGAAGGCGTTATGCGCACAGGCAACACGTCAATCAACTCGTCTTCATTTGTGCCACCCTACAGCACCATTTATTTAATCATATTTGCCCATCAAGAAGGTTCTCTGGGACGTTGCCACTTTTAGGGCCTTGGTTGCCCCATAAATAAAGGCCTTAAGTAGACGGCAACCTGTCAATCAACTCGTCTTCATTTGTGCCACCCTACAGCACCATTTATTTGATCAGATTTGCCCATCTAGAAGGTTTTCTGGAAGGTTGTCACATTTAGGGCCTTGGTTGCCCCATAAAGAAAGGCCTTACGCAGACGGGCAACATGTCAATCAACTCGTCTTCATTTGTGCCACCCTACAGCACCATTTATTTGATCAGATTTGCCCATCTAGAACGTTTTTTGGAGGTTGTCACTTTTAGGGCCTTGGTTGCCTCATAAAGAAAGGCCTTTTGCGGACGGGCAACATGTCAATTAACTCGACTTCATTTGTGCCACCCTACAGCACCAATTATTCGATCAGATTTGCCCATCTAGAAGGTTTTCTGGGAGGTTGTCACTTTTAGGGCCTAGGTTGCCCGATAAAGAAAGGCTGTATGTGGACGGGCAACACGTCAATCAATTCGTCTTCATTTGTGTCACCCTTCTGCACCATTTATTTGATCAGATTTGCCCATCTAGAAGGTTTCCAGGGAGGTTGTCACTTTTAGGTCCTTGGTTGCACAAAAAAGAAAGGCCTTATGTGGACGGGCAAAATGTCAATCAACTCGTCTTCATTCGTGCCACCCTACAGCGCCATTTATTTGATCAGATTTCTCTAGGAGGTTGTCACTTTCAGCGCCTTGGTCGCCCCATAAAGAAAGGCGTTATGCGCGCAGGCAACATGTCAATCAACTCGTCTTCATTTGTGCCACCCTACAGCACCATTTATTTGATCAGGTTTGTCCATCTAGAAGGTTTTAAGGGAGGTTGTCACTTTCAGGGCCTAGGTTGCCCCATAAAGAAAGGCCTTATGTGGACGGGCAACTTGTCAATCAACTCGTCTTCATTTGTGCCACCCTACAGCACCATTTATTTGATCAGATTTGTCCATCTAGAAGGTTTTATGGGAGGTTGTCACTTTCAGGGCCTTGGTTGCCCCTTAAAGAAAAGCCTTATGCAGGCGGGCAAAATGTCAATCAACTCGTCTTCATTTGCGCCACGCTACAGCACCCTTTATTTGATCAGATTTGCCCATCTAGAAGGTATTCTGGGAGGTTGTCACGTTTAGGGCCTTGGTGGCCCCATAAAGAAAGGCCTTATGCGGATGGGCAACAAGTCAAACAACTCGTCTTCATTTGTGCCACCCTACAGCATCATTTATTTGATGAGCTTTGCCCATCTAGAAGGTTTTCTGGGAGGTTGTCACTTTTAGCGCCTTGGCTGTCCCATAGAGAAAGGCCTTATGCAAACGGGCAACACGTCAATCAACTAGTCTTCATTTGTGTCACCCTCCAGCACCAATTATTTGATCAGATTTGCCCATCTAGATGGTTTTCAGGGAGGTTGTCACTTGTAGGGCCTTGGTTGCCCCAAAAAGAAAGGCCTTATGTAGACGGGAAACATGTCAATCAACTCGTCTTCATTTGTGCCACCCTACAGCGCCATTTATTTGATCAGATTTGCCCATCTAGAAGATTTTTTAGGAAATTGTCACGTTTAGGTCCTTGGTTGCCCCATAAAGAAAGGCGTTTTGAGGACGGGCAGCATGTCAATCAACTGGTGTTCATTTGTGCCACCCTACAGCACCATTTATTTGATCAGATTTGCCCATCAGGAAGGTTTTCTGGGAGGTTGTAACTTTTAGGGCCTTGGTTGCCCCATAAAGAAAGGCCTTAAGTGGACAGGCAACACGTCAATCAACTCGCCTTCATTTGAGCCACCCTACAGCACCATTTATTTGATCAGATTTGCTCATCTAGAAGGTTTTCTGGGAGGTTGTCTCTTTTAGGGCCTTGGTTGCTCCATAAAGAAAGTACTTGTGCAGACGGGCAACATGTCAATCAAGTCGCCTTCATTTGTGCCACGCTTCAGCCCCATTTATTTGACCAGATTTGCCCATCTAGAAGGTTTTCTGGGAGGTTGTCACGTTTAGGGCCTTGGTTGTCCCATAAAGAAAGACCTTATGCGGACGGGCAACATGTCAATGAACTCGTCTTCATTGGTGCCACCCTACAGCACCTTTATTTTATCAGATTTGCCCATCTAGAAGGTTTTCTGGTAGGTTGTCACTTTTAGGGCCTAGGTTGCCCCATAAAGAAAGGCCGTATGTGGACGGGCAACATGACAATCAACTCGTCTTCATTTGTGCCACCCTACAGCCCCATTTATTTGATGAGATTTGCCCATCTAGACAGTTTTCTGGGGGTTGTCACATTTAGGGCCTTGGTTACCCCATAAAGAAAGGCCTTATGCAGACGAGCAAATTGTCAATCAACTCGTCATCATTTGCGGCACGCTACAGCACCATTTATTTGATCAGATTTGCCCCTGTAGAAGGTTTTCTGGGAGGTTGTCACTTTTAGGGCCTTGGTTGCCCCATAATGAAAGGCCTTAAGTGGTCGGGAAACAGGTTAATCAACTCGTCTTCATTTGTGCCACCCTACAGCACCATTTATTTGATCAGATTTGCCCATGTGGAAGGTTTTCTGGGAGGTTGTCACTTTTAGGGACTTGGTTGTCTCTTAAACAAAGGCCTTATGCGGATCAGCAACATGTCAATCAACTCGTCTTTATATGTGTCACCCTACAGCACCATTTATTTGATCAGATTTGCCCATCTCGAAGGTTTTCTGGGAGCTTGTCACTGTTATGGCCTTGGCTGCCCCATAAAGAAAGGCTTTATGTGGACGGGCAACACGTCAATCAACTCGCCTTCATTTGTGCCACCCTACAGCACCATTTATTTGATCAGATTTGCCCATCTGGAAGGTTTTCTGGGAGGTTGTCACTTTTAGGGCCTAGGTTGCCCCATAAAGAAAGGCCTTATGTGGGCGGGCAACATGTCAATCAATTCGTCTTCATTTGTGTCACACTACAGACCCATTTATTTGATCAGATTTGCCCATCTAGAAGGTTTTCTGGGGGGTTGTCACATGTAGGGCCTTGCTTGCCCCATAAAGAAAGGCCTTATGTGGACGGGCAACATGTCAATCTACTCGTCTTCATTTGTGCCACCCTACAGCACCATTTATTTAATCAGATTTGCCCATCTTGAAGGTTTTCTGGAAGGTTGTCACTTTTAGGGCCTTGGTTGCCCCAAAAAGAAAGGTCTTATGTAGACGGGCAACATGTCAATCAACTCGTCTTTATTTGTGCCACCCTAGAGCGCCATTTATTTTATCATATTTGCCCATCTAGAAGATTTTCCAGGAGGTAGTCACTTTTAGGGCCTTGGTCGCCCCATAAAGAAAGGCGTAATGCGCACAGGCAACATGTCAATCAACTCGTCTTCATTTGTGCCACCCTACAGCACCATTTATTTGATCAGATTTGCCCATCTAAAAGGTTTTCTGGGAGGCTGTAACTTTTAGGGCCTTGGTTGCCCCATAAAGAAATGCCTTATGTGGACAGGCAACATGTCAATCAACTCGTCTTCATTTGAGCCACCCTATAGCACCATTTATTTGATCAGATTTGCCCATCTAAAAGGTTTTCTGAGAGGTTGTCACTTTTAGGGCAATGGTTGCCTCATAAAGAAAGGCCTTATGCAGACGAGCAACATGTCAATCAACTCGTCTTCATTTGTGCAACGCTACAGCCCCATTTATTTGATCAGATTTGCCCATCTAGAAGGTTTTCTCAGAGGTTGTCACGTTTAGGGACTTGGTTGCCCCATAAATAAAGGCCTTATGCGGACGGGCAACATGTCAATCAACTCATATTCATTTGTGCCACCATACAGCACCATTTATTTGATCAGATTTGCCCATCTAGAAGGTTTTCTAGGAGGTTGTCACTTTTAGGGCCTTGGTTGCCGCATAAAGAAAGGCCTAATGTGTACGGGCAACATGTCAATCAACTCGTCTTCATTTGTGTCACCCTACAGCACCATTTATTTGACCAGATTTGCCCATCTAGAAGGTTTTCTAGGAGGTTGTCACTTTTAGGGCCTTGGTTGCCTCATAAAGAAAGGCGTTATGCGGACAGGCAACATGTCAATCAACTCGTCTTCATTTGTGCCACCCTACAGCACCATTTATTTGATCAGATTTGCACATCTAGAAGGTTTTCTGGGAGGTTGTGTCTTTTAGGGCCTTGGTTGCCCCATAAAGAAAGGCCTTAAGAGGACGGGCAACATGTCAATCAACTCGCCTTCATTTGTGCCACTCTACAGTACCATTTATTTGATCAGACTTGCCCATCTAGAAGGTTTTCTTGGAGGTTGTCACTTTTAGGGCCTTGGTTGCCCCATAAAGAAAGGCCTTATGCGGACGGGCAACATGTCAATCAACTCGTCTTCATTTGAGCCACGCTGCAAAACCATTTATTTGATCAGATTTGCCCATTCAGAAGATTTTCTGGTAGGTTGTCACATTTAGGTCCTCGGTTGCACCATAAAGAAAGGCCTTATGCGGACGGGCAACATGACAATCAACTCGTCTTCATTTGTGCCACCCTTCAGCACCATTTATATGATCAGATTTGCACATCTTCTTTCCGGGAGGTTGTCACTTTTAGGGACTAGGTTGCCCCATAAGGAAAAACATTATGTGGAAGGGCACAATGTCAACCAATTCGTCTTCATTTGCGCCACCCTACAGCACCATTTATTTGATCAAATTTTCCCATCTAGAAGGTTTTCTGGGAGGTTGTCACTTTTAGGGCCTTGGTTGCAATATAAAGATAGGCCTTATGCAGATGGGCAACATGTCAATCAACTCGTCCTCATTTGTGCCACCCTACAACGCCATTTATTTGAACAGATTTGCCCATCTAGAAGATTTTCTAGGAGGTTGTCACTTTCAGGGCCTTGGTCGCCCCATAAAGGAAGGCGTTATGCGCACAGGCAACATGTCAATCAACTCGTCTTCATTTGTGCCACCCTACAGCACCATCTATTTAATCATATTTGCCCATCAAGAAGGTTTTCTGGGACGTTGTCACTTTTAAGGCCTTGGTTGCCCCATAAAGAAAGGCCTTAAGTGGACGGGAACCTGTCAATCAACTCGTCTTCATTTGTGCCACCCTACAGCACCATTTATTTGATCAGATTTGCCCATCTAGAAGGTTTTCTGGAAGGTTTTCACTTTTAGGGCCTTGGTTGCCCCATAAAGAAAGGCCTTACGCAGACGGGCAACATGTCAATCAACTCGTCTTCATTTGTGCCACCCTACAGCACCATTTATTTGATCAGATTTGCCCAACTAGAACGTTTTTTGGAGGTTGTCACTTTTAGGGCCTTGGTTGCCCCATATAGAAAGGCCTTTTGCGGACGGGCAACATGACAATTAACTCGACTTCATTTGTGCCACCCTACAGCACCAATTATTCGATCAGATTTGCCCATCTAGAAGGTTTTCTGGGAGGTTGTCACTTTTAGGGCCTAGGTTGCCCAATAAAGAAAGGCTGTTTGTGGACGGGCAACACGTAAATCAATTCGTCTTCATTTGTGTCACCCTTCTGCACCATTTATTTGATCAGATTTGCCCATCTAGAAGGTTTCCAGGGAGGTTGTCACTTCTAGGTCCTTGGTTGCACCAAAAAGAAAGGCCTTATGTGGACGGGCAAAATGTCAATCAACTCGTCTTCATTTGTGCCACCCTACAGCGCCATTTATTTGATCAGATTTCTCTAGGAGGTTGTCACTTTCAGCGCCTTGGTCGCCCCATAAAGAAAGGCGTTATGCGCGCAGGCAACATGTCAATCAACTCGTCTTCATTTGTGCCACCCTACAGCACCATTTATTCGATCAGATTTGCCCATCTAAAAGGTTTTCTGGGAGGTTGCCACTATTAGGGCCTTGGTTGCCCCATAACGAAAGGCCTTAAGTGGACAGGCAACATGTCAATCAACTCGTCTTCATTTGAGCCACCCTACACCACCATTTATTTGATCAGATTTGCCCACCTAGAAAGTTTTCTGGGAGGCTGACACGTTTAGGGCCTTGGTTGCCCCATAAAGAAAGACCTTATGCTGACGGGCAACATGTCAATCAACTCGTCTTTATTTGTGCCACCCTACAGCACCATTTATTTGATCAGATTTGCCCATCTAGAAGTATTTCTGGGAGGTTGTTACTTTTAGGGCCTTGGTTGCCGCAAAAAGAAAGGCCTAATGTGGATGGGCAACATGTCAATCAACTCGTCTTCATTTGTGCCACCCTACAGCACCATTTATTTGACCAGATTTGCCCATCTAGAAGGATTCCTAGGAGGTTGTCACTTTTAGGGCCTTGGTTGCCCCATAAAGAAAGGCGTTATGCGGACAGGCAACATGTCAATCAACTCGTCTTCAATTGTCCCACCCTACAGCACCATTTATTTGATCAGATTTGCCCATCTAGAAGGTTTCCAGAAAGGTTGTCACTTTTAGGGCCTTGGTTGCCCCATAAAGAAAGGCCTTATGAAAACGGGCAACATGTCAATCAACTCGTCTTCATTTGTGCCACTCTACTGCACCATTTATTTGATCAGATTTGCCCATCTAGAAAGTTTTCTGGAAGGCTGACACGTTTAGGGCCTTTGTTGCCCTATAAAGAAAGACCTTATGCGGACGGGCAACATGTCAATCAACTCGTCTTTATTTGTGCCACCCTACAGCGCCATTTCTTTGATCAGATTTGCCCATCTAGAAGTATTTCTGGGAGGTTGTTACTTTTAGGGCCTTGGTTGCCGAAAAAAGAAAGGCCTAATGTGGATGGGCAACATGTCAATCAACTCGTCTTCATTTGTGCCACCGTACAGCACCATTTATTTGACCAGATTTGCCCATCTAGAAGGTTTTCTAGGAGGTTGTCAGTTTTATGGCCTTGGTTGCCCGATAAAGAAAGGCGTTATGCGGACAGGCAACATGTCAATCAACTCGTCTTCAATTGTGCCACCCTACAGCACCATTTATTTGATCAGATTTGCCCATCTAGAAGGTTTCCAGGGAGGTTGTCACTTTTAGGGCCTTGGTTGCCGCAAAAAGAAAGGCCTAATGTGGATGGGCAACATGTCAATCAACTCGTCTTCATTTGTGCCACCCTACAGCACCATTTATTTGACCAGATTTGCCCATCTAGAAGGTTTCCTAGGAGGTTGTCACTTTTAGGGCCTTGGTTGCCCCATAAAGAAAGGCGTTATGCGGACAGGCAACATGTCAATCAACTCGTCTTCAATTGTCCCACCCTACAGCACCATTTATTTGATCAGATTTGCCCATCTAGAAGGTTTCCAGAAAGGTTGTCACTTTTAGGGCCTTGGTTGCCCCATAAAGAAAGGCCTTATGCTGACGGGCAACAAGTCAATCAACTCGTCTTCATTTGAGCTACGCTGCAACACCATTTATGTGATCAGATTTGCCCACCTAGAAGATTTTCTGGGAGGTTGTCACTTTTAGGGCCTTGGTTGCCCCATAAAGAAATGCCTTATGCGGACGGGCAACATGACAATCAACTCGTCTTCATTTGCGCCACCCTACAGCACCATTTATTTGATCAGATTTGCCCATCTTCTTTCTGGGAGGTTGTCACTTTTAGGGACTTGGTTGTCCCATAAGGAAAGGCATTATGTGGACGGGCAACATGTCATTCAATTCGTCTTCATTTGTGCCACCATACAGCACCATTTATTTGTTCAGATTTGCCCATCTAAAAGGTTTTCTGGGAGGTTGTCTCTTTTAGGGCCTTGGTTGCCCCATAAAGAAAGTCCCTATGCGGACGAGCAACATGTCAATCAACTCGTCTTCATTTGTGCCTCCCTACAGCACCATTTATTTGATCAGATTTGCCCATCTAGAAGGTTTTCTGAGAGGTAGTCACTTTTAGGGCCTAGGTTGCCCCATAAAGAAAGGCCTTATGTGGACGGGCAACTTGTCAATCAACTCGTCTTCATTTGAGCCTCCGTACAGCACCATTTATTTGAATAGATTTGCCCATCTAGAAGGTTTCATATGAGGTTGTCACTTTTAGGGCCTTGGTTGCCCCTTAAAGAAAAGCCTTATGCAGGCGGGCAACATGTCAATCAACTCGACTTCATTTGTGCCACGCTACAGCACCATTTATTTGATCAGATTTGCCTATCTAGAAGGTTTTCTGGGAGGTTGTCACATATAGGGCCTTGGTTGCCCCATAATGAAAGGCCTTATGCGGACGGGAAACATGTCAATCAACTCGTCTTCATTCGTGCCACCCTACAGCACCATTTATTTGATCAGATTTGCCCATCTAGAAGGTTTTCTGGGAGGTTGTCGCTTTTTGGGCCTTAGTTGCCCCATAAAGAAAGGCCTTACGTGGACGGGCAAAATGTCAATCAACTCGTCTTCATTTGTGCCACCCTACAGCGCCATTTATTTGATCAGATTTTTCTAGGAGGTTGTCACTTTCAGGGCCTTGTTCGCCCCATAAAGAAAGGCGTTATGCGCACAGGCAACATGTCAATCAACTCGTCTTCATTTGTGCCACCCTACAGCACCATTTATTTGATCAGATTTGCCCATCTAGAAGGTTTTCTGGGAGCTTGCCACTTTTAGGGCCTTGGTTGCCCCATAACGAAAGGCCTTAAGTGGACAGGCAACATGTCAATCAACTCGTCTTCATTTGAGCCACCCTACAGCACCATTTATTTGATGAGATTTGCCCATCTAGAAGGTTTTATGGGAGGTTGTCACCTTTTGGGCCTTAGTTGGCCCATAAAGAAAGGCCTTATGAAGACGGGCAACATGTCAATGAACTCGTCTTCAATTGTGCCACTCTACAGCACCATTTATTTGATCAGATTTGCCCATCTAGAAGGTTTTCTGGGAGGCTGACACGTTTAGGGCATAGGTTGCCCCATAAAGAAAGACCTTATGCGGACGGGCAACATGTCAATCAAAAAGTCTTTATTTGTGCCACCCTACAGCACCATTTATTTGATCAGATTTGCCCATCTAGAAGTATTTCCGGGAGGTTGTTACTTTCAGGGCCTTGGTTGCCCCATACAGAAAGGCGTTATGCGGACAGGCAACATGTCAATCAACTCGTCTTCATTTGTGCCACCCTACAGCACCATTTATTTGATCAGATTTGCCCATCTAGAAGGTTTCCTGGGAAGTTGTCACTTTTAGGGCCTTGGTTGCCCAATAAAGAAAGGCCTTAAGTGGACGGGCAACATGTCAATCAACTCGTCTTCATTTCAGCCTCGCTGCAACACCATTTATGTGATCAGATTTGTCCACCTAGAAGATTTTCTGGGAGGTTGTCACTTTTAGGGCCTTGGTTGCCCCATAAAGAAATGCCTTATGCGGACGGGCAACATGACAATGAACTCGTCTTCATTTGTGCCACCCTGCAGCACAATTTATTTGATCAGATTTGCCCATCTTCTTTCTGGGAGTTTGTCACTTTTAGGGACTTGGTTGCCCCATAAGAAAAGGCATTATGTGGACGGGCAACATGTCATTCAATTCGTCTTCATTTGTGCCACCATACAGCACCATTTATTTGATCAGTTTTGCCCATATAGAAGGTTTTCTGGAAGGTTGTCACTTTTACGGCCTTGGTTGCCCCATAAAGAAACGCCTTATGTGGACGGGCAACATGTCAATCAACTAGTCTTCATTTGTGCCACACTACAGCACCATTTATTTGATCAGATTTGCCCATCTAGAAGGTTTCCTGGGAGGTTGTCACTTTTAGGGCCTTGGTTGCCCAATAAAGAAAGGCCTTAAGTGGACGGGCAACATGTCAATCAACTCGTCTTTATTTCAGCCTCGCTGCAACACCATTTATGTGATCAGATTTGTCCACCTAGAAGATTTTCTGGGAGGTTGTCACTTTTAGGGCCTTGGTTGCCCCATAAAGAAATGCCTTATGCGGACGGGCAACATGACAATGAACTCGTCTTCATTTGTGCCACCCTGCAGCACAATTTATTTGATCAGATTTGCCCATCTTCTTTCTGGGAGTTTGTCACTTTTAGGGACTTGGTTGCCCCATAAGAAAAGGCATTATGTGGACGGGCAACATGTCATTCAATTCGTCTTCATTTGTGCCACCATACAGCACCATTTATTTGATCAGTTTTGCCCATATAGAAGGTTTTCTGGAAGGTTGTCACTTTTACGACCTTGGTTGCCCCATAAAGAAAGTCCTTATGCAGACGGGCAACATGCCAATCAACTCGTGTTCATTTGTGCCTCCCTACAGCACCATTTATTTGATCAGATTTGCCCATCTAGAAGGTTTTCTGGGAGGTTGTCACTTTTAGGGCATAAAGAAAGGCCTTATGTGGACGGGCAACTTGTCAATCAACTCGTCTTCATTTGGTCCACCATACAGCACCATTTATTTGATCAGTTTTGCCCATCTAGAAGGTTTTCTGGGAGGTTGTCACTTTTAGGCCCATGATTGTCCCAAAAATAAAGGCCTTATGAGGACGAGCAACATGTCAATCAACTAGTCTTCATTTGTGCCACCCTCCAGTACCATTTATTTGATCAGATTTGCCCATCTAGAAGGTTTTCTGGGAGGTTGTCACGTTAAGGGCCTTGGTTGCCCCATAAAGAAAGGCCTTTTGCGGACGGGCAACATGTCAATCAACTGGTCGTCATTTGTGTAACCCTACAGCACCATTTATTTGATCAGATTTGCCCATCTAGAAGGTTTTCTGGGAGGATGTCACTTTTAGGGCCTTGGTTTTCCCACAAAGAAAGTCCTTTTGTGGACGGGCAACATGTCAATCAATTCGTCTTCATTTGTGCCACCCTACAGCACCATTTACTTGATCAGATTTGCCCATCTAGAAGGTTTTCTGGGAGGTTGTCACTTTTAGGGCCTTGGTTGTCCCATAAAGAAAAGCCTTATGCGGACGGGAAACAAATCAATCAACTCGTCTTCATTTGTGCCACCCTACAGCACCATTTATTTGATCAGATTTGCCCATCTAGAAGGTTTTCTGGGAGGTTGTCACTTTTAGGGCCTTGGTTGCCCCTAAAAGAAAGGCCTTTTGCGGACGGGCACCATGTCAATCAACTGGTCTTCATTTGTGTCACCTTACAGCACCATTTATTTGATCAGATTTTCCCATCTAGAAGGTTTTCTGGGAGGTTTTCACTTTTAGGGCCTTGGTTTTCCCACAAAGAAAGTCCTTTTGCGGACGGGCAACATGTCAATCAACTGGTCTTCATTTGTGTCACCCTACAGCATCATTTATTTGATCAGATTTGCCCATCTAGAAGGTTTTCTGGGAGGTTGTCACTTTTAGGGCTTTGGTTTTCCCACAAAGAAAGTCCTTATGTGGACGGGCAACATGTCAATCATTTCGTGTTCATTTGTGTCACCCTACAGCACCATTTATTTGATCAGATTTGCTCATCTAGAAGGTTTTCTAGGGGGTTGTCACATTTAGGGCATTGGTTGCCCCATGAAGAAAGGCCTTATGTGGACGGGCAACATGTCAATCAACTCGTCTTCATTTGTGCAATCCTGCAGCACCATTTATTTGATCAGATTTGCCCATCTAGTAGGTTTTCTGAGAGGTTGTCACTTTTAGGGGCTTGGTTGCCCCATACAGAAAGTCCTTATGCCAACGGGCAACATGTCAGTCAACTCGTTTTTATATGTACCACCCTACAGCACCATTTATTTGATCAGATTTGCCCATCTAGAAGGTTTTCTGGGAGGTGGTCACTTTTAGGGGCTTGGTTGCCCCATAAAGAAAGGCGTTATGCGGACAGGCAACATGTCAATCAACTCGTCTTCATTTGTGCCACCCTACAGCACCATTTATTTGATCAGATTTGCCCATCTAGAAGGTTTTCTGGTTGGTGGTCACTTTTATGGCCTTGGTTGCCCCATAAAGAAAGGCCTTATGCGGACGGGCAACATGTCAATCAACTCGTCTTCATTTGAACCACGCTGCAACACCATTTATTTGATCAGATTTGCCGATCTAGAATATTTTCTGGAAGGTTGTCACTTTTAGGGCCTTCGTTGCACCACAAAGAAAGGCCTTATGCGGACGGGCAACATGACAATCAACTCGTCTTCATTTGTGCCACCCTACAGCACCATTTATTTGACCAGATTTGCCCATCTTCTTTCCGGGAGGTTGTCACTTTTCGGGACTAGGTTGCCACATAATGAAAGGCATTATGTGGACGGGCAACATGTCAATCAATTCGTCTTCATTTGTGCCACCCTACAGCACCATTTATTTGATCAGATTTTCCCATCTAGAAGGTATTCTGGGAAGTTGTCACTTTTAGGGCCTTGGTTGCCCCATAAAGAAAGGCCTTATGCAGACGGGCAGCATGTCAATCAACTCGTCTTCATTTGTGCCACCCTACAGCACCATTTATTTTATCAGATTTGCCCAACTAGAAGGTTCTCTGGGAGGTTGTCACTTTTAGGGCCTTGGTTGACCCATAAAGAAAGGCCTTAAGTGGACGGCAACATGTCAATCAACTCGTCTTCATTTGTGCCACCCTACAGCACCATTTATTTGATCAGATTTGCCCATCTAGAAGGTTTTCTGGAAGGTTGTCACTTTTAGGGCCTTGGTTGCCCCATAAAGAAAGGCCTTATGCAGACGGGCAACATGTCAATCAACTCGTCTTCATTTGTGCCACCCTACAGCACCATCTATTTGAGCAGATTTGCCCATCTAGAACGTTGTTGGGAGGTTGTCACTTTTAGGCCTTGGTTGCCCCATAAAGAAAGGACTTTTGCGGACGGGCAACATGTCAATCAACTCGACTTCATTTGTGCCACCCTACAGCACCATTTATTTGATCAGATTTGCATATTTAGAAGGTTTTCTGGGAGGTTGTCACTTTTATGGCCTTGGCTGCCCCATATAGAAAGGCTTTATGTGGACGGGCAACATGTCAATCAACTCGCCTTCATTTGTGCCACCCTACAGCACCATTTATTTGATCAGATTTGCCCATCTAGAAGGTTTTCTGGGGGTTGTCACATTTAGGGCCTTGGTTACCCCATAAAGAAAGGCCTTATGCAGGCGGGCAACTTGTCAATCAACTCGTCCTCATTTGTCCCACCCTACAGCACCATTTATTTGATCAGATTTGCCCATGTAGAAGGTTTTCTGGGAGGTTGTCACTTTTAGGGCCTTGGTTGTCCCAGAAAGAAAGGCCTTATGCAGACCAGTAACATGTCAATCAACTCGTCTTCATTTGTGTCACCCTACAGCACCATTTATTTGATCAGATTTGCATATTTAGAAGGTTTTCTGGGAGGTTGTCACTTTTATGGCCTAGGCTGCCCCATATAGAAAGGCTTTATGTGGACGGGCAACATGTCAATCAACTCGCCTTCATTTGTGCCACCCTACAGCACCATTTATTTGATCAGATTTGCCCATCTAGAAGGTTTTCTGGAAGTCTGTCACCTTTAGGGCCTTGGTTTCCCCATAAAGAAAGTCCTTATGCGGAGGGGCAACATGTGAATCAACTCGTCTTCATCTGTGCCATCCTACACCACCATTTATTTGATCAGATTTGCCCATCTAGAAGATTTTCTGAGAGGTTGTCACTTTTAGGGCTTAGGTTGCCCCATAAAGAAAGGCCTTTTGGGGACGTGCAACATTTCAATCAATTCGTCTACGTTTGTGCCACCCTACAGCCCCATTTATTTGATCAGATTTGCCCATCTATAAGGTTTTCTGGAAGTTGTCACATTCAGGGCCTTGGTTGCCCCATAAAGAAAGGCCTTATGTGGACGGGCAACATGTCAATCAACTCGTCTTCATTTGTGTCACCCTACAACACCATTTATTTGATCAGATTTCCCCATCTAGAAGGTTTCCTGGGAGGTTGTCACTTTTAGGTCCTTGGTTGCACCAAAAAGAAAGGCCTTATGTGGACGGGCAACATGTCAATCAACTCGTCTTCATTTGTGTCACCCTACAGCAACATTTATTTGATCAGATTTTTCTAGGAGGTTGTCACTTTCAGGGCCTTGGTCGCCCCATAAAGAAAGGCGTTATGCGCACAGGCAACATGTCAATCAACTCGTCTTCATTTGTGCCACTCTACAGCACCATTTATTTGATCAGATTTGCCCATCTAGAAGGTTTTCTGGGAGGTTGACACGTTTAGGGCCTTGGTTGCACCATAAAGAAAGGCCTTAAGAGGACGGGCAAGATGTCAATCAACTCATCTTCATTTCTGCCACCCTACAGCGCCATTTATTTGATCAGATTTGCCCATCTAGAAGATTTTCTAGGAGGTTGTCACTTTTAGGGCCTTGGTCGCCCCATAAAGAAAGGCGTTATGAGCACAGGCAACATGTCAATCAATTCGCCTTCATTTGTGCCACCCTACAGCACCATTTATTTGATCAGATTTGCCCATCTGGAAGATTTTCTAGGAGGTTGTCACTTTTAGGGCCTTGGTCGCCCCATAAAAAAGGCGTTATCAGCACAGGCAACATGTCAATCAACTAGCATTCATTTGAGCCACGCTGCAACACCATTTATGTGATCAGATTTTCCCACCTAGAAGATTTTCTGGGAGGTTATCACTTTTAGGGCCTTGGTTGCCCCATAAAGAAAGGCCTTATGCAGACGGGCAACATGCCAATCAACTCGTCTTCATTTGTGCCACCCTACAGCACCATTTATTTGATCAGATTTGCCCATTTTATTTCTGGGAGGTTGTCACTTTTAGGGACTAGGTTGCCCCATAAGGAAAGGGACTATGTGCACGGGCAACATGTCATTGAATTCGACTTTATTTGTGCCACCCTATAGCACCATTTATTTGATCAGATTTGCCCATCTAGAAGGTTTCTGGAAGGTTTTCACTATTAGGGCCTTGGTTGCCCCATAAAGAAAGGCCTTATACAGATGGGCAACATATCAATCAACACGTCTTAATTTGTGCCACCCTACAGCACCATTTATTTTATCAGATTTGCCCATCTAGAAGGTTTTCTGGGAAGTTGTCACTTTTAGGGCCTTGGTTGCCATAAAGAAAGGCCTTATGTGGACGGGCAACATGTCAATCACTTCGCCTTCATTTGTGCCACCCTACAGCACCATTTATTTGATCAGATTTGCCCATCTGGAAGGTTTTCTGGGAGGTTGTCACTTTTAAGGCCTTGGTTGCCCCATAAAAAAGGCCTTATGCGGACGGGCAAGATGTCAATCAACTCATCTTCATTTCTGCCACCCTACAGCACCATTTATTTGATCAGATTTGCCCATCTAGAAGGTTTTCTGGGAGGTTGTCACTTTTAGGGCCTTGGTTGCCCCATAAAGAAAGGTCTTATGCTGACGACCAACATGTCAATCAACTCGTCTTCATTTGTGCCACCCTACAGCACCATTTATTTGATCAGATTTGCCCATCTAAAAGTTTTTTGGGGAAGTTGTCACTTTTAGGGCATTGTCTGTCCCATAAAGAAAGGCCTTATGCGGACGGGCAACATGTCAATCAACTCGACTTTATTTGTGCCACCCTAGAGCACCATTTATTTGATCAGATTTGCCCATCTAGAAGGTTTTCTGGGAGGTTGTCACTTTTAAGGCCTTGGTTGCCCCATAAAGAAAGGCCTTATGCAGACGGGCAAGATGTCAATCAACTCATCTTCATTTCTGCCACTCTACAGCACCATTCATTTGATCAGATTTGCCCATCTAGAAGGTTTTCTGGGAGGTTGTCACTTTTTGGGCCGCGGTTGCCCCATAAAGAAAGGCCATAAGTGGATGGGCAACATGTCAATCGACTCGTCTTCATTTGTGCCACCCTACAGCACCATTTATTTGATCAGATTTGCCCATCTAGAAGGTTTTCTGGTAAGTTGTCACTTTTAGGGCCTTGGTTGCCCCATAAAGATAGGCCTTATGCGGACGGGCAACATGTCAATCAACTAGTCTTCATTTGTGCCACCCTACATCACCATTTATTTGATCAGATTTGCCCATCTAGAAGGTTTTCTGGAAGTTTGTCACTTTTAGGGCCTTGGTTGCCCCATAAAGAAAGGCCTTTCGCAGACGGGCAACATGTGAATCAACTCGTCTTCATTTGTGCCACCCTACAGCACCAATTATTCGATCAGATTTGCCCATCTAGAAATTTTTATGGGAGGTTGTCACTTTTAGGGCCTAGGTTGCCGAATAAAGAACGGCTTTATGCAGATGGGCAACATATCAATCAACACATCTTAATTTGTGCCACCCAACAGCACCATTTATTTGATCAGATTTGCCCATCTAGAACATTTTCTGGGAGGTTGTCACTTTTAGAGCCTTGGTTGCCCCATAAAGAAAGGCCTTCTGCGGACAGGCAACATGTCAGTCAGCTCGTGCTCATTTGTGCCACCCTACAGCACCATTGATTTGGTCAGATTTGCCCATCTAGAAGGTTTTCTGAAAGGTTGTCACATTTAGGGCCTAGGTTGCCCCGTAAAGAAAGGCCTTATGTGGACGGGCAACATGACAATCAATTCGTCTTCATTCATGCCAACCTACAGCCCCATTTATTTGATCAGATTTGCCCATCTAGAAGGTTTTCTGTGGGGTTGTCACATTTAGTGCCTGGGTTGCTCCATAACGAAAGGCCTTATGTGGACGGGCAACATGTCAATCAATTCGTCTTTATTCATGCCACCCTACAGCTCCATTTATTTGATCAGATTTGCCCATCTAGAAGGTTTTCTGGAAGGTTGTCACTTTTAGGGCCTTGGTTGCCCCATAAAGAAAGGCCTGATGTGAACGGGCAACATGTCAATCAACTCCTCTTCATTTGTGCCTCCCTACAGCACCATTTATTTGATCAGATTTCACCATCTAGAAGGTTTCTGGGAGGTTGTCACTTTTAGGGCCATGGTTGCCCCATAAAGAACGGCCTTATGCAGGCGGACAACATGTCAATCAACTCGTCTTCATTTCTGCCACCATACAGCACCAATTATTCGATCAGATTTTCCCATCTAGATGTTTTTCTGGGAGGTTGTCACTTTTAGGGCATAGGTTGCCCCTTAAAGAAAGGCCTTATGTGGACGGGCAACATCCCAATCAATTTGTCTTCATATGTGCTACCCTGCAGCACCATTTATTTGATCAGATTTGCCTATCTAGAAGGTTTTCCGGGAGGTTGTCACGTTTTGGGACTTGGTTGCCCCATAAAGAAAGGCCTTATGCGGACCAGCAACATGTCAATCAACTCCTCTTCATTTGTGCCACCCTACAGCACCATTTATTTGATCAGGTTTGCCCATCTAGAAGTTTTTCTTGGAGTTTGTCACTTTTAGGGCCTAGGTTGCCCCATAAAGAAAGGCCTCATGTGGATGAGCAACATCTCAATCAATTCGTCTTCATCTGTGCCACCCTACAGGACCATTTATTGGATCAGATTTGCCCATCTAGAAGGTTTCCCGGGAGGTTGTCACGTTTTGGGCCTTGGTTGCAACATAAAGAAAGGCCTTATGCAGACCAGAAACATGTCAATGAACTCGTCTTCATGTGTGCCACCCTACAGCACCATTTATTTGTTCAGGTTTGCCCATGTAGAAGGTTTTCTGGGAGGTTGTCACTTTTAGGGCCTTGGCTTCCCCATAAAGAAAGGCCTTAAGTGGACAGGCAACATGTCAATCAACTCGTCTTCATTTGTGCCAGCCTACAGCACCATTTATTTGATCAGATTTGCCCATCTAGAAGGTTTCTGGAAGGTTGTCACTATTAGGGCCCTGGTTGCCCCATAAAGAAAGGCCTTTTGCGGACGGGCAACATGTCAATCAACTCGTCTTCATTGTGCCACACTACAGCACCATTTATTTGATCAGATTTGCCCATCAAGAAGGTTTTCTGGAAGGTTGTCACTCTTAGGGCCTAGGTTGCACAATAATGAAAGGCCTTATGTGGACAGGCAACATGTCAATCAATTTGACTTCATTCGTGCCACCCTACAGCCCCATTTATTTGATCAGATTTGCCCATCTAGAAGGTTTTCTGTGTGGTTGTCACATTTAGGGCCTGGGTTGCTCCATAAAGAAAGGCCTTATGTGGACGGCCCACATGTCAATCAACTCGTCTTCATTTGTGCCACCCTACAGCACCATTTATTTGATCAGATTTGCCCATCAAGAAGGTTTCTGAAAGGTTGTAACTTTAGGGCCTAGGTTGCACAATAATGAAAGGCCTTATGTGGACAGGCAACATTTCAATCAATTCGACTTCATTCGTGCCACCCTACAGCCCCATTTATTTGATCAGATTTGCCTATCTATAAGGTTTTCTGGGAGGTTGTCACTTTTAGGGCCTTGGTTGCCCCATAAAGAAAGGCCTCTTGCAGACGGGCAACATGTGAATCAACTCGTCTTCATTTGTGCCACCCTACAGCACCAATTATTCGATCAGATTTGCCCATCTAGAAATTTTTATGGGAGGTTGTCACTTTTAGGGCCTAGGTTGCCCCATAAAGAACGGCCTTAAGCAGATGGGCAACATATCAATCAACACGTCTTAATTTGTGCCGCCCTACAGCACCATTTATTTGATCAGATTTGCCCATCTAGAACATTTTCTGGGAGGTTGTCACTTTTAGAGCCTTGGTTGCCCCATAAAGAAAGGCCTTCTGCGGACAGGCAACATGTCAGTCAGCTCGTGCTCATTTGTGCCACCCTACAGCACCATTGATTTGATCAGATTTGCCCATCTAGAAGGTTTTCTGAAAGGTTGTCACATTTAGGGCCTAGGTTGCCCCGTAAACAAAGGCCTTATGTGGACGGGCAACATGACAATCAATTCGTCTTCATTCATGCCACCCTACAGCCCCATTTATTTGATCAGATTTGCCCATCTAGAACGTTTTCTGGGAAGTTGTCACTTTTAGGGCCTTGGTTGCCCCATAAAGAAAGGCCTGATGTGAACGGGCAACATGTCAATCAACTCCTCTTCATTTGTGCCACCCTACAGCACCATTTATTTGATCAGATTTTACCATCTAGAAGGTTTTCTGGGAGGTTGTCACTTTTAGGGCCATGGTTGCCCCATAACGAACGGCATTATGCAGGCGGGCAACATGCCAATAAACTCATCTTCATTTGTGCCACCCTACAGCATCATTTATTTGATCAGATTTGCCCATCTAGAAGGTTTTCTGGGAGGTTGTCACTTTCAGGTCCATGTTGCCCCTTAAAGAAAGGCCTTATGCAGGCGGGCAACATGTCAATGAACTCGTCTTCATTTGTGCCACCCTACAGCACCATTTATTTGATCAGATTTGCCCATCTTGACGGTTTTCTGGGAGGTTGTCACTTTTAGGGCCTTGGTTGCACCATTAAGAAATGCCTTATGCGGACGGGCAACATGTCAATCAACTCAACTTCATTTGTGCCACCCTACAGCTCCATTTCTTCGATCAGATTAGCCTATCTAGAAGTATTTCTGGGAGGTTGTCACTTTTAGGGCCTTGGTTGCCCCATAGAGAAAGGCCTTATGCTGACGGCCAACATGTCAATCAACTCGTCTTCATTTGTGCCACCCTACAGCACCATTTATTTGATCGGATTTGCCCATCTAGAAGGTTTTTTGGGAGGTTGTCACTTTTAGGGCCTTGGTTGCCCAATAAAGAAAGGCCTGATGTAAACGGGCAACATGTCAATCAACTCCTCTTTATTTGTTCCACCCTACAGCACCATTTATTTGATCAGATTTGCCCATCTAGAAGGTTTTCTGGGAGGTTGTCACTTTCAGGTCCATGAATGCCCCTTAAAGAAAGGCCTTATGCAGGCGGGCAACATGTCAACGAACTCGTCTTCATTTGTGCCACCCTACAGCACCATTTATTTGATCAGATTTGCCCATCTTGACGGTTTTCTGGGAGGTTGTCACTTTTAGGGCCTTGGTTGCTCCATAAAGAAAGGCCTTATGCGGACGGGCAACATGTCAATCAACTCAACTTCATTTGTGCCACCCTACAGCTCCATTTCTTCGATCAGATTAGCCTATCTAGAAGGTTTTTTGGGAAGTTGTCACTTTTAGGGCCTTGGTTGCCCCATAAAGAAAGACCTTATGCGGACGGGCAACATCTTAATCAACTCGTCTTCATTTGTGCCACCCTACAGCACCATTTATGCGGTGAGATTTGCCCATCTAGAAGGTTTTCTGGGAGGCTGTCATTTTTAAGGCCTTGGTTGCCCCATAAAGGAAGGCCTTATGCAGACGGGCAACATGTCAATCAACTCGTCTTCATTTGTGCCACCCTACAGCACCATCTATTTGATCAGATTTGCCCATCTAGAAGTATTTATGGGAGGTTGTCACATTTATGGTCTTGGCTGCCCGTAAAGAAAGCATTTATGTGGACGGGAAACATGTCCATCAACTCGCATTCATTTGTGCCACCCTACAGCGCCTTTTATTTGATCAGATTTGCTCATCTAGAAGGTTTTCTGGGAGGTTGTCACTTTTAGGGCCTTGGATGCCCCATAAAGAGAGGCCTTATGCATACGGGCAACATGTCAATCAACTCGTCTTCATTTGTGCCACCCTACAGCACCATTATTTGAGCAGATTTGCCCATCTAGAAGGGTATCTGGAAGGTTGTCACTTTTAGGTCCTAGGTTTCCCCATAAAGAAAGGCCTTTTGTGGACGGGCAAGATGTCAATCAATTCGTCTTTATTTGTGCCACCCTACAGCCCCATTTATTTGATCGGATTTGCCCATCTAGAAGGTTTTCTGGGGCGTTTTCACATTTAGGGCCTTGGTTGCCCCATAAACAAAGACCTTATGCAGACGGACAACATGTCTCTCAACTCGTCTTTAATTGTGCCACCCTACAGCACCATTTATTTGTTCAGATTTGCAAATCCTGAAGGTTTTCTGGGAGGTTGTCACTTTTAGGGCCGTGGTTGCCCTATAAAGAAAGGCCATAAGTGGACGGGCAACATGTCAATCAACTCGTCTTCATTTGCGCCACCCTACAGCACCATTTATTTGATCAGATTTGCCCATCTAGAAGGTTTTCTGGGAGGTTGTCACTTTTAGGGCCCTGGTTGCCCCTTAAAGAAAGGCCTTATGCAGACGGGCAACATGTCAATCAACTAGTCTTCATTTGTGCCACCCTAGAGCACCATTTATTTGATCAGATTTGCCCACCTAGAAGGTTTTCTGAGAGGTTGTCACTTTTAGGGCCTTGGTTGCCCCATTAAGAAAGGCCTTTCGCAGACGGGCAACATGTCAATCAACTCGTCTTCATTTGTGCCACCCTACAGCACCAATTACTCGATCAGATTTTCCCATCTAGAAGTTTTTCTTGGAGGTTGTCACTTTTAGGGTATAGGTTGCCCCATGAAGAAAGGCCTTATGTGGACGGGCAACATCTCAATCAATTTGTCTTCATATGTGCCACCCTGCAGCACCATTTATTTTATCAGATTTGCCTATCTAGAAGGTTTTCCGGGAGGTTGTCACGTTTTGGGACTTGGTTGCCCCATAAAGAAAGGCCTTATGCGGACCAGCAACATGTCAATGAACTCGTATTCATTTGTGCCACCCTACAGCACCATTTATTTGATCAGGTTTGCCCATGTAGAAGGTTTTCTGGAAGGTTGTCACTTTTAGGGCCTTGGCTTCCCCATAAAGAAAGGCCTTAAGTGGACAGGCAACATGTCAATCAACTCGTCTTCATTTTGGCCACCCTACAGCACCATTTATTTGATCAGATTTGCCCACCTAGAAGGTTTCTGGAAGGTTGTCACTATTAGGGCCTTGGTTGCCCATAAAGAAAGGCCTTTTGCGGATGGGCAACATGTCAATCAACTCGTCTTCATTTGTGCCACCCTACAGCACCATTTATCTGATCAGATTTGCCCATCTAGAACGTTTTCCGGGAGGTTGTCACTTTTAGAGCCTTCGTTGCCCCATAAAGAAAGTGCTTTTGCGGACGGGCAACATGTCAATCAACTCGTCTTCATTTGTGCCACCCTACAGCACCATTTATTTGATCAGATTTGCCCATCAAGAAGGTTTTCTGAAAGGTTGTAACTTTTAGGGCCTAGGTTGCACAATAATGAAAGGCCTTATGTGGACAGGCAACATGTCAATCAATTCGACTTCATTCGTGCCACCCTACATCCCCATTTATTTGATCAGATTTGCCCATCTAGAAGGTTTTCTGTGGGGTTGTCACATTTAGGGCCTGGGTTGCTCCATAAAGAAAGGCCTTATGCGGACGGCCAACATGTCAATCAACTCGTCTTCATTTGTGCCACCCTACAGCACCATTTATTTGATCAGATTTGCCCATCAAGAAGGTTTTCTGAAAGGTTGTAACTTTTAGGGCCTAGGTTGCACAATAATGAAAGGCCTTATGTGGACAGGCAACAGTTCAATCAATTCGACTTCATTCGTGCCACCCTACAGCACCGTTTATTTGATCAGATTTGCCCATCTTTACGGTTTTCTGGGAGGTTGTCACTTTTAGGGCCTTGGTTGCCCCATAAAGAGAGGCCTTATGCGGACGGGCAACATGTCAATCAACTCAACTTCATTTGTGCCACCCTACAGCACCATTTATTCGATGAGATTAGCCTATCTAGAAGGTTTTCTGGGAGGTTGTCACTTTTAAGGCCTTGGTTGCCCCATAAAGAAAGGACTTATGTTGACGTCAACATCTCAATCAACTCGGCTTCATTTGTACCACCCTACAGCACCATTTATTTGATCAGATTTGCCCATCTAGACGGTTTTCTGGGAGGCTGTCACTTTTAAGGCCTTGGTTTCCCCATAAAGAAAGGCCTTATTCAGACGGGCAACATGTCAATCAACTCGTCTTCATTTGTGCCACCCTACAACACCATTTATTTTATCAGATTTGCCCATCTAGAAATATTTATGGGAGGTTGTCACTTTTATGGCCTTGGCTGCCCGTAAAGAAAGGTTTTATGTGGACGGGCAACATGTTCATCAACTCGCATTCATTTGTGCTACCCTACAGCACCATTATTTGATCAGATTTGCCCATCTAGAAACTTTTCTGAAGGGTTGTCACTTTTAGGGCCTAGGTTGTCCCATAAAAAAGGCCTTATGTGGACGGACAAGATGTCAATCAATTCGTCTTCATTCGTGCTACCCTACAGCCTCATTTATTTGATCAGATTTGCACATCTAGAAGGTTTTCTGTGGGGTTGTCACATTTAGGGCCTGGATTGCTCCATAAAGAAAGGCCTTATGCAGACGGCCAACATGTCAATCAACTCGTCTTCATTTGTGCCACCCTACGGTACCATTTATTTGATCAGATTCACCCAACTAGAAGGTTATCTGGGAGGTTGTCACTTTTAGGGCCTTGGTTGCCCCATAAAGAAAGGCCTGATGTAACTGGCAGCATGTCAATCAACTCCTCTACATTTGTGCCACCCTACAGCACCATTTATTTGATCAGATTTGCCCATCTAGAAGGTTTTCTGGGAGGTTGTCACTTTTAGGGACATGGTTGCTCCACAAAGAAAGGCCTTATGCAGGCGGGCAACATGTCAATCAACTCGTCTTCATTTGTGCCACCCTACAGCACCATTTATTTGATCAGATTTGCCCATATTGAAAATTTTCTGGGAGGTTGTCCCTTTTAGGGCCTTGGTTGCCCCATAAAGAAAGGCCTTATGTGGACGGGTAACATGTCGATCAACTCGTCTTCATTTGTGCCACCCTACAGGACAATTTATTTGATCAGATTTGCCCATCTAGAAGGTTTTCTGGGAGGTTGTCACTTTTACGGCCTTGGATGCCCCATAAAGAAAGGCCTTATGCGGACGGGCAACATGTCAATCAACTCATCTTCATTTGTGCCACCCAACAGCAACATTTATTTGAACAGATTTGCCCATCTAGAAGGTTTTCTGGGGGGTTGTCACATTTATGGCCTTGGTTGCCCCAAAAAGAAAGGCCTTATGCGGACGGCCAACATGTCAATGAACTCGTCTTCATTTGTGCCACCCTACAGCACCATTTATTTGATCAGGTTTGCCCATCTAGAATGTTTTCTGGGAGGTTGTCACTTTTAGGGCCTTGGATGCCCCATAAAGAAAGGCCTTATGTGGACGGGCAACATGTCAATCAACTCGTCTTCATTTGTGCCACCCTACAGCACCATTTATTTGATCAGATTTGCCCATCTAGAAGGTTTTCTGAGAAATTGTCACTTTTAGGGCCTTGGTTGCCCGTTAAGAAATGCCTTATGCGGACGGGCAACATGTCAATCAACTCACCTTCATTTGTGCCACCCTACAACACCATTTATTTGATCAGATTTGCCCATCAAAAAGGTTTTCTGGGAGGTTGTCACTTTTAGGGCCTTGGTTGCCCCCATAAAGAAAGGACTTATGTGGACGGGCAACATATCAATCATTTCGTCTTCATTTGTGCCACCCTACAGCACCATTTGTTTGATCAGATCTGCCGATTTAGAAGGTTTTCTGGAATGTTTTCACTTTTAAGGCCTTGGTTGCCCCATAAAGAAAGGCCTTATGCAGACTGCAACATGTCAATTAACTCATCTTCATTTTTGCCACCATTCAGCACCGTTTATTTGATCAGATTTGCCGATCTAGAAGGTATTCTGGAAGGTTGTCACTTTTAGGGCCTTGTTTGACCCTTAAAGAAAGGACTTCTTTGGACGGGCAATATGTCAATCAACTCGTCTTCATTTGTTCCACCCAACAGCACCAATTATTTGATCAGATTTGCCCATCTTGAACGTTTTCTGGGAGGTTGTCACTTTTAGGGACTTGGTTGCCCCATAAAGAAAGGCCTTATGTGGACGAGCAACATGTCAATGAATTCGTCTTCATTTGTGCCACCATACTGCGTCATTTATTTGATCAGATTTGGCCATATAGAAGCTGTTCTGGGAGGTTGTCACTTTTTGGGCCTTGGTTGCCCCATAAAGAAAGGCCTTATGCGGACGACCAGCATGTTAATCAACTCGTCTTCATTTTTGCCACCCTACAGCAGCATTTATTTGATCAGATTTGCCCATCTAGAAGGTTTTCTGGGAATTTGTCACTTTTAGGGCCTTGGTTGCCCCATAAAGAAAGGCTTTATGCGGACGGGCAACATGTCAATCAACTCGTCTTCATTTGTGCAACCCTACAGCACCATTTATTTGATCAGATTTGCCCATCTAGAAGGTTTTCTGGGAGGTTGTCACTTTTAGGGCCTTGGTTGCCCCATATAGAAAGGCCTTGTGTGGACGGGCAACATGTCAATTAACTCGTCTTCATTTGTGCCACCCTCCAGCACCATTTATATGATCAGATTTGCCCATCTAGAAGGTTTTCTGGAAATTTGTCACTTTTAGGTCCTTGGTTGCCCCATAAAGAAAGGCCTTATGCGGACGGGCAACATGTCAATCAACTCGCCTTCATTTGTGCCAACTTACAACACAATTTATTTGATCAGGTTTGCCCATCTAGAAGGTTTTCTGGGAGGTTGTCACTTTTAGGGCCTTATTTGCCCCATAAAGAAAGTCCTTATGTGGACGGGCAACATGTCAATCAACTCGTCTTCTTTTGTACCACCCAACAGCACCATTTATTTGATCAGATTTGCCCATCTAGAATTTTTTCTGGGAGGTTGTCACTTTTAGGGCCTTGGTTGCCCCATAAAGAAAGGCCTTATGTGGACGGGTAACATGTCAATCAACTGGTCTTCATTTGTGCCACCCTACAGCACCATTTATTTGATCAGATTTGCAAATCTAAATGTTTTTCTGGAAGGTTGTCACATTTAGGGCCTTGGTTGCCCCCAAAAAGGCCTTATGTGGACGGGCAACATGTCAATCAACTGTACTTCATTTGTGCCACCCTACAGCGCCATTTATTTGATCAGATTTGCCCATCAAGAAGATTTTCTAGGAGGTTGTCACTTTTAGGGCCTTGGTCGCCCCATAAAGAAAGGCGTTATGAGCACAGGCAACATGTCAATCAACTCGACTTCATTTGTGCCACCCTACAGCACCATTTATTTGATCAGATTTGCCCATCCAGAAAGTTTTCTGGGAGGTTGTCACTTTCAGGGCCTTGGTTGCACCATAAAGAAAGGCCTTAAGCCTTAAGTGGACGGGCAACAAGTCAATAACTCGTCTTCATTTGTGCAACCCAACAGCACCATTTATTTGATGAGATTTGCCCATCTAGAAAGTTTTCTGGGAGCTTGTCACTTTTAGGGCCTTGGTTGCCCATAAAAAGGCCTTATGCGGACGGGCAACATGTCAATCAACTAATCTTCATTTGTGCCACCCTACAGCACCATTTATTTGATCAGATTTGCCCATCTCGAAGGTTTTCTGGGAGGTTGTCACCTTTAGGGCCTTCGTTGCCCCATAAAGAAAGGCCTGATGTGAACGGGCAACATGTCTATCAACTCCTCTTCATTTGCGCCACCCTACAGCACCATTTATTTGATCGGATTTGCCCATCTTGACGGTTTTCTGGGAGGTTGTCACTTTTAGGACCTTGGTTGCCCCATAAAGAAAGGCCTTATGCGGACGGGCAACATCTCAATCATCTCGTCTTCATTTGTGCCACCCTACAGCACCATTTATTTGGTCAGATTTGCCCATCTAGAAGGTTTTCTGGGAGGTTGTCACTTTTAGAGACATGGTTGCCCCATAAAGAAAGGCCTTATGCAGGCGGGCAACATGTCAATCAACTCGTCTTCATTTGTGCCACCCTACAGCACCATTTATTTGATCAGATTTGCCCATATTGAAAATTTTCTGGGAGGTTGTCCCTTTTAGGGCCTTGGTTGCCCCATAAAGAAAGGCCTTATGTGGACGGGTAACATGTCGATCAACTCGTCTTCATTTGTGCCACCCTACAGGACAATTTATTTGATCAGATTTGCCCATCTAGAAGGTTTTCTGGGAGGTTGTCACTTTTACGGCCTTGGATGCCCCATAAAGAAAGGCCTTATGCGGACGGGCAACATGTCAATCAACTCATCTTCATTTGTGCCACCCAACAGCAACATTTATTTGAACAGATTTGCCCATCTAGAAGGTTTTCTGGGGGGTTGTCACATTTATGGCCTTGGTTGCCCCAAAAAGAAAGGCCTTATGCGGACGGCCAACATGTCAATGAACTCGTCTTCATTTGTGCCACCCTACAGCACCATTTATTTGATCAGGTTTGCCCATCTAGAATGTTTTCTGGGAGGTTGTCACTTTTAGGGCCTTGGATGCCCCATAAAGAAAGGCCTTATGTGGACGGGCAACATGTCAATCAACTCGTCTTCATTTGTGCCACCCTACAGCACCATTTATTTGATCAGATTTGCCCATCTAGAAGGTTTTCTGAGAAATTGTCACTTTTAGGGCCTTGGTTGCCCGTTAAGAAATGCCTTATGCGGACGGGCAACATGTCAATCAACTCACCTTCATTTGTGCCACCCTACAACACCATTTATTTGATCAGATTTGCCCATCAAAAAGGTTTTCTGGGAGGTTGTCACTTTTAGGGCCTTGGTTGCCCCCATAAAGAAAGGACTTATGTGGACGGGCAACATATCAATCATTTCGTCTTCATTTGTGCCACCCTACAGCACCATTTGTTTGATCAGATCTGCCGATTTAGAAGGTTTTCTGGAATGTTTTCACTTTTAAGGCCTTGGTTGCCCCATAAAGAAAGGCCTTATGCAGACTGCAACATGTCAATTAACTCATCTTCATTTTTGCCACCATTCAGCACCGTTTATTTGATCAGATTTGCCGATCTAGAAGGTATTCTGGAAGGTTGTCACTTTTAGGGCCTTGTTTGACCCTTAAAGAAAGGACTTCTTTGGACGGGCAATATGTCAATCAACTCGCCTTCATTTGTTCCACCCAACAGCACCATTTATTTGATCAGATTTGCCCATCTTGAACGTTTTCTGGGAGGTTGTCACTTTTAGGGAATTGGTTGCCCCATAAAGAAAGGCCTTATGTGGACGAGCAACATGTCAATGAATTCGTCTTCATTTGTGCCACCATACTGCGTCATTTATTTGATCAGATTTGGCCATATAGAAGCTGTTCTGGGAGGTTGTCACTTTTTGGGCCTTGGTTGCCCCATAAAGAAAGGCCTTATGCGGACGACCAGCATGTTAATCAACTCGTCTTCATTTTTGCCACCCTACAGCAGCATTTATTTGATCAGATTTGCCCATCTAGAAGGTTTTCTGGGAATTTTTCACTTTTAGGGCCTTGGTTGCCCCATAAAGAAAGGCTTTATGCGGACGGGCAACATGTCAATCAACTCGTCTTCATTTGTGCAACCCTACAGCACCATTTATTTGATCAGATTTGCCCATCTAGAAGGTTTTCTGGGAGGTTGTCACTTTTAGGGCCTTGGTTGCCCCATATAGAAAGGCCTTGTGTGGATGGGCAACATGTCAATTAACTCGTCTTCATTTGTGCCACCCTCCAGCACCATTTATATGATCAGATTTGCCCATCTAGAAGGTTTTCTGGAAATTTGTCACTTTTAGGTCCTTGGTTGCCCCATAAAGAAAGGCCTTATGCGGACGGGCAACATGTCAATCAACTCGCCTTCATTTGTGCCAACTTACAACACAATTTATTTGATCAGGTTTGCCCATCTAGAAGGTTTTCTGGGAGGTTGTCACTTTTAGGGCCTTATTTGCCCCATAAAGAAAGTCCTTATGTGGACGGGCAACATGTCAATCAACTCGTCTTCTTTTGTACCACCCAACAGCACCATTTATTTGATCAGATTTGCCCATCTAGAATTTTTTCTGGGAGGTTGTCACTTTTAGGGCCTTGGTTGCCCCATAAAGAAAGGCCTTATGTGGACGGGTAACATGTCAATCAACTGGTCTTCATTTGTGCCACCCTACAGCACCATTTATTTGATCAGATTTGCAAATCTAAATGTTTTTCTGGAAGGTTTTCACATTTAGGGCCTTGGTTGCCCCCCAAAAAGGCCTTATGTGGACGGGCAACATGTCAATCAACTGTACTTCATTTGTGCCACCCTACAGCGCCATTTATTTGATCAGATTTGCCCATCAAGAAGATTTTCTAGGAGGTGGTCACTTTTAGGGCCTTGGTCGCCCCATAAAGAAAGGCGTTATGAGCACAGGCAACATGTCAATCAACTCGACTTCATTTGTGCCACCCTACAGCACCATTTATTTGATCAGATTTGCCCATCCAGAAAGTTTTCTGGGAGGTTGTCACTTTCAGGGCCTTGGTTGCACCATAAAGAAAGGCCTTAAGCCTTAAGTGGACGGGCAACAAGTCAATAACTCGTCTTCATTTGTGCAACCCAACAGCACCATTTATTTGATCAGATTTGCCCATCTAGAAAGTTTTCTGGGAGCTTGTCACTTTTAGGGCCTTGGTTGCCCATAAAAAGGCCTTATGCGGACGGGCAACATGTCAATCAACTAATCTTCATTTGTGCCACCCTACAGCACCATTTATTTGATCAGATTTGCCCATCTCGAAGGTTTTCTGGGAGGTTGTCACCTTTAGGGCCTTCGTTGCCCCATAAAGAAAGGCCTGATGTGAACGGGCAACATGTCTATCAACTCCTCTTCATTTGCGCCACCCTACAGCACCATTTATTTGATCGGATTTGCCCATCTTGACGGTTTTCTGGGAGGTTGTCACATTTAGGACCTTGGTTGCCCCATAAAGAAAGGCCTTATGCGGACGGGCAACATCTCAATCATCTCGTCTTCATTTGTGCCACCCTACAGCACCATTTATTTGGTCAGATTTGCCCATCTAGAAGGTTTTCTGGGAGGCTGTCACTTTTAAGGCCTTGGTTGCCCCATAAAGAAAGGCCTTATGTGGACGGGCAACATCTCAATCATCTCGTCTTCATTTGTGCCACCCTACAGCACCATTTATTTGGTCAGATTTGCCCATCTAGAAGGTTTTCTGGGAGGCTGTCACTTTTAAGGCCTTGGTTTCCCCATAAAGAAAGGCCTTACGCAGACGGGCAACATGTCAATCAACTCGTCTTTATTTGTGCCACCCTACAGCACCATTTATTTGATCAGATTTGCCCATCTTGACGGTTTTCTGAGAGGTTTTCACTTTTAGGGCCTTGGTTGCCCCACCAAGAAAGGCCTTATGCGGATGGGCAACATGTCAATCAACTCAACTTCATTTGTACCTCCCTACAGCACCATCTCTTCCATCAGATTAGCCTATCTAGAAGGTTTTCTGGGAGGTTGTCACTTTTAGGGTCTTGGTTGCCCCATAATGAAAAGCCTTATGTGGACGGGCAAAATCTCAAACAACTCGCCTTAATTTGTGTCACCCTACAGCACCATTTATTTGGTCAGATTTGCCCATCTAGAGGGTTTTCTGGGAGGCTGTCACTTTTAAGGCCTTGGGTGCCCCATAAAGAAAGGCCTTATGCAGACGGGCAACATGTCAATCAACTCGTCTTCATTTGTGCCACCCTGCAGCACCATTCATTTGATCAGATTAGCCCATCTAAAAGTATTGATGGGAGGTTGTCACTTTTATGGCCATGGCAGCCAGTAAAGAAAGCATTTATGTGGACGAGCAACATGTCCATCAACTCGCATTCATTTGTGCCACCCTACAGCACCATTTATTTGATCAGATTTGCCCATCTAGAAAGTTTTCTGGGAGGTTGTCACTTTTAGGGCCTTGGTTGCCCCTTAAAGAAAGGCCTTATGTGGACAGGCAACATGTCAATCAACTCGTCTTCATTTGTGCCACCCTACAGCACCATTATTTCATCAGATTTGCCCATCTAGAAGGTTATCTGGAAGGTTGTCACTTTTAGGTCATAGGTTGCGCCATAAAGAAAGGCCTGATGTGAACGGGCAACATGTCTATCAACTCCTCTTCATTTGTGCCACCCTACAGCACTATTTATTTGTTCGGATTTGCCCATCTTGACGGTTTTATGGGAGGTTGTCACTTTTAGGGCCTTGGTTGCCCCATAAAGAAAGGCTTTATGCGGACGGGCAACATGTCAATCAACTCAACTTCATTTGTGCCTCCCTACATCACCATTTCTTCGATCAGATTAGCCTCTCTAGAAGGTTTTCTGGGAGGTTGTCACTTTTAGGGCCTTGGTTGCCCCATAAAGAAAGGCCTTATGTGGACGGGCAACATCTCAATCATCTCGTCTTCATTTGTGCCACCCTACAGCACCATTTATTTGGTCAGATTTGCCCATCTAGAAGGTTTTCTGGGAGGCTGTCACTTTTAAGGCCTTGGTTGCCCCATAAAGAAAGGCCTTACGCAGGCGAGCAACATGTCAATCACCTCGTCTTCATTTGTGTCACCCTACAGCACCATTTATTTGATCAGATTTGCCCATCTTGACGGTTTTCTGGGAGGTTGTCACTTTTAGGGCCTTGGTTGCCCCACCAAGAAAGGCCTTATGCGGATGGGCAACATGTCAATCAACTCAACTTCATTTGTACCACCCTACAGCACCATCTCTTCCATCAGATTAGCCTATCTAGAAGGTTTTCTGGGAGGTTGTCACTTTTAGGGTCTTGGTTGCCCCATAAAGAAAGGCCTTATGTGGACGGGCAAAATCTCAAACAACTCGCCTTCATTAGTGTCACCCTACAGCACCATTTATTTGGTCAGATTTGCCCATCTAGAAGGTTTTCTGGGAGGCTGTCACTTTTAAGGCCTTGGGTGCCCCATAAAGAAAGGCCTTATGCAGACGGGCAACATGTCAATCAACTCGTCTTCATTTGTGCCACCCTGCAGCACCATTTATTTGATCAGATTTGCCATCTAGAAGTATTTATGGGAGGTTGTCACTTTTATGGCCTTGGCTGCCCGTAAAGAAAGCATTTATGTGGACGAGCAACATGTCCATCAACTCGCATTCATTTGTGCCACCGCACAGAACCATTTATTTATCAGATTTGCCCATCTAGAAAGGTTTCTGGGAGGTTTTCACTTTTAGGGCCTTGGCTGCCCCATAAAGAAAGGCCTTATGTGGACGGGCAACATGTCAATCAACTCGTCTTCATTTGTGCCTCCCTACAGCACCATTATTTGATCAGATTTGCCCATCTAGAAGGTTATCTGGAAGGTTGTCACTTTTAGGTCATAGGTTGCGCCATAAAGAAAGGCCTTATGTGGACAGGCAAGATGTCAATCGATTCGTCTTTATTTGTTCCACCCTACAGGCCTATTTATTTGATCAGATTTGCCCATCTAGAAGGTTTTCTGGCACGTTTTCACATTTAGGGCCTTGGTTGCCCAATAAAGAAAGGCCTTATGCCGACGGGCAATATGTCACTCAACTCGTCTTTATTTGTGCCACTCTACAGCACCATTTATTTGATCAGATTTGCCCATCCTGAAGGTTTTCTGGGAGGTTGTCACTTTTCGGGCCCTGGTTGCCCCATAAAGAAAGGCATTATGTGGACGGGCAACATGTCAATCAACACGTCTTTATTTGTCCCTCCCTACAGCACCATTTATTTGATCAGATTTGCCCATCTAGAAGGTTTTCTAGGAGGTTGTCACTTTTAGGGCGTTGGTTGCTCCATAAAGAAAGGCCTTAAGCAGACGGGCAACATGTCTGTCAACTCGTCATCATTTGTGCCACCCTACCGCGCCATTTATTTGATCAGATTTGCACATCTAGAAGGTTTTTTGGGAGGTTGTCAGTTTTAGGCCTTGGTTGCCCCATAAAGAAAGGCCTTATGCAGACGGACAACATGTCAATCAACTCACCTTTATTTGTGCCACCCTACAGCACCATTTATTTGATCAGATTTGCCCCTCAAAGAGGTTTCCTGGGAGGTTGTCACTTTTGGGGGCTTGGTTGCCCCATAAAGAAAGGCCTTATGTGGACGGGCAACATGTCAATCAATTCGTCTTCGTTTGTGCCACCCTACAGCACCATTTATTTGATCAGATTTGCCCATCTAGAAGGTTTTCTGGGAGGTTCTCACTTTTAGGCCTTGGTTGCCCCATAAAGAAAGGCCTTATGTGGACGGGTAACATGTCAATCAACTCGTCTTCATTTGTGCCCCCCTATAGAACCATTTATTTGATCAGATTTGCCCATCTAGAAGGTTTTCTGGGAGGTTGTCAGTTTTATGGCCTTGGATGCCCCATAAAGAAAGGCCTTATGCAGACTGGCAACATGTCAATCAACTCATCTTCATTTGTGCCACCCAACAGCACCATTTATTTGATCAGATTTGCCCATCTAGAAGGTTTTCTGGGGGCTGTCACATTTAGGGCCTTGGTTGCCCCATAAAGAAAGGCCTTATGCGGACGGCCAACATGTCAATGACCTCGTCTTCATTTCTGCCACCCTACAGCACCATTTATTTGATCAGGTTTGCCCATCTAGAAGGTTTTCTGGGAGGTTGTCACCTTTAGGGCCTTGTTTGCCCCATAAAGAAAGGCCATATGTGGACGGGCAACATGTCAATCAACTCGTCTTCATCTGTGCCACCCTACAGCACCATTTATTTGATCAGATGTGCCCACCTAGAATGTGCTCTGGGAAATTGTCACTTTTAGGGCCTTGGTTGCCGCGTTAAGAAAGGCCTTATGCGGACCGGCAACATGTCAATCAACTCACCTTCATTTGTGCCACCCTACAAAACCATCTATTTGATCAGATTTGCCCATCAAAAAGGTTTTCTGGGAGGTTGTCACTTTTAGGGCCTTGGTTGCCCCATAAAGAAAGGACTTATGTGGACGGGCAACATGTCAATCAATTCGTCTTCATTTGTGCCACCCTACAGCACCATTTGTTTGATCAGATCTGCCCATCTAGAAGGTTTTCTGGGAGGATTTCACTTTTAGGGCCTTGGTTGCCCCATAAAGAAAGTCCTTATGCAGACGGCAACATGTCAATTAACTCATCTTCATTTGTGCAACCATACAGCACCATTTATTTGATCAGATTTGCCGATTTAGAAGGTTTTCTGGAAGGTTGTCACTTGTAGGGCCTTGGTTGACCCTTAAAGAAAGGCCTTCTTGGGACGGGCAACATGTCAATCAACTCGTCTTCGTTTGTGCCACCCTACAGCACCATTTATTTGATCAGATTTGCCCATCTAGAAGGTTTTCTGGGTGGTTGTCACTTTTAGGGCCTAGGTTGCATCATAAAGAAAGGCCTTATGTGGACGGGAAAGATGTCAGTCAATTCATCTTCATTTGTGCCACCCTACATCCCCATTTATTTGATCAGATGTGCCCATATAGAAGGTTTTTTGGGGTTGTCACATTTAGGGCCTTGGTTGCCCCATAAAGGCCTCATGTGGATGGCCAACATGTCAATCAACTCGTCTTCATTTGTGCCACCCTATAGCATCATTTATTTGAGCGGATTTGTCCATCTAGTGGGTTTTCTGGGAGGTTGTCACTTTTAGGGCCTTGGTTGCCCATAAAGAAAGGCCTTATGTGGACGGACAACATGTCAATGAACTCGTCTTCCTTTGTGTCACCCTACAGCTCCATTTATTTGATCAGATTTGCCCATCTAGAAGGTTTTCTGGGATGTTGTCACTCTTAGGGCCTTGGTTGCCCCATAAAAAAGGTCTGATGCAGACGGACAACATGTCAATCAACTCGTCTTTATTTGCACCACCCTACACCACCATTTATTTGATCAGATTTGCCCATCTTGAACGTTTTCTGGGAGGTTGTCACTTTTAGGGCCTTCGTTGCGCCATAAAGAAAGGCCTTGTGTGGACGGGCAACATGTCAATCAACTCGTCTTCATTTGTGCCACCCGACAGCACCATTATTTGATCAGATTTGCCCATCTAGAAGGTTATCTGGAAGGTTGTCACTTTTAGGTCCTAGGATGCCCCATAAAGAAAGGCCTTATGTGGACGGGCAAGAAGTCAATCGATTCGTCTTTATTTGTTCCACCCTACAGCCTCATTTATTTGATCAGATTTGCCCATCTGGAAGGTTTTGTGGGGCGTTTTCACATTTAGGGCCTTGGTTGCCCCATAAAGAAAGGCCTTATGTGGACGGGCAAGATGTCAATCGATTCGTCTTTATTTGTTCCACCCTACAGCTTTATTTATTTGATCAGATTTGCCCATCTAGAAGGTTTTCTGGGGCGTTTTCACATTTAGGGCCTTGGTTGCCTCATAAAGAAAGGCCTTATGCAGACGGGCAACATGTCATTCAACACGTATTTATTTGTGCCACCCTACAGCACCATTTATTTGATCAGATTTGCCCATCAAGAAGGTTTTCTGGAAGGTTGTCACTTTTCGGGCCTTGGTTTCCCCATAAAGAAAGGCCTTATGCGAAAGGGCAACATGTCAATCAACACGTCTTCATTTGTGCCACCCTACAGCACCATTTATTTGATCAGATTTGCACATCTAGAAGGTTTTTTGCGAGGTTGTCACTTTTAGGCATTGGTTGCCTCATAAAGAAAGGCCTTATGCGGACGGACAACATGTCAATCAACTCACCTTTATTTGTGCCACCCCACAGCACCATTTATTTGATCAGATTTGCTCATCAAAAAGGTTTTCTGGGAGGTTGTCACTTTTAGGGGCTTGGTTGCCCCATAAAGAAAGGCCTTATGTAGACGGGCAACATATCAATCAATTCGTCTTCGTTTGTGCCACCCTACATCACCATTTATTTGATCAGATTTGCCCATCTAGAAGGCTTTCTGGGAATTTCTCACTTTTAAGGCCTTGGTTGCCCCATAAAGAAAGGCCTTATGTGGATGGGCAACATGTCAATCAACTCATCTTCATTTGTGTCATCCTACAGCACCATTTATTTAATCAGATTTGCCCATCTAGAAGGTTGTCTGGGAGGTTGCCACGTTTGGGCCCTTGCTTGCCCCATAAAAAGGCCTTATGTGGACGGGCAAAATCTCAATCAATTCGTCTTCATTTGTGTCACCCTACAGCACCATTTATTTGGTCAGATTTGCCCATCTAGAGGGTTTTCTGGGAGGCTGTCACTTTTAAGGCCTTGGGTGCCCCATAAAGAAAGGCCTTATGCAGACGGGCAACATGTCAATCAACTCGTCTTCATTTGTGCCACCCTGCAGCACCATTTATTTGATCAGATTTGCCCATCTAAAAGTATTTATGGGAGGTTGTCACTTTTATGGCAATGGCTCCCAGTAAAGAAAGCATTTATGTGGACGAGCAACATGTCCATCAACTCGCATACATTTGTGCCACCCTCCAGCACCATTTATTTGATCAGATTTGCCCATCTAGAAAGTTTTCTGGGAGGTTGTCACTTTTAGGGCCTTGGTTGCCCCATAAAGAAAGGCCTTATGTGGACGGGCAACATGTCAATCAACTCGTCTTCATTTGTGCCGCCCTACAGCACCATTATTTTATCAGATTTGCCCATCTAGAAGGTTATCTGGAAGGTTGTCACTTTTAGGTCATAGGTTGCACCATAAAGAAAGGCCTTATGTGGACGGGCAAGATGTCAATCGATTCGTCTTTATTTATTCCACCCTACAGGCCCATTTATTTGATCAGATTTGCCCATCTAGAAGGTTTTCTGGGGCGTTTTCACATTTAGGGCCATGGTTGCCCAATAAAGAAAGGCCTTATGCCGACGGGAAACATGTCACTCAACTCGTCTTTATTTGTGCCACCCTACAGCACCATTTATTTGATCAGATTTGCCCATCCTGAAGGTTTTCTGGGAGGTTGTCACTTTTCGGGCCCTGGTTTCCCCATAAAGAAAGGCCTTATGTGGACGGGCAACATGTCAATCAACACGTCTTTATTTGTGCCACCCTACAGCACCATTTATTTGATCAGATTTGCCCATCTAGAAGGTTTTCTAGGAGGTTGTCACTTTTAGGGCCTTGGTTGCTCCATAAAGAAAGGCCTTAAGCGGAAGGGCAACATGTCAATCAACTCGTCTTCATTTGTGCCACCCTACAGCACCATTTATTTGATCAGATTTGCACATCTAGAAGGTTTTTTGGGAGGTTGTCACTTTTAGGCCTTGGTTGCCCCATAAAGAAAGGCCTTATGCAGACGGACAACATGTCAATCAACTCACCTTTATTTGTGCCACCCTACAGCTCCATTTATTTGATCAGATTTGCCCATCAAAAGGTTTCCTGGGAGGTTGTCACTTTTGGGGACTTGGATGCCCTATAAAGAAAGGCCTTATGTGGACGGGAAACATGTCAATCAATTCGTCTTCATTTGTGCCACCCTACAGCACCATTTATTTGATCAGATTTGCCCATCTAGAAGGTTTTCTGGGAGATTCTCACTTTTAAGGCCTTGGTTGCCCCATAAAGAAAGGCCTTATGTGGACGGGCAACATGTCAATCAATTCGCCTTCTTTTGTGCCACCCTACAGCACCATTTATTTGATCAGATTTGCCCATCTCGAAGGATTTCCGAGAGGTTGTCACTTTTTGGGCCTTGGTTGTCCCATAAAGAAAGGCCTTATGCGAACCAGCAACATGTCAATCAACTCGTCTTCATTTGTGCCACCCAACATCACCATTTATTTGATCAGATGTGCCCAACTAGAAGGTTTTCTGGGGGGTTGTGACATTTAGGGCCTTGGTTTCCCCTTAAAGAAAGGCCTTATGCAGACGGCCAACATCTTAATCAACTCATCTTCATTTGTGCCACCCTACAGCACCATTTATTTGATCAGATTTGCCCATCTAGAAGGTTTTCTGGCAATTTGTCACTTTTAGGGCCTTGGTTGCCACATAAAGGAAGGCCTCATGCGGACGGGCAACATGACAATCAACTCGTCTTCATTTGTGCCACCTTACAACACCATTATTTGATCAGATTTGCCCATCTAGAAGGTTTTCTGGGAGGTTGTCACTTTTAGTGCCTTGGTTGTCCGATAAAGAAAGGCCTTATGCAGACGGGCAACATGTCACTCAACTCGTCTTCATTTGTGCCACCCTACAGCACCATTTATTTGATCAGATTTGCCCATCAAAAAGGTTTCCTGGGAGGTTGTCACTTTTGTGGGCTTGGTTGCCCCATAAAGAAAGGCCTTATGTGGACGGGTAACATGTCACTCAACTCGTCTTCATTTGTGCCACCCTACAGCACCATTTATTTGATCAGATTTGCAAATCTAAATGTTTTTCTGGGAGGCTGTCACATTTAGGGCCTTGGTTGCCCCCCTCAAAATGGCCTTATGTCGACAGGCAACATGTCAATCAACTGTACTTCATTTGTGCCACCCTACAGGACCATTTATTTGGTCAGATTTGCCCATCTAGAAGATTTTCTAGGAGGTTGTCACTTTTAGGGCCTTGGTCGCCCCATAAAGAAAGGCGTTATGAGCACAGGCAACATGTCAATCAACTCGTCTTCATTTGTGCCACCCTACAGCACCATTTATTTGATCAGATTTGCCCATCCAGAAGGTTTTCTGGGAGGTTGTCACTTTCAGGGCCTTGGTTGCCCCATAAAGAAAGGCTTTAAGCCTTAAGTGGACAGGCAACAAGTCAATCAACTCGTCTTCATTTGTGCCACCCAACAGCACCATTTATTTGATCAGATTTGCCCATCTAGAAAGTTTTCTGGGAGGTTGTCACTTTTAGGGCCTTGGTTGCCCCATAAAAAAGGCCTTATGCAGACGGGCAACATGTCAATCAACTAGTCTTCATTTGTGCCACCCTACAGCACCATTTATTTGATCAGATTTGCCCATCTAGAAGGTTTTCTGGGAGGTTGTCACTTTTAGGGACTTGGTTGCCCCATAAAGAAAGGCCTGATGTGAATGGGCAACATGTCTATCAACTCCTCTTCATTTGTGCCACCCTACAGCACCATTTATTTGTTCGGATTTGACCATCTTGACGGTTTTCTAAGAGGTTGTCACTTTTAGGGCCTTATTTGGACGGACAACATGTCAATGAACTCGTCTTCATTTGGGTCACCCTACAGCTCCTTTTATTTGATCAGATTTGCCCATCTAGAAGTTTTTCTGGGAGGTTATCACCTTAAGGGCCTTGGTTGCCCCATAAAGAAATGCCTGATGCGGACGGACAACATGTCAATCAAATCGTCTTTATTTGCGCCCCCCCCCCCCCAACACCACCATTTATTTGATCAGATTTGCCCATCTTGAACGTTTTCTGGGAGGTTGTCACTTTTAGGGACTTGGTTGCCCCATAAAGAAAGGCCTTATGTGGACGAGCAACATGTCAATGAATTCGTCTTCATTTGTGCCACCCTACAGCGTCATTTATTTGATCAGATTTGCCCATATAGAGGCTGTTCTGGGAGGTTGTCACTTTTTGGGCCTTGGTTGCCCCATAAAGAAAGGCCCTATGCGGACGACCAGCATGTTAATCAACTCGTCTTCATTTTTGCCACCCTACAGCAGCATTTATTTGATCAGATTTGCCCATCTAGAAGGTTTTCTGGGAATTTGTCACTTTTAGGGCCTTGGTTGCCCCATAAAGAAAGGCTTTATGCGGACGGGCAACATGTCAATCAACTCGTCTTCATTTGTGCAACCCTACAGCACCATTTATTTGATCAGATTTGCCCATCTACAAGGTTTTCTGGGAGGTTGTCACTTTTAGGGCGTTGGTTTCCCCATATAGAAAGGCCTTGTGTGGACGGGCAACATGTCAATTAACTCGTCTTCATTTGTGCCACCCTCCAGCGCCATTTATATGATCAGATTTGCCCATCTAGAAGGTTTTCTGGAAATTTGTCGCTTTTAGGTCCTTGGTTGCCCCATAAAGAAAGGCCTTATGCGGACGGGCAACATGTCAATAAACTCGCCTTCATTTGTGCCACCTTACAACACAATTTATTTGATCAGGTTTGCCCATCTAGAAGGTTTTCTGGGAGGTTGTCACTTTTAGGGCCTTATTTGCCCCATAAAGAAAGTCCTTATGTGGACGGGCGACATGTCAATCAACTCGTCTTCATTTGTACCACCCAACAGCACCATTTATTTGATCAGATTTGCCCATCTAGAATTTTTTCTGGGAGGTTGTCACTTTTAGGGCCTTGGTTGCCCCATAAAGAAAGGCCTTATGTGGACGGGTAACATGTCAATCAACTTGTCTTCATTTGTGCCACCCTACAGCACCATTTATTTGATCAGATTTGCAAATCTAAATGTTTTTCTGGAAGGTTGTCACATTTAGGGCCTTGGTTGCCCCCCAAAAAAGGCCTTATGTGGACGGGCAACATGTCAATCAACTGTACTTCATTTGTGCCACCCTACAGCGCCATTTATTTGATCAGATTCGCCCATCTAGAAGATTTTCTAGGAGGTTGTCACTTTTAGGGCCTTGGTCGCCCCATAAAGAAAGGCGTTATGAGCACAGGCAACATGTCAATCAACTCGTCTTCATTTGTGCCACCCTACAGCACCATATATTTGATCAGATTTGTCCATCCAGAAAGTTTTCAGGGAGGTTGTCACTTTCAGGGCCTTGGTTGCCCCATAAAGAAAGGCCTTAAGCCTTAAGTGGACGGGCAACAAGTCAATCAACTCGTCTTCATTTGTGCAACCCAACAGCACCATTTATTTGATCAGATTTGCCCATCTAGAAAGTTTTCTGGGAGGTTGTCACTTTTAGGGCCTTGGTTGCCCATAAAAAGGACTTATGCGGACGGGCAACATGTCAATCAACTAGTCTTCATTTGTGCCACCCTACAGCACCATTTATTTGATCAGATTTGCCCATCTAGAAGGTTTTCTGGGAGGTTGTCACTTTTAGGGCCTTGGTTGCCCCATAAAGAAAGGCCTGATGTGAACGGGCAACATGTCTATCAACTCCTCTTCATTTGCGCCACCCTACAACACCATTTATCTGATCGGATTTGCCCATCTTGACGGTTTTCTGGGAGGTTGTCACTTTAGGACCTTGGTTGCCCCAGAAAGAAAGGCCTTATGCTGACGGTCAACATCTCAATCATCTCGTCTTCATTTGTGCCACCCTACAGCACCATTTATTTGGTCAGATTTGCCCATCTAGAAGGTTTTCTGGGAGGCTGTCACTTTTAAGGCCTTGGTTGCCCCATAAAGAAAGGCCTTATGTGGACGGGCAACATCTCAATCATCTCGTCTTCATTTGTGCCACCCTACAGCACCATTTATTTGGTCAGATTTGCACATCTAGAAGGTTTTCTGGGAGGCTGTCACTTTTAAGGCCTTGGTTGCCCCATAAAGAAAGGCCTTACGCAGACGGGAAACATGTCAATCAACTCGTCTTCATTTGTGCCACCCTACAGCACCATTTATTTGATCAGATTTGCCCATCTTGACGGTTTTCTGAGAGGTTTTCACTTTTAGGGCCTTGGTTGCCCCACCAAGAAAGGCCTTATGCGGATGGGCAACATGTCAATCAACTCAACTTCATTTGTACCACCCTACAGCACCATCTCTTCCATCAGATTAGCCTATCTAGAAGGTTTTCTGGGAGGTTGTCACTTTTAGGGTCTTGGTTGCCCCATAAAGAAAAGCCTTATGTGGACGGGCAAAATCTCAAGCAACTCGCCTTCATTTGTGTCACCCTACAGCACCATTTATTTGGTCAGATTTGCCCATCTAGAGGGTTTTCTGCGAGGCTGTCACTTTTAAGGCCTTGGGTGCCAGTAAAGAAAGCATTTATGTGGACGAGCAACATGTCCATCAACTCGCATTCATTTGTGCCACCCTACAGCACAATTTATTTGATCAGATTTGCCCATCTAGAAAGTTTTCTGGGAGGTTGTCAGTTTTAGGGACTTGGTTGCCCCATAAAGAAAGGCCTTATGTGGACGGGCAACATGTCAATCAACTCGTCTTCATTTGTGCCGCCCTACAGCACCATTATTTTATCAGATTTGCCCATCTAGAAGGTTATCTGGAAGGTTGTCACTTTTAGGTCATAGGTTGCGCCATAAAGAAAGGCCTTATGTGGACGGGCAAGATGTCAATCGATTCGTCTTTATTTGTTCCACCCTACAGGCCCATTTATTTGATCAGATTTGCCCATCTAGAAGGTTTTCTGGGGCGTTTTCACATTTAGGGCCTTGGTTGCCCAATAAAGAAAGGCCTTATGCCGACGGGCAACATGTCACTCAACTCGTCTTTATTTGTGCCACCCTACAGCACCATTTATTTGATCAGATTTGCCCATCCTGAAGGTTTTCTGGGAGGTTGTCACTTTTCGGGCCCTGGTTTCCCCATAAAGAAAGGCCTTATGTGGACGGGCAACATGTCAATCAACACGTCTTTATTTGTGCCACCCTACTGCGCCATTTATTTGATCAGATTTGCCCATCTAGAAGGTTTTCTAGGAGGTTGTCACTTTTAAGGCCTTGGTTGCTCCATAAAGAAAGGCCTTAAGCGGACGGGCAACATGTCAATCAACTCGTCTTCATTTGTGCCACCCTACAGCACCATTTATTTGATCAGATTTGCACATCTAGAAGGTTTTTTGGGAGGTTGTCACTTTTAGGCCTTGGTTGCCCCATAAAGAAAGGCCTTATGCAGACGGACAACATGTCAATCAACTCACCTTTATTTGTGCCACCCTACAGCACCATTTATTCGATCAGATTTGCCCATCAAAAAGGTTTCCTGGGAGGTTGTCACTTTTGGGGGCTTGGTTGCCCTATAAAGAAAGGCCTTATGTGGACGGGAAACATGTCAATCAATTCGTCTTCATTTGTGCCACCCTCCAGCACCATTTATTTGATCAGATTTGCCCATCCAGAAGGTTTTCTGGGAGATTCTCACTTTTAAGGCCTTGGTTGCCCCATAAAGAAAGGCCTTATGTGGACGGGCAACATGTCAATCAATTCGCCTTCATTTGTGCCACCCTACAGCACCATTTATTTGATCAGATTTGCCCATCTCGAAGGATTTCCGAGAGGTTGTCACTTTTTGGGCCTTGGTTGTCCCATAAAGAAAGGCCTTATGCGAACCAGCAACATGTCAATCAAGTCGTCTTCATATGTGCCACCCAACATCACCATTTATTTGATCAGATGTGCCCAACTAGAAGGTTTTCTGGGGGGTTGTGACATTTAGGGCCTTGGTTTCCCCTTAAAGAAAGGCCTTATGCGGACGGCTAACATCTTAATCAACTCATCTTCATTTGTGCCACCCTACAGCACCATTTATTTGATCAGATTTGCCCATCTAGAAGGTTTTCTGGCAATTTGTCACTTTTAGGGCCTTGGTTGCCACATAAAGGAAGGCCTCATGCGGACGGGCAACATGACAATCAACTCGTCTTCATTTGTGCCATCTTACAACACCATTATTTGATCAGATTTGCCCATCTAGAAGGTTTTCTGGGAGGTTGTCACTTTTAGTGCCTTGGTTGTCCGATAAAGAAAGGCCTTATGCAGACGGGCAACATGTCACTCAACTCGTCTTCATTTGTGCCACCCTACAGCACCATTTATTTGATCAGATTTGCCCATCAAAAAGGTTTCCTGGGAGGTTGTCACTTTTGGGGGCTTGGTTGCCCCATAAAGAAAGGCCTTATGTGGACGGGTAACATGTCATTCAACTCGTCTTCATTTGTGCCACCCTACAGCACCATTTATTTGATCAGATTTGCAAATCTAAATGTTTTTCTGGGAGGCTGTCACATTTAGGGCCTTGGTTGCTTCCTTAAAAAGGCCTTATGTCGACAGGCAACATGTCAATCAACTGTACTTCATTTGTGCCACCCTACAGCACCATTTATTTGGTCAGATTTGCCCATCTAGAAGATTTTCTAGGAGGTTGTCACTTTTAGGGCCTTGGTCGCCCCATAAAGAAAGGCGTTATGAGCGCAGGCAACATGTCAATCAACTCGTCTTCATTTGTGCCACCCTTCAGCACCATTTATTTGATCAGATTTGCCCATCCAGAAGGTTTTCTGGAAGGTTGTCACTTTCAGGGCCTTGGTTGCCCCATAAAGAAAGGCCTTATGCCTTAAGTGGACAGGCAACAAGTCAATCAACTCGTCTTCATTTGTGCCACCCAACAGCACCATTTATTTGATCAGATTTGCCCATCTAGAAGGTTTTCTGGGAGGTTGTCACTTTTAGGGCCTTGGTTGCCCCTTAAAGAAAGGCCTGATGTGAATGGGCAACATGTCTATCAACTCCTCTTCATTTGTGCCACCCTACAGCACCAGTTATTTGTTCGTATTTGACCATCTTGACGGTTTTCTAGAAGGTTGTCACTTTTAGGGCCTTGGTTGCCCCATAAAGAAAGGCCTTATGCGGACGGGCAACATGTCAATCAACTCAATTTCATTTGTGCCTCCCTACATCACCATTTTTTCGATCAGATTAGCCTCTCTAGAAGGTTTTCTGGGAGGTTGTCACTTTTAGGGCCTTGGTTGCCCCATAAAGAAAGGCCTTATGTGGACGGGCAACATCTCAATCATCTCGTCTTCATTTGTGCCCCCCTACAGCACCATTTATTTGGTCAGATTTGCCCATCTAGAAGGTTTTCTGGGAGGCTGTCACTTTTAAGGCCTTGGTTGCCCCATAAAGAAAGGCCTTACGCAGACGGGCAACATGTCATTCAACTCGTCTTCATTTGTGCCACCCTACAGAACCATTTATTTGATCAGATTTGCCCATCTTGATGGTTTTCTGGGAGGTTGTCACTTTTAGAGCCTTGGTTGCCCCACCAAGAAAGGCCTTATGCGGATGGGCAACATGTCAATCAACTCAACTTCATTTGTACCACCCTATAGCACCATCTCTTCCATCAGATTAGCCTATCTAGAAGGTTTTCTGGGAGGTTGTCACTTTTAGGGTCTTGGTTGCCCCATAAAGAAAGGCCTTATGTGGACGGGCAAAATCTCAAACAACTCGCCTTCATTAGTGTCACCCTACAGCACCATTTATTTGGTCAGATTTGCCCATCTAGAAGGTTTTCTGGGAGGCTGTCACTTTTAAGGCCTTGGGTGCCCCATAAAGAAAGGCCTTATGCAGACGGGCAACATGTCAATCAACTCGTCTTCATTTGTGCCACCCTGCAGCACCATTTATTTGATCAGATTTGCCATCTAGAAGTATTTATGAGAGGTTGTCACTTTTATGGCCTTGGCTGCCCGCAAAGAAAGCATTTATGTGGACGAGCAACATGTCCATCAACTCGCATTCATTTGTGCCACCCTACAGCACCATTTATTTGATCAGATTTGCCCATCTAGAAAGTTTTCTGGGAGGTTGTCACTTTTAGGGCCTTGGTTGCCCCATAAAGAAAGTCCTTATGTGGACGGGCAACATGTCAATCAACTCATCTTCATTTGTGCCACCCTACAGCCCCATTATTTGAGCAGATTTGCCCATCTAGAAGGTTATCTGCATGGTTGTCACTTTTAGGTCATAGGTTGCGCCATAAAGAAAGGCCTTATGTGGACAGGCAAGATGTCAATCGATTCGTCTTTATTTGTTCCACCCTACAGGCCCATTTATTTGATCAGATTTGCCCATCTAGAAGGTTTTCTGGGACGTTTTCACATTTAGGGCCTTGGTTGCCCAATAAAGAAAGGCCTTATGCCGACGGGCAATATGTCACTCAACTCGTCTTTATTTGTGCCACCCTACAGCACCATTTATTTGATCAGATTTGCCCATCAAAAAGGTTTCCTGGGAGGTTGTCACTTTTGGGGGCTTGGTTGCCCCACCAAGAAAGGCCTTATGCGGATGGGCAACATGTCAATCAACTCAACTTCATTTGTACCACCCTATAGCACCATCTCTTCCATCAGATTAGCCTATCTAGAAGGTTTTCTGGGAGGTTGTCACTTTTAGGGTCTTGGTTGCCCCATAAAGAAAGGCCTTATGTGGACGGGCAAAATCTCAAACAACTCGCCTTCATTAGTGTCACCCTACAGCACCATTTATTTGGTCAGATTTGCCCATCTAGAAGGTTTTCTGGGAGGCTGTCACTTTTAAGGCCTTGGGTGCCCCATAAAGAAAGGCCTTATGCAGACGGGCAACATGTCAATCAACTCGTCTTCATTTGTGCCACCCTGCAGCACCATTTATTTGATCAGATTTGCCATCTAGAAGTATTTATGAGAGGTTGTCACTTTTATGGCCTTGGCTGCCCGCAAAGAAAGCATTTATGTGGACGAGCAACATGTCCATCAACTCGCATTCATTTGTGCCACCCTACAGCACCATTTATTTGATCAGATTTGCCCATCTAGAAAGTTTTCTGGGAGGTTGTCACTTTTAGGGCCTTGGTTGCCCCATAAAGAAAGTCCTTATGTGGACGGGCAACATGTCAATCAACTCATCTTCATTTGTGCCACCCTACAGCCCCATTATTTGAGCAGATTTGCCCATCTAGAAGGTTATCTGCATGGTTGTCACTTTTAGGCCATAGGTTGCGCCATAAAGAAAGGCCTTATGTGGACAGGCAAGATGTCAATCGATTCGTCTTTATTTGTTCCACCCTACAGGCCCATTTATTTGATCAGATTTGCCCATCTAGAAGGTTTTCTGGGACGTTTTCACATTTAGGGCCTTGGTTGCCCAATAAAGAAAGGCCTTATGCCGACGGGCAATATGTCACTCAACTCGTCTTTATTTGTGCCACCCTACAGCACCATTTATTTGATCAGATTTGCCTATCCTGAAGGTTTTCTGGGAGGTTGTCACTTTTCGGGCCCTGGTTGCCCCATAAAGAAAGGCCTTATGTGGACGGGCAACATGTCAATCAACACGTCTTTATTTGTCCCTCCCTACAGCACCATTTATTTGATCAGATTTGCCCATTTAGAAGGTTTTCTAGGTGGTTGTCACTTTTAGGGCCTTGGTTGCTCCATAAAGAAAGGCCTTAATCGGACGGGCAACATGTCTGTCAACTCGTCATCATTTGTGCCACCCTACAGCGCCATTTATTTGATCAGATTTGCACATCTAGAAGGTTTTTTGGGAGGTTGTCACTTTTAGGCCTTGGTTGCCCCATAAAGAAAGGCCTTATGCAGACGGACAACATGTCAATCAACTCACCTTTATTTGTGCCACCCTACAGCACCATTTATTTGATCAGATTTGCCCCTCAAAAAGGTTTCCTGGGAGGTTGTCACTTTTGGGGGCTTGGTTGCCCCATAAAGAAAGGCCTTATGTGGACGGGCAACATGTCAATCAATTCGTCTTCATTTGTGCCACCCTACAGCTCCATTTATTTGATCAGATTTGCCCATCTAGAAGGTTTTCTGGGAGGTTCTCACTTTTAAGGCCTTGGTTGCCCCATAAAGAAAGGCCTTATGTGGAGGGTAACATGTCAATCAACTCGTCTTCATTTGTGCCCCCCTACAGAACCATTTATTTGATCAGATTTGCCCATCTAGAAGGTTTTCTGGGAGGTTGTCACTTTTATGGCCTTGGATGCCCCATAAAGAAAGGCCTTATGCGGACTGGCAACATGTCAATCAACTCATCTTCATTTGTGCCACCCAACAGCACCATTTATTTGATCAGATTTGCCCATCTAGAAGGTTTTCTGGGGGCTGTCACATTTAGGGCCTTGGTTGCCCCATAAAGAAAGGCCTTATGCGGACGGCCAACATGTCAATGACCTCGTCTTCATTTGTGCCACCCTACAGCACCATTTATTTGATCAGGTTTGCCCATCTAGAAGGTTTTCTGGGAGGTTGTCACTTTTAGGGCCTTGTTTGCCCCATAAAGAAAGGCCATATGTGGGCTGGCAACATGTCAATCAACTCTTCTTCATTTGTGGCACCCTACAGCACCATTTATTTGATCAGATGTGCCCACCTAGAATGTTCTCTGGGAAATTGTCACTTTTAGGGCCTTGGTTGCCCCGTTAAGAAAGGCCTTATGTGGACCGGCAACATGTCAATCAACTCACCTTCATTTGTGCCACCCTACAAAACCATTTATTTGATCAGATTTGCCCATCAAAAAGGTTTTCTGTGGGGTTGTCACTTTTAGGGCCTTGGTTGCCCCATAAAGAAAGGACAACATGTCAATCAATTCGTCTTCATTTGTGCCACCCTACAGCACCATTTGTTTGGTCAGATCTGCCCATCTAGAAGGTTTTCTGGGAGGATTTCACTTTTAGGGCCTTGGTTGCCCCATAAAGAAAGTCCTTATGCAGACGGCAACATGTCAATTAACTCATCTTCATTTGTGCAACCATACAGCACCATTTATTTGATCAGATTTGCCGATTTAGAAGGTTTTCTGGAAGGTTGTCACTTGTAGGGCCTTGGTTGAACCTTAAAGAAAGGCCTTCTTGGAACGGGCAACATGTCAATCAACTCGTCTTCGTTTGTGCCACCCTACAGCACCATTTATTTGATCAGATTTGCCCATCTAGAAGGTTTTCTGGGTGGTTGTCACTTTTAGGGCCTAGGTTGCATCATAAAGAAAGGCCTTATGTGGACGGGAAAGATGTCAGTCAATTCATCTTCATTTGTGCCACCCTACAGCCCCATTTATTTGATCAGATGTGCCCATATAGAAGGTTTTTGGGGGTTGTCACATTTAGGGCCTTGGTTGCCCCATAAAGGCCTCATGTGGACGGCCAACATGTCAATCAACTCGTCTTCATTTGTGCCACCCTATAGCATCATTTATTTGAGCGGATTTGTTCATCTAGTGGGTTTTCTGGGAGGTTGTCACTTTTAGGGCCTTGGTTGCCCATAAAGAAAGGCCTTATGTGGACGGACAACATGTCAATGAACTCGTCTTCTTTTGTGTCACCCTACAGCTCCATTTATTTGATCAGATTTGCCCATCTAGAAGTTTTTCTGCGATGTTGTCACTCTTAGGGCCTTGGTTGCCCCATAAAAAAGGCCTGATGCAGACGGACAACATGTCAATCAACTCGTCTTTATTTGCACCACCCTACACCACCATTTATTTGATCAGATTTGCCCATCTTGAACGTTTTCTGGGAGGTTGCCACTTTTAGGGCCTTGGTTGCCCCATAAAGAAAGGCCTTGTGTGGACGGGCAACATGTCAATCATTTCGTCTTCATTTGTGCCACCCTACAGTGTCATTTATTTGATCATATTTGTCCATATAGAAGCTGTTTTGGGAGGTTGTCACTTTTAGGGCCTTGGTTGCCCCATAAAGAAATGCGTTATGAGCACAGGCAACATGTCAATCAACTCGTCTTCATTTGTGCCACCCTATAGCACCATTTATTTGAGCAGACTTGCCCATCTAGTGGGTTTTCTGGGAGGTTGTCACTTTTAGGGCCTTGGCTGCCCCATAAAGAAAGCCCTTATGTGGATGGACAACATGTCAATGAACTCGTCTTCTTTAGTGTCACCCTACAGCCCCATTTATTTGATCAGATTTGCCCATCTAGAAGGTTTTGTGGGAGGTTGTCACTCTTAGGGCCTTGGCTGCCCCATAAAAAAAGCCTGATGCAGACGGACAACATGTCAATCAACTCGTCTTTATTTGCACCACCCTACACCACCATTTATTTGATCAGATTTGCCCATCTTGAACGTTTTCTGGGAGGTTGTCACTTATAGGGCCTTGGTTGCCCCATAAAGAAAGGCCTTATGTGGACGGGCAACATGTCAATGAATTCGTCTTCATTTGTGCCACCCTACAGCGTCATTTATTTGATCAGATTTGCCCATCTAGAAGCTTTTCTGGGAGGTTGTCACTTTTAGGGCCTTGGTTGCCCCATAAAGAAAGGCCTTATGTGGACGGCCAACATGTCAATCAACACGTCTTCATTTGTGCCACCCTACAGCACCATTTGTTTGATCAGATCTGCCCATCTAGAAGGTTTTCTGGGAGGATTTCACTTTTAGGGCCTTGGTTGCCCCATAAAGAAAGTCCTTATGCAGACGGCAACATGTCAATTAACTCATCTTCATTTGTGCAACCATACAGCACCATTTATTTGATCAGATTTGCCGATTTAGAAGGTTTTCTGGAAGGTTGTCACTTGTAGGGCCTTGGTTGACCCTTAAAGAAAGGCCTTCTTGGGACGGGCAACATGTCAATCAACTCGTCTTCGTTTGTGCCACCCTACAGCAGCATTTATTTGATCAGATTTGCCCATCTAGAAGGTTTTCTGGGTGGTTGTCACTTTTAGGGCCTAGGTTGCATCATAAAGAAAGGCCTTATGTGGACGGGAAAGATGTGAGTCAATTCACCTTCATTTGTGCCACCCTACAGCCCCATTTATTTGATCAGATGTGCCCATATAGAAGGTTTTTTGGGGTTGTCACATTTAGGGCCTTGGTTGCCCCATAAAGGGCTCATGTGGACGGCCAACATGTCAATCAACTCCTCTTCATTTGTGCCACCCTATAGCATCATTTATTTGAGCGGATTTGTCCATCTAGTGGGTTTTCTGGGAGGTTGTCACTTTTAGGGCCTTGGTTGCCCCATAAAGAAAGCCCTTATGTGGATGGACAACATGTCAATGACCTCGTCTTCTTTTGTGTCACCCTACAGCCCCATTTATTTGATCAGATTTGCCCATCTAGAAAGTTTTGTGGGAGGTTGTCACTCTTAGGGCCTTGGTTGCCCCATAAAAAAAGCCTGATGCAGACGGACAACATGTCAATCAACTCGTCTTTATTTGCACCACCCTACACCACCATTTATTTGATCAGATTTGCCCATCTTGAACGTTTTATGGGAGGTTTTCACTTATAGGGCCTTGGTTGCCCCATAAAGAAAGGCCTTATGTGGACGGGCAACATGTCAATGAATTCGACTTCATTTGTGCCACCCTACAGCGTCATTTATTTGATCAGATTTGCCCATCTAGAAGCTGTTCTGGGAGGTTGTCACTTTTAGGGCCTTGGTTGCCCCATAAAGAAAGACCTTATGTGGACGGGCAACATGTCAATCAACTCGTCTTCATTTGTGCCACCCTACAGCACCATTATTTGATCAGATTTGCCCATCTAGAAGGTTATCTGGAAGATTGTCACTTTTAGGTCCTAGGTTGCCCCATAAAGAAAGGCCTTATGTGGACGGGCAAGATGTCAATCGATTCGTCTTTATTTGTTCCACCCTGCAGCCCCATTTATTTGATCAGATTTGGCGATCTAGAAGGTTTTCTGGGGCGTTTTCACATTTAGGGCCTTGGTTGCCCCATAAAGAAAGGCCTTATGCAGACGGGCAACATGTCACTCAACTCGTATTTATTTGAGCCACCCTACAGCATCATTTATTTGATCCGATTTGCCCATCCTTAAGGTTTTCTGTGAGGTTGTCACTTTTCGGGCCTTTGTTGCAACATAAAGAAAGGCCTTATGTGGATGGGCAACATGTCAATCAACTCATCTTCATTTCTGCCACCCTACAGCACCATTTATTTAATCAGATTTGCCCATCTAGAAGGTTGTCTGGGAGGTTGTCACGTTTGGGCCGTTGGTTGACCCATAAAAAGGGCCTTATGTGGACGGGCAACATCTCAATCAATTCGTCTTCATTTGTGCCACCCTACAGCACCATTTAGTTGATGAGATTTGCCCATCTCGAAGGATTTCTGAGAGGTTGTCACTTTTTGGGCCTTGGTTGCCCCATAAAGAAAGGCGTTAAGCGAACCAGTAAAATGTCAATCAACTCGTCTTCAACTACAACGTTTTCTGGGAGGTTCTCACTTTTAGGGACTTGGTTGCCCCATAAAGAAAGGCCTTATGTGGACGAGCAATATGTCAATGAATTCGTCTTCATTTGTGCCACCCTGCAGCACCATTTATTTGATCAGATTTGCAAATCTAAATGTTTTTCTGGGAGGTTGTCACATTTAGGGCCTTGGTTGCCCCCAAAAAGGCCTTATGTGGACGGGCAACATGTCAATCAACTGTACTTCATTTGTGCCACCCTACAGCGCCATTTATTTGATCAGATTTGCCCATCTAGAAGATTTTCTAGGAGGTTGTCACTTTTAGGGCCTTGGTCGCCCCATAAAGAAAGGCGTTATGAGCACAGGCAACATGTCAATCAACTCGTCTTCATTTGTGCCACCCTACAGCACCATTTATTTGATCAGATTTGCCCATCCTGAAGGTTTTCTGGGAGGTTGTCACTTTCAGGGCCTTGGTTGCCCCATAAAGAAAGGCCTTAAGCCTTAAGAGGACGGGCAACAAGTCAATCAACTCGTCTTCATTTGTGCCACCCAACAGCACCATTCATATTATCAGATTTGCCCGTCTAGAAAGTTTTCTGGGAGGTTGTCACTTTTAGGGCCTTGGTTGCCCCATAAAAAAGGCCTTATGCGGACGGGCAACATGTCAATCAACTAGTCTTCATTTGTGCCACCCTACAGCACCATTTATTTGATCCGATTTGCCCATCTAGAAGGTTTTCTGGGAGGTTGTCACTTTTAGGGCCTCGGTTGCCCCATAAAGAAAGGCCTGATGTGAACGGGCAACATGTCTATCAACTCCTCTTCATTTGTGCCACCCTACAGCACCATTTATTTGATCAGATTAGCCTCTCTAGAAGGTTTTCTGGGAGGTTGTCACTTTTAGGGCCTTGGTTGCCCCATAAAGAAAGGCCTTATGCGGACGGGCAACATGTCAATCAACTCAACTTCATTTGTGCTTCCCTACATCACCATTTCTTCGATCAGATTAGCCTCTCTAGAAGGTTTTTTGGGAGGTTGCCACTTTTAGGGCCTTGGTTGCCCCATAAAGAAAGGCCTTATGTGAACTGGCAACATCTCAATCATCTCGTCTTCATTTGTGCCACCCTACAGCACCATTTATTTGGTCAGATTTGCCCATCTAGAAGGTTTTCTGGGAGGCTGTCATTTTTAAGGACTTGGTTGCCCCATAAAGAAAGGCCTTACGCAGACGGGCAACATGTCAATCAACTCGTCTTCATTTGTGCCACCCTACAGCACCATTTATTTGATCAGATTTGCCCATCTTGACGGTTTTCTGGGAGGTTGTCACTTTTAGGGCCTTGGTTGCCCCACCAAGAAAGGCCTTATGCGGATGGGCAACATGTCAATCAACTCAACTTCATTTGTACCACCCTACAGCACCATCTCTTCCATCAGATTAGCCTATCTAGAAGGTTTTCGGGGAGGTTGTCACTTTTAGGGCCTTGGTTGCCCCATAAAGAAAGGCCTTATGTGGACGGGCAAAATCTCAAACAACTCGCCTTCATCTGTGTCACCCTACAGCACCATTTATTTGGTCAGATTTGCCCATCTAGAAGGTTTTCTGGGAGGCTGTCACTTTTAAGGCCTTGGGTGCCCCATAAAGAAAGGCCTTATGCAGACGGGCAACATGTCAATCAACTCGTCTTCATTTGTGCCACCCTGCAGCACCATTTATTTGATCAGATTTGCCATCTAGAAGTATTTATGGGAGGTTGTCACTTTTATGGCCTTGGCTGTCCGTAAAGAAAGCATTTATGTGGACGAGCAACATGTCCATCAACTCGCATTCATTTGTGCCACCCTACAGCACCATTTATTTGATCAGATTTGCCCATCTAGAAAGTTTTCTGGGAGGTTGTCACTTTTAGGGACTTGGTTGCCCCATAAAGAAAGGCCTTATGTGGATGGGCAACATGTCAATCAACTCGTCTTCATTTGTGCCACCCTACAGCACCATTATTTGATCAGATTTGCCCATCTAGAAGGTTATCTGGAAGGTTGTCACTTTTAGGTCATAGGTTGCGCCATAAAGAAAGGCCTTATGTGGACGGGCAAGTTGTTTATCGATTCGTCTTTATTTGTTCCACCCTACAGGCACATTTATTTGATCAGATTTGCCCATCTAGAAGGTATTCTGGGGCGTTTTCACATTTAGGGCCTTAATTGCCCAATAAAGAAAGGCCTTATGCCGACGGGCAACATGTCACTCAACTCATCTTTATTTGTGCCACCCTACAGCACCATTTATTGATCAGATTTGCCCATCCTGAAGGTTTTCTGGGAGGTTGTCACTTTTGTAGGGTGGCCATAAAGAAATGGCCTTAAGTGGACGGGCAACATGTCAATCAACACGTCTTTATTTGTGCCACCCTACAACACCATTTATTTGATCAGATTTGCCCATCTAGAAGGTTTTCTAGGAGGTTGTCACTTTTAGGGCCTTGGTTGCTCCATAAAGAAAGGCCTTAAGCGGACGGGCAACATGTCAATCAACTCGTCTTCATTTGTGCCACCCTACAGCACCATTTATTTGATCAGATTTGCACATCTAGAAGGTTTTTTGGGAAGTTGTGACTTTTAGGCCTTGGTTGCCCCATAAAGAAAGGCCTTATGCAGACGGACAACATGTCAATCAACTCACCTTTATTTGTGCCACCCTACAGCACCATTTATTTAATCAGATTTGCCCATCTAGAAGGTTGTCTGGGAGGTTGTCACGTTTGGGCCCTTGGTTGACCCATAAAAAGGGCCTTATGTGGACGGGCAACATCTCAATCAATTCGTCTTCATTTGTGCCACCCTACAGCACCATTTATTTGATGAGATTTGCCCATCTCGAAGGATTTCCGAGAGGTTGTCACTTTTTGGGCCTTGGTTGCCCCATAAAGAAAGGCCTTAAGCGAACCAGCAAAATGTCAATCAACTCGTCTTCAACTACAACGTTTTCTGGGAGGTTCTCACTTTTAGGGACTTGGTTGCCCCATAAAGAAAGGCCTTATGTGGACGAGCAACATGTCAATGAATTCGTCTTCATTCGTGCCACCCTCAGCGTCATTTATTTGATCAGATTTTAGGGCCTTGGTTGCTCCATATAGAAAGGCCTTATGTGGACGGGTAACATGTCAGTCAACTTGTCTTCATTTGTGCCACCCTACAGCACCATTTATTTGATCAGATTTGCAAATCTAAATGTTTTTCTGGGAGGTTGTCACATTTAGGGCCTTGGTTGCCCCCCAAAAAGGCCTTATGTTGACGGGCAACATGTCAATCAACTGCACTGCATTTGTGCCACCCTACAGCGCCATTTATTTGATCAGATTTGCCCATCTAGAAGATTTTCTAGGAGGTTGTCACTTTTAGGGCCTTGGTCGCCCCATAAAGAAAGGCGTTATGAGCACAGGCAACATGTCAATCAACTCGTCTTCATTTGTGCCACCCTACAGCACCATTTATTTGATCAGATTTGCCCATCCAGAAGGTTTTCTGGGAGGTTGTCACTTTCAGGGCCTTGGTTGCCCCATAAAGAAAGGCCTTAAGCCTTAAGAGGACGGGCAACAAGTCAATCAACTCGTCTTCATTTGTGCCACCCAACAGCACCATTCATTTTATCAGATTTGCCCATCTAGAAAGTTTTCTGGGAGGTTGTCACTTTTAGGGCCTTGGTTGCCCCATAAAAAAGGCCTTATGCGCACGGGCAACATGTCAATCAACTAGTCTTCATTTGTGCCACCCTACAGCACCATTTATTTGATCAGATTTGCCCATCTAGAAGGTTTTCTGGGAGGTTGTCACTTTTAGGGCCTTGGTTGCCCCATAAAGAAAGGCCTGATGTGAACGGGCAACATGTCTATCAACTCCTCTTCATTTGTGCCACCCTACAGCACCATTTATTTGATGGGATTTGCCCATCTTGACGGTTTTCTGGAAGGTTGTCACTTTTAGGGCCTTGGTTGCCCCATAAAGAAAGGCCTTATGCGGACGGGCAACATGTCAATCAACTCAACTTCATTTGTGCTTCCCTACATCACCATTTCTTCGATCAGATTAGCCTCTCTAGAAGGTTTTCTGGGAGGTTGTCACTTTTAGGGCCTTGGTTGCCCCATAAAGAAAGGCCTTATGTGGACTGGCAACATCTCAATCATCTCGTCTTCATTTGTGCCACCCTACAGCACCATTTATTTGGTCAGATTTGCCCATCTAGAAGGTTTTCTGGGAGGCTGTCACTTTTTAGGACTTGGTTGCCCCATAAAGAAAAGCCTTACGCAGACGGGCAACATTTCAATCAACTCGTCTTCATTTGAGCCACCCTACAGCACCATTTATTTGATCAGATTTGCCCATCTTGACGGTTTTCTGGGAAGTTGTCACTTTTAGGGCCTTGGTTGCCCCACCAAGAAAGGCCTTATGCGGATGGGCAACATGTCAATCAACTCAACTTCATTTGTACCACCCTACAGCACCATCTCTTCCATCAGATTAGCCTATCTAGAAGGTTTTCGGGGAGGTTGTCACTTTTAGGGTCTTGGTTGCCCCATAAAGAAAGGCCTTATGTGGACGGGCAAAATCTCAAACAACTCGCCTTCATTTGTGTCACCCTACAGCACCATTTATTTCGTCAGATTTGCCCATCTAGAAGGATTTCTGGGAGGCTGTCACTTTTAAGGCCTTGTGTGCCCCATAAAGAAAGGCCTTATGCAGACGGGCAACATGTCAATCAACTCGTCTTCATTTGTGCCACCCTGCAGCACCATTTATTTGATCAGATTTGCCATCTAGAAGTATTTATGGGAGGTTGTCACTTTTATGGCCTTGGCTGCCCGTAAAGAAAGCATTTATGTGGACCAGCAACATGTCCATCAACTCGCATTCATTTGTGCCACCCTACAGCACCATTTATTTGATCAGGTTTGCCCATCTAGAAAGTTTTCTGGGAGGTTGTCACTTTTAGGGCCTTGGTTGCCCCATAAAGAAAGGCCTTATGTGGATGGGCAACATGTCAATCAACTCGTCTTCATTTGTGCCACCCTACAGCGCCATTATTTGATCAGATTTGCCCATCTTGAAGGTTATCTGGAAGGTTGTCACTTTTAGGTCATAGGTTGCGCCATAAAGAAAGGCCTTATGTGGACGGGCAAGTTGTCAATCGATTCGTCTTTATTTGTTCCACCCTACAGGCACATTTATTTGATCAGATTTGCCCATCTAGAAGGTTTTCTGGGGCGTTTTCACATTTAGGGCCTTAATTGCCCAATAAAGAAAGGCCTTATGCCGACGGGCTACATGTCACTCAACTCGTCTTTATTTGTGCCACCCTACAGCACCATTTATTGATCAGATTTGCCCATCCTGAAGGTTTTCTGGGAGGTTGTCACTTTTCGGGCCCTGGTTTCCCCATAAAGAAATGGCCTTAAGTGGACGGGCAACATGTCAATCAACACGTCTTTATTTGTGCCACCCTACAACACCATTTATTTGATCAGATTTGCCCATCTAGAAGGTTTTCTAGGAGGTTGTCACTTTTAGGGCCTTGGTTGCTCCATAAAGAAAGGCCTTAAGCGGACGGGCAACATGTCAATCAACTCGTCTTCATTTGTGCCACCCTACAGCACCATTTATTTGATCAGATTTGCACATCTAGAAGGTTTTTTGGGAGGTTGTGACTTTTAGGCCTTGGTTGCCCCATAAAGAAAGGCCTTATGCAGACGGACAACATGTCAATCAACTCACCTTTATTTGTGCCACCCTACAGCACCATTTATTTGATCAGATTTGCCCATCAAAAAGGTTTCCTGGGAGGTTGTCACTTTTGGGGGCTTGGTTGCCCCATAAAGAAAGGCCTTATGTGGACAGGCAACATGTCAATCAATTCGTCTTCATTTGTGCCACCCTACAGCACCATTTATTTGATCAGATTTGCCCATCTAGAAGGTTTTCTGGGAGGTTCTCACTTTTAAGGCCTTGGTTGCCCCATAAAGAAAGGCCTTATGTGGACGGGCAACATGTCAATCAACTCGTCTTCATTTGTGCCACCCAACAGCACCATTTATTTGATCAGATTTGCCCATCTCGAAGGATTTCCGAGAGGTTGTCACTTTTTGGGCCTTGGTTTTCCCATAAAGAAAGGCCTTATGTGAACCGGCACCATGTCAATCAACTCGTCTTCATTTGTGCCACCCAACATCACCATTTATTTGATCAGATGTGCCCAACTAGAAGGTTTTCTGGGGGGATGTGACATTTAGGGCCTTGGTTGCCCCTTAAAGAAAGACCTTATGACGGCGGCTAACATCTTAATCAACTCGTCTTTATTTGTGCCACCCTACAGCACCATTTATTTGATCAGATTTGCCCATCTAGAAGGTTTTCTGGCAATTTGTCACTTTTAGGGCCTTGGTTGCCACATAAAGAAAGGCCTCATGCGGACGGTCAACATGACAATCAACTCGTCTTCATTTGTGCCACCTTACAACACCATTTATTTGATCAGATTTGCCCATCTAGAAGGTTTTCTGGGAGGTTGTAACTTTTAGTGCCTTGGTTGTCCCATAAAGAAAGGCCTTATGCAGACGGGCAACATGTCACTCAACTCGTCTTCATTTGTGCCACCCTACAGCACCATTTATTTGATCAGATTTTCCCATCAAAAAGGTTTCCTGGGAGGTTGTCACTTTTGGGGGCTTGGTTGCCCCATAAAGAAAGGACTTATGTGGACGGGCAACATGTCACTCAACTCGTCTTCATTTGTGCCACCCTACAGCACCATTTATTTGATCAGATTTGCAAATCTAAATGTTTTTCTGGGACGTTGTCACATTTAGGGCCTTGGTTGCCCCCCCAAAAAGGCCTTATGTGGACGGGCAACATGTCAATCAACTGTACTTCATTTGTGCCACCCTACAGCGCCATTTATTTGATCAGATTTGCCCATCTAGAAGATTTTCTAGGAGGTTGTCACTTTCAGGGCCTTGGTTGCCCCATAAAGAAATCCTTAAGCCTTAAGTGGACGGGCAAGAAGTCAATCAACTCGTCTTCATTTGTGCCACCCAACAGCACCATTTATTTGATCAGATTTGCCTATCTAGAAAGTTTTCTGGGAGGTTGTTACTTTTAGGGCCTTGGTTGCCCCATAAAAATGCCTTATGCGGACGGGCAACATGTCATTCAACTAGTCTTCATTTGTGCCACCCTACAGCACCATTTATTTGATCAGATTTGCCCATCTAGAAGGTTTTCTGGGAGGTTGTCACTTTTAGGGCCTTGGTTGCCTCATAAAGAAAGGCCTTATCTAAACGGGCAACATGACATTCAACTCGTCTTCATTTCTACCACCCTACAGCACTATTTATCATTTATTTGATCAGATTAGCCTATCTAGAAGTTTTTCTGGGAGGTTGTCACATTTAGGGCCTTGGTTGCCCCATAAAGAAAGGCCTTATGTGGACGGGTAACATGTCAATCAACTCGTTTTCATTCGTGCCACCCTACAGAACCATTTATTTGATCAGATTTGCCCATCTAGAAGGTTTTCTGGGAGGTTGTCACTTTCATGGCCTTCGATGCCCCATAAGGAAAGGCCTTATGCGGACTGGCAACATGTCAGTCAACTCATCTTCATTTGTGCCACCCAACAGCACCATTTATTTGAGCAGATTTGCCCATCTAGAAGGTTTTCTGGGGGCTGTCACATTTAGGGCCTTGGTTGCCCCATACAGAAAGGCCTTATGCGGACGGCCAACATGTCAATGACCTCGTCTTCATTTGCGCCACCCTACAGCACCATTTATTTGATCAGGTTTGCCCATCTAGAATGTTCTCTGGGAAATTGTCACTTTAAGGGCCTTGGTTGCCCCGTTAAGAAAGGCCTTATGCGGACCGGCAACATGTCAATCAACTCACCTTCATTTGTGCCACCCTACAAAACCATTTATTTGTTCAGATTTGCCCATCAAAAAGGTTTTCTGGGAGGTTGTCCCTTTTAGGGCCTTGGTCGCCCCATAAAGAAAGGACTTATGTGGACCGGCAACATGTCAATCAATTTGTCTTCATTTGTGCCACGCTACTGCACCATTTGTTTGATCAGATCTGCCCATCTAGAAGTTTTTCTGGGAGGTTTTCACTTTTAAGGCCTTGGTTGCCCCATAAAGAAAGGCCTTATGCAGACGGCAACATGTCAATTAACTCATCTTCATTTGTGCAACCATACAGCACCATTTATTTGTTCAGATTTGCCGATTTAGAAGGTTTTCTGGGAGGTTGTCACTTTTAGGGCCTTGGTTGACCCTTAAAGAAAGGCCTTCTTCGGACGGGCAACATGTCAATCAACTCGTCTTCGTTTGTGGCACCCTACAGCACCATTTATTTGATCAGATTTGCCCATCTAGAAGGTTTTCTGGGTGGTTGTCACTTTTTGGGCCTAGGTTGCATCATAAAGAAAGACCTTATGTGGACGGGCAAGATGTCAGTCAATTCACCTTCATTTGTGCCACCCTACAGCCCCATTTATTTGAGCAGATGTGCCCATATAGAAGGTTTTCTGGGGTTGTCACATTTAGGGCCTTGGTTGCCCCATAAAGACCTCATGTGGACGGCCAACTTGTCAATCAACTCGTCTTCATTTGTGCCACCCTATAGCATCATTTATTTGAGCAGATTTGCCCATCTAGTGGGTTTTCTGGGAGGTTGTCACTTTTAGGGCCTTGGTTGCCCATAAAGAAAGGCCTTATGTGGACGGACAACATGTCAATGAACTCGTCTTCTTTTGTGTCACCCTACAGCGCCATTTATTTGATCAGATTTGCCCATCTAGAAGGTTTTCTGGGAGGTTGTCACTCTTAGGGCCTTGGTTGCCCCATAAAAAAGGCCTGATGCAGACGGACAACATGTCAATCAACTCGTCTTTATTTGCCCCACCCTACACCACCATTTATTTGATCAGATTTGCCCATCTTGAACGTTTTCTGGGAGGTTGTCACTTTTAGGGCCTTGGTTCCCCCATAAAGAAAGGCCTTGTGTGGACGGGCAACATGTCAATCAATTCGTCTTCATTTGTGCCACCCTACAGCGTCATTTATTTGATCAGATTTGTCCATCTAGAAGCTGTTCTGGAAGATTGTCACTTTTAGGGCCTTGGTTGCCCCATAAAGAAAGGCCTTATGCGGACGGGCAACATGTCAGTCAACTCGTCTTCATTTGTGCCACCCTACAGCACCATTATCTGATCAGATTTGCACATCTAGAAGGTTATCTGGAAGGTTGTCACTTTTAGGTCCTAGGTTGCCCCATAAAGAAAGGCCTTATGCGGACGGACAACATGTCAATCAACTCACCTTTATTTGTGCCACCCTACAGCACCATTTATTTGATCAGATTTGCTCATCAAAAAGGTTTTCTGGGAGGTTGTCACTTTTAGGGGCTTGGTTGCCCCATAAAGAAAGGCCTTATGTAGACGGGCAACATGTCAAACAATTCGTCTTCGTTTGTGTCACCCTACAGCACCATTTATTTGATCAGATTTGCCCATCTAGAAGTTTTTCTGGGAGGTTGTCACTTTTAGGGCCTTGGTTGCCCCATAAAGAAAGGCCTTATGTTTACGGGAAACATGTCAATCAACTCGTCTTCATTTGTGCCACTGTACAGAACCATTTATTTGATCAGATTTGCCCATCTAGAAGGTTTTCTGGGAGGTTGTCACTTTTATGCCTTGGATGCCCCATAAGGAAAGGCCTTATGCGGACGGGCAACATGTCAATCAACTCAACTTCAATTGTGCCACCCAACAGCACCATTTATTTGATCAGATTTGCCCATCTAGAAGGTTTTCTGGGGGGTTGTCACATTTAGGGCCTTGGTTGCCCCATAAAGAAAGGCCTTATGCGGACGGCCAACATGTCAATGAACTCGTCTTCATTTGTGCAACCCTACAGCACCATTTATTTGATCAGGTTTGCCCATCTAGAAGGTTTTCTGGGAGGTTGTCACGTTTAGGGCCTTGTTTGCCCCATAAAGAAAGGCCTTATGTGGACGGGCAACATGTCAATCAACTCGTCTTCATTTGTGCCACCCTACAGCACCATTTATTTGATCAGATGTGTCCATCTAGAAGGTTTTCTGGGAAATAGTCATTTTTAGGGCCTTGGTTGCCCCATTAAGAAAGGCCTTAAGCGGACGGGCAATATGTCAATCAACTCACCTTCATTTGTGCCACCCTACAACACCATTTATTTGATCAGATTTGCCCATCAAAAAGGTTTTCTGGGAGGTTGTCACTTTTAGGGCCTTGGTTGCCCCTTAAAGAAAGGACTTATGTGGACGGGCAACATGTCAATCAGTTCGTCTTCATTTGTGCCACCCTACAGCACCATTTGTTTTATCAGATCTGCCCATCTAGAAGGTTTTCTGGGAGGTTTTCACTTTTAAGGCCTTGGTTGCCCCATAAAGAAAGGCCTTATGCAGACGGCAACATGTCAGTTAACTCATCTTCATTTGTGCCACCATACAGCACCATTTATTTGATCAGATTTGCCGATCTAGAAGGTTTTCTGGGAGGTTGTCACGTTTAGGGCCTTGGTTGACCCTTAAAGAAAGGCCTTCCTCGGACGGGCAACATGTCAATTAACTCATCTTCATTTGTGCCAACATACAGCACCATTTATTTGATCACATTAGCCCATCTAGAAGGTTTTCTGGGTGGTTGTCACTTTTAGGGCCTAGGTTGCCCTATAAAGAAAGGCCTAATGTGGACGGGCAAGATGTCAGTCAATTCATCTTCATTTGTGCCACCCTACAGCCCCATTTATTTGATCACATGTGCCCATCTAGAAGGTTTTCTGGGGTTGTCACATTTAGGGCCTTGGTTGCCCCATAAAGGCCTCATGTGGGCGGCCAACATGTCAATCAACTCGTCTTCATTTGTGCCACCCTATAGCACCATTTATTTGAGCAGACTTGCCCATGTAGTGGGTTTTCTGGGAGGTTGTCACTTTTAGGGCCTTGGTTGCCCCATAAAGAAAGCCCTTATGTGGACGGACAACATGTCAATGAACTCGTCTTCTTTTGTGTCACCCTACAGCTCCATTTATTTGATCAGATTTGCCCATCTAGAAGATTTTCTAGGAGGTTGTCACTTTCAGGGCCTTGGTTGCCCCATAAAGAAATCCTTAAGCCTTAAGTGGACGGGCAAGAAGTCAATCAACTCGTCTTCATTTGTGCCACCCAACAGCACCATTTATTTGATCAGATTTGCCCATCTAGAAAGTTTTCTGGGAGGTTGTTACTTTTAGGGCCTTGGTTGCCCCATAAAAATGCCTTATGCGGACGGGCAACATGTCATTCAACTAGTCTTCATTTGTGCCACCCTACAGCACCATTTATTTGATCAGATTTGCCCATCTAGAAGGTCTTCTGGGAGGTTGTCACTTTTAGGGCCTTGGTTGCCACATAAAGAAAGGCCTTATCTGAACGGGCAACATGACATTCAACTCGTCTTCATTTCTACCACCCTACAGCACCATTTATCATTTATTTGATCAGATTAGCCTATCTAGAAGTTTTTCTGGGAGGTTGTCACATTTAGGGCCTTGGTTGCCCCATAAAGAAAGGCCTTATGTGGACGGGTAACATGTCAATCAACTCGTTTTCATTCGTGCCACCCTACAGAACCATTTATTTGATCAGATTTGCCCATCTAGAAGGTTTTCTGGGAGGTTGTCACTTTCATGGCCTTCGATGCCCCATAAGGAAAGGACTTATGCGGACTGGCAACATGTCAGTCAACTCATCTTCATTTGTGCCACCCAACAGCACCATTTATTTGATCAGATTTGCCCATCTAGAAGGTTTTCTGGGGGCTGTCACATTTAGGGCCTTGGTTGCCCCATACAGAAAGGCCTTATGCGGACGGCCAACATGTCAATGACCTCGTCTTCATTTGTGCCACCATACAGCACCATTTATTTGATCAGGTTTGCCCATCTAGAATGTTCTCTGGGAAATTGTCACTTTAAGGGCCTTGGTTGCCCCGTTAAGAAAGGCCTTATGCGGACCGGCAACATGTCAATCAACTCACCTTCATTTGTGCCACCCTACAAAACCATTTATTTGTTCAGATTTGCCCATCAAAAAGGTTTTCTGGGAGGTTGTCCCTTTTAGGGCCTTGGTCGCCCCATAAAGAAAGGACTTATGTGGACCGGCAACATGTCAATCAATTTGTCTTCATTTGTGCCACGCTACTGCGCCATTTGTTTGATCAGATCTGCCCATCTAGAAGTTTTTCTGGGAGGTTTTCACTTTTAAGGCCTTGGTTGCCCCATAAAGAAAGGCCTTATGCAGACGGCAACATGTCAATTAACTCATCTTCATTTGTGCAACCATACAGCACCATTTATTTGATCAGATTTGCCGATTTAGAAGGTTTTCTGGGAGGTTGTCACTTTTAGGGCCTTGGTTGACCCTTAAAGAAAGGCCTTCTTCGGACGGGCAACATGTCAATCAACTCGTCTTCGTTTGTGCCACCCTACAGCACCATTTATTTGATCAGATTTGCCCATCTAGAAGGTTTTCTGGGTGGTTGTCACTTTTTGGGCCTAGGTTGCATCATAAAGAAAGACCTTATGTGAACGGGCAAGATGTCAGTCAATTCACCTTCATTTGTGCCACCCTACAGCCCCATTTATTTGAGCAGATGTGCCCATATAGAAGGTTTTCTGGGGTTGTCACATTTAGGGCCTTGGTTGCCCCATAAAGGCCTCATCTGGACGGCCAACTTGTCAATCAACTCGTCTTCATTTGTGCCACCCTATAGCATCATTTATTTGAGCAGATTTGCCCATCTAGTGGGTTTTCTGGGAGGTTGTCACTTTTAGGGCCTTGGTTGCCCATAAAGAAAGGCCTTATGTGGACGGACAACATGTCAATGAACTCGTCTTCTTTTGTGTCACCCTACAGCGCCATTTATTTGATCAGATTTGCCCATCTAGAAGGTTTTCTGGGAGGTTGTCACTCTTAGGGCCTTGGTTGCCCCATAAAAAAGGCCTGATGCAGACGGACAACATGTCAATCAACTCGTCTTTATTTGCCCCACCCTACACCACCATTTATTTGATCAGATTTGCCCATCTTGAACGTTTTCTGGGAGGTTGTCACTTTTAGGGCCTTGGTTCCCCCATAAAGAAATGCCTTGTGTGGATGGGCAACATGTCAATCAATTCGTCTTCATTTGTGCCACCCTACAGCGTCATTTATTTGATCAGATTTGTCCATCTAGAAGCTGTTCTGGAAGATTGTCCCCTTTAGGGCGTTGGTTGCCCCATAAAGAAAGGCCTTATGCGGACGGGCAACATGTCAGTCAACTCGTCTTCATTTGTGCCACCCTACAGCACCATTATCTGATCAGATTTGAACATCTAGAAGGTTATCTGGAAGGTTGTCACTTTTAGGTCCTAGGTTGCCCCATAAAGAAAGGCCTTATGTTGACGGGCAAGATGTCAATCGATTCGTCTTTATTTGTTCCACCCTACAGCCTCATTTATTTGATCAGATTTGCCCCTCTAGAAGGTTTTCTGGGGCGTATTCACATTTAGGGCCTAGGTTGCCCCATAAAGAAAGGCCTTATGCGGACGGACAACATGTCAATCAACTCACCTTTATTTGTGCCGCCCTACAGCACCATTTATTTGATCAGATTTGCTCATCAAAAAGGTTTTCTGGGAGGTTGTCACTTTTAGGGGCTTGGTTGCCCCATAAAGAAAGGCCTTATGTAGACGGGCAACATGTCAATCAATTCGTCTTCGTTTGTGTCACCCTACAGCACCATTTATTTGATCAGATTTCCCCATCTAGAAGTTTTTCTGGGAGGTTGTCACTTTTAGGGCCTTGGTTGCCCCATAAAGAAAGGCCTTATGTTTACGGGAAACATGTCAATCAACTCGTCTTCATTTGTGCCACTGTACAGAACCATTTATTTGATCAGATTTGCCCATCTAGAAGGTTTTCTGGGAGGTTGTCACTTTTATGCCTTGGATGCCCCATAAGGAAAGGCCTTATGCGGACGGGCAACATGTCAATCAACTCATCTTCAATTGTGCCACCCAACAGCACCATTTATTTGATCAGATTTGCCCATCTAGAAGGTTTTCTGGGGGGTTGTCACATTTAGGGCCTTGGTTGCCCCATAAAGAAATGCCTTATGCGGACGGCCAACATGTCAATGAACTCGTCTTCATTTGTGCAACCCTACAGCACCATTTATTTGATCAGGTTTGCCCATCTAGAAGGTTTTCTGGGAGGTTGTCACTTTTAGGGCCTTGTTTGCCCCATAAAGAAAGGCCTTATGTGGACGGGCAACATGTCAATCAACTCGTCTTCATTTGTGCCACCCTACAGCACCATTTATTTGATCAGATGTGTCCATCTAGAAGGTTTTCTGGGAAATAGTCATTTTTAGGGCCTTGGTTGCCCCAGTAAGAAAGGCCTTAAGCGGACGGGCAATATGTCAATCAACTCACCTTCATTTGTGCCACCCTACAACACCATTTATTTGATCAGATTTGCCCATCAAAAAGGTTTTCTGGGAGGTTGTCACTTTTAGGGCCTTGGTTGCCCCTTAAAGAAAGGACTTATGTGGACGGGCAACATGTCAATCAGTTCGTCTTCATTTGTGCCACCCTACAGCACCATTTGTTTTATCAGATCTGCCCATCTAGAAGGTTTTCTGGGAGGTTTTCACTTTTAAGGCCTTGGTTGCCCCATAAAGAAAGGCCTTATGCAGACGGCAACATGTCAGTTAACTCATCTTCATTTGTGCCACCATACAGCACCATTTATTTGATCAGATTTGCCGATCTAGAAGGTTTTCTGGGAGGTTGTCACGTTTAGGGCCTTGGTTGACCCTTAAAGAAAGGCCTTCCTCGGACGGGCAACATGTCAATTAACTCATCTTCATTTGTGCCAACATACAGCACCATTTATTTGATCACATTAGCCCATCTAGAAGGTTTTCTGGGTGGTTGTCACTTTTAGGGCCTAGGTTGCCCTATAAAGAAAGGCCTAATGTGGACGGGCAAGATGTCAGTCAATTCATCTTCATTTGTGCCACCCTACAGCCCCATTTATTTGATCACATGTGCCCATCTAGAAGGTTTTCTGGGGTTGTCACATTTAGGGCCTTGGTTGCCCCATAAAGGCCTCATGTGGGCGGCCAACATGTCAATCAACTCGTCTTCATTTGTGCCACCCTATAGCACCATTTATTTGAGCAGACTTGCCCATGTAGTGGGTTTTCTGGGAGGTTGTCACTTTTAGGGCCTTGGTTGCCCCATAAAGAAAGCCCTTATGTGGACGGACAACATGTCAATGAACTCGTCTTCTTTTGTGTCACCCTACAGCTCCATTTATTTGATCAGATTTGCCCATCTAGAAGGTTTTCTGGGAGGTTGTCACTTTTAGGGCCTTGGATGCCCCATAAAAAAAGGCCTGATGCAGACGGACAACATGTTAATCAACTCGACTTTATTTGCACCACCCTACACCACCATTTATTTGATCAGATTTGCCCATCTAGAAGGTTTTCTGGGAGGTTGTCACTTTTAGGGCCTTGGTTGCCCCATAAAGAAAGGCCTTATGTGGACGGGCAACATGTCAGTCAATTCGTCTTCATTTGTGCCACCCTAAAGCGTCATTTATTTGGTCAGATTTGCCCATCTAGAAGCTGTTCTGGGAGGTTGTCACTTTTGGGGCCTTGGTTGCCCCATAAAGAAAGGCCTTATGTGGACGGGCAACATGTCAATCAACTCGTCTTCATTTGTGCCACCCTACAGCACCATTATTTGATCAGATTTGCCCACCTAGAAGGTTATCTGGAAGGTTGTCACTTTTAGGTCCTAGGTTGCCCCATAAAGAGAGGCGTTATGTGGACGGGCAAGATGTCAATCGATTCGACTTTATTTTTTCCACCCTACAGCCCCATTTATTTGATCAGATTTGCCATCTAGAAGGTTTTCTGGGTCGTTTTCACATTTAGGGCCTTGGTTGCCCCATAAAGAAACGCCTTATGCAGACGGGCAACATGTCACTCAACTCGTATTTATTTGTGCCACCCTACAGCATCATTTATTTGATCCGATTTGCCCATCCTGAAGGTTTTCTGGAAGGTTGTCACTTTTCGGGCCTTGGTTGCCCCATAAAGAAAGGCCTTATGTGGATGGGCAACATGTCAATCAACTCATCTTTATTTGTGCCACCCTACAGCACCATTTATTTAATCAGATTTGCCCATCTAGAAGGTTTTCTGGGAGGTTGTCACGTTTGGGCCCTTGGTTGACCCATAAAAAGGGCCTTATGTGGACGGGCAACATCTCAATCAATTCGTCTTCATTTGTGCCACCCTACAGCACCATTTATTTGATCAGATTTGCCCATCTCGAAGAATTTCCGAGAGGTTGTCACTTTTTGGGCCTTGGTTGCCCCATAAAGAAAGGCCTTATGCGAACCAGCAAAATGTCAATCAACTCGTCTTCATTTGTGCCACCCAACAACACCTTTTATTTGATCAGATTTGCCCATCTAGAAGGTTTTCTGGAGGCTTGTGACATTTAGGGCCTTGGTTGCCCATTAAAGAAAGGCCTTATGCGGACGAGCAACATGTCAGTCAACTCGATTTCATTTCTACCACCCTACAACACCATTTATTTGATCAGATTTGCCCATCTAGAAGTTTTTCTGGGAGGTTGTCACTTTTAGGGCCTTGGTTGCCCCATAAAGAAAGGCCTTATGTGGACGGGTAACGTGTCAATCAACTCGTCTTCATTTGTGCCACCGTACAGAACCATTTATTTGATCAGATTTGCCCATCTAGAAGGTTTTCTAGTAGGTTGTCACTTTCATGGCCTTGGATGCCCCGTAAAGAAAGGCCTTATGCATACGGACAACATGTCAATCGACTCATCTTCATTTGTGCCACCCAAGAGCACCATTTATTTGATCAGATTTGCACATCTAGAAGGTTTTCTGGAGGGTTGTCATATTTAAGGCCTTGGTTGCCCCATAAAGAAAGGCCTTATGCGGACGGCCAACATGTCAATGAACTCGTCTTCATTTGTGCAACCCTACAGCACCATTTATTTGATCAGGTTTGCCCATCTAGAAGGTTTTCTGGGAGGTTGTCACTTTTAGGGCCTTGTTTGCCCCATAAAGAAAGGCCTTATGTGGACGGGCAACATGTCAATCAACTCGTCTTCATTTGTGCCACCCTACAGCACCATTTATTTGATCAGATGTGTCCATCTAGAAGGTTTTCTGGGAAATAGTCATTTTTAGGGCCTTGGTTGCCCCAGTAAGAAAGGCCTTAAGCGGACGGGCAATATGTCAATCAACTCACCTTCATTTGTGCCACCCTACAACACCATTTATTTGATCAGATTTGCCCATCAAAAAGGTTTTCTGGGAGGTTGTCACTTTTAGGGCCTTGGTTGCCCCTTAAAGAAAGGACTTATGTGGACGGGCAACATGTCAATCAGTTCGTCTTCATTTGTGCCACCCTACAGCACCATTTGTTTTATCAGATCTGCCCATCTAGAAGGTTTTCTGGGAGGTTTTCACTTTTAAGGCCTTGGTTGCCCCATAAAGAAAGGCCTTATGCAGACGGCAACATGTCAGTTAACTCATCTTCATTTGTGCCACCATACAGCACCATTTATTTGATCAGATTTGCCGATCTAGAAGGTTTTCTGGGAGGTTGTCACGTTTAGGGCCTTGGTTGACCCTTAAAGAAAGGCCTTCCTCGGACGGGCAACATGTCAATTAACTCATCTTCATTTGTGCCAACATACAGCACCATTTATTTGATCACATTAGCCCATCTAGAAGGTTTTCTGGGTGGTTGTCACTTTTAGGGCCTAGGTTGCCCTATAAAGAAAGGCCTAATGTGGACGGGCAAGATGTCAGTCAATTCATCTTTATTTGTGCCACCCTACAGCACCATTTATTTGATCACATGTGCCCATCTAGAAGGTTTTCTGGGGTTGTCACATTTAGGGCCTTGGTTGCCCCATAAAGGCCTCATGTGGGCGGCCAACATGTCAATCAACTCGTCTTCATTTGTGCCACCCTATAGCACCATTTATTTGAGCAGACTTGCCCATGTAGTGGGTTTTCTGGGAGGTTGTCACTTTTAGGGCCTTGGTTGCCCCATAAAGAAAGCCCTTATGTGGACGGACAACATGTCAATGAACTCGTCTTCTTTTGTGTCACCCTACAGCTCCATTTATTTGATCAGATTTGCCCATCTAGAAGGTTTTCTGGGAGGTTGTCACTTTTAGGGCCTTGGTTGCCCCATAAAAAAAGGCCTGATGCAGACGGACAACATGTCAATCAACTCGACTTTATTTGCACCACCCTACACCACCATTTATTTGATCAGATTTGCCCATCTAGAAGGTTTTCTGGGAGGTTGTCACTTTTAGGGCCTTGGTTGCCCCATAAAGAAAGGCCTTATGTGGACGGGCAACATGTCAGTCAATTCGTCTTCATTTGTGCCACCCTAAAGCGTCATTTATTTGGTCAGATTTGCCCATCTAGAAGCTGTTCTGGGAGGTTGTCACTTTTAGGGCCTTGGTTGCCCCATAAAGAAAGGCCTTATGTGGACGGGCAACATGTCAATCAACTCGTCTTCATTTGTGCCACCCTACAGCACCATTATTTGATCAGATTTGCCCACCTAGAAGGTTATCTGGAAGGTTGTCACTTTTAGGTCCTAGGTTGCCCCATAAAGAGAGGCGTTATGTGGACGGGCAAGATGTCAATCGATTCGACTTTATTTTTTCCACCCTACAGCCCCATTTATTTGATCAGATTTGCCATCTAGAAGGTTTTCTGGGTCGTTTTCACATTTAGGGCCTTGGTTGCCCCATAAAGAAACGCCTTATGCAGACGGGCAACATGTCACTCAACTCGTATTTATTTGTGCCACCCTACAGCATCATTTATTTGATCCGATTTGCCCATCCTGAAGGTTTTCTGGAAGGTTGTCACTTTTCGGGCCTTGGTTGCCCCATAAAGAAAGGCCTTATGTGGATGGGCAACATGTCAATCAACTCATCTTTATTTGTGCCACCCTACAGCACCATTTATTTAATCAGATTTGCCCATCTAGAAGGTTTTCTGGGAGGTTGTCACGTTTGGGCCCTTGGTTGACCCATAAAAAGGGCCTTATGTGGACGGGCAACATCTCAATCAATTCGTCTTCATTTGTGCCACCCTACAGCACCATTTATTTGATCAGATTTGCCCATCTCGAAGAATTTCCGAGAGGTTGTCACTTTTTGGGCCTTGGTTGCCCCATAAAGAAAGGCCTTATGCGAACCAGCAAAATGTCAATCAACTCGTCTTCATTTGTGCCACCCAACAACACCTTTTATTTGATCAGATTTGCCCATCTAGAAGGTTTTCTGGAGGCTTGTGACATTTAGGGCCTTGGTTGCCCATTAAAGAAAGGCCTTATGCGGACGAGCAACATGTCAGTCAACTCGATTTCATTTCTACCACCCTACAACACCATTTATTTGATCAGATTTGCCCATCTAGAAGTTTTTCTGGGAGGTTGTCACTTTTAGGGCCTTGGTTGCCCCATAAAGAAAGGCCTTATGTGGACGGGTAACGTGTCAATCAACTCGTCTTCATTTGTGCCACCGTACAGAACCATTTATTTGATCAGATTTGCCCATCTAGAAGGTTTTCTAGTAGGTTGTCACTTTCATGGCCTTGGATGCCCCGTAAAGAAAGGCCTTATGCATACGGACAACATGTCAATCGACTCATCTTCATTTGTGCCACCCAAGAGCACCATTTATTTGATCAGATTTGCCCATCTAGAAGGTTTTCTGGGGGGTTGTCATATTTAAGGCCTTGGTTGCCCCATAAAGAAAGGCCTTATGCGGACGGCCAACATGTCAATGAACTCGTCTTCATTTGTGCCACCCTAAAGCACCATTTATTTGATCAGGTTTGCCCATCTAGAAGGTTTTCTGGGAAGTTGTCACTTTTAGGGCCTTGTTTGCCCCATAAAGAAAGGCCTTATGTGGACGGGCAACATGTCAATCAACTCGTCTTCATTTGTGCCACCCTACAGCACCATTTATTTGATCAGATGAGCCCATCTAGAAGGTTTTCTGGGAAATTGTCACTTTTAGGGCCTTGGTTGACCCGTTAAGAAAGGCCTTATGCGGACGGGCAACATGTCAATCAACTCACCTTTATTTGTGCCACCCTACAACACCATTTATTTGATCAGATTTGCCCATCAAAAAGGTTTTCTGGGAGGTTGTCACTTTTAGGGCCTTGGTTGCCCCATAAAGAAAGGACTTATGTGGACGGGCAACATGTCAATCAATTCGTCTTCATTTGTGCCACCCTACAGCACCATTTGTTTGATCAGATCTGCCCATCTAGAAAGTTTTCTGGGAGGTTTTCACTTTTAAGGCCTTGGTTGCTTCATAAAGAAAGGCCTTATGCAGACGGCAACATGTCAATTAACTCATCTTCATTTGTGCCAACATACAGCACTATTTATTTGATCAGATTTGCAGATCTAGAAGGTTTTCTGGGAGGTTGTCACTTTTAGGGCCTTGGTTGACCCTTAAAGAAAGGCCTTCTTCGGACGGGCAACATGTCAATCAACTCGTCTTCGTTTGTGTCACCCTACAGCACCATTTATTTGATCAGATTTGCCCATCCAGAAAACCTTCTAGATGGTGGCACAAATGAGGACGAGTTGATTGTCACTTTTAGGGCCTAGGTTGCCCCATAAAGAAAGGCCTTATGTGGACGGGCAAGATGTCAGTCAATTCATCTTCATTTGTGCCACCCTACAGCCCCATTTATTTGATCACATGTGCCCCTCTAGAAGGTTTTCTGGGGTTGTCACATTTAGGGCCTTGGTTGCCCCATAAAGGCCTCATGTGGGCGGCCAACATGTCAATCAACTCGTCTTCATTTGTGCCACCCTATAGCACCATTTATTTGAGCAGACATGCCCATCTAGTGGGTTTTCTGGGAGGTTGTCACTTTTAGGGCCTTGGTTGCCGCATAAAGAAAGGCCTTATGTGGACGGGCAATATGTCAATCAATTCGTCTTCATTTGTGCCACCCTACAGCGTCATTTATTTGATCAGATTTGCCCATCTAGAAGCTGTTCTGGGAAGTTGTCACTTTTAGGGCCTTGGTTGCCCCATAAAGAAAGGCCTTACGTGGACGGGTAACATGTCAATCAACTCGACTTCATTTGTGCCACCCTACAGCACCATTATTTGATCAGATTTGCCCATCTAGAAGGTTATCTGGAAGGTTGTCACTTTTAGGTCCTAGGTTGCCCCATAAAGAAAGGCCTTATGTGGACGGGCAAGATGTCAATCGATTCGTCTTTATTTGTTCCGCCCTGCAGCCCCATTTATTTGATCAGATTTGCCCATCTAGAATGTTTTCTGGAGCGTTTTCACATTTAGGGCCTTGGTTGCCCCATAAAGAAAGTCCTTATGCATACGGGCAACATGTCACTCAACTCGTATTTATTTGTGCCACCCTACAGCATCATTTATTTGATCCGATTTGCCCATCCTGAAGGTTTTCTGAAAGGTTGTCACTTTTCAGGCCTTTGTTGCCCCATAAAGAAAGGCCTTATGTGGATGGGCAACATGTCAATCAACTCATCTTCATTTGTGCCACCCTACAGCACCATTTATTTAATCAGATTTGCCCATCTAGAAGGTTGTCTGGGAGGTTGTCACGTTTGGGCCCTTGGTTGACTCATAAAAAGGGCCTTATGTGGACGGGCAACATCCCAATCAATTCGTCTTCATTTGTGCCACCCTACAGCACCATTTATTTGATCAGATTTGCCCATCTCGAAGGATTTCCGAGAGGTTGTCACTTTTTGGGCCTTGGTTGCCCCATAAAGAAAGGCCTTAAGCGAACCAGCAAAATGTCAATCAACTCGTCCTCATTTGTGCCACCCAACACCACCTTTTATTTGATCAGATTTGCCCAACTAGAAGGTTTTCTGGAGGGTTGTGACATTCAAGGCCTTGGTTGCCCCTTAAAGAAAGGCCTTATGCAGACGGCTAACATCTTAATCAACTCGTCTTCATTTGTGCCATCCTACAGCACCATTTATTTGATCAGATTTGGCCATCTAGAAGTTTTTCTGGCAATTTGTCACTTTTAGGGCCTTTGTTGCCACATATAGGAAGGCCTCATGCGGACGGGCCACATGACAATCAACTCGTCACCATTTGTGCCACCTTACAACACCATTTATTTGTTCAGATTTGCCCATCTAGAAAGTCTTCTGGGAGGTTGTCACTTTTAGTGCCTTGGTTGTCCCATAAAGAAAGGCCTTATGCAGACGGGCAACATGTCACTCAACTCGTCTTCATTTGTGCCTCCCTACAGCACCATTTATTTGATCAGATTTGCCCATATTGAAAATTTTCTGGGAGGTTGTCACTTTTAGGGCCTTGGTTGCCACATAAAGAAAGGCCTTATGTGAACGAGCAACATGTCAGTCAACTCGTCTTCATTTCTACCACCCAACAACACCATTTATTTGATCAGATTTGCCCATCTAGAAGTTTTTCTGGGAGGTTGTCACTTTTAGGGCCTTGGTTGCCCCATAAAGAAAGGCCTTATGTGGACGGGTAACATGTCAATCAACTCGTCTTCATTTGTGCCACCTTACAGAACCATTTATTTGATCAGATTTGCCCATCTAGAAGGTTTTCTGGGAGGTTGTTACTTTTATGGCCTTGGATGCCCCATAAAGAAAGGCCTTATGCGGACGGGCAACATGTCAATCAACTCATCTTTATTTGTGCCACCCAATGGCACCATTTATTTGATGAGATTTGCCCATCTAGAAGGTTTTCTGGGGGGTTGTCACATTTAGGGCCTTGGTTGCCCCATAAAGAAAGGCCTTATGCGGACGGCCAACATGTCAATGAACTCCTCTTCATTTGTGCCACCCTACAGCACCATTTATTTGATCAGGTTTGCCCATCTAGAAGGTTTTCTGGGAGGTTGTCACATTGAGGGCCTTGGTTGCCCCATAAAGAAAGGCCTTATGTGGAAGGGCAACATGTCAATCAACTCGTCTTCATTTGTGCCACCCTACAGCACCATTTATTTAATCAGATTTGCCCATCAAGAAGGTTTTCTGGGAGAATGTCACTTTTAGGGCCTTGGTTCACCCTTAAAGAAAGGCCTTCTTCGGACGGGCAACATGTCAATCAACTCGTCGTCGTTTGTGCCACCCTACAGCACCATTTATTTGATCACATTTGCCGATCTAGAAGGTTTTCTGGGAAGTTGTCACTTTTCGGACCCTGGTTGACCCTTAAAGAAAGGCTTCTTCGGACGGGCAACATGTCAATCAATTCGTCTTCGTTTGTGCCACCCTACAGCACCATTTATTTGATCTGATTTGCCCATCTAGAAGGTTTTCTGGGGGGTTGTCACTTTTAGGGCCTAGGTTGCCCCATAAAGAAAGGCCGTATGTGGACGGGCAATATGTCAGTCAATTCATCTTCATTTGTGCCACCCTACAGCCCCAATTATTTGATCAGATGTGCCCATCTAGAAGGTTTTCTGGGGTTGTCACATTTAGGGCCTTGGTTGCCCCATAAAGGCCTCATGTGAACGGCCAACATGTCAATCAACTCGTCTTCATTTGTGCCACCCTATAGCACCATTTATTTGATCAGATTTGCCCATCTAGTGGGTTTTCTGGGAGGTTGTCACTTTTAGGGCCTTGGTTGCCCCATAAAGAAAGCCCTGATGTGGACTGAGAACATGTCAATGAACTCGTCTTCTTTTGTGTCACCCTACAGCTGCATTTACTTGATCAGATTTGCCCATCTAGAAGGTTTTCTGGGAAGTTGTCACTTTTATGGCCTTGGTTGCCCCATAAAAAAGGCCTGATGCCGACGGACAACATGTCAATCAACTCGTCTTTATTTGCACCACCCTACACCACCATTTATTTGATCAGATTTGCCCATCTTGAACGTTTTCTGGGAGGTTGTCACTTTTAGGGCCTTGGTTGCCCCATAAAGAAAGGCTTATGTGGACGGGCAACATGTCAATCAACTCGTCTTCATTTGTGCCACCCTACAGCACCATTATTTGATCAGATTTGCCCATCTAGAAGGTTATCTGAAAGGTTGTCACTTTTTGGTCCTAGGTTGCCCCATAAAGAGAGGCCTTATGTGGACGGGCAAGATGTCAATTGATTCATCTTTATTTGTTCCACCCTACAGCCCCATTTATTTGATCAGATTTGCCCATCTAGAAGGTTTTCTGGTTCGTTTTCACATTTAGGGCCTTGGTTGCCCCATAAAGAAAGGCCTTATGCAGACGGGCAACATGTCACTCAACTCGTATTTATTTGTGCCACCCTACAGCACCATTTATTTGATCAGATTTGCCCATCCTGAAGGTTTTCTGGAAGGTTGTCACTTTTCGGGCCTTGGTTGCCCCATAAAGAAAGGCCTTATGCGGACGGGCAACATGTCAATCAACACGTCTTCATTTGAGCCACCCTACAGCACCATTTATTTGATCAGATTTGCCCATCTAGAAGGTTTTCTGGGAGGTTGCAACGTTTAGGGCCTTGGTTGTCCCATAAAGAATGTCCTTATGTGGACGTGCAACATGTCAATCAACTCGTCTTCATTTGTACACCCTACAGCACCATTTATTTGATCAGATTTGACCATCTAGAAGATTTTCTGGGAATTTGTCACTTTTAGGGCCTTGGTTACCCCATAAAGAAGGGCCTTATGCAGACGGGTAACATGTCAATCAACTCACCTTCATTTGTGCCACCCTACAACACCATTTATTTGATCAGATTTGCCCATCAAAAAGGTTTTGTGGGAGGTTGTCACTTTTAGGGCCTTGGTTGCCTCACTTTTAGGGCCTTGGTTGCCCCATAAAAAAGGCCTTATGTGGACAGACAACATGTCGGTGAACTCGTCTTCATTGTGTCACCCTACAGCACCATTTATTTGATCACATTTGCCCGTCTAGAAGGTTTTCTGGGAGGTTGTCACTTTTAGGACCTTGGTTGCCCCATAAAGAAAGGCCTTATGCAGACGGGCAACATGTCAATCATCTCGTCTTCATTTGCGCCACCCGACACCACCATTTATTTGATCAGATTTGCCCATCTTGAAGGTTTTCTGGGAGTTTGTCACTTCTAGGGTCTTGGTTGCCCCATGAAAAAGGCGTTATGTGGACGGGCAACATGTCAATCAATTCGTCTTCATTTTTGCCACCCTTCAGCATCATTTATTTGATCACATTTGCCCATCTAGAAGGTGTTTTGGGAGATTGTCACTTTTAGGGCCTTGGTTGCCCCATAAAGTCTGGCCTTATGCGGACGGGCAACATGTCAATCAACTCGTCTACATTTGTGCCACCCTACAGCTCCATTTATTTGATCAGATTTGACCATCTAGAAGTTTTTCTGGGAGGTTGTCACTTTTAGAGCCTTGGTTGTGCCATAAATAAAGGCCTTATGTGGACGGGCAACATGTCAATCGACTGGTCTTTATTTGTGCCACCCTACAGCACCATTTATTTGATCAGATTTGCCCATCTAGAAGGTTTTCTGGGAGGTTGTCACTTTTATGGCCATTGTTGTCCCATAAAGAAAGGCCTTATGCAGACGGGCAACATGTCAATCAACTCGGCTTCATTTGTGCCACCCTACAGCACCATTTATTTGATCAGATTTGGCCATCTAGAAAGTGTTCTGAGAGTCTGTCACTTTTAGGGCCTTGGTTGCCCCAAAATGAAAGGCCTTATGTGGACAGGCAGCATGTCAATCAATTCGTGTTCATTTGTCCCACCCTACAGCACCATTTATTTGATCAGATTTGCCCATCTGGAAGGTTTTCTGGGAGGTTGTCACATTTAGGGCCTTGGTTGCCCCATAAAGAAAGGCCTTAAGTGGACGGGCAACATGTCAGTTAACTCGTCTTCATTTGTGCCACCCTACATCACCATTTATTTGATCAGATTTTCCCAACTAGAAGGTTTTCTGGGGGCTTGTCACTTTTAGTGCCTTGGTTGCCCCATAAAGAAAGGACTTATGTGGACGGGCAACATGTCAATGAATTCGTCTTCATTTGTGCCACCCTACAGCACCATTTATTTGATCAGATTTGCCCATCTAGAACGTTTTCTGAGAGGTTGTCACTTTTTGGGCCTTGGTTGCCCCATAAAGAAAGGCCTTTTCGGACGGGCAACATGTCAATCAACTCGTCTTCATTTGTGCCACCCTACAGCACCATTTATTTGATCAGATTTGCCCATTTAGAAGGTTTTCTGGGGGTTGTCACATTTAGGGCCTTGGTTGCCCCATAATGAAAGGCCTTATGCGGACGGCCAACATGTCAATCAACTCGTCTTCATTTTTGCCACCCTACAGCACCATTTATTTGATCAGATTTACCCCTCTAGAAGGTTTTCTGGGAGGTTGTCACTTTTAGGGCCTTGGTTTCCCCATAAAAAAGGCCTTATTCAGACGGGCAACTTGTCAATCAACTCCTCTTCATTTGTGCCACCCTACAGCACCATTTATTTGATCAGATTTGCCCATCTTGAAGGTTTTCTGGGAGGTTGTTATTTTTAGGGCCTTGGTTGTCCCATAAAGAAAGGCCTTATGTGGACAGGCAACATGTCAATCAATTCCTCTTCATTTGTGCCACGCTACAGCACCATTTAGTTGATCAGATTTGCCCGTCTAGAAGGTTTTCTAGGGGTTGTCACTTTTAGGGCCTTGGTTGCCCCATAAAGAAAGGCCTTATGCGGACGGTCAACATGTCAATCAACTTGTCTTCATTTGTGCCACCCTACAGCACCATTTGTTTGATCAGATTTGCCCATCTAGAAGTTTTTCTGGGAGGTTGTCACTTTTAGGGCCTTGGTTGCCCCATAAAGAAAGGCCTTATATAGACGGGCAACATGTCAATCAATTCGTATTCATTTGTGCCACCCTACAGCACCATTTATTTGATCAGATTTGTCCATCTGGAAGGTTTTCTGGAGGTTGTCACTTTTAGGGCCTTGCTTGTCCCATGAAGAAAGGCCTTATGCGGACGGCCAACATGTCAATCAATTCGTCTTCATTTGTGCCACCCTACAGCACCATTTATTTGATCAGCTTTGCCCATCTAGAAGGTTTTCTGGGAGGTTGTCACTTTTAGGGCCTTGGTTGCCCCATAAAGAAAGGCCTTATGTGGACGGGCAACATGTCAATCAATTCGTCTTCATTTGTGCCACCCTACAGCACCATTTATTTGATCAGATGTGCCCATCTAGAAGGTTTTCTGGGAGGCTGTCACTTTTAGGGCCTTGGTTGCCCCATAAAGAAAGGTGTTATGCGGACGGGCAACATGTCAATCAACTCGTCTTCATTTGTGCCACCCTGCAGCATCATTTATTTGATCATATTTGGCCATCTATAAGGTTTTCTGGGAGGTTGTCACTTTGAGGGCCTTGGTTGCCCCATAAAGAAAGGTCTTATGTGAACGTGCAACATGTCAATCAAATCGTCTTCATTTGTGCCACCCTACAGCAGGTGCCATTTTTCCTGTTTTGATGGAATAAAAAATGTCAAAATGTCAAAATGTCAAATAAGTAACTAACTTCACATCGCTCTATCTGGTTACTCTATAAAGGTTTGTCAACAGGGTTCAAAAACTCATTTTTAGAAAGCCATTTCAGAAAGACTTACTGCAGTTGTTTCCATTGGAGATTATTATTGTTTCAGAACAGTGCATTTATTATAGAAGCAGTGCTTCTTTGTGAATTTGGAAGATTGATTCCAAAAGAGAATTTTTGAAGAGAATTTTTCGTCTTGGAAAAGAGAATTTATACTTTCTGTGAAACAGAATAATATTATTTTGTGAAAAGCCAGGATTCTACAGGATTATTTGGAAATTACCTGTGGCGCCAATACTTCTTGGATTTTTACTCCATTTGAATTTTGCAGAGCATTTCATTATATTTTACTGGAGACTGCTGAAATTTCTATGTGAAAAGTTTATTACAAATCTACGGGATACTGTTTCTGAAGAGACATTCTTGGATTTAATACTATCAGCTGGTAACTTTCTTCACAAGATTCTTCACCACTGAATTACTGGATTCTGTCAAACTGTACTTTGGACTAATTCAATAATTGATGAGTACCACTGTTTTTATTTTCTGTAAACCAATCAGTGCAAAAGATCTTTGTATCATTTTTTTTTATTAATTTTTTTTAATTAAATTCCAGAATAGTTAAATTCATGGTTTTTGTTGCTGATTCTCAGATTTCTTTCTGTTACCAATATTAATATTTCCACACCGTAACAATCGGCGATATTAACGCAAATTTATCCGCGAGGTTATCGCGACATTATCCGCGTTGTTAGCGAGAGTTAATTCGCCAGGTTAACGCGAGTTTGTCGCGAATTTATTCGTGAGTTTAGCGCGAGTTTTACTCGAATTTATCCGCGAGGATAACGCGAATTTAACGCGAGGGTAAAGCAATGTTAGCGCGAGTTTGACCGGAGTTTATCCGCGAGGTTGACGTGAGAGTAACGCTACTTGACCCGCAAGGATAACGGATGTTAATCCGCACGGTTAGCGGGAGTTTAACGCGAGTTTACCCACGAGTTTGCCGCGAGTTGTACGCGAATTTAACGCAAGGTTACCGCGAGTTTGACAGGAGTGTATCAAGAGTGTATCCGCAGGGCTATCGTGTGTTTGGCGTGGGTTTTTTCGCGAGGTTAACGCGAGTTTAACAGCGAGGTTGACGCGAGTTTATGCGCAAAGTAAACGCGAGTTTATACGCGAGGATAACGCGACTTTAACGGGCATTTTACGCAAGTTGATCAACAAGGTTGACGCGAGATTAACGCTCGTGTTCATCTCGCCTTAACCTTGAGGATAAACTCGCGTTAAACACGTGCTAACATCACGGATACTCTCGCATTAACCTCGCGTCAACCTCGCACTAAAAACGCGAATAAACTCCCGTTAAACTCGAATTCACTTCCCGGATGAACTCGGGTTAAACTCGAATTAACCTCACTTAAACTCGCGTAAATCTAGCGGATAAACTCGCGGTAATCTCGCTATTAAACTCGCGTAAGCGTCGCACATAAACCCGCGCTATTCCAGCTGATGAACACAAGCTAACCACGCGATTTAACTCGCATTAATCTTGCATTAACCCCGGGGATAAACGCGCGTTAACCTAGCGGATTAAGTAGCGTTAAACTTGCCTTAAACTCGCCTTAACATCGGGGTAAATTCGCGTTGAACTCGCGGGTAAACACAAGTTAACATCGCGGATTAACACACTTTAAATTGCGTTACACTCACGTTAACCTCGCGGATGAACTCGCGTTAACCTCGCAGATAAACATGCGTTAACCTCCCAGATTAATTCCCGTTAAACTCGAGTTAACCTTGATTTACATTCAGTTTAACGTAGCGGTTAGACTCCCGTTAATCTCGCGGATGAAATCGCGTTAGGGTCGCGCATAAACTCGTGCTCATCTCGTTAACCACGCGAATTAACTCGAGTTAATCTCGCACTAACCGCGGCGATAAAGTCGTGTAAAACTCGCGAACAAACGCACGTTAAATTTGCGTTAACCTCGAAGATTAACTCGCGGATAAACTCGCGATAACAACGCATTTAAACTCACGATAACCTCGTGCATAAATTTGTGTTAAGCGCCGATAAACTCGCGTTAACGCCGCGCACAAATTCGCGCCATACTTGCGTTAACCTCGTGGATAAACGCACGTTAAACTGCGAATGAACTCGCGATAACCTTTCGCACAAACTCGCATTAATATCGTGGATAAAGTCGCGTTATTCTGGCGGAAAAACCCGCATTAACGTCGCGCATAAACTCGCGCTGACCGCGCCGATAAACACAAGTTAACTTCGCGGATTATCCGGGGTTAAACTCGTGTAAAGCTCGCGTTAACCTCGCTGATAAACTTGCGTTAAGCCCGTGGATGAACATGCGCCAAATCGCGTTAACTTCGCGCATAAACGCCGGCTAAACTGGAGTTAACCTCGCGGATAAATTCGTAGTAACCTCGCGAATAAACTCACGTTAATGTCGCGCTGACATCGCAGATATACTCGCGCCAAACTCGCGATAACCCAGCTGTTAAACTCGTCTCATAATCGCGTTAACATCGCGTTTAACTCGCGCTGAAAAACCGAGTAACTTCACGGTAACCTCACCGTAAACTTCCGTTAACATCGCCGATAAACTCGCGTTAAACTCGAGTTATTTTCGTGGATAAACTCGTGTTAAACTCGCGTTAACCTTGCAGATAAACTAGGGTCAAACACGCGTTAACCTCACGAATAATCACGCGTTAACCTCGCGGATTAACTATCTCTAACAACACTGTCTCTATAAACACGTAATAACCTCGCGGACAAATTCGCTTTAAACTTGCGTTTAACTCGCGTTAACTACGCAGATAAACTCGCGATAACCCTACAAATAAACTCGCGTTAACATCGTCGATAAACTCGCGTTAAACTCAAGTTAATCTCGCGGATAACCTCGTGTTAATCTCGCGTTAACCTTGCAGATAAACTCGCGTTAAACACGCAATGACCTCACGGATAATCTCGCGTCAAACTCGCGCTAACAATGCGGATAAACTCGTGTTAAACTCGAGTGTATCGCACGGATAAACTCGCGTTAATCTCGAGTTAACCTCATTCACCGTAATCTGACGGATAGGCTCGCGTTAATTTCGCGGATAATCTCGCATTACTGTCGCCTGGATAAACTCACGTTAACCACGCGTTAACATCGACGATAAACTCGCTTTAAACTCGAGTTAACCTCGGGGATAACCTCGTGCTAACCTCCCGAATAAACTCGCACCAAACTCGCGTTAACCTCGCGTATGAACTCATGTTAACCTCGCGTCAAACTAATATTATCGTGAATAAACTCGCGATAACCATGCCCATAAATTCGCATTAATATCCATAATAAACATGCGTAAAACTCGCGCTGACATCACGGTCAAACTCGCGTTAAACTCGCTTTAACCTCGCGATTTAACTCTCGAAAACAACGCGGCTAAGCTCGCGATTCTGTCGGGGACAAATTCGCGTTAAACTCGAGTTAACCTTGCGTTGTACTCGCGTTAAAATCGCCGATAAACTCGTGTTAAACTCAAGTTAATCTCCTTTTAAATTTGACTTAACCTAGCGGATAGACTCGCGTTAATCTCGCAGATAATCTCGCATTAGCGTCGCCCATACACACGCGCTCATCTAGAGTATAAACAGGCGTTAACCTCGCTAATTAACTCGCGTTAATCTTGCATTAACCTCTGGAATAAACGCGCGTTAACCTCGCAGATTAACTATCGTTAAACTCGCAAACAATCACGCGTTAAATTCGCATATAATCACGCGTTAACCTTGCGTTGACGTTACGTATAATCATGCGTCAACCGCGCGGAATAATTTGCGTTAATCTCGCGTTAACCTCGAGGATATACTAGCGGACAAACACGCGCCAAACACATGTTAACCTCACGGAGAAACTCGCCGAAAAACACGCGGATAAACTCGCGATAACCTCGGGCATAAACTAGGGATATAATCGCGAAAACACTCGCGAAAAACTCGAGTTAACCTTGCAGATAAACTCGCGTTAACCTACCGAATAGACACGCTTTAATCTCGGGAATAAATTCGCTTTAAACCCGATAAGCTTGCGATAACCTTGCACATACATTCGCATTAATATCGTGGATAAGCTTGCGTTAAACTCGCGTTAACCTCGCTCATTAACTCTCGCTAAAACAGGGATGAACTCTCCATAACCTCGTGGATAAATTCGCTTTAAACTCGCGATAACCTCAAGAATAACCTTGCGTTAACATAACTGATAAATGCGCATTAAACTCGAGTTAACCTCGTGGATAAACTCGTGTTAGACTCGCTGTAACCTTGCTGACAAACTCGCTTAAGACACACGCTAACCTCACGGATAATCGCGCGCTGACAACGCGAATAATCTCCCTTCAAAATCGAGTTACTCTCGCGGATAAATACGAGTTAAATTTGAGTTAACCTCGCTTTAAACTTACGTTAATCTAGCAGATAGACTCGCGTTAAATTTCGCAGATAAACACGAGTTAACATCGCGCATAAGCTCGCACTAATCTCGCAAATAAACACGCGTTAACCTCGCGAATTAACTCAAATTAATCTCGCATTAACCTCGCGGATTAACTGGTGCTAAACGCGCGTTAAACTCGCCTTAACCTCAGCGATAAATTTGCGTTACACTCGTGGGTAAACACACGTTAATATCGTGGGGTAACTTGCGTTAAACTTGCATTACACTCGCCTTAACGTCGCGGATAACCTCGCGTTAACCTAGCAGTTGACATGCGTTAATCTCTCGGATTAACTCGCGTTAAACTCGCGGGTATTCTCATACCAATCGCCGGCTAACCACGCAGATAAACACGAGTGAACCTCGCGGATAACCTCAGATTAATCTCGCTTTAACCTCGGGGATAAACTAGTGTTAAAATCGCGGGCAAACATGCGTTAAATTCGCGTTACCCTCGCAGATTAACTAGCGGATAAACTCGCAATAAGCCTGGGAATAAATTCGCGCTAAGCTCGCCTTCAACTCGCGCTAACTACGCGGAAAAACTCGCGATAACGTCGCGCATAAACTCGCGTCAACATCACTGATAAACTCACGTTTACCTCGCGTTAAACTCGCAGACAAACTCGCGTTAACCCCACTCATAACCTCGGGTTAATTTTGCGTTACCCTCACGGATAAACTCGCGTTACCCTCGCGTTAAACTCGCGCTCACAACGTGGTAAGCTTGCATTAAACTCGAGTGAACCGCGTGGATAAACGTGTGTTAAACTCGAGTTAACTTCGCGCTAAACACGCACCTAGTGGTTAGACTCGCGTTAAGTTCGCGGATAAACTCGGGTTAGCGTCGTGCATAAACTCGCGCTAATCTCATGGATACTCGTTAATCTCGCGTTAACCTCGGGGATAACCTCGTGTTAAACTCGTGGACAAACACGCGTTAAATTCGCGCTAACCTCGCTGCTGATTAACTCGCGGGTAAACTTACGATAACAACACGTATAAACCCGCGATAACCCGGCGCGTAAACTCGTGTTAACATCGCCGATAAACTCGAGATGTACTCGATTTAACCTCGCGGATAAACCCGCGTTAATGTCGCACATAAACTCGCGTCAAACTCGAGTTAACCTCATCGATAAACTCGTGTTAATTTCGCGGATAAATTCGCGCCAAACCCGCGTTAACCTCGTGGATAAATTCAAGTTAAACTCTTGCTAATAACGCGGATAAACTCGCGATAACCTTGTGCACAAACTCGCATTAATATCGCGGAAAAACTCGCGTTAAACTTGCGAAAAAGCTCGGGTTCGGGTTAACGTCGGGCATAAACTCGCACTGACTGTGCCGATAAACACAGAATAATCTCGAGGATTAACACGCGTTAACACGCATAAAACGCGTTAACCTCATAGAAAAACTCGCGTTAACTCGCGGACAAACACCCTTCAAAATCGCGTTAATCTCGAGTTAACCTCGCGGATACATTCGCGTTAACCTCGCGGATTAATTCGTGTTAACCTCGCGGATTAATGCACGTTAAACTGGCGTAAACGTCGCGACTATACTCGCGCCAAACTCGCGATTACCTCGCGGATAAACTTGCCTCATACTCGCGTAACATGACGTTTAACTCGCGCTAACAACGCGGATAACCTCGCACATAAACTCATGTTAACATCGCCGATAAACACGCGCCAAAGTGGCGTTAACCTAGTGGATGGACTAAACTCGAGTTAACCTCGGGGATAAACTCACGTTAACCTCCCGGATAAACTCGCGCCAAATAATATCACGGATAAACTCGCAATATCCTTGCTCATAAACTCGCATTAATATCCCGGATAAACTCGCGTTAAACGCGCGCTGACCTCACGGAAAAACCCGCGTTAATCTCGAGTTAACATCGCGGGTTAACTCGCGCTAACAACGTGGATAAACTCGCAATAACCTCGCGTTAACATCGCCGATATACGCGCGTTAAACGCGAGGTAACCTCGTGGATAAACTGGTGATAACCTCGCGTATGAACTCGCGCCAAACTCGCGTTATCTTTGCAAATAAACTCGTGATAACCTCCCGTTAACATCGTCGATAAACTCGCGTTAAACGCATGTCAACCTCGCGGATAAACTCGCGTTAACCTCACGGATAAACTACCGCCAAACTCGAGGACGACCACGCATTAAATTCGTGTTAAACTCGCGTTAACCTCGCGTTTTACTCGCGCTAAAAACGTGGATAAACTCGCGTTTAACTCGACTAAACTGGCGTCAAACTGGCGTTAACCTTGCGGATAGACTCGTGTTACCCTCGCGAACAGACTCTTGTTAAACTCGTATTAATCTCGCGGATAAACTCGAGTTAACCACGAGGATTACCTCGCGTTAAACACAACACGCGTTAAACACGCGTTAAACATGCGTTAAACACGCGTTAATCACGTTGATAAACTCGGATTAAAGTCGTGTTATCCTTGCTGGTGAACTCGCGGATAAACTCGCGTTAACCTAGGGGATAAACTCGCGTTAACCTCACAGATTACCTACCGGATAAACTCGCGTCAACTGCACGGATAAACACGCGTTGACATCGCGGATTAATTCGCGTTAATCTCGTGTTAAACTCGGGGATATACTCGTGGAGTCAATCTGCTGGGTTAACGCAAGTTTATCCGCGCTGTCAATACGGGTAACATGTCAATCAACTCGTCTTCATTTGTGCCACCCTACAGCACCTTTTATTTGATCAGATTTCCCCATCTAGAAGATTTCCTGAGAGGTTGTCACTTTTAGGGCCTTGGTTGCCCCATTAAGAGGCTTCATATGGGACGGGCAACATGTCAATCATCTTCATATGTGCCACCCTACAGCACATTTTATTTAAATTCGCGTTAACCTCGCGGATTAACTCGCGTGTAAACTTGCTATAACAACACGGATAAACCCGCGATAACCTGGCGCGTAAACTCGTGTTAACATCGCCGATAAACTCGAGATGTACTCGATTTAACCTCGCGGATAAACCCGCGTTACTGTCGCGCATAAACGCGCGTTATAATCGTGGATAAATTCGCGTCAAACTCGAGTTAACCTCACCGATAAACTCGTGTTAATCTCGCGGATAAATTCGCACCAAAGCCGCGTTAATCTCGTGGATAAATTCAAGTTAAACTCTTGCTAATAACGCGGATAAACTCGCAATAACCTTGCGCACAAACTCGCATTAATATCGCGAAAACACTCGCGTTAAACTTGCGAAAAAGCTCGCGTTAACGTCGGGCATAAACTCGCACTGACCGTGCCGATAAACACAGATCAATCTCGAGGATTAACTCGCGTTAAACTCGCATAAAACTCGCGTTAACTCGCGGATGAACACCCGTCAACATCGCGTTAATCTCGAGTTAACCTCGCGGATACATTCGCGTTAACCTAGCGGATAAACTCGCGTTAAACTCGCGTAAACGTCGCGACTATACTCGCGCCAAACTCGCGATGACCTCTCGGAAAAACTCGCCTCATACTCGCGTAACATCGCGTTTAACTCGCGCTAACTACGTGGATAACCTCGCACATAAACTCATGTCAACATCGCCGATAAACACGCGCCAAAGTGGCGTTAACCTAGAGGATGGACTAAACTCGAATTAACCTCGGGGATAAACTCACGTTAACCTCCTGGATAACCTCGCGCCAAATAATATCACGGATAAACTCGCAATATCCTTGCGCATAAACTCGCATTAATATCCCGGATAAACTCACGTTAAACGCGCGCTGACCTCACGGAAAAACCCGCGTTAATCTCGAGTTAACATCGCGGATTAACTCTCGCTAATAACGCGCATAAACTCGCGATAACCTCGGGGACAAATTCGCGTTAAACTCGAGTTAACCTCGCGTTTTACTCGCGCTACCAACGTGGATAAATTCGCAATAACCTCGCGCATAACCTCGCGTTAACATCGCCGATAAACGCGCGTTAAACGCGGGTAACCTCGTGGATAAACTCGAGATAACCTCACGTATGAACTCGAGCCAAACCCGCGTTATCTTTGGCGATAAACTCGTGATAACCTCCCGTTAACATCGTCGATAAACTCGCGTTAAACGCATGTCAACCTCGCGGATAAACTCGAGTTAACATCACGGATAAACTACCGCCACACTCGCGGACGACCACGCATTAAATTCGTGTCAAAATCGCGTTAACCTCGCGTTTTACTCGCGCTAAAAATGTGGATGAACTCGCGTTTAACTCGACTAAACTGGCGTTAAACTGGCGTTTACCTTGCGGATAGACTCGTGTTAACCTCGCGAACAGACTCCCGTTAAACTCGTATTAATCTCGCGGATAAAGTCGAGTTAACCACGAGGATTACCTCGCATTGAACACAACACGCGTTAAACTCGCGTTAAACATGCGTAAAACACACGTTAATCACGTTGATAAACTCGGAGTAAAGTCGTGTTATCCTTGCTGGTGAACTCGCGGATAAACTCGTGTTAACCTAGGGTTTAAACTCGCGTTAACCTCACAGATTACCTCGCGGATAAACTCGCGTCAACCGCATGGATAAACACGCGTTGACATCGCGCATTAATTCGCGTTAATCTCGTGTTAAACTCGGGGAGTCAATCTGCAGGGTTAACGTTTATCCGCGATGTCAATACGGGCAACATGTAAATCAACTCGTCTTCATTTGTGCCACCCTACAGCACCTTTTATTTGATCAGATTTCCCCATCTAGAAGAATTTCTGAGAGGTTGTCACTTTTAGGGCTTTGGTTGCCCCATAAAGAGGGTCCATATGGGACGGGCAACATGTCAGTCATCTCAATCGTCTTCATATGTGCCACCCTACAGCACATTTTATTTGATCAGATTTGCCCATCTAGAAGGTTTTCTGGGAGATTGTCACTTTCAGGGCCTAGGTTGACTCATAAAGAGAGGCCTTATGCGGACGGGCAACATGCTGTAGGGTTGTCACTTTTGGAGCCTTGGTTCCCCCATAAAGAGAGGCCTTGTGCGAATGGGCCACATGTCAATCAACTCGTCTTTATTTGTGCCGCCCTACAGCACCTTTTATTTGACCAGATTTGCCCATCCAGAAGGTTTTCTGGAAGGTTGTCACTTTAGGCCCTTGGTTGCCCCATAAAGAGGTGCCTTATGCGGAGGGGCAACATGTCAATCAACTCGTTTCATTTGTTCCACCTTACAGCACCTTTTATTTGATCAGATTTGTCCATCTAGAAGGTTTTCGGGAAGGTTGTCACTTTTAAGGCATTGGTTGCCTCATAAAGAGAGGTCTTATGTGGACGGGCAACGCGACAATCAACTCGTCTTCATTTGTGCCACCCTACAGCACCTTTTATTTGATGAGATTTGCCCATCTAGAAAATTTTCTGGGAGTTTGTCACTGTTAGGGCCTTGGTTGCGCCATCAAAAGAGGCCTTATGCGGGCGGGCAACATGTCAATCAACTCGTCTTGGTAGCCTCATAAAGAGGGGCCTTATGCGGACGGGCAACATGTCAATCAATTCGTCTTCATTTGTGCCACCTTACAGCACCTTATATTTGAACAGATTTGCCCATCTAAAAGGTTTTCTGTAAGTTTGTCACTTTTAGGACCTTGGTTGCCCCTTAAAGAGGTGCCTAATGCGCGAGTTTATCCGGGAGGTTAACACGAGTTTATCAGCGAGGTTAACGCGAGTTTTACGCGAGTTTATCCACGATTATAACGAGAGATTATGTGAGACGTTAACTCGAGTTTATCCGCGATATTAATGCGAATTTAACGCGTGTTTGTCTGCATGTTTAATACGAGTCTATCCCAGCGGTTAACGTGAGATAAAAGCGAGTCAATTCGCGAGGTTAACGCGTGTTTATCCGCAGGTTTAGCGCGAATTTACGCGCTACGCTAACGCGAGGTTAACGCGAGTTTATCCGCGAGGTTAACTCGAGTCTAACGCGAGATTATCTGCTTGGCTAAGGTGACTTTGAAGCGTGTTCATTCCCGAGTGTAAAGTGAGTTTATCCACGAGGTTAACGCGAGTTTAACACGAGTTTAATGCGAGGTAATCCGCGAGGTTAACGTGTGTTTATCGGCGCGGTTAGCGCTAGTTTATCCGCGATTATAACACGAGTTTATGTGCGAGGTGATCGCGAGTTTATCAGCCTGTTCTTTCGCGAGTTCGGTGCGAGTTTATCCGCGGGGTTGACGCGAGTTTATCCCGGAGGTTAACTCAAGTCTATCCGCGAGGTTAACGCGAGTTTAAAGCGAATTTAACGCGAGTGAATCCCCGAGCTTAACGCGAGATTATCGCGAGGTTATCTGCCAGGTTTACACGAGTTTATCCGTGAGGTTAACTCACGTTTTTCGTGAGTTTATCCATGATTATAATGCGAGTTTATCCTCGAGGTTAACGCGGGTTTGGCGCGAGTTTATCCGCGAGTTTAACGCGATTCTGTCTGCGATGTTAACGCGTTTATGCGCGAGGCTATCGCGAGTTTATTCACGTTGTTGTTGAGAGATAAAGGTGAGGTTAACGCGATTTTAACACGAATTTATCCCCGAGGTTATCGCGAGTTTATCTGCTTTGTTAGCTATTGTTAACCCTCGAGGTTAACGCGAGTTTATCCGAAAAGTGAACGCGAGTTCATCCGCGAGGTTAACGCGAGTTTAACGCAAATTTGACGCGAGTTAATCCACAAGGTTGACGCGAGATTAACCCTAGGTAATCCGCAACGATAAGAGGCGTTAATCCGCGTGGTTAGTGCGAGTTTATGCGCTACGTTAACTCGAGTTTAAAGCGAGTTCATTCCCGATATTAACGCGTGGCTATCTGGTAGGTTAACGCGAGTTTATCCGCGATTATACGATGAGTTTATGCCCGAGATTATCGCGAGTTTATCCGCGTGTTTTTGGGTGAGTTTCTCCGCGAGGTTAACGTGAGTTCGGTGCGTATTTTTCCGGAAATTTAACGCGAGTATATCCCCGAGGTTAACAAGAGATTAACGCGAATTAATCTGCGAGGTTAACGTGAGATTAACGAGAGTTAATCCAGGAGATTAATGCGAGTTAATCCGCGAGGTTAACGCGAATATAACGAGTGTTTGTCCACGAGTTGCACACGAGTTTATCCGCGAAGTTACAGCGAGATTAACGCCAGTTTATCGGCGACGTTAACGTGTGTTTAGCCGCGAGTTTAACGCGAGTTTATTCCCGAAACTAAGGCGAGGTTAACGCGAGTTAATCCACGTGGTCTACACGTGATTATACGCGACGTTATCGGGAATATAACGCGTAATTCTACTCGAGTTGAACGCGAGTATATCCCCGATGTTAACCGCGCGGATGAACAGGCGTGAACATCGAGGATTAACGCGTGTTAATCCCCGATGTTCATGCGTGTTCATCCGCGCGGTTAACACGAGTTTATTCACCAGCTTAACGCGAGGTAATCCGCGAGGTTAACGCGACTTTTTCCCCGATGTTAACGCGAGTTTATCCGCGAGTTAATCAGCAAGGTTAACGCAACTTTAACCTGAGTTTATTCTGGAGGTTAACTCGAGTTTAGCGCGAGTTTATCCGCGACTTTAACGCGTGTTTAACGCGACTCGTGGTTAAAGCGAGTTTATCCGCGGGAATAACGCGAGGTTAATGGGAGTCGGTACGCGAAGTTAATGCGAGTCTATCCACAAGGTTAACACCTGTTTAACGCGCGTTTATCCGCTAGGTTTAGTCGAGTTGAACGCGAGTTTATCCGCGATGTTAACGCGAGATTATGCGCGACTTTAACGCGAGTTCAACGCTTGTTTGTCCGCGAGGTTACCTTGAGTGTTTCGCAAGTTTATCGGCGATGTTAACGCGAGTTTACGCGTGAGGTTATCATGAGTTTGTCCGCGTGTTAGCGCGAGAACAACGCGAGGTTAACTCGAGTTTAAAGCAAATTTGTCGGGGAGGACATCGCGAGTTTAGCTGCATTGTTAGCGATAGTTAACGCGAGTTTATCCATAAGGTTAGCGCGAGTTTAACGCGTGTTTATCCAGGATATTAATGCGAATTTATGCGCAAGGTTATCGCAAGTTTATCTGCGATATTAACGCGAGTTTAACGCGAGGTTAACGTGAGTTTATCTGCGAGATTAACGCGAGTGTGGCACGAGTTTTTCCGCAGGTTAACGCGAGGTTATCCCCGAGGTTATCTCTAGTTCAACGCGAGTTTCTCGGCGATGTTAACGCGAGGTTAACGTCAGTTTATCAATGCGGTTAACTTGACTTTAGCGCGAGGTAATCGGCGACGTTATCGAAAGTGTATGCGCGAGGTTATCGCGAATTTATCCGCGTTGTTAGCGCGAGTTAAACGCGATGTTACCTCGAGGATGAGGCGAGTTTATCTGCTAAGTTATCGCGAGTTTGGCGTGAGTATATCCGCGCCGCTAACGCGAGATTAACGCAAGTTAATCCGCGAGGTTAACACGAATTTATCCGCGAGGTTAACTCGAGTTTATCGCGAGTTTATCCGCAAGGTAAACTCGATTTTGACGCGTGTTCATCCGCAAGTTTAACGCGAGTTTATCCGCGAGGTTAATGGGAGTGTTACGCGAGTGTAACGCGAGTGTAACGCGAGTTAATCCTCGAGGTTAACGTGTGTTTGTCGGTGCGGTCAATGCTGGTTTACGCGTGACGTTAACGTGAGTTTCTCCGCCAGATTAACGCCTGTTTGTCCTCGGTATTAGCGCGAGTTTAACGTGAGTTTAACCACGAGGTTAACGTGAGTTTCGCGCGAGTTTACCCGAGAGGTTTACACGAGTTTATCGGCGAGGTTAACTCGAATTTTACGCGAGTTTACCTGCGATTATAACAAGAGATTATGTGCGACGTTAAGGCTTGTTTGTCCCCGAGTTAAACAGAGTTTATTCCCGAGGTTAACGCGAGATAAACGCGAGTTAATTCGTGAGGTTAACGCGTGTTTATCCGCGGGACTAACGCGAGCTTAACGCGAGTTTTTCAAATTGTGAAAAATGTGATTTGAATCGAACCTGATGGCCAATTTGAAATCGAATTGAATCTTGCAGCTTTGCAGGGCCCTAGCATACATTTACTAAAAGTAAAATCTAAATGTTATTGCTTATGTAACTTGTCATGGATTGGGTCAGGATTTCAAGCACAGGGGGTGGCTCGCTGGAACTCAATCCATCACTACATGTAGGATATAGGGGAACTGTAAGAATACAAGAGGGCTCCACGGGACTGAAATGCTCTCCTTGAACAGAATGACATACAAAGAGAGGCATACAATGAATCTACATCAACTGTTTGAGGGCTACATTATATTTGGTGGTCTGAATATGTTTATAAAAATTTATTTTATCACAAATTATTGAAGAGTGCTCCCAGGCACAATTCAATAATTTGTGATAAAACAAATTTATATAAACAAAATATTATTTGCATTTCACTGAATTTGAAATATGAGCAAGAAAAATGTTGCCTTTTGCTCTGGTTCCCTAATTTTTTGAAAGTCCTGATAGTGGCTTTCTGCACTCAACTAGTTAACAGTCAATCTCTATATGATCCATTGTCAGTCTTTGAGCTCATCAGGAGCCCGCAAAATAGTCCCAAGCATTGTGGCTTTTTTCCAGTTAATCATAAGGTAAAAATTGGAACTGCCTATGGAGCCCCTTGATAGAACCTCCGGGGGATTATTACATGTATTTTCCCTGATGGGTGAGGGTGTGAGAAGTGGGAAATCTCATCCGACGGAAAGATATTTGGGCCAGACACAGGGCTTGCCAAGGGTCTGGACTCTCTGGACCAAATATCTTGTCCCAAGGGAGAGATTTCCCCAATCACACACCCATCACCTTCAGGGATAATCCCCCCCCCCCCACACCCACACCCACACCCACGAAAACGCTCTCAGCTCATCAAAAGTAATTCATGGGTACAGACAACTATAGAGAACACTTTTGTTGTCCATTTCTGTCTATCGGAAAAGACACACATAAGTTCTGTATATACCACAAAATTAATTCCCTACGCCAGCAATACAGTGGTTAAAGATTTGCAGCGAAATGAACATTGACACATTCTGATGACGTCATATTATGAATTTTACAATGTAGTCGAATGACTTTTCGACGGCAGTTTCGTGCAACTCACCCCACTCATAATAACGCTCACCCCAAAATTCATATAAAAGAGTCAAGTGTCCTTTGGTTTTGCGGTCTGTGATTTTATTTCTGTTTTCTTCCGACAAATGTTCATCTGCTAATATTTCCGAAACGTGACACCATGTTGTTTGTTTACAGAAGAACATGTGATGATTGAATAGCCCTGAGCTCATTAAATATGCTAATAAGCCGGTCTCACGTGGGACATGCATATCCTGCACACGAAGTGGGGGAAAATAATCTTCGTTACAGTATCCAGTATGAGCACATTGTGAGTCTCATAATAAGGTGAGTTAAGTTTTTTCATCTTAAATCAAATATAACTGTTGCCCATTGCCCACTTATAGAGCATATCAAATTTTCTTAAAGTCAGACTAAGAATACTGAATAGTGAAATGTTGGGTGGTGACAAAAATTCTGCCCCTCCCATACTAAGTACAAATATTGACCCACATAATTCATTTTTGATCCCAAAAGTTTGCCTCTCCCAAGACGATTACAAATATTGCCCCATAAACTTACTTCTTTTGAACAAACTTAGATCTAGGCCTCAAAAAGAAGATGTATAACAGAAATGGAATCACTACATCAATTGGATCATCATGAGAAAATGTTTTTTAAATTTGGGTTACTTCTCCTTCATCCCCCGCCTACTGGTGATGAGACATTTTAAGTGAACAAAACTGAAAGGCTAACACCCACTAATACTGTGTACACAAATTTTCTGAATTGAACTGACTAGTTTTTTGAATGAGAATCCAACTTTCCCATTATACGCAGTATTAAAAATGCTGAATCAGCAAAAAATCTGTACCGCCTCGAAACATCCAATTTACGCAAGGTCCTCCAAAACACCTGGAGGGAGGGACAGGGGCCATAATCCCTCCAAACCCAAGAGGTCGGTAAGGGTGGAAAAGATGGATAGGAATCTCTGACATCCACTCTCAAACAATTATCATCATCACCATTTCTTTAGGCAATCACCGTTCATTCACAAGCGCATTTGCCAGTTCTGTGTTCTATCAACCAGTGGGGACATACTTTTTGCCGGTAAAAAGGACGGTATCTGGTAAAAAGGACGGTAAGTGTATAAAAACTACGTTTTAAAGTACTAACCTTTTAACGGGCAAAAAGTATGTCCCGTTTTCCTTGCACAAAATGGCGTGTCGATCAGTGTCCATAGCGAAATGATCTATTTTCTCTTGAAAATAGTCTACAATAAAACAAACAATACTTAATCTTCCTTATATATATTTATTATTGCGTACGCTTCATTAAATTGTCACTTTTCACATATCCAGAGGTACTATTTATTTATTTAGTTATTGATGTTTAAGGTCACATATTTATGCACAATGGCTAATCATGACCGTGACAGTTTTACGGGTGGAGGAAGCCGGACTACCCGGAGAGAACCACCGAGCAACGACGAGCAGCTGCCAGCTCCCCAACATCGTAACTCGCGTTAGATTGGTTGGAGACATGCGCACCATCGACGTGCAGTACGCCATAGTACACGGCGTCATCGTGCCCCCACGCGGGCAATGGAGATGAAGTGTCTTGCCCAAGGACACAACGCGGTTGCCGCAGGTGGGATTCGAACCGAGGACCTCTCGGCTTGCAGCCTGCACCTCTACCTACTGAGCCACCGCGCTCCCATCCAGAGGTACATTTAGTACTTTAAACTGTAGTTTTGTATACACTTACCGTCCTTTTTACCGGACACCGTCCTTTTTACCGGCAAAAAGTATGTCCCAACCAGTGCCCAGTTCTATGTTAGTTTAAACAATATTTACTTCCAGTTGTAATACAAAGATATTAATACATAACTACTATTTGTGGATCCGACTGTAAGCTTTAAGCTTATTTGATGTCGTTTACACATACAAAAATACAAACGGAAGTGGCAGGTACTGAAAAAATAATAAATTTGACGTTTTGGAATAAATTTTGGTCCAGTGTGTGTTCCAGTCATTTTTGTTATGAGAAATAGGTGTAAAAGGTGAGCAATTTTAAATGTGCAAAAAAGAGAAAGAAAACAAAATCTATTGTACAATGGAAAATAGAAAGGAATGAAAGTGTCAGGCAAGAGTACATTTGAAAGAGAAGAGGATAGAATATGTGACATTTGAACGTCCGCATATCGGTTGTGATTATATATTTGTTAATGTTCAAAGAACTGATAACCTGTAAGACTGTATCGTGAATATATCAGTAGATAATAGAAGCGACCAAAAGGCACTAGGTAGATACAAGACCTACCTGTTATAGGGAGACCAAGACCATACGAGGAATCAGGTATGCAAACTCTCGCCACTTGACAAAGCTATTAGATGAGCAGGCCGTCGTTCACAGAATTAGGTCCCCAGAGGGCGAACTTGGTGATGGTAACCCGAACAGCAGGGCACCACCACCAAACCCACCCGGGATCTCACGCCTAAACAGAACGAGGCTTATAGAGGATAAAAGTAACCCACCATATATTAAATCACTAGTACATTCACCCCGGCACCCCCGGCACCCCCGGTACCCCCGGCACCCCCACCCCGCAAACGTAAGACCGCCCACCTCCAAGACTGCACAAGACGAAGGAATAAATGCAGATGTTGAGAGAGATAATGTACCTGATGTAATATATCAGTTTATATTGAATCGTATCTAGTCAGCTGATCCGTCATGGGGAATGTGGGTACTGCACACAAGAAGGTGAGTTGATTCGAACCTGAGGGGTGCTAAATTGAGTAAGTTTATGGGTGTAAATATTGTAAGGTTAGGTCGTATCGGCCATAAGGCAGAAAAAAAAAATTATCAGCTCATGCCGGTCTGCTCAGAATCCGCCAGTGGAGTATTTAACGATGTACTGTATCAAAAATGAACTGATTAGATTAGCATCGAATACGTCAGTGGTATTTAAGCTTACATTACTAATAGCTGGTCTAGCCAAGAAATCATGGGCTGGATGAGTCACTTGGGAATTATCAACAGACGCTACAAAACAAAAGTAGTGATTCAAACCTCAGCCTTTTCCACTTTGGAACATAAAATTTTATTCTGATTCTGTAGGGCAAGTATCGCAGGTTGACAAACCCCAAGATAACTCCTTAATGTTTTCCATCACTTCGTAGGTATTGTTTTGCGGTTATCTAAAACTTCTTGAATTTTTGTGTTGTATGTGGTTTTCGCCTGTCTAACAGCCGAAACTACCAGGTTCCTTATTCGACGATATTTTTCCCATGCTTCAGCTAGGCCCCTGCGTTTCGCTTGGCGGTAAGCACGATTGCGCTGACGGATCAGCAATCTGATTTTATTGTGCATCCATTTTGATTCATTTGCCCTGACCCTAATCTATTTATTGGGTATATATCTGGATGCCAAGTCAAGTAGTTTTGAACTAATTAATTCAGTCATCATTTCGAGGTCATCCGTTGAAAGAATAGTTTTCATTTCTAAAGGCAATATTAAGGCCTCCGTAGTCACCCTCGTCAAAGAGCCAAATGCGACGCTTAAACGTTGTGATTGGGTCTCTTCTGCAGTCAATGTCTATGTAAACCGGATGGTGATAGCGGGTTAAATCTGGAAAAAATGGGCCAAGTACTTCGCAATTTAATACATTTATTGAATTACTGACTGATATTAAGTCTAAAAGTGAGGACGAGGTTTCGGTTTGGTAGGTGGGCTCAGATATTAACTGATTTAGATTATAACTATGCGAGATTTCTTTGAATTTCCCTCGTTCTGGCCCGAGCTGGTTATCATTGAAATCTCCGACAATTACAATATCAGGAATGCCCATGTCTTTCGCTTCATCACGTGTGGACGAAATAAGGTCCCAAATAAAATAGATCTTTGGTGTAACATTATTTCTATCCAAAGTTTCTCAAGGCAAAACACTTCCAGTTCTGGGCGTGTTATATAGTGTACCCCATCTTTCATATAAATGGCAACCCCTCCACCTCTGGTTTTACGGTCATTACGAATAGTTTCCCCGGATCCAGGTAGGAGAATATTTGAGTTGGTTTCTGTGGGATCCAACCAAGTTTCTGCCAGGACAATTATATCATATCTTAAGGCTTCGTATTGTAATATATCTGTTTTAAACTTTAGACTTTGTACGTTAAGATGACATATACTCAAGCTATTAGCAGGACGTTTAAAGTGACAAGACTCGGGTCCAGGGTTCAATTCAATATCACCTGATAAGAGCAGTAAGATGAGCCCAGGTGCGAATAACATTTCCCCTGGAGTAAATGGACTTGATAGAGTTCTGTGTTCTCTCAACCAATCATCATTCATTCACCAGCATATTGATCAGTTCTTTGTTCTTTCAACAAGTGACCAGTTATGTGTTCTCTCAACCCATGACGAGTTCTGTTTTCTCTCAACCAACCACCGTTTCTATATTCTCTCAACCAACCACCATTTCTGTGTTCTCTCAACTAATCACCAGATTTGTGTTGGGAGAGTGGGATAGGGACTTGGCCACTGGAGGGACAATCAGCAAGTGCAGGCATGGGTTCAAACAAAACATGAAGTAACATTCAGGTCTCAAGTTCAGCAAACACAACCTGACACTGTACCCACAACATAAATTATATATATAATGGTTTACTGTTCCAGGAAGTATTTGACTGTGTTTTGCGTCCTGTACGTACTTACAGAAAACTGACTCATGATAAATGTTAGTAGTTGGTAATGGGGAATCATGGCTCACTTCCAATCGTGTTGAGCCAGAAATTAGGTGAGCCAGAAAAATTGAGTTATTTTTGGAAAAAACTCAATTTTTCTGGTAAAAAAATCAATCTTCTCGGAAAATGTTGATTTTTATCCCAAAATAATTCAACTTTTCCCCGAAACGCAGGATTTATCCCGGAAAAATGTTTAAAATTCGAGCATTTCTGGCTCACTTCGACGGAATTTCTCAAACCCACCTAAATTTCTGGCTCAAATCACTGGTTACACAAATTCACCCTTTTTTAAATTTGATGTAAACCTCGGTGAAAAATTCACTTTTTCACAATGTAACATCGACTCGCAATTGAGGTGAATTTATCAAATTTTTCCAGCAGGGGCCTCTGCTCGACCGCAACTGGAAACACGATCAGCATCGAGATTTCCATCGCGATTTTCCCCATTGACAAACATTCCGAGGAGACGCGATTTAGCATGGAGATTTCCATCAAGATTTCCCGTCGGCAAAAATTTCGAGGAGACATGATTGGTGTATCCCTTCGTTTTTTTTTTGCGATCACGAATGGTAAACCTATGTCGTGATCGGACGTCGATTCCCACGGGAGAAAACAATCACTTCTCGACTGACGAATTCAAAATTGAGCCATTAAACTCAACCGTTCAAGATCGCGCACGCGAGTCTAAAAGATCTGGTGGGGGAATGGGGGGATCGCAATTGAAAAAACAAACAACAAACAAAATGTATGTAATATATATTATGACGAGTTGTGAGACGAGTGATAAAAAAAAATTGACCGTTTAAAAAAATAAAAATAAAAAATATATATTTCTATTAAAAACAACATTAAAAAAGATAAGAATACAAAAAATAACTGTTTTTCATTAAAGAAAAATAAAATAAAATAAAATAAATAAAACAATGTTTCTACACATCGGAGATCCGAAGCGAAAGGATGACCAGGTTCGCGAATTAATACAGAGTAAGGAGAATATTCAGGCGCAGGACAGGGCCAGGCGATTGGGATGGGACTGAGACGAGAGGCGACCAAGTTGTTTAGTTCCATCACCGAGGTTCAGGAACGAGCGAGGAAAGAGATCGTCGAGGAATTGAGACCCATAAAAGAAGGTTCTCTGAGGATGGATTCGCACCCCGGTAGTTTTGGGTCGAGAATTCCATCTGGTTACACTCCGGAGAGAATCGAGACCGATCCGAGCAGCGTCAGTAGTTTTTTACACCAAGAAAGTTTGTCCGGATTCATCCCAGAGAGAATCTTGACCGATGCAAGTACCATTGATAACGACACTTCGAGCATTATTAGCATCAGATCTGACGATGATAGTGAAAAAGATTCGATTTATGGATTTCGTGACGATGACGATAATAAATATTTTGTGGGTGACACGGAAGTATGGGTCAAATGTCGCTATTTGATCATCAGTCCGAAACAGGTACAAATTGACCAACGGATTGTATACTCTGCTCACTCACAAGAGACCCGACGATTACACAGAGGAGGATTACAACAATTATGGTGACATTCTGGTTCAGACTCACGCCATGAAGAAGAACAACGATCCCAGAGAGACGAGACCCAAGTATAGGAGCGGTTACAAGTGGACGCACATGGTGGAACCCATATGGAAGGTGAATGAAAGATTCGTGTGATTGACGACTGGAAAGAGAACGACCGATATTTCTTCCCCATGATCCTCATGCTTTGTTGGAGAGATTGAGATTTTTGATGGCCAGCAGAGAGGCCGGTAACACCGGAGTGGATAACGAGATAGTGCACGTGTGCGACAAATTGTTGAGGCAGAGGATCTTGACTAAGAAGGATTATCAAAAGTTGATGAATCGTTTGAAATAATAAAATAGTAAGAAAAAAGAAAAAAAAATATTAAGTAAATAAAAAAAATATATGTATTCAAAAAAATAATTAAAAAAAAAAACGAATTCTTAAAAAAATAATGTTTGTGATAAATAACAGGGGATATGCTAGATCTTGTGTCTATGGTGGATCGGGCATCATGGATTCGATGATGTGATTTTTAACTCATAAATTCACTGGTGATGCCGTGAAACAGATCGCATCGAGCACTCTCAATGCGAGTAAGAAAGGTGCAACTGAAACGAGTGGTAGAATAGCTTCAGAAGCCAGCAAGAGAGGTGCTGACACATTGATTAATAAATTGATAACTCCACAACCTGACAAACGGTCGAGAATCAAACCGAAAAGTTGGAGAGACTTCTATGATGATGTCATACCAGTACAAGACTTAGCTAAAATAACGAAAGGATCGGGATTGAAAGTGAGTTATAAAAAAACTTTTAAAGTTTGTCCACACAAGTATGACATATAGGAAAAAGATTCTAAAAGATACCAGTTTCAAACAATTCTTTATATGTCTGTATTATTCATACTAATCCACATTTTCATAGGATACAAAAAATCTTTGGCCATTTTTACACTATGTACAAAAACTTCGGTAAGTACTTTCGACACTTAAAGTCTCATCAGACCGATATTTTAAAATGAAATATACCAGGGGGTCAAGTTAATATATAAAAGAGCTGTGATCTAGATATTTCGTTAAGAGAAATGATTGATGCGTGCCAAATGTTTACTTAGATCGGATAACCTATTACAAGAGAAAATACTTCTTGTCTTCAATTAAAGCATGAGTAATTTCATGTTTCGAATGTTTCAGATACAGCTGAAAATAATGTTTTAATGACATCATCTTATGGAAGTCATCCATAAAAAACAATGACCTAGTAAATTACAATATATACAGAGAAGTATATATAAGTATTCAAAAGACAGCAATTACAAAATGTAAATTCATAACTTCCACGCAAACTATGCGTACGACGCATTAACTTTGGAGAGGATAGACACTAATTAGTCGGTGAATCAACCATAGTCCATTGAGGGTGAATTTCGTTAAAAGAGTATCAGGTCTGTACTTGGTACCACTATCTGTAATTATTTCTGGAAAGAGCTCACCGAGTTATGACCATACCACCACAGATGACCGTGCCCTGTCAGACTAATTTGCATTAATGAAGTAATGGATATTAATAGCAGTAGTAGTTGGAGTTTAGTAATAGTAGTAGAAACAATATCTTTCTTGTTGTGACATGTGCGCCACCTAAAAGAATCAAATGTGGCGGATAAATTGCGAATAAGGAGGGGTGATGGACTCACCACATGAGTCAAAATATATTTATAAATGCAACATTGCTTTAAAACTACAAGATTGATATTTCATAATAACAAATCATTGAGTAATTTTTCACGGTATAAAAAGTTAAAATTTAAGCAGGTAATATTCCGTTTCCAACATGAATCATGAATCCCCTCACTCTGCAATGCACGGATCGTCAGAGTGAAAGTGATACGATGAGCTTGCTACATAGTGACTAACGAGGACACTTTCTGTCAAACAGGTACACGAGCGAGGAACAACCAATCTACAATTTCCGACGTGATCAGTCCACTCGCACATCCTACAGCGGCAGCGCTTTTGAGTGGGAGGGTACATTCACGCACCACGGACCTTTCAGCATATTACGTTTTGAACAATTACTTTGCGAATTGTCCCTGTATCAGTTGTATGATTACGGAACAGCCATCATACGGTTTTCTGCTGGGTAGACTAGCCACCCCCTCTGAAGTTCCCAGAGTTTCAGAAAGAAAGGACGTAACAATCCTGTCTAAAAATCGTCCAAAAAGGAGAAAGGGGTATAGGGCTTGCACTTCTGATTATATAAATAATTACTTTAGTTCATAAAAAGTGAGAAAAATCGTGATGAAATGTTGATTTGAAAATATACAACAAATTCAATCACGACAAAAGATGCTTTGCATGAAACCGTCATATAAACAAACCCGCCATCTTAAAACAAGATGGTACAAGTTTTACACCTCCAAACCCCAATAAAATTGATAAAGTAAAGCATTGGTATGATGAGATGAAGATATTTCTCGTTTTCTACGCCACACTATCATGTGTGAAGGAAAAGACAAGGAACATTTCTCCATTCTATTTGATTGTATAAACTGTGCCCTCATCATTTAATATGCTAACACAATGGGATGTATAATCGTTTATAATTATATTTATTTTGCTATGACTAGTTCTATTTCTTACTGTTATAAATTATGTTGAAGGGTTAATTTGCTCTTAATTTCATACAAATGTAGGATTGTTGAAAACTTACAGTAATGTGTTTCGAGAGAGAAGAGGAAATAACTGATAGATTTTATCTTAATCCTCACTGTGGGGAACATGAAAGAAATATTAAAACATTTTCGTTTTCTCATTAAAGCGAGTCGCTGACAGCTGATAGAACAAAGTTGTTGAGACCTCGCTCCAAAGAGAAATTGGCTCTATGAAGAGTAACTGCCCAGCGAAAATATATGATTATTAAAACACTCAAGCAGAAAAAAAATCCTTCAAAACATTCAACAAGTATATAACAGCATACGTTTCCAATCACCCCCCCCCCCCACCCCCCACCCACCCACCCCAGAATCATGTCCCGTGTATGTGTGTAATAATCATTGTAGAGGATATGGCAACGAAATTTGTTTCTCTATCAGTTAATCACTAGTTGTATCGCCCGAGGGATCTCTATGTGGGGTTTTGGCGTTATGTTGGGCAACTGTGCTTCACTCCAGAAATATTCAATGGAACGTTTTTAGTTATGAATAAATAACAAACGTACACTCACATATATTTAGCATTCCTATAATCCTCCTACTTATTCCTCTACTTTTGAGTTTTAGTGTAATTTTCAGCATCTATGACTATCTGGAGACCACAACAAAGGTATGAATTCAAGTTTAGCCAATCGTTTATACTCATGTTGTGCTCTTTAGAGGAATTCCAAACCCATTTTCCAGTTATCGGGCCCCACTTTAGCAGTAAGACAGAACTTCTTTACCACAGTAAACAAGCACTGGTCAACTTTAAGGGGTTCCCATGGGGGATACAAATCTTGTTAAATATTTTATGATTAAACTCGGCGTAATGGGGCAGGAAGAAATATTTTGAATTCATTCTTTCGTTTGACTTGGAATGGACTTTACGATAACCTAAAACTATTCTTTGTAAAATTTTCCAAACAATTCTGCAAACAATTGAATAATCTTGTGCTGGGAAGGTTTGTGTTACCAAACGAAGTTTTGGATCACACAACACGTAAAAGTATTATTTTCAGATGGGTTTGTGGCTTAGATTCTATTTTCTTACATATATGGGGATTTACAGATAGAGTCTACCCGTATCGATAAAAATAGCATTACCATAATAATCTGGATTTTGTAAATGTCTTTTGAGTCCAGTATGATTGATGATACTACAACAGTTCTCCATCGCACATCAGACGACCCCTCAGAATGCTTTCCACGTGAATAATGCAATATCTTCTAATTGATGGCAGTTTGATACCCAGTGAGTGGTTCTCTAAGCTACTAGAATCAAGGCTCTCATCATCTATCATTTAGTATAACGCCATAAATTCCTATTCCCGTCAAGTTACTGTATGGGACAATAACACACAACCTTGCTGAAAGTCTTGTAGTGAATATATATTGTATTCCCCAGGAGTTTCGATAATAATCCAACCCAATGGACCCATGGGTTTGTGGGATTAAATTATCATTGAAACGTCCGTGATGAATCTAGTACTAACTCTCTTTAATTACTGGTTGGCCACCAGGTTGTCCGCAACTGACCACTGAATTTTCTTTTATGCAAAAATGTACAGGTGCCGGGCTGCAAAGGGCTGATCATATTCTGTGATAATGATAAAATTGTTGTTTGTGTAATATAACATCATAAATACAAGTCAACATCTAGTTACTGTGTTTGATCATGGCATGAAAAACTGCTAAAGGCGATATGGCGAGTCTATTTTGTAAATTTTGAGAATTGCAATAGTAACACAATCCAACAATCCCCCTGGGGTGCCGGATCAAATTATCACCGAAATTCTCGTGAATACACTCATCCTATTCCTTCTTATTTACTTGTTGCCCAACAGTTTGTTCACCTGCTTCCCACTGAGTTTACCTTTACACAAAAATTTATGTGAGCAAAACATAAGAGGCTAATCCTATTCTCTGATGGCATATATGAACTCTTGGTTTGACTGAACTGACATTGCTTTAACCTACTGTATATATATTTTTATGTGTGTGTATGTCACATGTCACCTATTCAACAAAACAACCAACACCACTAGCCATAAATTCCCATATATATACACAAGCATCCACAGCCCGAAGCACTAGTTGTTTCATTGAATAGGTGACATGTGACACCCTCGCATCATTCCTGAGAAACTTCCCAGAGAGATTTCTTGCATTGTGTATAGCAGTTACTGTACTAGCATGATTATTTTTTGTTCAGTGTACTTTTAAAGCTTTTTATAAATTGTGTTTCCTTCATCAATCGTGTTGTTTTATCACTTGTCATAATTTTGTAAAATGGAAAGACCATAAATGGAATAGTAAAACCTTGAGTGCACGTGGCAATGTGCTCACTTACATTCAATATCCTTGTTTCAAGGTCGCGAATTTGTTGCCGGTGTACGGTCAATCTGTGGCGTAATGTGTCCCCAGTCTCACCTATGTACAATCCACCACAACCAGAGCATTTCATGACGTAAATAAGATTTTTGCTATCGCATGAGAAGGATGATATGATTTTAAATTTATACCCATTCTCAAATGTTATTTTATTTCGTTCTAGGAGAGAGGGACAAAGTTTACAGTTTGGTCGGCCGCATTTCTTCACTTGATAATTTTTGTTTCCATCCACAAACCTTGCTTTGGTTAGTAATTTTTTCAAGTTTTTGCTTTGACGTTTACTTTTAATAACTTCACAGTTTCGAATGATTTTCGACATTTTCTTACTACTGTTTAGGATCAGCAGGCTCGACAGTATTGCGGGATGAATTTCCTGGTTGTTTGGGTTGAAAGTTGAAAAAAAGGCAATTTGATCAGTCGTTTCAGTATTTCCGGAGTAAATTTTATTATTTTTATTACTATTAATTTGAGACTTAGCCTTTTCTAAACCATATTTGATAACATTTGATGGATAGCACCTTGCCTCCAGATATTTTTTCAACTCTGCCAATCGTTTGTTTCTTGTTTGTGGGTCCGACAGTATACTGCATATTCGTGTTGCTAGGTTATATGGGATGTTAGTTTTTATGTGTTTTGGGTGGCAAGATGAAAAATGTAAATATTGCTTGGTGTCTTTAGGTTTATAAAATCTGACTGTTTCTATTTCATTTTCTCGTATTTGAACCAGGACATCTAAAAATGGTAGACTTTCATAACTTTTCTCCATGGTGAATTTTATGTCCGGGTCTAAAGTATTCAGAATGTCAAAAAATGTTAAGAGATCAATAGCTGACCTGTTCCATAAAATGAAGCAATCATCAAGGAACCTTTTAAAATTGTTTTGGATGTAAATTTTAAATTCTTGTCCAAACATTGTTTCTATCTTGTTATATGTTATTTGTTCAAGGTATCCAAGAGTAAGGGTTGCGTAGGTGGGGGCAACCTTAGTGCCCATTGCAGTACCTTTTATTTGTTGGAATACAACCTCCAAAGCAGAAATAATTATTCTCCAGGATAAATTTTAATCCCGTCAATATAAAGGCTTTGGGAATGTTTCTACAAATTAATTCTGGGTATTTATCGAGCCAGTATTGTACGGCCTTCAATCCAAGTTCATGAGAAATATTCGAATAGAGGCTAGTGACATCGAAGGAGGTTAAAATGGTGTTTTTATCGACAGTTTTTGGCAGATGTGTTAAGAAATCCAAGTCATCTCTGATGTAACTGTTAACTTTATAAATGACGGTTTTCAATATTATGTCGAGAAAATTACTTAAACGCTGAGTTACACACGCTGGACCTGCGACAATAGACCGTAATTTCAAATCATCGGGGCAGTGCAGATTTATTGTGATAGATTCAAACATTGATTTTCTGAACATAATCGAATATTGTGGGAGTAGCATGCATTAATTAACTTAATATGTTCTAACACACCTGCACAGTTATGTTACTAACAAATGCGCTAAATGCACTAGGACTTTGCAGTAGAAGGTAGTATTTTTCCACCTTGTGCATTTTGCACTATTAAACGTAGGGAAAACGTAGAGAATGACTGGTAATACGAACGCCCCCTATAACCAATTAAAGTTTGATAACAGTCTAAAGGTAATCAATAATCCGCGGGAAATTTCTATTGTTATTGATATGCTTTGTTCTCATCATCAAAATCACCGGAGATCATCGCTGTTACTATTCAAAATATTTCGAAATATGCTGTTATATATTTTATTACAAATGTCGATGATGTTACTCTTACCACATAGCCTGAAGTAGAGAGCAGACCTCTGTCTAACCAATAGGGTACAAATCTTTTAGTTATATGCTCCCCCTTACTGCAATCTGCGTAGTATTGAACATCACTGGGAACCACAGTCGAAAATAAGGACTTAGTTGCCATCGCTTGATGTGGAAGTCCTCTAATGCAGGAAGCATGGGTATAAACGATCGGCTAAACTTGACTTCATACCTATGTTGAGGTGATGATATGGCCATAGCTGCTGAAAGTGACCCTAAACACCAATAAATAAATAATGCAACACAATGATTACTGTGTACATTGTAATAGCACAGTAGTATATGAGGGGTTTTGCTTTCCCATAAATTGATAGCTCATGCTTAAACTGAACCCCTCGGATTATATATTAGGTGGATTTTATTTGATTGAATGAAGAAGAAAGTCTTTATTCCATCTGTCATAAACAGACTCGCATTATCTGAAACCCAGTTCCGTTAGTTGCTTACATTCCCTGAGATGCCAAGGAGCTGTATGATTGAAACTGGATGGGGCGAGAAACTTGAATGAAAGTAGAATGAAAGTTGAATTATATTATGATATGTCTGGGATAAATCATGTTTTATTTGTATGATTATATATTTTATATTGTAGAAAGAATATTATTATTGTTGTTCAAATTGTAATTGAAAATATTTATATTACAGGGTAATTTTAATTGGTATCCAATAAATTTATTAATTGGAACTGGTGTGCGTTTAGATTCAATCCATTGAACCTACCTACGACCCTGTTACATTATGTTTGACGAATTTTGTTGTTGGCAAGCCTGTGTTATTGAGGTTGACTTGTGAACCTTCGGTAGGACATAAAAATTACTTTCTTTTATTTCAAAGTTAACAAGGTAATCCTTTTCTTTCTCGGTTATGAATTCATCATATTTAGAAACAATGTTATTTAGCATTTTGAATATTTTTTTCGGATTATAATTAAAAACCTCAGAATACAATTGTGAATCTAATAACATAGAGTTTACCAAATTTCGATAATAGTCCTTGTCCATCAGGACCACAGCACTGCCTTTATCCGCTTCCTTGACTATGATTGTCTCATCATTTTGTAATTGTGCAAGTGTATTGCGATCCTTTTTGGAAATGTTACATTTAGTTGGTCCACACTTTTCATTGTTCACACAAAGGGAGTTGATTGTTTCCACATATTTGTCTAGATATTTGTCCCTGCCTGATTTAGGTTGGAAGAATTTTTTGTTTCTAACTAACGATGTATCGTCATTTTCAGATATTTCACTTTCCGAGTCGCTCTCTTTTGAAAAGTATTCCTTCAGCCGAAGTTTTCTGCAAAATTCGGCAACATCAATTTGGAGTTCCTTGTTATCGCTTTGGGGAGTTGGTGTAAATTTCAGACCTTTTTCTAATAGTTTAATTTCTTCTGTGGTGAGTTCCTTACTTGACAAATTTATGACTTTTGGTTCGATTCTCTTTTCCTGATGTATTTTCTGTGGCGTGTTTCTAAAAATGCTCCTGGGTCTGATGCTTATCCGATGGCTGGTTGATAGCGTTTTTATTTTTGTCCACAATGTTGTGTTTTCGACTTATTTGTAACTGTGGTTTTGGTGATATATTTCCGATGGCAATTGGTTGTCTGTTAAAATTGTCTCTTGCATTTTTCTGGGTAGTTTGTTCATTGAAAACAAGCTGTATTCTAGGTGAGTGGATGTGTTTGGCCTTTTCGTGTGTCAGGGTATGGTTTCCTACTTTAAAGTAGGGGCTTCTAGTCTCATGCATTTTGAGAAATTCCTCCTCATATTTCTTGTACCACTAGGAGCATTTATCCCACTTTTTAAGAATTCTCTCTCTAGAACGTTTGCAGTCTGAGAACCAAATCTTTTCTAATTTTTTAGTGAGGGTATGGCTTGGTGTGTGTGATATCAAATTCAACATGTGCCTACCAGCTGTATGATTTTTCTCCTTGGCTGATTCGGATCTTAGTTCAAGTAATTCAATTTCTGAGAGAACCTGGTTCTCCACACATTTTTCTCGAACTTGTCGTTCATCTTCGGGCTCTTTAAAAAATTCTGGGCACTGAAATTTTTTGGGAATAGTTTTTCTGTCATTGTGTAGACACTCTGTGTATTGTATAGCAGTGTTTTGATTTCTGATTGACTGCCAAAATGATGTTTCCTATTTTTTAAGCCAGTGGTACCATTCCCATGAAAGTGAATTATGGGCCAAAGTTAATTCGGTGTCCTCAGTACTTTCTACTGTATCCATTTCACTATTCTTCATTAAGTCTGTCGTTGAAGCTTCCTCATTAATTCCCCCCTGGTGTTTATCTCCATTATCACTGGAAATCCTCTGCCCCAGTTGTGGAATTAAAAACATTTTGTGGTAACATTTCGTCGGTGTTTGTGTTACTCCCCTGGGGTGGATTTACATGTTTCGGTTTAGTGATAAGCTCAAGTAAACTGTTCAAATTTTTCTTCATTTCCAGTTCTAAATTGTCCATTCTTTGGATAAGAATCTTCAACAGTTTCTCTGTTGTCTCGTAGTGTAATTTAGCCTTTGTTTTGCTTTCTATTTTCAAATTGTGAATACAGGTATCGATCCTTGTATGGAAAAAGTAAATTATAATAGAACAAAAGTTTGTCCACACAAGTATGACATATAGGAAAAAGATTCTAAAAGATACCAGTTTCAAACAATTCTTTATATGTCTGTATTATTCATAGTAATCCACATTTACATAGGATACAAAAAATCTTTGGCCATTTTTACACTATGTACAAAAACTTCGGTAAGTACTTTCGACACTTAAAGTCTCATCAGACCGATATTTTAAAATAAAATATACCAGGGGGTCAAGTTAATATATAATAGAGCTGTGATCTAGATATTTCGTTAAGAGAAATGATTGATGCGTGCCAAATGTTTACTTAGATCGGATAATCTATTACAAGAGAAAATACTTCTTGTCTTCAATTAAAGCATGAGTAATTTCATGTTTCGAATGTTTCAGATACAGCTGAAAATAATGTTTTAACGACATCATCTTATGGAAGTTATCCATAAAAAACAATGACCTAGTAAATTACAATATATACAGTGAAGTATATATAAGTATTCAAAAGACAGCAATTACAAAACGTAAATTCATAACTTCCATGCAAACTATGCATATGACGCATTAACTTTCGAGAGGATAGACACTAATTAGTCGGTGAATCAACCATAGTCCATTGAGGGTGAATTGTGTTAAAAGAGTATCAGGTCTGTACTTGGTACCATCATCTGTAGTTATTTCTGGAAAGAGCTCACTGAGCTATGACCATACCACCACAGATGACCGTGCCCTGTCAGACTAATTTGCATTAATGAAGTAATGGATATTAAATAGCAGTAGTAGTGGGAGTTTAGTAATAGTAGTAGAAACAATATCTTTCTTGTTGTGACATGTGCGCCACCTAAAAGAATCAAATGCGGCGAATAAATTGCGAATAAGGAGGGGTGATGGACTCACCACATGAGTCAAAATATATTTATAAATGCAACATTGCTTTAAAACTACAAGATTGATATTTCATAATAACAAATCATTGAGTAATTTTTCACGGTATAAAAAGTTGAAATTTAAGCAGGTAATATTCAGTTTCCAACATGAATCATGAATCCCCTCACTCTGCAATGCACGGATCGTCAGAGTGAAAGTGATACGATGAGCTTGCTACATAGTGACTAACGAGGGCACTTTCTGTCAAACAGGTACACGAGCAAGGAACAACCAATCTACAATTTCCAACGTGATCAGTCCACTCTCACATCCCACAGCGGCAGAGCTTTAGAGTGGGAGGGTGGATTCAACCACCCCGGAACTTTCAGCGTATTAAGTTTTGAACAATTACTCTGCACATTTTTTTATATTTCCGATAATAATAGAGAAGAAAAAAAAACTAAAAAATATAAAAAAAAAATATCGCTAAAATATAAAAAATATATAATTAATAAATAATACTAATAAAAAAAATTAAATGTCAGAACATCTATTAGAACAGATAGTTGAGAATACGGCTGTGAAACAATGACACGACTTGATTTATGATGAAATTCGAACCTTCCATCAGATTGAAGAAGGAAAAGAGATACGAGATGGCATTAGTTAATATCGAGACTTACTATTTGTTTCCAATGTCACTGAAAAGAATAACATGTTCAAGTATTCTGACAGAGTGCATTGGTTTGAGGTTCGAATTTCCAAGCGAGTTATGACATAGACGATCTGAACAGTCACATCCAGATGAGACTGAAGACCGATGGTCATGGAAGAAAGATGATAAGACTCGTTCCCAATACGAGTATTCTACAGACGATATTAAACTTGGGAGATAATTTTCGAGTAGATTTTAGTGTGGAAGATTTGATCGGCAAGATGTTGGGATTCAATTGAAAGATGTATTGAGATCAAGCCACGTCCAAAAATATGGTTGACATTCTTGTGGTCAATAGCATTTAATTGAATGTTGATGTGATCTCGCGAAGTTACGTCAATGGTAGCACTCAGCCTACAATCTACTCATTCTTCTGGACATTTCGCCAGGTTACAAGATCATGGAGCAACCTCAAAATCTCGTCTATTTACCTGTGATCCTGGACACATTGTATAGCAATGAAAACCACTTTGATGGATCAGAATGGCGATCTGTTAGATCTTCATGGAGAAAGAGTGACTATACGATTTCACATCAGAGAGATATGAAATAATAATAAATATAATTTGAAAAAAAAAATAAAGAAAATAAAAAAAAAATTTTTTTAAATTTTTTTTATATATTATATGAAAAATAAAAATAAAAAACAAAACTTAGAATATTTATAATAATAAAAAAAAAACTTATAATAGTTATAATTTAAAAAATTATATATATATAATCAAATCAAAAAAAGAGGACTTGATACATCATTAAAAATGTGAACATATCCGAAGGACTGAAAAGCTAAACTTCGCAGAGGGTTGAGTCATCGAGGCAAAGCCATTAGATCTAAATTCAGTTATGAAGATCTCGTGAGAGGTGGTAGTGATCGGATTGCCTGGACTAAAACTCAAAGCAAAAGGATGGAGAAAGCGATTCATAATCGAATTGGAATGATGGTGAGACTGTGTCCTGCTCAACTGAGATACAATCTGAAAATGGTTTGTTACCACTATTGGACTCGCCGCCAAAGCATTACCCATTCTCACGAACATAGTGTTACCAGCTCTGGGTGTGGGAGCTCTCTCGGGACTCGCTAGTTTGGGAGTTGACAAATTAATGGGTAGAGGATTGTTTTTGAAGAAGAGGAGAAACAACTGTAGTTGAAGAAGAGAGAAGCCATGTGTCGCATAGATGTTGAAGGTAAAGGATTGTATCTAAGACCTGTGAGAAAAGGCATTGGCGGTGATGCTTTCCATGGAGACGGTCTCTATCTGAAGACTGGAGAGAATGTGGAACCGATCGGTAAAGGTCTGTTGTTCGGTCAGAATTCGCCATTTAAGAATATACCAATTTTGGGTATGCTATTATAAAAAAAAAAGAATTAAAAAAAATAACAAAAAATTGAAACCAAAGGAGAGAAAAAAAAACAAACAAGACATTCGTTTTACGAAAAGCTTTTAGCTTTTTCTAAAAATTTACATGAGTGTGTATCAGAAAGAATTCAATTGGAGCAAATCATATACGACACATGTTCAAACGGGTGCGTAACATTGTTTTTGTTAATATTGTTATTCATATCCCTAAATCGAAGCTATTTTGAAAATATCAAAACAAGATTATCAGATGATTATAGATATCCTAGATTGTTCAAAATACAAAGTGGAACTTGCAGAACATTACAATTCTGAGGAAATTCATTACATGTTTTGTTGCACGAAAAATGTAGTTAATGTATTCGATTGTGGTGGTGATGAAAATATTGAAAAATCCATTCGCCAGTGTGTCAAATTTATTTCCCGTATCTTTCTAATGACGTCGACGACGACGATGAAAAAATGATGGTTTTATTGAAATATAAAGAGCATAAAATCCTTCTTTCGAAAAAATATAATAATAATACGCGTAATCATAAGTGGACGAAAAGAATTTGTTCATTCAGTTGATGATGAGATGAATAGAATGTGTACTACATATATAGAAAGAAAAATAAATAATAGAAAAAAATAATAAGAATATAAAAAAATTATAAAAATTATTTTTTTTAGGACTTAGAAAAACTTTTTTTTTGTATATATACAATTATGAGTAAAATGAACAATTCCATGGAATCGAGAGCTTGGTTTCTTCAAAGGGCGCTGTGTGGACCTTATGCGATCTGCGTGAATGAACAGCTTCCTCACATCTTGAACAAAAGATGCCTTGGCTGTCGAGAGGAGAGAGAATTTAATCACATTAATCATTCATGTCTCATGATGGAATGGGAAGACATCGTCACCACATATTTCATGCCCGCATTGGAATGCATACACCGTGATGATGTGATCAAATGTTGGAGGCAATTCGTGTCTTGCGTTGGAGAACCTGAGCCTACAAAATCAGAAGAGCTGAAGTTAGTGCATCGATGTCTCACCACAGAAGACAGGAATATTTGTTGGAAAAGGGGAGACCACCACCACTAAAAAAATGTTCTGACGAGAATCACGTTTTTATGGATTCCTTGTTGAAGGGAAGAAACCACTAAAAAAAAAATTTTGTTAAATAATAAAGGGGTGAAATAAAAAAAAATACATAAAAGTAATAATATATATAAATAAATAAATAAATAAAATGAAAATGGAACTTTGAATTAAAAACCTCTATCCATCGTTAGAGAAGTCGAGCGTCAAGTCTACGGCACCTCTTCTACCACTAGAAAATAGTGACAACGTGGAGCAGAGGTATCAAATCAAACAAATCAATAGAATTCAATCATATCTGATGCGGGAGAGAGATTCTCACTGTTCGCTCATTAAGAAATATTCAAGATTAGAGAAATTTGTGAACAGTGTGCATTTGACACTCAAACGAATGTCACTGGAATCAGTCTATTGTCGACCGCCATCATTGCTCTTCTGGTTGTGTTGGCCATAGAAGGATTGGCTTTGACTACCAGATTTTTCAGTATGATCGGAAATTTAATCACTAAGAAATTATCTGTGAAGGCCAAGAAGCATGAAAACATCAGCATTTTGGCCGATGCAAAGATCGACACCATGTTGGATAAAATCTCCCTGGCGTTGAAAGATGGTAGGATTTCGGACGGTGAATTCCTCGACATATTGAATGAAAAACAAAAATGCGAAGTCATGAAAGCGAAGGTAAGAATCAAGAGTTGTCAGATCATCAAGGAACAATTGAAGGAATCTCTCATGGAAAAAGGTAGGGAAGAAGTGAGACAATGGTTTCATAAATTGTTGGATCCCAAAAAGATTCCGGAAGCAATCGATTGAAAAAAATGTATATATATATATAAAAGAAAAAAAATTATATATAAATTCAAAAAAAATATAATAAAAAAAATAAATAATTAAATATATACCAAAAACAAATAAAAACAAAACAAATTTATTTCCTCAAATGCAAGAGAGTTTCCGATACGATTAACATTAAAAAAGTACAAACAAAAAATAAAAGTCCCATGCTTTGGGGAACGTGTAAAGTGTGCGGTTCGACCAAGATGCAATTCATCAAATGCAGTGCTGGTCTGATGAATAAATTGATTAATAATCTACCCATCACAATGCATCTGCTGGGACATAAGAAATAAGATCTGCTGGGAAATTAAATAAGATATTGAATCGAGATCTGACACCTAAATCTTGGAGCAAACCCATCAATAGGGTGGATTCAGCCACTTATGCTCACGATCTGTGCTACGCTAAACATCCCAACGTCGAAACTCGGAATCGAATCTGCGATAAAGACACTAGGAGAGAGAGACTCGAATGTTCATTGGTTGGTAAAGTGATCAGTACCAAACGGCGATTCAGATGGGATCATGAAAAAAATGTTCAGAAAACATTATTAATGAATGCATTGGCGAGTGAACTACACAAGCCCATCACGCGCAAATTTTGAAGGAGAAGGGTGTGTGTGAAGGGTATGGATCAGATCTGGTCAGCTGATCTGGTCGACATGAAATTGCATTCAAAATGAAACAAGGGCATTAAATACATACTGACGTGTTTTCAAAATGCGGATGGATGAGACCACTGAAGAATAAATCGGGAGCTTGCGTGACCAAGGCTCTGAAAAGCATATTCGCATCGTCTTCTCAAAAACCGGATAAATTGTGGGAGGACAAGGGAACGAATTTTACAACAGTCACGCTCGTCCATTGGTCAACCTCTATTCCATCGAAAATGAAGGGAAAGCTAGCATGATCAGACGTTGGAATCGAACAATGAAGGAAAACATGTACAAATATTTCACAGCCAATAAGACCAAGAAATATATCGATGTTCTAGACGAACTTGTCGAAAAATACAACAACACAGATTGATCAAGATGATGCCTGCAGAAGCAAGCGATCCTCGAAATGAAAAACGTGTCTTCACGAATCTTTATCCCGAATGGACCAAGACCAAGAAGGAGTCCAAACCACCGGAATTTGTAGTCGGCAATCGAGTGAGAATCACTTCTTATAAGTCACACTTTGAGAAAGGTTACACTCCTAAATGGACCGAGGAAATCTTTAAGATCGTTACAATATTTTACACGGACCCAGTGACTTACAAAATAGAAGCATTTGAGGATGATGAAGATGACAGCAGAGAAATCATTGGAACATTTTAAGAACAAGAATTACAGAAGACGGCGTTTTGAAAACCAACCCTTCACTTTTATTTATTTATTTTTTTTTACACATATATAGTGAGGAAAAAAAAAAAATAATAATTAAAAAAACAATTAATAATAAAAAAGTGAATTAACGCAGAACCCCCCCCCCCCCCCCAAACACAAAAAACAAAAAAAAAACAAAAAAAACATGACAAATATATTAAATATAACTGAACGTATATTGAGAGACGAAAGCATTCAAGAATATGAAGTTCACGAGTATGAGCCCGTGACTGGAACCAGTCTGAACAATGCTGGTGAAATAAGAATCAACGTCGACACTCAAGATCTGTTCGTTCATCCCAACAAAAGTTACATAGTGATACAGGGACGTCTCACCAAGGAAGAAGGAAGTGATTATAGAGACAATGATGTAGTCACTCTAGCCAATAATGGTATGATGCATCTGTTCAATAATATAAAATACATGCTCTTGACACAAGAGATAGAATCTGTGTTTCATCACGGACAAGCCACAATGATGTATGGACTCTTGATTATCCGGATGCATTTAAAAATGTAAAGGACTCACTCAATTGTGGGTGAAAGACACGTCGCCGACATGAGTGCAGCCAATATCTGTGCTGCCCTGAGATTCGACTATGTCATCAAGACGTCAAGACCCAAAGGAACGTTTTCATTCAGGATACCTCTGAAACACATATTCGGATTCGCGGAAGATTACAATAAGATTCTCTACAGATTCAAACACAATCTGACGTTGATTCGAAAAGGAAACGATGAAGCCATCATTAAACCCTCTGCGACCGATGTGGGTAAGATACATCTGAACAAGATATCTTGGTTTGTTCCACACGTGTTGCCTTCAATCGTGGAGACGAGAAAATAGATCTCTACAAAATCATACAATTGAAGCATAAATTACCAGTGGGATTTAGAATGAGACAGTACGACACGGTTAGTATTCCACCATCCAGCAATCATTTTGATTGGAGATTAACCATGAAATCTGCTTCGAAAAGACCACGATTCATCGTAGTGGCATTTCAAACTGAGAGGGATGGGTCTCAAGAAAAAATCCTTCCCTGTTCGATCACTTGAGAAACAAGCAGGTATTTCTAAATGCCACGAGATATCTGACCATTGATTACAATGCCTCTTTTGATAAGAACGATTTCTGCAGATTATACAGCAACGTCGCCAATTTCAGAAAGAAATATCATCGACTGGGTGAATTGATGGGTAATCCTAACATCACTCTCACTGAATACAAATCAGTGTATCCCCTGTTCATATTCGATGTCAGTAAACAGAGCGAGTGACTCAAGAGTAGCATCTTAGACATTCAGATTAAGATGCAATTCGATAGGAACGTGCTGAAGAGAACCGAGGCATTGCTCTAGTCCTGTTGGATAGAGAGTTAGAATTCGAATGTCCATCGTTCTATGAAAAAAAATAATGAAAAAAAAAAATTAAAAATACCCAAAAAAGTAATAAATAAAAATACCTCCAAAAAAAACCTTGAAAAAAATGAATAATATAGATAGAGAATGTTTGAGACGAAATCAAAAGCATAATAGTGATTTCGGAAATGGTAGAATGAATTAAAAAACAGGGAACAACCATGAAAGATTGCATGAGACATTTACCTGATATGTTAACATATGGAGGAGAAACAGCATTTGAAGAATTTATTATTGCTGTGTTCAATTTTGGTTTAGACATGGACGAGTGTTTTAAGAATGTTCAACCAAAATAAATAACAATATATGCAAGTTTGGAATGTCAAACCAAAACAAAATAAAAAGTAATAAATAAAAAAATATATAACTGGATTTTAAATTTCTCCCTATCCAAACTGTTGACTAATTTTTCCAGACTGGCCGACATGAATTTGTAACTGTCGATGAAATGTATCTCTCTATGGATGCGACTCTCTATTTCCTCACTCACTCAATCCTTCCTTCTTCTTTTTATCCTCCTTCTTCTTTTTATTCTCTTTATGGATGACACTCTCCATTTCCTCACTTGATCCATCCTTCTTCTCTTTATTCTCCTTCTTCTTTTTATTCACCTTATTCGTTTTATCAATGACCTTCCATTTAGTGAAGGAAATGTATTTTTCATCGCTTTGCACGATGCAGTTCAACTCCCTCTCGTTGACACTCATATTTTTCACAAACAGGTGACTGTCGTAGCCTGAGAGATTGTGAAATATCACCAGATAGAATTTAGAGTCTCAAAAGCTCAAATTACATTTGTGGTGAGCAGCGCCACGAAACAGACCCGTGTAGTGATTGTGATCTCTAACTTTTTTTTATTATTTTCACAATTATTATCGAATGGTTGTCTACAGATGTGACATTCGGTTGTTTTCTAGTATTCTTCCCGTTGCTCTGGAGTGAAGATCATGTCTTTAGGTTCTTTATTTTCGTCGTATAATTCTTGAATTTTCAATTCTAACGCTTCTACAAATTTTTGAGCCATGTCATCGTCATCAGAACGTTTACTGTAGACAAATGGACCTGACAATTGAGAATCATCAAAAGAACATTTCACGTAATAACAGTAGCCCAAAGGTATGTGCTTTTGACGTAACTCCTACACTCATCGGGCTGGCAAGAATTCATTTTCGTGGTGAAACATTCGAAATTGGCGTAGACAATGAATGGCAGCTCCAATCTTCTTTTGTAGTTGTAAAAGTTCATGTAAGTGTTATGTTTAGGCATTTTGATGGCAATGTTTGATTTTTCGTTGCAATATTCCTGATGACGCATCAATGATTCTTGACAACGGAATGAATTCATGCAGTTACGATTCTTGACAACGGAACGAATTCTTGCAGTTGAGACAGAAAAATCTCTCGTACTTATGTTTAGAAGTCTGCTTCAACAACAATCTACTACTTTCTTTAATCCAGCAATAATGTTGATTGTCACCCTCGGAAATTAATAACAAATTAACAATATTTTCTCTCTCTTTGTGCGAAGTCAGTCTGAGAGTATAGACTATTCCGTTTTTTATCGTCTCCCTCGTAACCCAAGACGTGCATGGTCACGGGGAGATTTAGCTTTTCGAAACACTTGATGTCTTCCAATCATGTTGGGAAAGGCAGGCAATCACATCCAATCGAGATTTTTACAAGTCTCTGTGTAATTGGAAACTCTATCGCTATTCTTTTCTATGGGATACAAGGCCGATGCGATCGCCCATTTGAAACACTCGCTATCATCTTTATTTTTCATGTTAACCAAAGCTTTTTTATTATATAGGAAACGAGGCAATTCTATATAGAAAGACGTTCTCAAGGGATCGTGTCTGTCCTCGTGAATCTCGAGATTCAATATCTTCTCGAATGTCCAACCACTTCCCTTGTTCTGATAAGTAGCCATAGATTCCAACATCTTGTCTTTCATCACTCCGTAAACATTGGATAATTCGTCGTCTCCAAACACAGTCTCCACTTTAGATTGAAAATAGGCATCTTGCACTCCATCCTTTGCCCATTCCATGAACAATTCGGGATCAAGATTTGCGAGACCGGGAATCACGTCAAAAGTTTTAAAATATCCTTTAATGGTGACATCCCACTGTAACGGAATCAACAATTTCTCCACCGTCCTGAATACAATCCCCGTTATCACACCAAGTCCCTTGTTTTCCTTCAGTACTCTCAAGACTTCACCAAGCATTTTTTCTGTCGAATCGTCATCTCAAACTGCATCACTTTTCATTTTTTTTGTTCAGTCTCTTTCGAAACCTGTCACTTCATTTTTTGTTTAACAGTCTTCTTAGTTTCCACGGTCGTTTGTCAAGGTTGTTTCGTCTTCTCATCATTTCTTGCCACAATTCGAGGTTTTGCCTCCGTCGCAGACCTTTCATCCACCCCTTACCTTAGAGTAAATGATCTATGCATTCTTCTTTTTTTATGTGTTTGACACCTTTCAAAGTCGATGACTGACGTACTTTGGCTTGTAAATTAACCAGTGTTTGGGCATAAGTCTCAGCACGCACAAGGTTAATCAATTCTCCTTTGGTCCTACAACCGCCGCGATTTTTAATTCCTAGATTTCCAAAGTACTGTTTCAACTGGGGTATGGTAGAGAAATATAACTTTTCCACGTTGGAAATTTTTGTTTTTGGCATTTTTTATGTTAAAACTTCTTATTTTTAATATATATAATTTACAGTTTTTTTTGTCTTGTAAAAAAAAATGGATTTATGAATTTTTTAAACTTCTTATTTTAATATTAGCCCAAGAACATTAGGTTTCACTAGGGAAAAAAATCGGAGAAAGCTGATTTTTTCAGGGAATGTCGGGTACATGTCACTGAACGATTAGACAAAAGTCCCCTAAAATCCCAGTTGAGCTTTTTTTCTACAGCCTTTTTTCGAAAACGCGTTTGAAAAATTTTTTAAAAAATCGCACGAACTTTGTAACCTCGAATTGATCCAACTGTATTTTTTGTTTACGCGTATTTCGAGCTACATAATGTCTAATATACATTTACCTAGAGGAAAATGTGCATTCTGTGACAATTTCTGCGAAAAATTATTGAAAATTCACAAAAAAGTATCGGATTTACGCAAAAAATGACGATTTTCCTAACGGATTTGCCCAAAGGGTCATAGTACAGAACGGGATGTTAGTTGGACAGACGATAAAAATTCCACCACCATTTGAAGACTTTTATCATTGCTTACAAAATAGACATTATGGAAGACCCCCTCTGCTTCTGGCCGAGTTCCCCTTTTGGCATAAAATTCGTCAGCATGAGAACTCAACTATTTTCGGGCTTGGGACCGAACAGACACGTCTGTGTCTGGCAGCATTAGATCAATAAATAATATTTACAGAATGTACAAAAATCAATAAATAATATTTACAGAATGTACAAATCAATCAACATGGATTAAGTTACATTGACTATTATCAACGCTATATACAGAAATGACATGACCTATATACATATTATTCATCAAACTCAGAAATTTCCGACAGGACAGTGTTTCTGTGGTTGTTACAAGAATCCGAACTGCAATTACACAAACCTGAGCAAGAGAGTCCTGCCTTCTTACACCCACACCTTTTTGTACAAGCACTCTTGCAACCACAACTGATCAGATTCAGTAGGTTATCGGGGGCACATGGCTTTGTGGCTGCAGTCGGTACAAGAAGTCCATTGTCTAGCGACCACCCCCAATCCGTCGGAGGAAGCGAAGTGCCCAGCCATTGTTGGACCTGGAGATAACATCTGTAGACATGTTGTTGTGCAGCATCGCTGCTTGGTGGGAGTGAGGCTAGGTCGATGGGTTTATTCAGTTTAGATTTTGCTACATAACGCTTGTAAGTGACATATCTATATTGGTCAAGAGAGGAAACAGTTTTACTCCCATATAAGATCAAGAGAAGTTGTTCCCCGGCAGCGGCTACTGCACTTGGTGTACTGTCATCCGCCAAAATTGTGTTGACATACTGTTGTGAGTCACTAGTAACATCGGAGACAATTGTACTGAATACTTTCTTCTTACCAACTCGAAAGAGTGCAGAAGTAGTGTCACAACCACTTATAGAATGTGCTACAACGAGGTTGCTTCTATGGTCACCCATTTTGGTTGCTATTTCACTAACTAAAACTAGTAAGTTTGGGGTAATGGAATACATCATGTGAATATTACATCCCGATTGAACTCGAGAGGTAAGAATGACTAACAAGTCTGTGTCTGTTCCCACAACGACAACATTGTTGTCATCTTGAGCGATGTCAAGTGCAGTTTCGGCTATCAGTACATCAGCATCAGCCTCGGCCTGCTTGGACTGAATATTGATAGCAGATAGCCCCTGCATTAGAAGATCGATCAGTTGGGTTTTGTTCTTGGCATTTGCAAGGAAATCGGATTGGGGTGTGGTGGCTGGTAACTCGGGTGAGATATTGATATCAATGGAATACCTGTCTTTAGATCTACGGGCTTGTTCCATGCCCTTTGTCGACATTGTACAAGCATAACCATCAAAAACAACCACGACGTTCGCCCCAAAATGTCTCACTAGATAATTGGAATATGATGTACATATGTCCTTATATGACGACTGTTTAGGCCATACAACTGCCCTCAATAAAAATCCACCATCTACAACAAACAGAGAATGTTCTGGGATTTTAGTTTGCTCGGAACCGTATGTTTTGAGGATCTTACCGAACGTGCTTTTCTGTGTCTTCCTCATTCCAGCAGAATCGAACAATGCTGGTGGTTTCGGGGCGAGTTCATATTTGAGATACTCTTCCATCTCTGCTTGTGACTGAATAACACATGTGATGCGGTTGAACAGAATTGTGGGGTCAATCACTACCTAACTTCCACGGACTTTGATGCTATTTGCCATCGATGTGAAAGACTTCACAGTGTCAACACGTCGTAGTTTGATGCTGTTGAACGTTTTGCTTACAACATTCGATACGCAACATTCACCAATTTTGCGAACTTGGTCACAGTTCACAGTTTCGTCGGCCACAAGCCCGGTCGCTATAGAGACAAATTGTAGTGGATCTCTATTCTGAAAGGGGGAATGCACTCTGAGCCAGTTCAATAATTTGGTGATATCATTGGCATCAGTCAATTGTGAACTTTGACGGAGATCCCGATGTTGTTCGCCATGACCAGTGTGAACATGAACAAAATTTTCGAGAGCATTACATATCGGAAGGCAAAGAGGTAGTCCATGTACCCATTTCGCAACAGTGCTATCGGTTATTCCCCTGCCATGTGTGAGACCACCAGGGAGCTTGAACATTCTCATTAAACACTGCTCTATGGTCTGATCAGAATATATCCCGTCCCAGAATTTATCTGAGCGCCTTATGGTAAAGTAACCTTTCTCAGTGAACAACTTCAAATCATCCTGTTGCATTATTTCTGTTAGCTCATTCATCTGCTGCAAATAGAGATGAGAACTTTTTGCGTATGCAAAATGATCACCTGCGTGAAATACTGGAATCATATTGCGAACACAATATGTGTGGAGTTCCCAGTCGCCTGTGCGCTCTGCTCTCAAGAACAACTGGAGAAGACCTATTTGCTCGTAGTATTGTACCCAAATGCATCTTGAGTGTAGGCGAACACCACATTATGTGATTTAATCGAACATGGAAATTGAAACAATGATGCTATAATACGGTATTTGAATGAGAAAAGTCGATGCCGTTTGAATTTGAGTTTAGGGGGTATGGTTAATATTTCACACGTTTCACCAGTTCATTATGGAATAAATGACTATTGTTATATATCATTATAAAGCCACTGCTTTTCTGCAATTTTTGATATATAATTTAACTCCCAAAGTAGTCGTAGATTTGATTTAATGGACGTTGTGTACCGTTGTGTGTATGAAAACAATAAATTTTTTTTTCGTAATTTTGTACATTTTCGTGAATATTTCACCATTGAGTGTGAGGATTGGTACAAAGTTGGCATTTTCTGTTGGGGATATGTATTCTCAATATAATTCAGCACGATATTTATGATTCTCACCCTACTAAGGCGAATAAGAATGAGAAATATGGAGCTGGGTCGAATTTTTTTTTAATTTTTTTTTTTCATCAAAAAAACGCTATAACTAAAAAAGCTCAACTCGGATTCGCGAGGACTTTTCACACTTTATCTGCAATGTGTGTCCCGGAAGCATATAAAAAAATCAGCTTTCTCCAATTTTTTTCCTTACTTTCTCATTTTTATGTCTAATGTGCCTGGACTATATATATACATTTTTTTTAGCACAAAACGCCTATTTTTTTTCTAATGAGATTTAATTTGTGTTTTGTGTTTAAGAAAAAAAAATTGAATCTCATTAGAAAAAAAAAAAATTGTACACCGTAGAAAACAAGCACAAGTCACTTTTCTCCCCAATTCATTCCTAACAGAGTTGAATAGTAACAACATGCATCAAGAGACATCTAGCCCTCCGGTTCACATTTCTAACTCATTCGATGATGAATGAACAGTCCAAAAGCGACGAAAATTATATTTACAACCTTTTCAAAGTAAGAAAAATAACATTCGGTTATTTTTATCATTCAAAAATGAAGTCGTAGTAAAAAGGCAATCACGCTTGATCAAATGAGGGTGAAAGATGTGCAGACATTCTTACATACTCTTAATGGCTTTTTTTTGAGTCGCGATTAAAAATCTATCTATGATGGAGTCGCATCCGTGACGAGCATATTAATTTTGAAGTCATTTCCCTTTTGATACACCCATTGGAAGATGATATTCACGGTCTCAAACGTTAGTTGTTTTCCAGTGATCAAATTCAATCTGTGAACTAATTTTTCTGAAACATTGGGAAACATTCTTCTGCCGTAGAACATCGACACACCGTCTGGATCGAAATCTTCTATACTCTCTGAAAGAATGGTTAACAAATCGTTTTGGAATTCGTACATCAAATGGGTAATACTTTTTCCTGGTAAAAAGGACGGTATCCAGTAAAAGGGACGGTAAGTGTATAAAAAATCTACGTTTTAAAGTAATAAATGTACCTCTGAATGTGTGAAAAGTGATTTTTTAAGGAAGCTTATGCATTAATAGGTATATAGAAAGAAGATTAAGTATTGTTTGTTTTATTGTAGACTATTTACAAGACAAAATAGATCATTTTTCCATCGACACTGATGGACACGCCATTTTGTGCAGGGAAAACAACGATTTAGCTGAGGTGCACAACAGGGTGAATATTATCATACTTGCTCGATGGAAGTGTAGTTAATTTTAGATGTTTCTGTTCACTACGAGGGGATTTAACAGAAAGTGTTTTTGGAGAGAAACCATTTATAATTTGAAAAAAGTGTACAATAAAACAAACAATACTTAATCTTCGTTTTATATTGCGCATGCTTCATTATATTGTCACATCACACTTTCAGAGGTTCATTTAGTAAAACAATTTTTATATGCTTACCGTCCTTTTTACCGGCAAAAAGTTGTGTTCAAGCTTTTTTTTTTAAACGGGGGTTCATATTTTATTTTTAGTTAGCATTTTGCCAAACACATGCCGAGGTGATAATAAATATTAAAACCATACATACATCAGTCGATACTAGTTCTAGATTCCTGTAAGTCCCACCTCAGTGATACCCACATGAGCCTGTTAAGACTAGAGCCCCTTGTGCTCACTCCACCAATCCCTATGTGTGAGCTCACAGTGTTGGGCCCGGTGGGGGGGGGGCGGGGGGGGGGGGTGCGGGGCCCCAAATATGCAAACCGTAACTTACTGTTTTTAACCCCCACGTTTCCTCAGGAGGCACCAGAATCGATCTGAGAGCTTCAGAATTTGAAGAAAGAAAAATATCCGGGAAAGCACCCATAACCGTGGGAGGGAATATGCCCAATTCCATAGTTCAAGCCATTGAAATATGCCAACGTTGTCGATCTTGCCCCTGTGGCATAGCAGGGTTAAGTACCCCGGAAAAATGATCGTCTAGTGGATTTGGGTTAGGACTATAATCGTCGCAAGTGGCCACAGGACAATTCAAATGTTCAGTCTAGGAGGCAACCAGTTTCTGTGGAGTCTGCAACAATTCTTGATACTGCAGCCGCAGCGAAAGGGTGAATTCAAAACACATAAAAGTTACTTACAGTTTTCTACGTTTATTCACTAAACCCTAAATAAAGTTCCTACAATTTCAACTGTGAAGAATATTCTCTCTCTGGTAAATTTATAAAATATTTCAGATATGAAATGAGACTAAGTCGAAATTATCGCATCGCTCTCATCGCGTCCTGTGTCTGGAACTGTTGTCTGGCCAGGCAGCGTTCGGCGGCGTTCTTCCACGAGAATAGGAGAGTGACTTCTTACACGACGGAAGACCAGAGAGAAGTGGTCTAGTCGGGTGATTCCGTGGGTTTATATACAGTTTGATTCGTGCTTACTCGGACAGATCTTGTTTCAATTGACGTCATAAAACACCACAGAACACCACTTATACCCCAAGATGGCGGAGAGGTATTTCTTAACCCCTTACTTCCATTCCGGGATAGTAGGGCATCCTGCGGGTATCCTATGCTAATAGTATGCATTCTCGCATTTAAAAGGACACTGGCATTTAGTAGGTGTACAATTTTAATACCGACAGTACCGCCCAGCGAACGTGCTATCTTGCACAATTCCCAGAGCTGAAAGTGATACTAGGTGTGTTGAGGTTAGGTCGGGTCAGTATACAATGCTAAAATCTGTCAAAAGCATTCTGATGGGGTTATCATAGGTTAGGCTTATACTAGCTAATATGCCAATCATAATATCAAATTCTGTCGAAAACACCTTAGTAAGGTTACTTTAGGTCAGACTATTGTCTAATTTCGTGTCTCGTGCTCCACTTCTGTAGCAAGTGTGCAGAGTACTTTTAGGTCAGTTGCACTGATGTTATGCAATGCAAATATACTAGGAATATGAATAAAATTACATAACTTGTGCCTGAAAACAGCGTTTATACTTATTGAAGTTACCCAACAGAGAATTATTTCCAAGTAGGGCTTGGCCACTCTGATTAACTGATTAACACTTTGGGAACCAAGATTCCCAAGTGCAATAATATGAATCCTATGCACCCCATGGAGGTTAACCCGACGCGCTCCATGGAGGGCATTTCGTTACAATTTTCCCAACCAAGACACGAGGTCCGGTAAACTTTTATCGGAGCTCGAGTCTGGATCAGATGAATTCCAGAATTTACTGACCAGGATGACCTGACCCATGGAATCAGGATGACCAATCACATGTGGTCACCAGGATGTATCAGCATCACAGTCAACACTGTGACGGGGATCCATGACCAGGAGCAGACACTACCGGTTTAGGGATAAGAAATGCACTACATGGATTATTTATTAATGTTTGACAATACCGGAACGCCTCCAGACAACAGGAATCAACTTTTTCTCTTAAGGAATTACATTCTCAATTACTCAATTAATCCTAAACAAAAATAAAATTTAACTGATATTGATATTGATAACAATACGTTTCCTATATCATTATTCTATTTGTGGGGAAAAACTGATAATAAAAGGCTGTATAATCGAAGCTATGCTTCTTTAAAGGGGTTCCCCATAGAAGGTCAAAACGACACAGAGGACAACTTTGCTTTTGTTGCATCCAAGTTAACCCACAGTAGAGATGTACTATCTGAGTACATTGAGGACAACGATATGCTGTATGAGGCCCAATGATGTCCAACAAGCATATCGCGCATTGTCTCCCATCTCCAACAACTAAATTTTGTCTGGCTTGAAAGTTTCTAAGGCTTGCATTCAATTCAAGCGTGGATTGCAAGACTTGATACTTATATTGTGCACTTTCCCATTCATAGGTATGTTCCACCTGCACATGATGGAATGTTTCACCAATTATCATCCGATATTCGCGGGGTAATTCAGGTACGGAGATTTGACTATATTCACTAGGGCAAAATGGACGGACCGGAGTAGATGTGATGAATGTATCGATCCCATTCTCCGATTCATAAGGGATTCATTGATCATAATATATTCCGTCCCACCGTTGGTCATTCCAATAACGAATGACACTTGTACGGCTTGATCGTGCTGCCTCCCGAGCGGTTGCTAATCGAGCATCATGTTCGATTACCACTATGTGAGGCATCACCAGTTCGCGTCCTACTTCTGTTGTATGGAGACAATACTGGTACAAGACTTGAGTTCGAATCAATTCTAAGTGACCGGTGACTTCGTTTAACTGTACCACATCCCACACACGGATTTTTCGCTGAAAAGCGGAAGCTCCGTTGTGAAAGATCATAGGTACAGGAATACGAAATCTCTGTGTCCAGTACTCTAATTGCTCTGGAAGAAAATCTTCTGAAGTTGGGTTAACTATACGGTATGCATATGCAGTGGCCATTTTTCAAGGATTTAATATTACTTTTTATGACTACAAACGATGTCAACTATGAAAACTTAAAACTGACTGTAAACAATTCTATATCAAGTGCAATAAAACAAAATAAATGTGACTGACTATACTCATTAATTGGAAAATAATTGCAAATCTCAAAAACTATTTTACACTATTCTACAGCTGTGCCATATGAACAATTCTACTTTCCCCTTTAACGGTTCTTCATTAGTTTTTAGTCTGTTGTCGATAGTGACGAAACTAGGAGTCACGTCTAGAATGTCATCATGTAATTTTTACAATACAAATAACTTTTTCGTTTACTCGGAGTACTTTCTTTGCTTGAAATATCAGAAAATTATATAAGGACGTCCAAAGATGACAACAGTGCCCGACGGCATGCAGCTGTAGGGGTCGCCTTCTCAACTTCTGTCATTAAAACTCAAAACTCATGAGGGTCCATTTCAGATGGTACCGGAAGCTTCGGCTCATTACCAATGCCCCACCTCATGGGTGCATGGCAGTGCGGGCAAGCAGCTTGCTCATGGGCACCTGCTTTTGACCTGGCCCATGCAATACCACAGGAGTAGTGGATTTGTTGTTTACATTGGCCACACTCAAATAAATCCTGCCAAGTTTTAGAAATTTCTGTTAAACAAATACAGCAAGGGTCTCCAAGACCCTTATAATGAGTTTGTACCTCTGTCATCTCGTTATATTTGATAATTTGGTTTCGTAAACTAAAGCGTTGTAATCGTCTTCCTTTGTGTCGGATTAAAGCTTCACGAAGGAGGCGATACTGTTTTTGTTGTTTCTCCAATTCATAAGTTTTCTGTATGTTACCAGGAGAAAAGAATCGTGCAGGGTGCATTTGGTGCTGATAAAATCCAAATGACTCATCAGCATCTTCACTAGCGGGATATGTACTACCAGGGAAGATCTCATGACTCCTGAATGGTCGAACCAAGCCAGGATCGGCTATTAGGTCCAGTTCAGCATCCAATTGATTTCGTTGATGGTCATAATAACAGCCATTCCAACAGAGGTCATTGACATAATGAATGACCTCGTCAGGACCGGGACCAGTGACCTCATGGGGTTCAACGTCGACTGGGAACTCCGGAAAGTACAAAAGATAGGGAAATATTACTTTTCTTTCCTCAGAGAGATAAAAACGATAGCCAAGGTGGTGTTGCATTATCTCTGTCTGGCCATTGGCAGGATTATAATGTCTTGTATTCCATATACGAATGTACCTTAGGCGGCGACATCTCCATAAATCTTTTGGGAAAAATAGACAGAAGTCTTTACAAGGAGATACTGCATGTTGGAAGGCTTCGCGTTTATGTAAATCAAACATCGCCTGCTCTTCTGCGAATTCCTCAAACTCTAAAGTATTTACCGAAGCCATTCCAACAGCAAAGTAATCAATACAAATAAAATATATACGACTATATTTAAAACAAAGAAACCACTATGTCAAAATAGAATTACATATAGTACACTAAAATTTACACTTGATAGTACGCTCCCCTGGGTTCGTCTGCAACTTGGTGCACTCAATCAACACTCTTTCCACCAACTTTCAAATTTGTTTGCCTTGATTACTGGAGTCCTGTGTGTAACTTATCTAATACACTCCAGGAACTCCGAATTTATAATAAATGGTTACACTGTTAGAACAGAATTACTAACTTCTTGGAAGAATTTTGACTAATAAACAAGACAAACACAGACGACCCGTGATCGTCATGTATCAGGTTTCCAATCAATGGATATTCATAAATTGTGAAACCAGATTCATGAAAATATTATATACATATATTAGTCTTGTTAGACTTTTCTGCTTATGTTTCTGCTTATAATAATAATAATAATGCATTTCTCAATCTTCACTCTGAAGGTCTTCATTTCATGTTGGCAACTGGTAATGCCGATACACAGTATTTGGGCCCGTTCGGTAGTCAAACGTTGACCCTGTGAAATGTCCAACATAATCTGGGTGGTACTGACGATAGACAACAAAGGGTTGAAAACTCCTCGGTTGTCCATCTGAGTGATATCGTGCTCGTCTTCGACGACTATAGTCACGATATCTTGCACAGAAGGGGGTAAACTCTGCTACATTTCTTGGCATGTGAAATCTATGATGTACACTGCTGGTAGTAGCCACCCGGTGACTATAATACTGCAGAGGTTCACTTATCTCACCCTGCTCGTTGATTTTTGGATATTGTAAATCAGGGCAATTGTATATCACTAAATATCTAGACCTATTTGCAAAAGTTAAATGAGTATCGATAGCACTGTCATAATAATATATCAACTCTCGCTCAACCTCTATATATAGTATATTCAAATCAAAATCAAAATATTGACATCCAAATTCATCCTCAATACTCAAGAGATCGGTATCTCTCATAAAATCTTGTTCATAGGTATTGGGTAGTATGATATCTCAATCAAATTCATGAGGAGAGGCCAACGGGTGAGGTGTCCCGAAAAACTCGCTCCTTGCCCACTCCCACGGTCTCGGTCGAATATCGATTATAGGCTGTGAGACAACATTAGTAGGTAATGGAGTAAATTGTCTTGCTTCTACGTCACTTAAAGGAGGTGTGTGTACTTCTAATTCAAGATCAGCTCGTGCAAGTTCGTTCTGTATCACACTGATACCGGACTCTGCTGCATCGGAGTCCAGAACAGTGGTAGAATCACTAGGCATAGAATCACTCGTGGGTGTGGTCATACTGGAAGAAGTATGTGATCCTACTGTAATGTCATAAACAAATCCACCGAGTCCATCTTGGTTCTCAGGGTCTCGATGAATAATTGCATCATGGGTTCCACAGGTAACCTTGGAGGAAGAACTAACGTTTCCATGGTATCCGTAGGCGAATAAGGTGGAAGTCGTTCAGGTGTATATAGTAAAATAGAGTCAGTAGGAGTTTGAACACTACTTGGAGGGGTCGACAAAAGGTCGGAAGATGCTATAGAAGGTGATGGTGATGCTTCTATTGATGCCAATACAGATACACAATTATCAGATGAATTGCTACTTATATTTACATTCATACTAGATGAATTAGTGTCTTGAAAAAGTTCTCGTGAAACGGTACTATTACTGTCAGTTCCAGTACTAACTGTACTTGAAGTTTCATCATCATATAAATTGTCACAATCATTATAATAACTCTGGTAATCAGGGAAATCATCGATCCCACTGTCAACACTAGAATCAGATTCTTCCATTTGTACACTGATCACTGAAACAAAAACACACAGTGTGTGAACTACTGTTTTTCAGTTTCTTTGTCTATATCAAACATAGTTATGTGGACATTGGCAGAATCCACATCATGTTGTACACGGGGATATATTGATTTCCTATTCGGTTGAGGAGAAGGTCTAAAGTTTTGAACAGCTTTTCTCATCATGTCTCTAATACTCTTAGGAGGTTGTTGTGGTTGTTGTACTCCAGTTGGATTAGCAGGAGCTGAAGGCTGTGGTCTAGGTCCCATACTAGTATAGATTTCATCATCGGCAAATGCAAAATTAGACATTTCACTATCATCAACAGCAGAAAAAGTCGGTTTACTTTTACGGTTTCTTAACCACTTGTATATCTGTTTGTGTCTATCGGCTCGATAGCACTTCCAAAGCAGATATAATCCTATTATTAATGCAACAGTCGCGAGAGCATAAGCCCACTTAGGGACTTCAAATGATTCCGTCATTTGTAAATTTAGCGAGTCAAGTTCATGAATTAAGTCATCCATGGGTAAGTCATCCAAATGTTCTATTTCCTTCGGTATCGTAAATGTCGATATGTTCACCCTCTCTATGACAGGTTTCCACATCTGTCGTTGTAACAACGAGAAATTTGGTAACACCGTCTTTGTAACAATCTGAAAAGTAGAATTATCCCTTTTATGGAAATAACTCGGTAACATTAATTGACCGCTCGATGCCATACATAACGGTTTTAATTCCAAAATTCCAATTGGTGGAAGAATCCGTTTCGGTTTCTGATCTCTTCCTTTTGGACACATAATTAATTGAGAATCGTAGTGGGACATCTGTCGTGATGTACCACATTCCTTCATCGATTCTAGTACTGAATGGGAGGTCGATATTCAATTGAACTTCCGTTTGACATAAGTTCGGAATCTCTGATTTCATGTTTAAAAACAAGGCTAACATACAACTTGTCGTCGTATGTATCGTTCGTACGGCACCTACTAAAGGACAAAACAACTTATTGTTATCTACACATTGGTCATGTCCTATTTCTGGGACATACTTCATCCTTTCTTTATTAATAATTAATATGTCAGATTCAAGAGTATATATTGCTACTAATTTATTTGCGACTCGCGACGCGTTCTTGGTTACATTGACAAAGGGTAAGGCAAAGCCTGCACCTTGAACACTTCGAATTGTAAGTTAGAATTACGTAAGGGGATCTTCATAAAGATCACCAGTTTATCGTCATCATAAATGGCAGCCGTCGTAAGCAAATGATAATATTGCCATAATTCTGTCGTCAGATCTAGCGGCAACATTGACTTATCATCTAATTGAACTTTAATACTCATTAATACTGAGGTCAATAGTGAAGGATCCACTATTTTCGGTGATAACTTCCTATCGGCTAGAATATCCATTTGATCATGTAATCCCCGCAGAGTAGTTTCTGCAGCGATTATCATTGATTCCAATCGACTCATTACAAACTCAAGCTGATGATAAGCATGAGTGAAATGTTCAAGATATAATATTCGATCTTCATGATTCTGAACTACTTGATTTACTGGACCTTGAAATAACATCAATTCGCGCGATATATTTAACATAAATTCTCTGTTTTTCAGAATCGCTTCATGATTCATCTTAATGAAGGTTAAACTTTGTTTTTGAATATGTTGAATCATTGCTTGATTAGTACTTACACGTCTTAAATTATCTGCTATCCCATTTAAATCTGACTGGGATACAGTTCCGAAGAGAAAACTCAATCCTTCTCCTACAAAGTTGAACAAACCTCGTTTCTTCCGAGACGAGATTATTGTATGGCCATGTAATCTGCGGTAATTGTTCAGATCCTCTTTTACTCGTTTAACATGATTATTTAGGTATCTGATCTCCTGGTGTATATCCGTTATGATCGATCTTAATGCAACGGCAAGAGTAGAGTTTTCACCATTTATTTCTACAAAAGTTTGTCGAAAAGCTGTGGTTGTAGCATTATACAAACCATTGGTATATTTCATACTTCGATCAAGTCTACGCACATATTGCATAAAAGGTTGGAGCTCATAAACAAACATTGTACTCCAATCACTAGTTACCATATTTACTTCTTTCACTTTCTTAAAAATCACATTGTTTCTAATAATAGTATGTCCATCTATTATTGTAGTCAAAAGACCAACTAATAACATCCAACGCAACATCTTGCTCCTACAATGAGAAAGGAAGCAAGAGTTAGCGCAATGAGTAATATGCGATTCAATTACTTTCATTCTGACGATTCACTTCCCGGGTGTAAAAGGTCAGAAAGTTATTCTAACTACAAGAAGTCTCAGTCAGTTCGCGAGGCTGACAAGACTTATAGTTTTGTTCTGAACAAATCATAACTCAATATAATTTTGTTACTCATTTTACACTTTCTTTCGTCTCTCTCAAACTTAAGGAGAGGCATCTGCCATTATGTGTTACGTTTAGTTATCATTAGTCTTGGGGTAACATTTAATCACTAGTACTCCAGGTAGTAGGAGGTATCATAACCGCTCCTAATTCTAATGTCTCACCTGGTTCTTTAATCTTATTATGGTCTCTTAACACAGTTTGGATGCAAGAGATCATCTCAGTTATATCTTTACTTGATTGTTTTGGTTGAGGCTCACTACTTTGGCCTTTTTCTTCAGTTGCTTCAGTTATTTGTAACTGATCAACTTCCATTGTTCAATCATTTAATCGATCATTTCGATCGTCAGCAATGAACCTTGATGGTTGTTGATCAACTGAAGGAGTTCGTAGCTCTTTCATACGTTTCTTGTAATCCCGTACCTGTTGTACTTGTTGTCTTAATTCTGCTAATGGAACGCCATCTTCTTCTGAAGAAGAATGTTCTCGTCTTTGTCGTTTATCTTTAATGAATGACGTTAAGGGGTGTTTTTCTTGAATCCCTTGCATATCGTCACTTTCATTACTATCATTACTGTCACTACTGTTACTGTCTTCAGTAGTCGACTGTTCTGACGGGGCAGCATAACGTTGTATTCGTCGTGCTCTAACAGGTTGGACAGGTTGAGGCACCTCTCATTCTTGAGGCGCTTTACTAAGTCTTTCTCCATGACACTTTATTATTCTGCGAGTTAATTGATCTTGTATCTTGTAACTCATTGGACCTGTTCTCTCAATGACTCGAAATGGGTAGTCCCATTTCGATTCTAATTTTCCTTTAGATTTACCTGAGGAGTATAAAACAGGATCACCTACTTCAAAGGTGATATCCTTTGCTGTAATATCATGTAATCTTTGTTGTTTTAATACTCGTTTCTTTTGTGCAGCTTGTTGTTTTCTAAATGCTTTATGTTGTTCCTGAATGGCTATCTTATGAGGTTCTTCACCTACATATTTTTCTCGAGGTTTAAGTATATTGTCGAGTGGTAAAACCACATCTCTGCCATACACCAGATAAAATGGAGAGAATCCAGAAGATTCACTACCATTAAACCTGATGGCTGCCATAGCTTGGTTTAGGAATAAATCCCAAGTTTCTAATTCTTCTCGAGCTAGTTTTGCTAAGATGTCATTCAGCGTTCGATGTAGCCTCTCCACCTTCCCATTAGATTGTGGATGGAAGTAGGAAGTGGTTACATGATGTATCTTGAAATAGTCAGTTAAATATTTCATCACTGCATTTACATTTTCAGATCCATTGTCTGTTAATATTTCTAAAGGACATCCAAATCTTGGAAAAATTTGATCTATTATCAAGTTAGCAATTGTTTCCGCCTTTTTATCAGGCACTGGAAACACTTCAGGCCAGCCAGAATAAATATCTATGAAGGTCACAATATATTTATTTCCTGATAAAGTCTCAGGGTGTGGACCACTCATATCCAATGCTATTTTAGCAAAAGGGTATGGAGGTCTATCAGTCTCTTGCAATGGCAAAGTGTGAGCTCTGGTGTTACGAGCTCGACACACAAGACAATTCTCTACATGTTTATAAATATGTTTATATAAATCTTTCCAATAATATTTTCTACTGATATTATTTTATACTTTGTCTATGCCAAGGTGACCTAATTCGTCATGGTATTGCTTCAACACATCTGCATGTAATTGTTCAGGTATGCACAAATGTACTCGCGGATTATCATCAACTGTACTGATGTAATATAATACTCCCTCAATCATGAGGTATCTACTACTAATGTATGCAGGGGTATTGTTACCTTGATACTTCTTAATGATTTCTACAATCTTTTCATCTTTCTGTTGCTCTACCTTCATGTCCAAATCTTTGTAATTAATTGCTTGTGGTTTGGGCGGAACCTGAGGTTCATCTGTGATGACATGTACATATCTTTGAGGATCAAATTTGTTACTATTGATAATGCCAATTTGTAATGCTTTCTGATTTTCCACATTATCCATCTCGTACCCAGGGTCAGCGTTTGCAATTCCCTCAGGTAAACGAGAAAGTAAGTCAGCACATGTATTCTTTCTACCTGGTAAATATTCAATCTTACAATTGCAACTTGCTATCTTTAATGCCCAGTGTTGTACTTTGGCATTGTTTTGCGGACTTTTCAACAAGTACTGCAAGGGGGCGTGGTCTGTTTTAATAACAAACTCTGCTCCCTGCAGGTAGTTATTGAATTTATCCAAAGCATATGAGATAGCAAAGCTTCTTTCTCAAATGTCGACCATTTCTGTTGGGTTTCACCCAATTTATGAGATAGGAAGACAATGGGTTTTTCATCAGGTACTCCAGGTAGTTGACCTGTTTCGTCATCACATGGTTGTGCCAAAACTGCTCCGACACAGCGGCCACTGGCATCTGTGTAAAGCACGTAAGGCTTTCTTGGATTTGGATATGACAAATGAGCAACTTGAGTTAAACAATCTTTCAACTCTTGAAAGGCTTTTTGATGTGTGTCATGCCAATGAAATCTTGCATATTTCTTTGTCAGTTCTAAGAGTGGTTGAGCAATTTCGCTGAGCCGAGGAATAAATCTATGGTAGTATGAGGTCATGCCCATAAAAGATCTCACTTCCGTCACCGTTTTCGGCGGATTTAATTTTTGAATGACCTCGACCTTCGAAGTCTCAGGTTTAATTCCATCTTTACTAATTACAAAACCAAGATAAGATGTTTCAGATTGAAAGAAAGAACACTTCTTAGCTTTTAGCTTCAACTTATGTTTTCTTAGTCGACCAAATACTTGTTTAATGTGGTCAATATGAGATTTTATGTCATGGCTGAAAATCAAAATATCATCAAGGTAGGCCAGAGAAAAATCCTCTAGGCCCTCCAAGACGCTTGTCATGAGGGATTGATACACCGAGGGTGCATTCACGAGTCCCCAGAGGCCATTACATTGAACTCATAAAGGCCCTTATGGCAAACAAAGGCCGTTTTAGGTCTGTCTTCTTCATCCATCTTGACTTGCCAGTAACCTGACTTCATGTCAAGGGTGGTGAAGTATTGACATCGATTCAATAAAGTAAAGATGTCATCAATCAATGGAAGTGGCCAGTTCGTAACTTTCGTTACTTCATTGAGCTTGCGGAAATCAACGCAGAAGCGTTTCGAGCCATCTTTCTTATCCACGAGCAGGCACGGAAAACTCCATGCACTATTTGACCTTCGGATAATTCCAGATTGAAGCATTTCTTCAAGTGCTTCGTCCATAATTTTTCTCTTAAGTAATGGAACTCTATATGCTCTACTTTTTATTGGTGGCGCATCACCTGTGTAGATGCGCATCTTAACTGTATCTGTGTGAGTTAATTTTTTATCAGTTTTTGCAAGCAAGTCTTTATTATTATTGATGACTGGCATCAACAGGTGCCGTTTGTCTTCAGGCACCTGTATGTCAGCATCTGTGATCTGGTCTTCAGGTGTATTTTGAGTTAAGATCTGATTAACTTCTAAGACTTTTTCTTCCTGTTCTATTGGCTCAAGTTTTCCAATCAAACATCCCCTTTTCAAAGTGTAATGTTTGTTGGTACTGTTCACCAACAGTACAGGTATGGTTTCATTTCCATTAGTGACTATACTGTTACTAACTAAGAGGCCAGGCTGTTCAGCCACATGACCTTTAGTCAGTCCATGATGTTCTAAGTATTTTGTGTCAAAGACAGATTTTGCACCGGAAGCTTTTGCTGTACACAAACAAGTGGACTGTAGTTTAAGTTACACCTGATTGATCAGTCGAGTAAGGCAACTCACCTGTATATCTTGAACAATTGGTATATAGTGACCATCTAATCTCAATTTAATAAATTCCCAATATAAATTAAGTCGATTGCCCCTTATCCAATCCATTCCTAATAGCATACTTCGATTCAATTCATTTATTACTAAGAACTCATGCACCTGATAAATTCCTTGAATATAAAATTCAAGTCAAACTTTTCCTCGAGGGAGAGTGTCATTCCCAGTAATACCTGCAATACGAGGCAAAGAATTTTTATCACCAACTAATTTCGGTCGGTGTTTAAGATTTTTCCAAAATTTTGTACTAATACAACTTGTCTGTGCCCCTGTATCTAATAAGGCACGTACTCGCTGTCCTTTGATGTTCACTAAGACACTATTCAAAGAAGCAGCCCCATAATTTATGGTTACTGCTTCCAGTTGAGAATTTCTAAGTTTTTGTTGCTGTTGTTCCCCATTTGGGTAATCATCATTGTTTACTAAGTTATTTCCCTTGGTTTCCATAGAGTGTTTCACTTCCTGTTGACATGGGTTTTTCCAATTACTTCCCCTAGGGTTTTTCCTGTTTTGTAGTTTTGGGTTTTTCCCAAGTGATTTCTCTTGGCTCCTTATTCTTGGATTCCTATTTCCTGATTTAGATACTTCCTGTTTCTGTTGATTTATTTCAATACAACCCTGCTTACCTGGTTGATTATAATCACAAGACTTTTTCATAGTTTGATTTTCATAAGCATTTTTCATATAAATCATAATATCAGGGTCTACATCTACTATGTGTATCTCTCTTTAATGTTTAGGAGTAAAGTTTTGTAGAACTCGCACATACACATTTGCACACTTCTGTTTAGGTACACCATATATCCCGCTACTGATGAGTGGGATAGCTATGTTTAAAAATTTTTCGTTATCACATACCTGCAATACTTTTTGTACAGTACTGTATAAGACATTGAGACATTTATTTTTATCACTGTAATCATTCCAGCGTGGTCCCACAGCATGTATCACTTTTAAACATGGCAACATTCCACAAGTGGTAGTCATATTCTCACCTACTGGAAGATTTCCATGCTGTTGAATATATTGTTGATATTCTTGTTCAAGGGCTGGACCAGCTACAAGAGCTATAGCTCTGGCAACACCTCCACCATGGGTCAATTGGCTATTAGCTGCATTCACCATAGCGTCAGTAGCTACCTGAGTTATTCCAGTCCTGTATACTTTTACTTCCAGACCACTGGTGGTCTGATAGCTGAAACAATTTTGTGAAGTACATTTTGCAGGCTGACTGTCCTTTGCAGGGCAGCCATTTTGTGAGTTGGCCTTGAGTTTCCTAGGCCTACCAGTCAGAGGAATGGTTGTGAATTTTACTGTACAATTTCTCCTGTTATGTGTGGTCTGACCACACCTTGTGCATTGAATGGCTTTACTTTTCACTGGAGGAGAACCATTTTTGGTTCTCCTTGTTTGAGACTGAGTAGTTGGCTTTATATTACATGTGTTACCCGTATTTCCACCTGTTTTATTATTTACATTTTTATTTTTACAATTATTCATACATTCATTTTGTACATTAATTTTCACGTCTCCCTGGTGATTTCCATTTTCACTTCTGTTGGGAGCATGTAACTTCTCATTAACTCTGCTCATTGCCCCATATGGGCAGAGTTCCCTTCGTTTAAACTGACTCGGCAATTGCGAGCGAAGTGGTTTGGCTTCCCACAGCAAAAGCAGCAAAAGGTCGCCCCTGGTGACCTTTCACCTGCTGGCTGAATATCAAGTGTTCTCACCTGCTTGGTCAAGTTAACGCGACAATCGCGTTTCATGTGGCCAACGCGGTTACAACGATTGCAAACCGGTCGTGAAAATCGTGTCGGTTTCTGATATCTGTTGTAATTTTGTCCTCCCCTATTTCGGTATTGACTATTATACTAATTTTTATTCTGATTCTGATATGGAGGTCGCGCATAACCTCCACTATAGTTTTTTGTTAAGATATTCACCTTATGGCATCGGCGCGCCACACCTATGTCCATGGGAGTCTCGTCTCTCGTCTCCAAAGGGAGTTCTACAGGTTCTTCCTGTTCGTCGATGGGATCACGAAATACAGGGTCCCGATAGCGTTCATATTCTTCATATTGTCGGTCAAAAGCCTTCCCAAAGGGCGCTTTTTCTTTGGCGGATTCAGAACGGGCGCGAAATTTGATTTTCGCGGCATTTTCAAATAATGCTTGACTAACAGCGTTTTCTAGCGTTTTGGGCATGCGACGGATTAGTTTCATCCGAACATCGTTGTCATACAACCCATCACAAAAGTAATCTGAGAGGTTTTTCTGGATGGTGGGGTTATCAATCTCCTGATCAAAGGCATCTTTCGCCAGATCAAGCAGTTGCTCAGCATATGAGACAAGGGTTTGATTTTTCCCCTGTCGCATATGGCACAACTGATTGGTAGCCATGGAGTTATCCATTGTGGTGCTATAGCGACTTTTCAGTTCGCCATACAGTTCGGACCAGGGCATTTCAGGATTTTTCTTCATTGTTCTTAAAATAAAATCAGCAACTACAAAGTCACTGGTTTGAGCGGCGATTTTAGGTCGTCGCTTCTCTTCTGCATCATTTGTCTCACAGAAAAGGTCAAGAGATTTTATCCAACCCCGAAAATTCAGGGGGTTCCCGTCAAATTTTTTAATATGGGAATGAATGGACTGAGCCTGAGTGGCGTTAGCAGTCTTTGCATTACTCTTTTCACTTTGGCGCATGGTTTCATGCAGGTCGATTATGGCAGGAGACGTGGGGTCGTTGGCTCATTTTTCAGCGTCTGCCAATTGATTTTTGACTCTCCGCAGTTTTGCTTGTGCAGTACCTTTCTCATTAGCCAATTGTAATTCTAAATCGGCTTTCTGCTGTACCAGTTCTGCTTTAACTTGGGCGAGGGCTGTCTGCATTTGTTGAAGGGTTTGTTGTGAGGCAGCATGCTGCTGCGACAAGCTCTGAGCTTGAGTGCCAGTTCAGCGAGTTGCAGCTCATACTGACCCACAAGACCTTCCTTTTCCTGTTTCGCTTAAGTAATTTCATCCATCAACCGCAGCTCTCTGTCTGACGGCGGTGAGGCCATTTTTAATTATTCAATGAATTTACTTCTACTAAGGTAATTGACAATTTAATTTTTCTGCTGTTAATGAACGTAAAATGAAGAAAATTGCACATACCTTGCTAGCACTACAACTGTTGAAACACCCGCGGTTGTCTTTTCAGAATTTCCTGGAATTCCTCGAGATTTTTCACAGTTCCCTGAGTTTCCGTTTTTCTCTGATGTTCAGTCAAAAGTTCGATATATCTGATGAGCAATGCTTGGTGCGACCAGTCGAGCGTGGTTTGGATGTGATAGCAATTGGCGGTCAGCATCAGTGTAAATAATGGCACGTTGGACATGCAATCAGTTCTACCATGGAGTTGTACCAGTTTTGGATTCAGAGGGCGCTGTCTACGTCTGCTGCCTTACAAATTTCAGCTGCCAGGCGATCAATTCACCAGTAAAATTAAGGGATGTCTGTCCCCCATAAATAACATCAAAAAGTTCTCACAAGTTCACTGTGCTCCCCAGCGGGAACGTTTTGAGTCAATTTCGGCTTCACTGGGTCCGTTAGGGTTAATAGATGTTTCTAGAATGTTCACCCGATCGTTTCAAGAGAGTTAGAAGTCAGAGTCCACATCCTGACGAACGGCACCATATAAACTGGCCTGTGGCATAGCAGGGTTAAGTACCCCAGAAAAATGATCGTCTAGTGGATTTGGGTTAGGACTATAATCGTGGCAAGTGGCCACAGGACAATTCAAATGTTCAGTCTAGGAGGCAACCAGTTTCTGTGGAGTCTGCAACAATTCTTGATACTGCAGCCGCAGCGAAAGGGTGAATTCAAAACACATAAAAGTTACTTACAGTTTTCTACGTTTATTCACTAAACCCTAAATAAAGTTCCTACAATTTCAACTGTGAAGAATATTCTCTCTCTGGTAAATTTATAAAATATTTCAGATACGAAATGAGACTAAGTCGAAATTATCGCATCGCTCTCATCGCGTCCTGTGTCTGGAACTGTTGTCTGGCCAGGCAGCGTTCGGCGGCATTCTTCCACGAGAATAGGAGAGTGACTTCTTACACGACGGAAGACCAGAGAGAAGTGGTCTAGTTGGGTGATTCCGTGGCTTTATATACAGTTTGATTCGTGCTTACTCGGACAGATCTTGTTTCAATTGATGTCATAAAACACCACAGAACACCACTTATACCCCAAGATGGCGGAGAGGTATTTCTTAACCCCTTACTTCCATTCCGGGATAGTAGGGCATCCTGCGGGTATCCTATGCTAATAGAATGCGTTCTCGCATTTAAAAGGACACTGGCATTTAGTAGGTGTACAATTTCAATACCGACAGTACCACCCAGCAAACGTGCTATCTTGCACAATTCCCAGAGCTGAAAGTGATACTGGGTTTGTTGAGGTTAGGTCGGGTCAGTATACAATGCTAAAATCTGTCAAAAGCATTCTGATGGGGTTATCATAGGTTAGGCTTATACTAGCTAATATGCCAATCATAATATCAAATTCTGTCGAAAACACCTTAGTAAGGTTACTTTAGGTCAGACTATTGTCTAATTTCGTGTCTCGTGCTCCACTTCTGTAGCAAGTGTGCAGAGTACTTTTAGGTCAGTTGCACTGATGTTATGCAATGCAAATATACTAGGAATATGAATAAAATTACATAACTTGTGCCTGAAAACAGCGTTTATACTTATTGAAGTTACCCAACAGAGAATTATTTCCAAGTAGGGCTTGGCCACTCTGATTAACTGATTAACACTTCAGGAACCAAGATTCCCAAGTGCAATAATATGAATCCTACGTGCCCCACGGAGGTTAACCCGACGCGCTCCGTGGAGGGCATTTCGTTACAGCCCCCCCATTTTCGAAATTATGGGAAATGGATTATATATATATATAGCGGGGCATAGCCAGGATTCTGTAATGGCGTGTGTGGGGTGGGGGGGAGGGCAAGAATGTTTCACTTCACACTTTCGGCAGATGCCTCGGTTGAATATAAATTTCATGCAGGGAACGTGAGACCATGTCTTCTGTCAACAAGTGGAATAACTTATAATGTTGTGTCATGATATAGCCCAGGTACTGAGAACGATGTTAAACACCAATAAATAAACAATATTTTCATAGGTGCACGGGCCCAGTTTTTGGAGGGGGGGGGGGGCTAAAAGATTTTGCTCGAAAAGTGATACTGCAGGCATTATTGAGGCCAGTGGCCCTTGGGTGGGTGTAGGTGTACTCGTTCCAATGAGGGGTCATAAGCTATGTTTTGGAAGCAGAAAATTAAAATATATAAATAATTTAATGGCGATTTTCGTATAGAGCGCTGGCTGGTTTTGGCCGTTACAACTGGGTCTGTTGTTTGCTATTTTGATATTACTCGACACGATGATAAACTCTGTTCAATAAATTATGTTCACAAAGATCTTTGTTGTTTTTTATAAGTTGCTTGGTAAGCCAACATGGCGACCAAAATCGAGGCTAGTGTCCAATCCCTGTACATGTTAATTCCCTTCTCTATATTGCCTGCCCAGTAAGCACATACGATTACATTGAAACTTGCATCTGAACACAATCCCTACTGCTGTTCTCTGACACACACTGGCGCTTTAGGCTATCTTGAACTTGCACTCCAAGATTGGGCATCAAGTAATTGGAAGCATTCCAAATCTATTGCTTGTTAATTCCAGTCGCCCACTATACATATTGTGTATGATAGACACTAATGTGTATTGCGGGCGATTGGAATTAGTAACTAATGAATTGTTTACGATAATTTGTTTCTGAGGAGGTCTAGCCCTAGTTAGGCCTGGGGGGGGGGACCCCACAACGACCTTCCAAATATCATGATTGCACCCCCCCCCCCATTACAGAATCCTTGCTACGCCCCGCTAGATATATCCATTTCCCATATTTTCGAAATGGTGGGGGGGGGGGGGCTAGATTGACATAACGCTGGCATATTTCAATGGTTTGAACTATGGAATTGGGCGTATTCCCTCCCACGGTTGTGGGCACTTTCCCGGAAATTTTTTTCTTCAAATTCTGAAGCTCTCAGATCGATTCTGGTGCCTCCTGAGGAAACGTGGGGGTTAAAAACAGTAAGTTACGGTTTGCATTTGGGGCCGCTCAGCCCCTCCCTTCCGTGCCCACCACTGTGAGCTCACACATAGGGATTGGTGGACTGAGCACAAGACGTCCTAGTCTTAATAGGCTCATGTGCGTATCACTGAGGTGGGACTTACAGTAATCTAGAACTAATATCCACTGATGTAAGGTTGGTTTTAATATTTATTATCACCTCAGCATGTATTTGGCGAAACGCTAACTAAAAATAAAATAAGAACCCCCGTTAAAAAAAGAAGCTTGAATACAACTTTTTGCCGGTAAAAAGGACGGTACGCGTATAAAAACTGTTTTAAAGTACTAAATGTACCTCTGAAAGTGTGAAGTGACAGTTTAATGAAGCATGCACTATACAAAACGAAGATTAAGTATTGTTTGTTTTATTGCAGACTATTTTCAAATTATAAATGGCTTCTCTCAAAAAAAACTTTCTGTTAAATCCCCTCGTAGTGAACAGAAACATCTAAAATTAACTACACCCTCCGTCGAGCAAGTATGATAATATTCACCCTGTCGTGCACCTCAGCGAATTCGTTGCTTTCCTTGCACAAAATGGCGTGTCGATCAGTGTCGATGGCGAAATGATCTATTTTGTCTTGAAAATAGTCTACAATAAAACAAACAATACTCAATCTTCCATCTATATATTTATTATTGCGTAAGCTTAATTAAATAATCACTTTTCACACATTCAGAGGTACATTTAGTACTTTAAAACGTAGTTTTTATACAGTTACCGTCCCTTTTACTGGATACCGTCCTTTTTACCGGCAAAAAGTATTACCCTTTATTTCAACTTGATACATATTTTTAGCAGTTATTCTAAAACTTATTTTGATTCTTACTTTATATGTTTAGGAGGTCAATGACACAATAGAAATTACAAAAGAGATAAATTAATTTGTGGTCACATCAAAGTCGGAATGTACAGTCCAGGCCTTAAAATTTAATCTGAATGGGTGTTTTGTCCCCCTGTTATTCAGACATTTTCCATCAAATCTAGTCATGGCTGCCTGCTGTAAAGCAACCATGACGAGATTTGATGAAATTTATCCAAATTTAACTCGAGAAATTGTTGTTGAATAAATCCATTCAGTTTACCATAGGAAAATTTGACTAAAAATTCCCAAATTGTCCTTATTTCAGTGACAAATGAAATTCCTATCCTGTGTAGGAAAATCCACCAACAGCATGTAAACAGTTGAATGCTTGTAAGTAGAGACGACACTTCTCAATTTTTCCAAAGATCTGAAACGTTCGTCGAAACTGTCTGTTATGACTCCTCATTGGAATGAGCTTGTTGAGCTCGTTTCAATGAGGATGTCATAAGCTATTGTTTAGATGGCTTGTTTGACTAGGGTTTGGAGTCACTTTCCACAACTAAGGCCATAGATCATTATCACAGATCATCAGAGTTTGGCAGCTCTATTTCATGGCTGCATGGTATCCCAAATGAAGTAGAATCTGTTACAACAGGGCCAAGATCCCAATCCACAGACAAGCTGCACAATTTTCCAGCTAAGTACCAGTAGCTGTCTATTCTAGTTATTCTGGCCTGAACATCATATCGTTGGGCTTCGTACACTTTTGGATCGACAAAATTCCGGGACTTTTCCAGACCCATGTCATACTCTTCCAGAACAATTCATGACATATACCGGGTGATCCAAAATATTACATGCAAAAGAAATGAGATGATACATACAGGTTATCATGATTGTGTGCATGTCCGGTGATTTGTATCAGATTCGAGGTGGTGTCCAGAATGTGATCTCAACGAGCCGGCTTTGCCGACGAGTTGAGGTCCCATTTTTGGACACCACCTTGAATCTGATGCAAATCACAAGACATGCATATTATCATAATAATTCATTTATCTAACAATGCTGCCAGATAAACAGTTTAAATCTTAAATTATTAAAACATTTTTGGGACATAATGTTCGGTTGATCACTGAAACGCACTTAGAATGTATTCATGCACCTGTTATGATAGCCATCGCTCTTCCGAAAAGGAGTCGTCTGTATGATACGGAATCAGAAAAAGTAGTCTTTTTGATACGGAATCGGAACACATTATGTGATGCATACCGTTTCATGTGGTTTTCAGGCCAAAATTTATATGACTGTTCGATAAAATATATATACATGTATGTGAGACAGGTTCCTCACCTGGACTTCATACAAGTGATGGCTTGATCTTTACTACCTGTTAAACCTTTACTTAACGAATTAGACAAATCTGCCTACATAAAATTAAAAAAATCAATATTCAAATTTTGATTTTTTTTTCATTTTTTCTCTTTCTAACCATAGCTTATGATCCCCTCCCCCCCCCCCCCGCCCCCCACCACCACCACACACACACACACACCTATTAGAAGGAGCTAAACAAGCTAATCCCAATAAAGGTCATGAGATATGGCTTGGGAAAAAAAGAAATTGTTGTGATTTGGGGGAGAAAATAATTAGGGCAGTGGCTATATCACGAGCCCCCGTGATATAGTCTACAGGCTGTGGGCTCTCTCTTGGATATTCGTCGATTATGACAGATATTATATATAAAAGACTCATGTTTCTGCCTAATCACGCTAGATAAAGGGTCCAAAATTGAAATGACTGAATGTTTTTTGCTGATGATTATGGATACATTTATTTATTCATTTATTCATTTACATTTCAACATTTATCCATTTTGGATACATTTACACAGTTTCTATGACATTTAACTGATGCGGGCTGGTCACTGCAGTCATTTTCTAGGACTTGTCCAGCAGTCCCCCCTCCCCCCCCCCCCCCTCACTCTCCCATTTTCCCAAGATTTCTGGGTCTGGAAAAATAATTTTCATTTTCAAGGACCTGTACGAACCATGAGAGTAAGTACTATGTTGAATTATTATACAGTTAATATAAGTACAATATTGTATTCCATGCCTGCTTTTCTGGTAGCAAGTGAATATTTAATTTTGTTTACAGCTGGACCACCCATACTATGTTGCTATATGAATATGCAAAAGTTTATCCCCCTCGCCAGCATCCACAACAATAAGACAATGGCTTTCAGAGATTGAAAGTGAACTCGGTTTTTCGGAACAGGCAACAGACCAGTTAAAAAATGAAAAATCTAAAGATGAGTTCCAATATCGGTTTTGCTCCGTAATGATTGATGGAATGTCAATAAGAAAAACAAGTAGAGTGGGATCCATCATCAAAGTCCCTTGTTGGTCATATGAAGTTTGGGAATGGCACCAACGAATTGCGAGAGTACATACAACCCGAAGCAAAGGAGGCTTTAGTCATAATGGCTGATGGTCTTTGTGGGTATTGGAAAGTAAAGTGTGGCTATGTTTTTAACTGCTAGTCTTGAGGCAGTAGAAAAAGCAAATATAGTTTCTCGTGCTATTGCAGAATTAGAGTCCATCAACATCAAAGTTGTCGCATCAGTAATGGATGGTCTGTCAGCCAACCAAGCAATAGTAAAACATTTTGGGTGTAGCTTAAGCCCCAGTGGTCTAAGATCATCAGTTCAAAATCCCGAGTCCTGAAAGTAAATTATGAAGAAAATAATTATATATTTATTTGTATATTCATTAAATTATAATATCATGGTATGTGTTTCGAAAATATTTTATTAAGAAAATGCATAAAGAAGCCGATAAACAATATACGGTGTTAACAACATAAAAGGTTTTTGCCAGATTCAAGTAATAGCACACATTTCAAATAGGTAATAGCACACATTTCAAACAATGAAAAACAAATTACTAGAAAGATATATCTATACTGTTAGGTAAAAGATTATGGGGCGCCACAAAAAAAAAAATCAAAATTTTTTTATTTAGATTATCTCTATACTTGAAGTCAAAGATAAGGAGATAAAGGACTGCCACAGTGAATTGCTTTTTTTCTACAAAAACCTGTATGTTATGTGTCAACAATGCCTTCCTTTTCCCCCGCGAGTATGGGGCGCCACAAAAAAAAATCAACATTTTTTTTAGATAATCTCTATACTTATTTCAAAAAATATATTCGCCATTCACGAAGCAAATTCCATACTATCTCGTTTCCATTCTGGTTTTACAGTAAATGACTTGACAAACTACCTGTTTTACGTTTTAGTTGAAATATTGTAATGAAAAGTGTATATATTTTTATTTAATTATATCTTTAATAATTTAAGTACAGAAATTAACATTTTATTTGTGTTTAACATTATTTTTTAGCTTTTGAATACGATAACCATGGAAAATGGATATTATTGGTAAAGGAGGAAATTTTTCATTTTGCCAAAAAGTTGACGGAGCTAACTGGTATGGGTTCACCATCGAGTATGAGACTCATTACTGTTAATTATAGCTTGGCAACGCCCTCTCATGCCCCCAATCAGGTCCCTAGTGGTCCTTTGTGGGATGTTGTTCCATTCCTGGACAAGCATGACACCAAGCTCTTGAATACTTCTTGGCTGGACTGGACGAGCTGAAATTGCAAGCTGCAACTCATTCCAGACATATTCGATTGGATTGAGGCCAGGGGTTCTTGCTGGCCAGTCCATACAATCAATCCCCTCCCTCTGTCGGTACTCCCCGACAGTATGGGCAACATGAGGACGGGCATTGTCGTCCATTGGAATGAATCTATCAACCACTGCACCTGCATACAATCTGACATGGACATCCAGGATCTCATCAATATGCAGTCAATGTTCCACGTCCAAGGACACAGAACTCTGTACGTCCATTCCAGCTGATGCCGCCCCAGACCATGATTGACCCTCCATCATAGCGGGCATGCTCAGAAATGTTGGCTGCATGGAATCACTCTCCTGGTCTTCCCCATACCATAGAACGCCTATCTGTGTGGTCGAGGCAGTACCTTGACTCATCTGTAAAAAGGATAGGTCGCCAATCTTCTCTGGCCCATCCAACGTGACCCATTAATATCGTGCCTGGTGGTGGTTGGGACAGCGGAATGCAAATACATGGTCTTCTCGATCAGTGACCACCTTCGTGCAACCTTGCCCGGATAGTCTGCGTCGAAACATTTACCCCGGATGCATTCTGAAGGTCACGGCGGAGCTGGGTTGCTGTGGCAAAGCGGTTCCTACAGGCCTGAATGATCAAAAACCGGTCTTCAGCTGCAGATGTTGTCCTGTCTCTGCCACCACCATGCCGTCTTACTAGTGTGCCATACTGCTGAAACTTTGCACAGGCTCTGGTGATCACCGTATGGTGCACGCCAAGGGCTTCACCAACCTGACGATGGGTAGCCCCTTGCTCCACCATCCCCACGGTCCGCCACATTTCTGCTTCGGACAAATGTTTTCTTACATTTGCATTTGCCATATTCAATCATTAAATCACAAGGGTTTGTGTTGAAAAGAAGATTGAATACCCAACACATGTCATGTACATGTAGACAGTACACGAAAACCTCACGAAAATCAAGCGATACATGCTTTCCATGACTGTCACGAAAAGTCTGCCTGTCAAGAGAGCTAATGTAAACACTGGGGACCATCTCAATACACTCCACAATCATATCCACCAAAAATATCGCAAAATATGTCACCAGCAAATTCCACAGTGATGTGTCAAATATTTGGTGCTTAGCAAACTTTGAGTAGTGTATATAACACAATAAGTCATGATGTTTTAGGCGAGTGAAAGGAAAAGGAAAGGAAACCCATTTCGTATTCTGTGACATACGTAAGGCCTTCGATAAGGCTTGGAATAGAAAATTATCCTACAGGCTCGAGAAAATGTGTACTACAGGTCAGCTGTTAGAGTGGTTCAAATCTTATCTGAATGACTTGCAAGCAACAACGAGTTGCGATAACATCCCATTCTTTTGCGAGTAAAGGGACATGCTCGGGGCGCTTCTCTTTTAGTATACGTAAACGATATTATAGAGGAACCATTTGTAATATACACCTATTTTCTGGGTAACACATCACTCTATTTGGTTGTTGGAGAACCTAAACAAGCAGCAGATTGTACGTCAAGTGAGCTTGGGATAACTGAAGATTGGGCTAGATGATGATTGGTCAACTTTAATCCACTAAAAACTGAATCCTTGCCAATCTCGCGTTGTTGACAAGAAATTTCTCATCCATCCCTAAAAGTATTAGACACTAATATAAAAGCAGTTATCTGCCATGAACATCTGGGTTGACTTTTAATAACCGTGGTTCCTGGAGGAACCACATCTCAGAAATAATCACCAAACGCCTGGAAAACGTTTATCGTTACTAAGAAAGCACAGATTCACACTTGACGAGAAAACAGTTGAAAAATATATTTTGATTTTATTCGGCCAGTACGTGAATAAACTCATACAGTTTGTGACAACGCCATAGAGTCGGGAACCTTAGAACTTGAGAAAATTCAGATTGAAGCAGTTACAATAGTTACGGGGGTAACAAGAATCGTGGAAATAGACAAACAGCATACGCGTTCGAACTGTCATTTTTTTATCGCACGAGATCGATTTGGACGGAGGGATAATATTGAACGAGAATCCTTCTGTATTTATTACACGCCTACACTTTACTAAAAAATTATTAAACGATTTTGGAGGAGGGATAATATTGAGCTCGAAGCCTTCGGCTTCTTGTTCATATTATCCCTCCGTCGAAATCGATCCCGTGCGGTAAAAAATGACAGTTTGAACGCGAATGCTGTTCTGTATTTATGTACGCCTAAAAAAGTTATTAAAAACACAATTTATTGCCCAAAATGACCAAAACGTAAAAAAAAGAAATAGTTAAATAGTCTGCGCACGTTATCCGTATTGTTCAAGGACAATATAAAAATAGTTATTGTTCGCTTCGGTTTTTGAAGAAAATGCGTGTATTTTATGAAAAGAAAAGATTAGGCGTGCAATAAAACTCATTACGGTCTGCCGAGACAGGTTGGGAAACTTTACAAACTTTCAGAACAAAGCATAAGCAAATACAGTTCTTCAAAATGTATCATCACCAAGCACCCGGTTACCTGTCAAAACTTACACCGACTCAAGTCTCAGAATCTCTCGTGTACAGCCTCCGAAACAACATCAGTCTATCTATCATTTACTGTTGTACCAGTTTACATCAAAACTTTTTTATACCGTTGACAGCTATAGGTATTGGAACACTTTACCGTCGGAAATCAGAGAAAATAGCCTCTTAAACAATTTCAAGGCCTTGAGCACTAAAGATAAATTATTTATCCAGCGTTTCTTTGATTATCTCAAATCGCTCAAAACACAAATCCACCATTGTAAACTCCGATCACACTGTTGCAACCTAAACGATGACTTCTTTAACAATCACTCGACAAGTTCCCATCTTTGCTGCCGTGGAGAGCGTGAAACAACCAATGGCTGATCATTTCTTATACAAGTGCCAACTTCGCAGCCATTTAAGTGAGGTAGTCCATGGAGAACCATTCAGTGAGATCTCGGACTTAGAAGTGAAAAAAATCTCCAGAGAAAGAGTCATGGCGGATTGTTACCTGAACTGGCGAGAAAACAAAGAGGTCTTCAAGTGGTATGCGTGATAAGGAGAAGCCTGTATTTGAAGAGTACCTTGATGGCACCTTGGGAGGTCACTGTTGCTCAAGATGAGGTTGCTGACGCTGGAAAGAGTGGAAAAGACAACGAAAAGAAGTGCCAGATGTGTAATTTAAGCGAAGTGGAGACCCTGGACACTTTCTATCAAGAATGTCCAAAATATCAGTCTAATAGAATAAGATTCACCGGGATTATGATGGGGGAGTCCGATGGGAGAATGAAGAACATGTGGTTAGTGTGTGACACAAAGAGGGGTTAGTATTCTTATCGGAGAGATTGGGAAGAATGGGGTACGGGATGCTATAAGGCAGTTCACCTCAGAGTGTTGAGAGGAGGGAAGAGGTGTGGGGTTAAGGAGATATTTGGGAGAACAGGGCTAATCAAGGCCTTCTCATCTGAGAACCGCGACAGGCGACAAATCAACGGTTGGCCAAAGTATTATTATTATGAGACCGCAAACGCTTACCTTACCACATTGACTCAAATATTCTAATGTATGGAGGCATTCAGTATAAGTCTAAAATTAATACTGCAATATTTAATATTAATACCGCAACTGGTGGATTTCAGATACCATCTAAAGAGCCCGTTATGACAATTATGAACTTGCCCTAGACTATCGATACGCCGACTTCCACATCCATGTGGAGGTTAAGTATGCCGAAACAATATTAGCGCCGCATTCCGTGGCGTCCAGCTTTGTGATTTGATCATATCTGCTACATGAGAACAAATCTCCTTCGTCACTTATCCATCCTGAGCAACACAATTTTCTCTTTCTCCACGTTATACAACATTCTTTCTCAATTCTTTGTTTCCTAAGCTCAACAAGATTTTGGTGATTTTCGGCCTTCTGTTATCACTCCCTTGTTTTTCTTTTCCAGATTGGTGCTGTTTCGGACTCGTAGGAAACTGAGTTGGGACATATGTTTATTCGGCAAACGTCATAATTGGTAACACTTGAAAAATGCCGCCTTGTTTAGCATAATAATAATAATATTACGATGAATAATGTTTCAATGTAGACTTTGAAGTCTCAGCTTCCTCCTGTTTTGGGGTTACAAAACTAAGTGATTAAAAAAATTCTTTTGTTATTTCTATCCAACCCATCGGGCACCAAACGAAGATATGTAACAAATGTGCACTTACAAAAATAAAAGGTAAATCTCAACCTTTCCCCGAAACGTTTGTAATGAATTTATGTACATGTATATATAGTTATGTTGAACCTCCATTTGTTAGTTTATCGTGTTATGTACATACTAATTTGAAGGATACGGCCATCATAAGCACCAGCTTGCTGCTGTATCCCTTCGCGGTAATATTATTACTCCATATTGTGTTCCTATTGTAACCATATTATGCCTAAATACTTTTTTGAAATAAAATATCGTTTGAACTAAACTAAATGATATCATATATTGATGATGACATCATACACATAAAAGTGACAGACGTTATTTTGGTGATTTTCCCGGTTAATGGCTTTCGGAATCGTTAATGGCTTTCGGAATCGGGAAAAAGGGAATTCCCGTTCCCGGGATTAAAAACTAGAATCAAATGAAAATATAATCAGTAGTCTTAGTTTTTTGTTACTATTAGGTTAGGCACAGTTTTGTATTCAATATCCTCAGATTGTGTTGCTCGTTTTGATCGGGTATTTTAAGTTTAAATCCTGTTACGGAGTGATCTTATGATATAATCATGTGATATTTTATTTTTAATTTCAATAGTGCTGATTATCATGACAGTTCAAATTCCTCAAATCTGTCAGATGCCCTTCTCTAAAATTGCTCGAGTGAAATACATAAAACCGTAAACCCTTGGACCCTGATGGTATATTCCATGTAAGTTCTTGTATTCTTGTTACTTGTGGGAAGACCAAGCAATATTTCCAATGTGTAGCCTTGGGGCTGTACGTTGGAAATTTTGATTGGTTTACTACACAAATTCGCTGAGTAACTATCTATCTTATGAATTCAGGTCGTATCAAAAACCCGGACCGGAAAAACGGTCTCTTTGGGTTCAAAGGGTTAAGTCGATGAAAGCAGGAGAGCAGAGATATCAACTTGCATTCATGTCTCAGCTCAGAAAGCTATACATAGTGTCTTCTTATCAAACAAGGTCTCATTTAGACCACGATGTACTGGAACAGAATGTTTTTAATAATTAAAAAAGTGATAAAAAGGCCTCATGGAAAAATTCGCAAAAAACTTTTTTTCCCGTACCGATAAGCCCATTCCACCACGGTCTTGTGTCTAGACTTTTTTTTGCTATGACCCCACCCTCTTTGGAATTGCCAGAAAAATTCCCAATTGAACTGACCATGTGCTTTGACTGTTCTGCCAGATAGCAATAATCAAATACAATTAACAACGAATCAACGTTCTGAACATACTACATGACATGCATACATGTAGACGGCCATAAATTATGTTTTCACGGGGTTTGGTACAGAGTCAGTTGACAGGACTGCTTTAGGTACCTCAATTCCATGGACCCCGAAAGGTCTATAGTGCTTGACACCAAAGATCTGTTGGGGTCCCTGGAATTATGATGTAGTTTGCGTAAATTTGATATACATTTTGATGAACCTAGTCACTCCCAAAAAGGGTCCCAGTGACGTAGTTACTCGGTGGTGGGGGTCTGTGGGACCTTCGCCTTACTAAAAAGGAAGCAACACGATGTAATATTTTGGATTAAGTTATTGAATAATACCGGTCAGTGGTCTGAAAGAAAGTTCTCGACACAGATGAAGTATGTAAGAAACACTTCTGAGTGTCCATCAAAACGATTTTTTTCACTCTAGTCATTTAGGTGCTGGGTAGGGCTGTCTGCCTCTCTTTACGAAGACTGACATAAAGGATACACCCGTAGAAATCTAATGTACGTGTGCATAGAGTTGATTTTGAACAGCTGTGCCATTTATGTTTGTCACCCTCAGCTCCACTCCTCCTGAAAATTTAGATTTCGTACCTCAGAGAACTGAACTCCCCCTGGGCTCCCTCCCACGGGCATAGCTGGCATTTCCTATTGAGGGGTGGTGGTGGCATTATCACTATTTGTCACAGTGCAAAAGCACGGACAACTCCACACCGCAGAAGTAAATGTTTAGCCACCTAAGACGCACCTTTGTCACAAAGTAAATTACGACGTTATTAACCGGCGAAACCAACAACTTACTAAACATCCAATTACTGACGTCGAAACTGATTTTTTGACATCCATCCACTGAGATTATGTAATAGTTACTAACTGAGATGGAGGTATTCAAGAATTTGAACAACCTGCCAACGTGCGGTAAGTGACGTCGAGCCGCGACGCGGCGAGGTGTTACAACACGTTGGCAGGTTGTTCAAATTCATGAATACCGACAGCGAGGTAAGGGGTAACTTACGTACACGCCAATTCACAGAACCCACGGACAGAGGTATGATTAGTGAGTACAGGTCACTTGAACACCTAGTCTATTGTTCTATCGGGTAGTTTACGTCTCTTACCAACCCGGAGAAGACAAAGGAATTGGTGTGCAAGTGCTCTTTCACACCAATTCCTTTGTCTTCTCCGGGTTGTTAAGAAACGTGACGTCACTTGAACACCTGTATTCACATACCATACCTGGGTCTGTGGGTTCTGTGAATTGGCGTGTAAGTAAGTTACTGACCTCGCTGTCGGTATTCATGAATTTGAATAACTTGCCAACGTGCTGTAACACCTCTCCGCTTCGCGTTTTGGCGTCACATACCGCACGTTGGCAGCTTGTTCAAATTCACGAATACCTCCAGCTCAGTTAACAACTATTACATATCATTATCACCGTTATTTTATCTGGTTGGGTAAATTTCCTTGTTTTTCCCCATTTTGAGGGTGGCATGAAAAACACGTACGTACAATTTATTTGTACTTTTGCCGTGGAATATTTGTGGGAAAAGGAATTTGTAATAATTATGTTTTACAATACAGATTGATGTTGAGGAGAACGTTTGTTGCTTTCTGTTGATATGCGTGTATTTTAAATTCCACAGAGGGGGTCGTAATCTATGTTTTTGAGACAAAAAATGAAAAAACTTAGTTATTCAAGAATTTTGTTTCCAAGTATCGTCTTGCTTTTCATGTTAAGTAAAGGGTTAAAGGTACATATTTTAGTGACGGGTCTTTCTGTATGACACACTCAGTGAACCCCCTCCCCTCAACCCGTATGTATATAATTGGTGGAAGATACGTTTCATGAAACGATTGTTATGTTGGGGTTTTTGAGACAAAAAAATGAAAAAACTTAGTTATTCAAGAATTTTGTTTCCAAGTATCGTCTTGCTTTTCATGTTAGGTAAAGGGTTAAAGGTACATATTTTAGTGACGGGTCTTTCTGCATGACACACTCAGTGAACCCCACTCCCCTCAACCCGTATATATATAATTGGTGCAAGATACGTTCTATGAAACGATTGTTATGTTGGGGCCATCGTGCCCCCCCCCCCCCCCCCCGTCCTCTCCCTACGTTAACGAGACAATTATTTCATGGAAAAAAATTCATACCAGTGACATATTGCGGACCATTTGCGAAACGTCAATCGACACTGGTCATTTAGAACTGGCCAATTAGCTGCTCTTGTGAAAAGTATTTGGCGACTATCTAAGCGACTTGGGCCGATCAGCCTCGCCAAAACGCATTGCCCGGGGACGCGCTGATGTTGCGGTAACCGGTTCTCGCCAGGTCATCGAAGTTAAGCAACGTCGAGCCTTCTTAGTCCTTGGATGGGTGACCGTCTGAGAGATCGATTCGGACTCTCGCGTTGTGTCTTTGGGCCAGGCACCTGACCCCGATTATCCACATGGGGGCACGATGACGCAGTGTACGAAGCCGTACTGCACGTCGACGGTGCGTATGTCTTCAACCAATCTAACGCCGCCTGTACTGTAGAGCGGAGTTACGATGTTGGGGATCTGGCAGCTGCTCGTCGTTGATCGGTGGTTCTCTCCGAGTACTCCGGCTTCCTCCACCCGTGAAACTGTCACCGACACATGACCTCGGCTGTTAAATTGTCGTTAAACCCTAATAAATAAATAAATAAATAAATAAATAAATAAATAAATAATGTCACATCTTCATTCAAAGATTGTCACATGGGACTGAAATTACGCACACTGTAACCATGTTTCTGGAACAAATTTGATTTCAGATTCATGGCGCAGACTTGTCCCACAGGAAGTCTACGGCGACGGCATGGTCGGCCTTTATCGTTTGCGTACAAATAAATATCACGATGTTCATAAGTTGCCTCAGTATCAGTGCATAGGGTGCACGAAAAGTCTGTCTGGTACAGGACTGGGTACATCTACTGTAACAGTATAAGACGGAAAAACTTAACCCTTTATCCAACGTAACGGGTAAAACCGGCCAGCGCTATTCACAAAAAAATCGCCAATTAATCTTCATTATTTTTTTAAATGTTTTGTCTCAAAAACATATCGGTTATGACCCCTCTTTGGAACGAGCTCGTCGAGCTTGTTCCAAAGAGGGGTCATAACCTATGTTTTTGAGACAAAAAGTGAAAAAACTTAGTTATTCAAGAATTTTATTTCCATGTGTCGTCTTGCTGTTCTTGTTAGGTAAAGGGTCAAAAGAAATTACGCATCAACAAATTTGGGCACCCATTGTTTTAGTATACGTATCAAGTTATCTCTTGAGTGACTACAGCCGTGTGTGACAAAATATCTTCTTTGTATTAAATTATCGCCAGTGGCTCTGCTGGTGAAAATTTCATATACATTAAGTTGGCCTTGCATACAGCAGAAAATGCGTGCAGTGAGAAAATATTTACCATGGACGCCGAAGGCGCTATGGTGCGGCTCCGTGAGTGAAAAGCTAAATTCTAAAAATGGATCGACAAAAGTGCTATTTTCTTGATTTTCGGGTCCTGACAAGAGCGACGGGGGGTACTAAAATGTGTGGGGGCGGCGGTGGTTCTTGAGGGTAACACCAGTAAATATATGGTTTGAAGCAGCAATGTTCCAAGTTCTGTCCTGTCACATCACGTATTGTTTGCCAGCAAAATTAATGTACGAATACCCGCTTGTATCTCTTATTTAGTGAAGCGTAGAAATTGGGGGTTGAAAGATGGCTAAAATGTCTACACTCTAATTTGAGTTATTGCGTTTGTCTTCAGTTGAATGATTGACATGCTCGGTTTCAAGTTCCTCAGCCTCTATACGAGCTCGATCGACTTCAAACTCGGCAGGTGTATGTACATGTATTTCTATCCGATATGGCTAAATCGACATATTTGGCGGCAATAATTTGCGTTATTGCCGAAAATTGGCAATTGTTTCGCAACAAAACGGTATTTACTGTCGGTAAACCAGATTATCAATTCGGAGCGTAGCGTTCTACGGTATAAGAGGAAACTCGAAACTGAATTGGCCCATTTTTCGCTCCATTAGATTTAACCCATTGAATACTAGAGACCACTTTTCCGGCCCGGGGACATAATACGTCATAGGCCTAATTCCATTAAGAAGAATGGCTGCTGAGAAGAATGGCTGCTAATGACATGGATGATACCACCAGGATTTAAATGGTTAAAAAATATTTATCTCAGAAATGCCCCTTATCGAAAACAACGTGGATAGCATTTATCCACCCACCATAGGAGAAGAAACAGAGCTGCTGACCGGAGGTGGAATTTATTGGGCAAATGCAGCTAAATTTGTTTACATTTGTGGTAATACAGAACAGGACTGTCCATATATTGGAACACTTGCGTACTCTCAACTTGTAACACCCATTGTGTAATCACGAATCCATATCAGTTCAATGGCAGCAATTGGAAGAGTCCGTATTTATTATTTGGGGTATAGTCTAATTAATATTTTCAACGTGCAGCCTTGGGGCTGCACGTTGAAAATATTTATTGGTCTACCCCACACATTCTCTTAGAAGCCATTCTTCTCTATGAAATTAGGCCTATGACGTATTATGTTCCCGGGCCGGAAAAGTGGTCTCCGGGATTTAATGGGTTAAATCTAATGGAGCGAATAATGGGCCAATTCAATTTCGAGTTTCCTCTTATACCATAGAACGCTACGCTCCGAATTCATAACCTGGTTTACCCAAAGTGAATACCATTTTGTTACGAAACAATTGCCGATTTGGGGGAATAACGCAAATTATTGCCACCAAACCTGTCGATTTAGCTTCGGATAGAAATACATACACCTGCCGAGTTTGAAATCGACCGGGCTCGTAGAGGCTGAGGAGAACGGGCATGCAATTCATTCAAGACAAACGCAATAACTCAAATTATAGTATAGACACTTCAGCCATCTTTCAACCCGAAATTTCTACGCTGCACTAAAAAAGAGACACATTCGTACATTAATTTTTCTGGCAAACGATGATAATACGTGATGTGACAGGACAGAACTTGGAACATAGCTGCTTCAAACATAATATGTACTGGTGTTACCCACAAGAACCACCGCCGTTCCCACACATTTGAATACCCCCCCCCCCCCCCCCCCATCGTTTTTGTCAAGACCCGAAATCAAGAAAATAGCACTTTTGTAGATCCATTTTTAGCATTTAGCTTCTCACCCACGAGGCCGCACCATGGCGCCTTTGGCATCTATGGTAAATACTTTCTCACTGTACGCACTTTCTGCAGTATGCAAGGCCAACATTATGTATATGAAATTTTCACTAGCATCGCCACTGACACATATTTTGGATTTCTTTTGCCACCATGAATGTGGTAACTCTGGTGCCTTCTAAAACAAAGAAGGTATTTTGTCACACGCGGCTGTAGTCACTCAAGAGATAACTTGGTACTATACTAAAGCAACGGGTGTATCAACTTTGTCTATTAGTGCTCAAATTTGTTGTTGCGTCCTTTATTTTAAGTTCTACCGTCGTATACCGTTACTGTTGATGTACCCAGTCCTATACCAGACTGACTTTTCATGCACTCTGTACATTGATACTGAGGCAACTTATGAACATCGTGATATTGATTTGTACGCAAACGATGAAGGTCGACCATGCCGTCGCCGTAGACTTCCTATGGGACAAGTCTGCGCCCTGAATCTGATATCAAAACTAAAATAGGCAGTAGTCGTTCTATATGGTGCAGCTCTGCCATTGCGATGAATTTCTTGCAATTATATTGTAGGGAACGAAAACGAGAGGAAGGGCATAATATGCTTTGTCTTCGTATCTTTTGTTCCTTTATTTGTTTCTGATAGAGATAGTATTATTAAAGTAGGGACAGTACTGAACATCCATCTCTTATAGCCCCGGTTAAGAATTTTGTCGGGAAAGTCTCTTTTCACGATGTCGTAACTCAAGGAAGGTGCAAAATATATTCGCAGGGCGTATTTTACAAAGCAGCTTCTACCCCTTTCCACGTAAGAGTTACTAGACAGTTGCACATACACCCAGACCGCTTTTTGTCTTAGGAAAGAAACGCGAAGAAAATGTTTTCAAAATAAGATAGGTGCAGAAACTGATTGTTTTTATTTATTACTAGCGAAACAAACAAAGTCGTTTGTTTCATAAACATGGTTAGAGTGTACGTAAGTCCCGTGTGACAATCTTTGAAAGAAGATGTGACATTTGGTAAATAGGTTCCAGTCGCACTAAAACAATTCTCGCTTTCACGATATCATGTCAATATTTTATCAGGCAATGCTTTATTTATTTATTAGGGTTTAACGACACTTTAACTGCCAAGATCATATCATGTCCTGTCGGTGATAGTTGTACGGTTGGAGGAAGCCGGAGTACAAGGAGAAAATCACCGCGCAACGACGAGGAGCTGCCTGCTCCCCAACATTGTAACTCCGTTCTGCAGAACAGGCAGTGTTAGATTGGTTGAAAACATGCGCACCATCGACGTGCAATACGCATTAGTACATGGTGGCACCGTGTCCCCATGTGGAGAACTGGGGTTAAAAGCCTTGCCCAAGGACAAAACGAGGGAGTCCGAATTGATCGCTAAGACGGTCACCCATCCAAGGACTAACTGGACTCGATGTTGCTTAACTTCGGTGATCTGATGAGAATCGGTTACCGCAACGCCACAGTGTCCCCAGGCAATGCGTTTTGGCAAGGTTGATCGACCCAAGTCGCTTGGATAGTCGCCAAATACTTTTTACAAGAGCAGCTAATTGGCCACATCTAAATGACCAGTGTCGATTGACTTTCGTATATGGTCCGCAATATGTCACTGGTATGATTTTTTTCCATGAAATAATTGTCTCGTTGACGAAGGGGGAAGGGGGGCACGATGGCCCCAACATAACAACCGTTTCATAAAACGTATCTTGAACCAGTTATATACAGAAGGGTTGAGGGGAGAGGGGGTTCACAGAGTGTGTCATACAGAAAGACCCGTCACTAATATATGTACTCATCACCCATAATCTCCCTTCCACACGCCTATCAACAGAAAGCAACAAACGTTCTCCTCAACATCAGTCTGTATTTTGAAACATTATAATTATAAATTCCTTCCCCCACAAATATTCCGCCACAAAACTACAAAAATGCGACGCACGATTTTTTTCATGACACCCTAAAAACGGGAAAATTAAGGAAATTTATCCAACCAAATAAAATAACGGCGGTAATGATATGAACACATAATCTCCATGGATGGTGGTGAAAAAATCAGTTTCGACGTCAGTAATCGGATGTTTAATAAGTTGCTGATTTCGCAAGTAGTGAATGGGTTAATAACATCGTAACTTACTTTGTGACAAAGGTGCGTCTTAGGTGGCAAAATAATTACTTCTGCGAGGTGGAGTTGGCCGTGCTTTTCCACTGAGTAATACTCAGGGGCTTTTCACCTCCCATTTAGGGGACCCCGGTTGGGAACACCGTAAGTGACGTCATGCCACGTGACCCAGTGCCGCCATGTAGTGTTGTCATGGTAACCCGCGTGAGCGGCCATGTTGTAACGCAATCTTCATAGTGATACGTGGTGTTAGTGCGCATGCGCAGCGCGTGTTGTTAGAGTGATACGTGTTTCCGTCGTCCATTTTGTATTCTGGAGGCCGCCATCTTGGTTTCTATGGTAGCACGTGATTGCTATGTTACCTAAACCCTTCTTATAGGACTGGGGTATGTTCGGAGGGTGTGTTCGATTGAATCGGAGAATCTCGAATTACCACAAACAACCCGACAATCCCTCCAAATCACCAAAATCCATCCCAAATCACCGAAATTGACTTTATTTGATACTGATTTCCCATTTTATCGGCTTAGCACGTAGTGCTATAGTACCGAGAGGGTACCGGGGGGGGGGGGGGTGTTCGATTGAAGTCAAGTAATGTTCTGGTTCGGATTTTCCCATAATCCCTTTTTGGATCCCATGACGTTTTTTCCAATAAACTGTATAAGAGTAGCACGTAGTGCTATAGGACAAATTTACCCAGAATCCTCTGGGTTTTTTTAACCATTATTTAAATTATAAGTACGGCTCATATGTGTACATGAAAGCCAGGAAGCTAACTTAAGTTCCACCATATACTCGTGAGAGGATCTACCCATATAAGAGAATTCCTTTTTTGACGTATGAGGTTTAATTTACTATCCCTCTTAGCCTCATTTCCGTTTTTTGAGGATACCTTTTTGGGTTTGTTAAAAAAATAACAACAGAATTTTTAAAATTTAATTTCTTTTATTCAACAACAAAAATACATCTTTTTATGGTATGTAGATTGTCAGATATTCATAAACAGCCTTTCTGCAGATTGGACATCTTCTCAGTGGTTTACAGCAGTCTTTGCGCACATGCACAAATGGTTACATGGTCGCAGAGCAACATTGGCTTCAGCTAATAAACACACACTACATTTTGTCCTCTGTGAATCTTCTTCTTGAAATGATGTGTCCATTTCTTCTTCTCTGATGGCCATTTCTTCTTCTTGAACTTTTTCAACGTCCATGAATTCAGGTGATAAATTATGAATGTAATAATAGTCTGGAGAATATTTTCTGTGTTCTTCTATAACATCATCTTCTGTTTCCCAGAAACGAGCAATAATACCACAATGAAAACATTGAGTTCTGTCTCCTGTCCCCAAATAAAAGAATCCAGCTTTTATCAGTTCATTCGGGGTTTCACACTTTCACTTTGTAACATGAATTGAAATGTCTTGAGACGATTTTCCTCCAATGCATACTTGATGTGTTTTGGTGGTCTTTGTTCTGTTGTCGTTCATATTTTCTCTTCTCCACGTAATAACTGCTCCAGTACTGGTGGTGGAACATCACGAAAATACGTTTCGAATGAAATGCTCATTCTCTCTACAAAGTCTCTTGGATTTCTTGTTTCTTGGTTTCTTGATTGATAATCATTCAGTACCATCCTGATCAAACATGGAATAGTGAAATTCTTCAATCCTTTTTATCTTCATTCTTCTTTGGTTTTCTTTCTCTCTTTGGTTTGGGTTATCCAATTCCAAGGCTTCTCCTCTTTGCAATATCCACTGTTTTGGTCAATTGTTCCCAATCTCTTGTGGTAAACTGGAACCCAACGTCGTTCTTGAGCAGTTGAATCTGTAAATCGTTGTTACGTTTGAAGACGGTCACATTAGTAGACATCCTTCTTCTTTGGCTGTCGAAACACAAATGAGCTGAACATCAAGCGCCCCAGTTTTTGTTATAGTTTTTCTTCAATACAGCGACATCTAGTGGTTGGTTTCCTCTATGACGTCATTAACCAACACATCATTATTCATTAGATCAGTCATAAACATGTTGGATGTGGTATCGATCGGTACACCGCGACAGCGATGTTTCAAGTAAATCAGACGGTAATGTCCACACACTGCTAATGATCCTTGAGGGCGTTTTGTATTATACTTCCAATATCTGAAATTCTTCTTCAGGAAATTCTTGAATGGTCTGTTTTGTGGTGGTAATCCATACAAATCAAAGTACTCTGCGTTGTGGTGACTCACAAAGAGAGCCACCCAATGTTCTCCCTTTCTGTGGTCTGGATCCGTGTTGGCTATCCAAGCCACTGGTCTGTGATCTGGTAATCTTCTTGGTAATCTGTTTCTCGCAAATACACCCAAACATATTCTCTTCAAACAACTATCTGATCGAAGTGCATTCTCTAACTGCAACGTGTTCATGTTGAGTAATCGAAGATTACTTGTCTATTCTTATCCACTTCTATGATGTTCTGGAATTTTGCATACACCAGTACGTTGATTGTGGTTGGTAATGGGTTTTCAAAATGGACTTCTAGTCTCAAGTTTCCTCTCTTCACCAGATCGAAATGTTGTCCATGTGATGGATCTGGAGTCAGGTCGAATACGAATAAGGTGTATCCATTTATGTACTCATCTAGGCTGATGTGGTTTCCTTCATTTTCATACATTTGTTCAGTTCCTTGGAACAGGGTTGCATAACATCTCGCCACTTCTTGTTGTTCGAATCAAGGTTGTAATGGTTTGGCTGCAATGTGCTGCCCATCCACGTACAAAGCCAAGTAATTGATTTTGTAGTTCTTGAAATTATATGGATTCTTTGAAAAGTTTCCATTGAAAACATCGTTGTCTACACAGCCCACCACGATGCGTTTAGGTAGTTGGCCTAAAAATAAGTTTTCTTGTGTAATGCTCAGATTTCCTTTCGGCACTGAAAACACCTTAGTTTCCACACGGACAATAGGATATTTTGCTGTTGCTTTTGTTAGTGCTTTCTCGTGAGCCATTCTCACGAATGATTGGAGTCTCTCTTTGCGTACAAACATGGATACATCTAGAATTTTGATCTTGTATGTATAGGTATCGGCCATCAATGCGAAAGCATCTTTGGCTCTATTCATTTTAACATGAACATTAACTCCATTCAGAAAGTAACGAGTTTGGAAAACATGTCCAAATGTAATCTTCCACTCATGTCCACGATTTTACTTTTCTCTATAAATTTCTTTCGAAGAAGAAATCCGTTGTTATCATCTGTCAAATCTTTCATATGTCCGGCCGTATCTTTGTACCATAATGCATTAGTCAGTTGTGACTTCTTTGCAGCTGGTCCATAACTCAACAAAGTTTCTATGAAAGCTCTGTAGTGATAAGTGCTGTTGGAAGGAGATACCAGTTTTTCAGTCAAGCTGATATCGATTTGATTATATAAGGAATGCATCCATAAATTGACTGGGCCCACATTGGCATCGGGTGCAATTGCTGCCCCCACTGGAATCTACAACCGTTGCTTTAAAATACAAGTATGTCTGTGCCAAATTTAAATAATCATCTCCCAATCCTGCAATGTGGAATTCTATTGGACCACTGTTTCCTACAGTCGCCAAAGGCCTGTGTTCTACCCATTGCCCATGTTCCACACCAGTCTTTGTTGGTGGTATACAAAACAAGTCGAGTTCGCTGTTGATACACTCACAGGATTTTTCATTAATGAGAGACATCATGCACCGAGAAAGTCTTGGGTCTGAACAGTTCTTCTTTTTGTCGATTTGCGAGTTTTGCGTGGTGCGGGCCTTTTTATACCTTTCCAGCCGGGTGGTTTCGACCCACCAATTACCCAGCCTCTTTGACTCTTTGCCAGCCTCTTTGACTCTTTTGATTGCTGCCTTTTTTTCATTTTTCCCTTCAATGACATCTTCGGCAAAGGCTGTTCCTTTTCTCACGAGCTGTTTTCCCACGGTCCTGGCTGTAGTTTTCAATAAAGGTAACACCATATTCTTCAGTCCTCCCAATATACTTCCCAAACCATAACCTTTCTGTATTTGAGCTCCAGAAGAAGCTGGTAGACCGTTCCCGGCTTGTTTCGTGTAATATTCTTCTTATAATTTGGACTTACAACAGTAAGTCATGTTTTATGAAATGAAGAGATCTACGATTTCTGAAATGAAGTGTCACTGTCACTTTCCCGAACTCGAATGGTACTATGGCTCCTGAGTCACCCCTTAAATACACCTGGACGGAACTGAAATTTTTTCGTTCCACTGGTACATAATACACATTCTCAAAAGTTTTAGAGATGATATTCCCATATTTTCCACGCACGTGTATGATACGAAGAAGTGGTGTTCTTGTATCTCCTATGACTTGGTCACGAACCAAGTCACAGTATACATAGAGTGAATAAAATCGTTGGTTGACATCGGCAACTCTGGAAGAATTGTAAGTTCCTGATTTAAAAACACACCACGACTCCATCAAGTACCGTGATACGAACTTTACCAGTCACTTCATCCAATTCAAAAGCTACCTTATCGTGACGAGGCAAGAGTAATTCTTTAACACCATTGATAGCCCGTATCACATCAGTGGGATCCGAATAACGACCTTCCTTGAGAGTAAGACGGTAATTCTTTTTGAAGACCAGAACACTGTAACGAAAGCTTCTTCTCCGCGAATATTGAACCAAGTATTTGGATACTGAATCTCTGCCAGACCTACTTCCCATACTCCCGTGAGATTCACTGGTTGTGATAACTGAGTGATGTACATTGTCAGCGTGTTTTCGGGAAACACGTTCATAGAACTATTACTTGGTAGAGTCAAATAAAACATTACTTTTTCTTAATGGTTGGATTTGGTAACAAATATCCTATGCTACTACTCAAGAGAGCAGTCCACAACTTGCTGTCTGTGTTCTCGAGAGTGAGATTAACGGCACTGGTAATGATGATGATGTGCAAAATGATCATTTGTGAAAAGTAAGTGATCTCGCTCCTTGGAATTCATTTTCCAAACAGAGGCCAAGAACCGTTCGATCCTTCTTCCATTTTGAAGATACCTCAGAGGTTCACTTCCTTTTATAGGTGAGCTGACTCTGCTTGATCTACGAATTGAACGAAGCTGGATATCCCAACCACTTTACGAACAATTCCCTTTTCTTACCTCGACCACGTTTCTTGAGTATGTGTTCGATTTTGTAAATAATTTTATGTGAAACTCGCTGAAGCTCTTCAGTGTAGAACGACCCTTTTAATACTCCCCATTATCATCTGGTAAGATGTATGTGACTGGATGTCCTTTCTTGATGGCTACCACTGTGAATAACTCTTCGGTCCAATTGGGCAAATAACCTTTCTCAAAAGTTTTCTTAACTTTACTGATTCTCACTCTGTCTCCTACTTTGTACTTTGGTGTCTTGTGTTTTATGGGTTGTCCATACAACCTTTGCCAAACCTCTTCTTGATTTTCAAAGTTCACGGCAATGGGGGCCATACCTATACAACGATGATGAGAATGATTATATGATTTCACCAAGTTTTGAAGTGGAAAAGTTAGTGTATTGTTCTTGGTAAAATATTTCCACAGCTTGGTTTTCAAAGTTCTATTGAATCTTTCTACTATGGAACATTTTGTTTCAACATTTTTGTGTAGTGAAAAAGAAGACTTTGTGATCTTTGAGAAAATTCTGAAATTTTCTGGTTAGAAATTCTTTGCCTTGATCTGTTTGTAATTTTTCTGGTTTACGACCTTGTTTGACAATTTTAGTAAAAGCTTTTAATCACCAAGTTTGTTTTTGAGGGCTATGACCCAAGCATATTTACTAAAAACATCTATACATGCCAACAAAAAAATTATGTTTTTGTTGAATTTACTTATGTGTGAAACATCTACCAAGTCAGCTTGCCATTGTGCATCTATACCACTAACTATCACTTTCCTTCTAGGAAATGTATGACGAACAGGTTTGTGAAGAGTGTATGTGTCTTGAGTCTCTAATCATTTTACACCTAATTTAGTTTTTTTCTTGGACACTCTGCGAAGAGCGTCTACACCACCAAAACTACCGAGCACTTCAGACTCATAGTATAATGCTTCCATGACTGCCTTGTTCAAGTGTCAAGTCTATTTATACCCTTTTTCAGTCCACTTTGGCATTTCTGTTTTCTTTGGTTGTTTAGGTTCCGACTCTATCGGTGCCTGTTTCATAAAATCCCAACGTTCTTTATGACCAATTAATTCTTGGAGTATGTTACTCTTTCTCAAAGCTTTGGCCAACACTTCCCATCCCTTTGGTTTGAAAGATTTTCGTCTTCTAAGTAAATCTTTAGAAGATCTGTTACATTCGACCCTACCACTGTTTGATCATTGTAGACTAATTCACCCTTCTCATTCCAAGATATATTTGGGTCACTTCTAATACGATTCAACAACAACTTTCCCTTTCTTTTCATTGTCATAGGTACAGAATCGAGAATGTCTTCGTCTTTATTATTTTCTCGAATTCGACTTTAATTGGTCGAGGAGCTATTACCTTTTGTTGAAATGTCAAATATTTTTGTAAAATTTGATTATATTGAGTCATCTTTTCATCAGCTGAAAGAAAAGGGGCATCGAGCAAATCTCTCATTTCTCTATCCAGTGATGAAACAGCCTGTTCATTTGGTTGTCCTGGAGTCTCTTGTAGACGTTCCAATAACCTTGGTTCTACCAAAGCCATCTTCTTTGGATATTCCATCATCCAAAAATACCTTTAACAGCACCCAATAGTACAGAAAGTAGCAAGCAATGCCCCTTTCTGCAAGATTTGTCTCCTCTTTTTGTCAGAGGTACCTTTAGTTGCCACTGCCCTCACTAGTTGTTTCCGACGAACGAGTTTGGTTCTCTGAGCTTTGGTCAGAGGTAGTGCTCCCTTCAGTATATTCGGGGCACAGTCACACAAACAAGTAATCAATTCTTTGTCTGCACGTTTTAGTATGGATTTGACGAGTATGGGTTTCGATTTAATAAGAACCTTGAGAAGAGTGATGTTGCGCTTGAGACGGCCAGACATGCTTCTGACTTGAGTCAGACTTGTTGCTCCCCTTTTATACTTTTTGGAGGTACACATATTGGGTTTCCCCTGGAAATATTTGACTTCTTAATCTCATGTGTTCAGGAGTATCTTGTTTGAGATCAATGAAAAGATAACCATATGGTGTCAAAGTGGCATCTTCGAAAACTTCTCTCAGAAACTTGGAATGACCAGGATACATCTTTGCTGCCACGTGTGAGATTGGAGAACGATCCCTAGGATTTTTAAACAAGATCATGTAATGACCATTGAGAGCTACAGCCCTATGGACTTTATTTTTGTTGAATAAATTTTGAACAATGTACATCACACTAATCTTGTGGTGATGACTACCTTTAATAAATAATCTAGAGACTCGAACATCTGCATCGAGCATCAGATCATCCAATATGACTAAACTATCAGATTTTAATTCTTGAGGGAGACCCTCTACGAATTCTACTTGGGATAAAGTATTGTATAATGGTTTCCATTCACTATAACACCAAATGATGTGGCTTGCAACAGGTGATATAATATTTTGAATGTTTTGAATAACCCGATTGACAAAGGATGATTTACAACTACCCGTGGGACCACACAATAAACAACTGAATGGATGCTTCCAACGAGGATCGATCTTTGTCGTTCTATGTGGGTACTACTTCCTTTTATACCTTTTGGGGAGGTGGCCCCCACTGAACATTGGTACTACTCTCCTTTGATACCTTTTGGAGAGGTGGTAGTATGTATGACCGGCATCCAAAGATATTTAGCATTGGTGGCCCTCTGACTAACTGGCTTGGGACAGGTTAAGTTTGTTTGATATTTGTCAAGAAGATAAACATCAAATAACTCAAGCGTCATTACCACATTTTTTTCTTTTCTCTTCATTTTATACTTTTTTTCTTCTTTTTTTCTTTTGTTTTATAAAAAACAAACATATATTTACAACATCTATTTACATCTTCAGACTGAGTGGTTTCTTGAAGGTCATAAATTCAATCACCAAATCCATAATACAACGTCTCTGTTCATTTGTGAGAGGTTTCTTGAACATATCTTCATACTCTTTCTGTACTGGTGGTGGATTCATTCCAGAAGTATTATGGTGCCACAAGTAGATGGACGTCATTCTTGTTAACTCTTTCAAGTGCTTCATTAAAACATATTATAATCTTCTCTTCTTCAGACATCATTAGGCATACATTATGCTGAATATGACTTGGGTGATCGACTGTACATCCATAGCATTTTTCTTTCACTACAGCGTCAATGTTCTCTTCGACATAATGAGCATATGCCAAGCAAAGTTCATGCTGCAAGTGAACTTGCCTGAGTTCACTATCAATTTCATCAGCGATCAATGGTCGCGGTTGGGTTATTCTCACTGTGATCTTCTTCAAAGGTGGTTCTTGAATTGGTTTTTTGAAGCCTTCATGGTTAGTAGGTTTAGTAGGTTTAGTGTCTCCAGGAACTTCAGTTAAAGTTGTTTGTTGGGTTTTGATGGCTGCATCTACTTCTTCTATTTGGGACTTCAAGGCATTCCATTCTTCTAAAGATAGAGCAATACCAGTCTTCGTAGGATAAGGTTTCTGGTCTTTTCCCTCAAAGTATCTTCTGAGATGAATCTTCCGTTCACCCTGGTACTGGATAACGTTAGCATAAGTCTGCGTGGTGCCTATTCGGAACATCTTCTCTGGTCAATGGTTTGATCGTGAATGATGCCAACTCCATGCTTTGCCTAATCTTACATATCTTTGACGGACATGTTTAAAAACATCACATCAACAAATTTTGATTGACTTTTTGATTCTTGGTTGGGGTTTGTGTTTGTTTCCTATAGGATTATAGGTTAAAGTTGGAAAATTTAGAAAATTAGTATAGAAGTCAATGGGAAAGAAACACAATAAGAATACAGAAATCTGATTGGTTGATTAACTTCGATCTGATTGGTCAGTTGATTGATTGATTAACTGCAATCTTGATCCTTAAACTGTAGGATATCGCCCTCTGTGTTTTATACTGGCTTGGGACAGGTCAAGCTACAAACCTCTGTCCAATGGAGATAAGTCAAATAGCTCGAGTGCATTCCCACCCCCTGCAGTCTGTATCCTCTTTGTGTTCATTAAACACGAAAACAACATGTCCAACTTAGCAATTCAGTTTTCTATCCTAAAAAGAGAATCACAACAGAGAATTTGTTGGTAATGATGATGATTTATTCCTTTGGTAATACAATAGGGGTAGCCTAAAAGACACCAAAAATCAACTTTTTTTGAATGAAACTAAAAAGTTCTGAATGAAACTAAAAAGTTTGGAATAAAGAAGTATCATCTGGTTCCAGTAGGTGTAACCTAAAAGATACCATGAATCAACATTTTAAAAAAAAAATGGAACTAAAAAGTTTTGAATGAAACTAAAAAGTTTTGAATGAAACTAAAAAGTTTGGAATAAAGAAGTATCCTCCACTTCCAATAGGGTTAGCCTAAAGTATACAAGCAACATGATGATGAAGATGATGATGAAAAAAACTCTCTGTATTAGAATAAATGAAAAAAATGAGAAATCTTTATGCCAGAAAAATGTATTGCCTTGTAAGACTTGCCATTTAGGATTTTTTTAGGACTGCCATAAAGGACTTTAGAGAATGCTGTAAAGGACTTTATGAGGACTTGCCATAAAGGACTTTAGAGAATGCCATATAAGACTTTTTTAATTAGAGAAAAATACTGCCATAAAGGACGTTAGAGAATGCCATATAGGACTTTATGAGGACTGCCATAAAGGACTTTAGAGAAAAATACTGCCATATAGGACTTTATGAGGACTTGCCATATAGGACTTTATGAGGACTGCCATTTAAGACTTTTTAATTAGAGAAAAATACTGCCGTAGAGGACTTTAGAGAAAAATATGGCCATAAAGGACTTTATAGAATGCCATATAGGACTTTATGAGGACTGCCATTTAGGACTTTTTAATGAGAGAAAAATACTGCTGTAGAGGACTTGAGAGAAAAATACTGCCATAAAGGACTTTAGAGAATGCCATGTAGGACTTTATGAGGACTGCCATTTAGGACTTTTTAATAGGAGAAAAACTTGCCATAAAGCACTTCAGAGAATGCCATATAGGACTTTATGAAGACTGCCATGAAGGACTTTATGAGGACTGTCATTTAGGACTTTTAATAAGAAAGAAAAACTGCCATAAAGGACTTTAGAGACTGCCATTTAGGACTTTTTAATTAGAGAAAAATACTGCCGAAGAGGAGGTTAGAGAAAAAACTGCCATATTGGACTTAAAAAATTTGATGAGCCTGACATGATTGAGTAGACCATCTAAAATCCATTTCGGTTTTTAGGAATTTTTCGGTCAACTAAACAGGACCTTTTGTAGGCAAAAGCTAGACTTTGTTCTGGTTGTAGAAAATATGACACTCACTCAATTGTTTCTTCTTCAAATCTCTAGTGGTATGGTGCTATCTCCATCTTCTAAAACTCTTCGTTTTGGGTATAAATACGATAGTCCATCTCTGCTCTGCTGGTAGGTATACATAGTATTGTCATTCATAACAAATCCTCGGTTGATGCCAGATCCACTTTGTTGAGTCTTCAAAACTTCCAAATATTTGTCTTTCGTCAAATCATTGTGACATTTGCTGATTCATTTACAACTAAATTTATTGGTGGCACCGAAACAATAATATGTTTTACTACACAGTCCAACAATGCCAGTTCCTTGCCATTCTACTTTGAACAAGCCTGGAGTTCTCCTGTCAAAACGCTTTCTTTCTTGGCAACATGAGGGTGACAGCCATTCTTTGCCTTCTAATTTGGTTTTCACATAATCATCTCTGTGGAAATCACAACACTCTGATGGAAACCACTTGTGATTCTCTTTGTAAAACTCTATTCTCTTCTATGGTTTCACTAATTCATTTATGGATGGTGACGAGGTACATAGATATGCAGAATCTGTGTCCATTTCAGCATATTCGAAATCTTGGCGGTTGATAAAAGAATCGATGACATCATAATAGAACTGAAGCATCCGGAGTTTTGCATACTGGTAAACAAAGAATCCGATGTGAAGTGGCAGATCCAACTTGATGGTCTTCTTGTTGAGTTCGACTTCATGTAAAGTTTCATCTAATGGATTCAAGGCTCTGAAGGACATGTCATTTACAGCTTTGGTGACTTCTTCATCATTGCAATAGCCCAAGTCAGTGATGTACTTTGCGTTGGTACGGGTGTCTTGTAGCAGTTCTTTCATGGGTTTATCTCTGACTTCATTATGGATGATAGGAAGGCCATTCTTATGTTTCATGCAGGTATGTCCGTGCCAGAAGCAGCCATGGAATTGGTATACAGTCTGTGTCCCTTTGCACCAACCATCAACAGGTAACTGTCTTCGACCAATCGTTTTTTCAGCTCCGCTACACTGATGGCTGATGTGGATGTCATCTCTCATCAATAAAAACTCTAACCTTGTTCAGCCACTTTACCATACTTCATAGGATGTTCTGGTTTAAATTGGTTTTCTTCACGACGTCTAATACTCCAACCCGTTGACATCTCTTGCATTAGGCACCAGAGATATAATACATTCGCATCAAAGCCAATAATACTTCCACATGGTTTTGCTTCTTTGCCATATTTTGTTTCTCTGATTCGGGTAACATCTTTCTCATGGAATTGGTTGAAGATATTTGAAGGTCCACCAACGATATTATCTTTCACTAAGTGATGCAGGTCTTTGTTTTTCTGATTAAATAATGTAAAATAAGTGTCATCATCCATGGTCTGGAACAGGTATTTTAACGCGAGTCCTGGAACACTGATACCATCTTTAAACATATCGATGTGGCGTTCTTGATAGAAAGCAAACTGCTTGTCAACCGCTTCAAGGAATGGTTTTACATCTCGGTTATTCTATCAAATCAGAAAATCACAGAAAGTTGTCATCTCCAGGTCGTTCCATACATGCTGGCAGTACTGGTATTCTTCATTGGATATGTTTTCTTTCTTTCAAAAATTTGTCATCGCTGAATCCTGGAGTGAGGTAGTTGCAAATATCAACAAACTTGAAAGATTCTGTCGAGATGCACATGTAGTTATTATATTTCTTCACTGCAAACTTGAGTGGATTCTGTCTCTTCAAGTGTGTCATCAGTTCACGCTTGACTACATTCATATCGTATTTTCCAGAGTTGAATCCAATGACGGGCATCTCTTGCAGGTAGTCTTGAAATTTCTTCTCCAATTTTTGTAAAGGGTGCATCTTGGATGTATCTTCTCCAGTAGGTCTGGCTTCTGCTTCCAGCGTTTCATCAGTTTTTTGTCTGAGTTTAAATAAGGTCCAAGCATGATAGGTCTGCATAAGTTGGTGACAATGAGATGAAGTATCTGTGAGGTATGTCATCATTTCTTCAACAAGTTCTTGAGAATTTCCATTAGTAATAAAACACTTCGGTTCTTGGTATTCTGGAACATTACTACATACACTCACGTCCAATGGTCGGTGTTCGGCTTCCCATATCAGTTTATCACTGCCGACAGGTAGACTGGACTTGACAAAGTAACTTTCAAAATCAAAGGTTGCACGGTATGGATAAAACTTCTTCTCTTCAGGTACTTCTATACCTTCATCTTCTAACAGATCAAATACGGACTGGGGTGGATGGTATACGCCGCCGAAATATTGGTACTTCACTTCATCTGTACATGTTTTCTCATGACGATTGAGTCTGTAAACCTTTTTCCATAATTTGCGGCATTCAAAGGATTTGCAGTATTGGTCTATATCTATGGTTCTTGTAGACGTTCACATACATGGTATTCTCAAACTTTCTATGAGAACTCTGTACTAATTTGGCAGTAATTTAGTCATCATCATTCTTGACAAGTTCACATACTTGAATATTCACTTCAAAACATTTCTCCAAGTCGGATAATTCGGCTAAAGTTACTCCACGGAATTCATTCTTTGGCTTCTTTGTATATTTGCTGTACATGGCATCAGTTGTATTATTCAAATTGCGTGGTGTGGAACCCCTCCATGGAGCTAAACATCGGAAGATACACAGGTTGTCATCGTAAATAAACTGGTGATGTTCATCTTTCACCAAAGCATTTACTGCTTTGTTCTGGAGAAATAGTCGGGAACATCTTCTACCATTCCAATTGGGTGGTCTTTCAGTTTATTCACATAAAAGGTGACGTTCGTAACTCTCTCCACAAGCCATTTGGTGTTGGGTCATTTTAACTTTGCCCATTCCAGGATATCTTCTTCCATGACATCATCAAGGAATTCTTCAAAGTCTTCTTGGCAGCATACTAGTTGTGGAACATCAAGTACCCGAGCGTTGTTTTGCGATGGGTGGTAATACTTCAATTCATTCGTTTCATTGTGTCTCAGGATAAAACCAAAACTAAGATTAATTTTAAATCTTGAGTGTTGTGGCAGAAATACGGTAGTCATCAATTCATCAATCATCATCTTTAGGTTCACATCATTGATCCGGTAGTTATACTGGTCCTGGACTCTTTTGTTCATCATATGGCGAGCTCTAATAGAACTCCAGTTATCTTCATACACATTCAGAATTTCATCGTTCTCTTCTTCAAACATTGTATTCTTGTCCAAATCAATCGGGTCAACATCATAACGGGTGGTTGTCGTGGTCCGTGGTTGTTTGGTTGGTCCTCTCTTTGGTTCATCGGTCTTCCTTTTAGCTGGTACAGGAACTGGTCGGTGGCAGTTAAAATGGAGTAGTTGGTTAAACTCCTGGCCGCATTCCATACCTGTATAGGTCTCCAAACATTTCTTCAGATGTTGATCCAGCTTCTCTTTCCTGGTAAAGGTCTTGTTACAATTGGTGCAGATGTGGGTCTTCTTCTCTTCACCGTGCTGGGTGCGCACATGGCGGTTCCGGTTCTGACGGTCCGTAAAGGTCTTCCCGCACTCTTCACAGTCATAAACATCAGTCCTGTTAACGGCAGTAGCAGCATCAGACTCCATCTTCATAAAATTTTTGCGAAGGCAAAATTGCTATAGAAAACTCTCTAGCGATGTGTTCAGTTCGAATTATCGAAACAGAATGATGCGACGTTACTCTTCTCCGGAATTTATTTCTACATGACGGACGTTTTTGAAAACGTCACAACGTCACAGCGTTTTTTCATTGATATTTTCATTCTCGATGGGCGTTTGTGTTTGTTTCCTATAGGATTATAGGTTAAAGTTGGAAAATTTAGAAAATTAGAATAGAAGTCAATGAGAAAGAAACACAATGAGAATACAAAAATTTGATTGGTTGATTAACTTCGCTCTGATTGGTTAGTGTAGAAACATCTTGATCCTCATTAATTTTATTAGTTAAAATCATATAGTGAGAGGTGTCATTTAAAGAAATGGCTAAATACAGACCCTAACAATTAGTTAGGGGGTCAGTTAAGGATGTTACTAAAAATAGTGCGTAGGAATTTATAAAAATATAGTTCCAAGTAGAAGCAGAGGATTCTGGGTAAATTTGTCCTATAGCACTACGTGCTAATCTTATAAAATTTATTGGGGAAAAACGTCATGGGATCCAAAAAGGGATTATGGGAAAATCCGAACCAGAACATTAATCCACTTTAATCGACCACACCCCAGGGGCCCCTCGGTACTATAGCACTACGTGCTAAGCCGATACAATGGGAAATCCGTATCAAATAAAGTCAATTTCGGTGATTTGGGGTGGAGTTTTGTGATTTGGAGGGATTGTTGGGTTGTTTGTGGTAACTCGTGATACTCCGATTCAATCGAACGTACCCTCCGAACATACCCCTGTCCTATAAGAAGGGTTTAGGTAACGTAGCAATCACGTGCTACCATAGAAACCAAGATGCCGGCCTCCAGTATACAAAATGAACGACGGAAACACGTATCACCCTAACAACACACGCTGCGCATGCGCACTAACACCACGTATCACTAAGGAGATTAGGTCACAACATGGCCGCTCACGCGGGTTACCATGACAACACAACATGGCGACACTGGGTCACGTGACATGATGTCACATCCGGGGTCTCCCGCTAGGGTCCCCCAAATGGGAGCTGAAAGGCCCCCGACATACTACTGAACTGTGATAAATAGTGATAATGCCACCACCACCCTCAAACGGAAATCCAATCCTAGTTACGCCCTGGGAGGGAGCCCAGGGGGAGTTCAGTTCCCTTAGGCAAGAAATCTAAATTTTCAGGAGTGGAGCTGAGGGTGAAAAAAATAAATGGCACAACTGCTCGAAATCAACTATATGCACACGTGCATTAGGCTTCTTCGGGTGTATCCTCTATGTCAGTCTTTGTAAAGAGAGGCAGACAACCCAACTCAGCACCTAAATGACTGGAGTGAAAAATTGTTTTCGTTCTGATGGACACTCAGGAGTGTTTCTTGCATACTTCGTTTGTGTCGAGAACATTCTTTCAGTCCACTGACGGGATTATCCAATAACTTAATCAAAAACATTACATGGTGGTGTGTGCATTTTAGTAAAGCCAGGCCCCACAGGGCCCACCACCGCGTAGCTACGTCACTGGGATCCTTTTGGGGAGTGACGACAACTAGGATCATCAAAATCTATAAAGTTCACGCAAACTACGTCATAATTCCAGGAACCCAATAGATCTGTGGTGTCAGGCACTCTAGACCTTTCGGGGTCCATGGAACTGAGGTATCTAAAGTAGTCCGTCAACTGACTCTATACCAAACCCCGTGAAAACACAATTCATTGTCGTCAACATGTGTGCATGCCATGTAGTATGTTCAGAACGTTGATTCATTGTTGATTGTATTTGATTATTGGTATCTGGTAGAACAGCCAAAAGACATGGTCAGTTCGATTGGAAATTTTCCTGGCAATTCCAGAGAGGGTGGAATCACAGCAAAAAAAGTCTGGACACTAGGCCGCGGTGGAATGGGCGTGTTGGTGCGGAAAAAATGTTTTTGAGTATTTGCGAATTTTTCCATGAGGCCGTTTTATCACTTTTTAATTATTAAAAGCTTTCTGTTCCAGTTCATACTGGTCTAAATGAGACCTATTTGATAAGCAGACACTATGTATAGCTTCCTGAGACATGAATGTAAATTGATATCTCTGCTCTCCTGCAGCCATCGACTTAACCCTTTGAACCCAAAGAGACCGCTTTTCCGGTCCGGGTTTTTGACACGACCTGAATCCATAAGGTAGATAGTTGCTCAGCGAATTTATGTGGTAGACCAATCAAAATTTTCAACGTCCAGCTCCAACCCAACACAATGGAAATATTGCTTGGTCTTCCCACAAGTAACAAGAATACGGACTAGTGTTCAACCGATTACCCAAAATGGCCGCTGACGGATTACCGGTTATTTGAGAGCACAATCGGCCGATTTCGATGCCGATTCCGATTGTAATACCGTACTCTACCTGACAAGTTGAGGCTCGAAGGAACTACATTGAACTGAACATTTTTCACAGTGTTAAACTTTGTTGACTCAGGTCGCAGTAACATTACCAGTCGCGCACACTTGGGCGGTACACGCAGCGGTGAAGAGGGGAGTTGAAGTCAGGAGGTAGTGGTGATAAAAATAGTGATTCTGAATATGAAGACCAGTTGAAAATGGGTTTGGGTTTTAACACTTCTCTTAGAAATAGAACTTTTTCCGTATGGAGATGGCAGATTGCCAATAAAAAGTGTTCATTTCCACCAAAATAAAGGCGTCTTGTTACTCTCGTGAATTTACATAATATTATTCGCGTCATTTCCTGGTTCCCGGTTCTGAGTGTAATTTCATTCCCATTCGCGTTACAAAAGAAAACCGGGAATATATTAAACCCCATATGATTCACATTGCTATACGGTTGTAGCACCACGTGTCGCGCACCTGTAACCTGTATCAGTAATCGTCACCAAAATAACGTGTGTCACTTTTATGTGCATGATGCCATCAATATATGATATCATTTAGTTAAGTTTAGTTTAAATGATATTTTATTTCAAAAAAGTATTTAGGCATAATATGGTTGCAATAGGTACACAATTCTGTGTAATAATATTACCGTGAAAGGATGCAGCAGCAAGCTAGTGCTTATGCTGGCCGTATCCTTCCAATTAATATGTACATAATATGATAAAGTAACAAATGGAGGTTCAACATACCTATATATATCTATACATGGACATAAATTCATTATAAACGTTTCGGGAAAAGGTTTCGATTTACCTTTTAGTTTTTTAAGTGCCCAATTGTTACACATCTTCGGTCGGTGCCCGATGGGTTGGGTGGAAATAACAAGAGAATGTTTTGAATCACTTAGTTTTGTAACCCAAAATAGAAAGAAGCTGAGACTTCAAAGTCTACATTGAAACATTATTCCTCTTAATAAAATTATTATTACGCTAAACAATGCGGCATTCTTTAAGTGTCACCAATTATGACGTTTGCCGAATGGACATATCGTCGTCGGAGTGCTAGTATGTCCTATGTCCCCTATGGCACATAGAACATTCTAGACGATATGTCCTAACCCAGTTTCTTACTTGTCCGAAACTGCACCAATTTGGGAAAGAAAAACAAAGGAGTGATAACTGTTAACAGAAGGCCGAAAATCACAAAAAGCTTGTTAAGCTTAGGAAACAAAGAATTGAGAAAGAATGTTTTATAACGTAGAGAAAGAGAAAATAGTGCTGCTCAGGATGGATAAGTGACGAAGGAGATTTGTTTTCATGCGGCAGGTATTATCAAATCACAAAGCTGGACGCCACGGTATGCGGCCCTAATATTGTTTCGGCATACTTAACCTCCACATATATGTGGAAGTTGGCGTATCGGTAGTCTAGGCCAAGTTCATAATTGTCATAACGGGCTGTTTAGATGATATCTGAAATCCACCACTTGCGGTATGAATATTAAATATTGCAGTATTAATTTTAGACTTACACTGAATGCCTCCGTATATTAGAATATTTGAGTCAATGGGGTAAGGTAAGCGTTTGCTATCTCATAATAATAATGCTTTGGCCAACCGTTGATTTGTCGCCTATCGCCGTTCTCAGATGAGAAGGCATTGATTAGCCATGTTCTCCCAAATGCCTCCTTACCACCACGCCTCTTCTCTCCTCTCAACACTCTGAAATGAACTGTCTGATAGCATCCCGTACCCCATTCTTCTCAATCTCTCCAATAAGCATACTAGCCCCCTCTTTTGTGTCACCCACTAACCACATGTTATTCATTCTCTCCCATCGGACTTCCCCTTCATAATCTCGATAAATCTTATTCTGTTAGACTGATATTTTGGGCATTCTGATAGAAAGTGTTCCAGGGTCTCCACTTCGCCTAAATTACACATCTGGTGCTTCTTTTCATTGTCTTTTCCACTCTTCCAGCGTCCGCGACCTCATCTTGAACAACAGTGACCCCCAAAGGTGACAGCGAGGTACTCTTCAAAACCTGGCTTCTCTTTATCACGCATACCACTCGAAAATCTGTTTGTTTTTGACACCCCCCCCCCCCCTCCCCCATTCAGGTAACAATCCGCCACAACTCTTTCTCTGACGATTTTGTGCCAGATTTGTGCTCACTTCTAAGTCCGAGATCTCACTGAATAATTCTCTATTAACTGCCTCACTTATATGGCTGTGAAGTTGGCACTTGAATAAGAAACGATCGGTCATTGGTTGTTTTACGCTCCCCATAGCTGCAAAGAGGGAAACTTGTCGAGTGATTCTTAAAGAAATCATCGTTTAGGTTGCAACAGTGTTGTCGGAGTTTACAACGCTGAATTTGTGTTTTGAGCGATTTGAGATAATTAAAGAAACGCGGGATAAATAATTTATCTCTATTGCTGAAGGCCTTGAAATTGTTTAAGGGGCTATTTTCTCTGATTTCCGACGGTAATGTGTTCCAATATCTAGTTGTCACGGTATAAAAAAAGTTTTGATGTAAACTGGTACAACAGTAAATGATAGATAGACCGATGTTGTTTTGGGGGCTGCACACGAGAGATTCTGAGACTTGTCTCGGAATAGGTGTTGACAGGTAACTTGGTGGTGAAGTAGTAAAGCGATCTGAACGTAGTGGCCACCCCTCTACGTTCAGATTCTTCGCATTCAATCCTATAGAAAAAGTTCCCATCAAGTTTTTATGGGAACTCAAAATTCGAAAATAGGAATATATATCAAGCTTTCGCCCTTATTACCGGCTGCAAATGCGATCGAATTTCCGATTCCGCATCGATGAAAAGGTCGATTCGTTTCGGCGCCATTACCGGGTTATTGTTTTTACTGATTTATATTTATACAAAAACATGGACGATTTCGAAATATACGTTGACGCTTCGCGAGTGTTCAAATGACAATAATTAAAGGATAAAAGGATAAAACATAGCTTGAATCAATAAACTCTGCTCAAATGTAAGAAGAAATACGTGTACTATCGATTGTAGCCGGTAATAAGGGCGAAAGCTTGATATATATTCCTATTTTCGAGTTTTGAGTAAAAACGTGATGGGAAATTTTTCCATAGGATTGAATGGGAAGAATCTGAACGCAGATGGGTAGCCACTACGTTCAGATCGCTGAACTAGGTGGCGATGGTACATTTTGAAGAACTGTATTTGCTTATGCTTTTCTCTGAAAGTTTGTAAAGTTTCCCAGCCCGTCTCGGCAGACAGTAATGAGTTTTATTGCACGACTATGTTAAAATTTTCATAATCTGCAAGCGTTTTCTGCAAAAACCGTAGCGAACAATAATTTTTTTTTATATTGTCCTTGAACAATACGGATCACATGCGCGGACTATTTAACTATTTTTTTCTCGTTTTGGTAATAATTTGTTTTTTTAAATTATTTTTAGTAAACTGTAGGCGTGCAATAAATACAGAGCAGCATACGCATTCAAACTGTCATTTTTTACCGCACGGGATCGATTTCGGCGGGGGGATAAAATATTGTAGCGTAATTTGGGCTATGTTTAACACACCCGAGTATCGGACAATATTTGCAGTGGTAACAACTGTAAACAGCGTCGGCTCTGTCGAATATCTGGTTTGAACTGCGCCAACATCAAGTTAGCTATTGGTGAATTCAGGCACATTCTGTTTGATTGGAGTATACACGGGCGAGTACCAGTCATGAAGCCTGTGTCATTCTGGTCCAGTTGCTCTGTTTCCACACTCCTCCCCCTTTTGTTTGAATGGCAGCCTTACCTGAGAATGTTAATAGTTGGTATGTGCCGAACTCAAAACTCCACCACCAATAAGTTTCATCATAGACAACAGTTATGCCACGTATCATATTCACACAATTGAAACACTTATAGACAGACTCATGGTTAAAAGTTAGAACTTTCAACCGGGGAGGAGATATAACACCTTTCATTGAGACATCGACAATAAGTGTATCAATAGTTTTGTGTCGCCTTAACCAAAAGGTACTTTCAAGTACCATAGACATGAAACTGTACCCTGCATGCTTGTTCCTGCACGCAAAATTTATAAACTTGTGTTATGTTTTATTTATGACATAGTTTTGCCTATACCAAAAGATATCAGACTTCCGAAAGTGCAACTTTTGGTTGTCTGATATTATTCAAATAAATACAAAATGCTTATATACAAATTTATTCATATTTTTTTGTATTTTTAGAAATATTATATTTGTTTGTATTTACATATATGCATCGACATGCGAACATTTCAATACTAGGACAGGTAGTGAATGGGTTAACATTATAACCAGTACAGGTATAGCAATTTAAGGGTTACATGTATTATCCAACATAAGACACACGGGTGTTCCAAAGGTACATTATGTAGTCATTTAAAATATATGGATATTACACAAGTTAAATATGTAACAGTCAGTAAATTGGAAATTAGTGACCAAAATCATGCCTCGGGGTCGACACTGAGCAATAAGCTTTTGACCACAGGTCAGCGTTAAGTCACGACTCTAATAAATCCGTGTAGAAATTTATTTTATTAGAATCTGCATATAAGCCGGTACTTTTTGTCTCTCTTAGAAGGCATTTTAGGATAGAATAAAGTTGTGTCAAGCTTCTGTGCTGATTCGCTTCTACCACTCTTTCAGGTAAATATCATATTTTTACTTATGTAGCTATGCAACGTTACCAGGGTTCACCTTTTACAAAAGCTAGTTTATACAAGAATTACATGTCCAACGAATTTCGACATTTTTAAGTTTAGTGTTTATTCACATAACGTGTTTCTCTGTTTACTGCCCCCGGGACTTTCTCCAGTAAACTGAGGCAGTTTGTATTTACAAAGATTGCGTATCTGTTATTGGTATGTCGTCTGTAAACACGACTAAGGTGTAAAGCTACGATAATGACTTCCAGCCTCAAGATTAATTGAATTGTCACTACACGTAGAAAAGGAAAAGGGTCATAAAAATATATTCTCGCCACCATTCGTTTGTATGACCACATACTCCGCGGCAACACTCGCCGATGGTACAGCTGGGGCGCGTTCGATTACACGTCCCAGCTGTGCTCCTCGGTGAGTCGCATCGTCGATTATGCACTCGTACAAACCTGTGGGTAGCTTGTCGTTAACCCTAACCCAACATGAATAGGACAATAACAATATTTAGTTTTCTGGGGACCCATTTAATAGAAAGAGAGAAGGTACACTATGGTTCAGGTTCTAGTTACCGTCAAATACTACGGTTGAAGTTTTATTTTCTGCCTGCATAATGGCATACAAATTATTTGGTTAAGGTTTTATTTTATTCACTTATACTATATTGTTGTTACACTTATTGTCTACTAAGAAGGCATTTTAGGATAGAATAAAGTTGTGTCAAGCTTCTGTGCTGATTCGCTTCTTCCACTCTTTCAGCACACTGGTGACCCCCAAACCGGTACCTCGGACAATTCCCCAGACAGCAGTGTAGTCATTCCCTACTGGAGCGCTGTCACAATTGGTGGAGAACGGATTTTATGTTGCCAGACAACAGGGAAAGGAGAACCACTAGGGCCACTGCAAGACAGGCAATTAACACAGAAGCTGACCACGGACACAAAGGTATGCCTATGGACACTTTATCTCCTTCGGTTGCGCCGCTAGCAGACTTGGGGATCGTCCCACAGTTCGCAGGAAGTCAGATAATTGATGCAAAAAATGGCTCAGTCAATTTCAACATTACGCTTCCTATAAACAGCTCACAGACCCTCAGAAATTATTGGTCTTTCCATTATTGTTAACGGGTGGAGCACAGGACTGGTTCGATTGTTTAACCCCAGAGGCAAAATCAGACTACTCTACCTTGGAACGGGCATTCAACAAACAATTCTCACTCCCAAAGCATTTGGAATGGTCCAAGGTAGCGGAAATTTTCAACGTTACCCAGCAGCCCTCCCAGAGTGTCAACGAGTTTATTAGCATGAAGTCGAAGGCTTCCGGCGTCGCCATGACGGACGACCAGTTGTTCAGTGCCATTATGAAAGGGTTGAAGTCAACGATTTGAAGATCTGTGATTCAGCAAAATCTCAAATCATTAACTGACTTAGAGGATGCAGCAATCATTTCAGAGGCAGCGATCGCATGTGACTCACCATCAGAATCAAGATTGGAAATGACAGTCGCAGCTCTAGCAAATGATATGCAGAGCATGCATAGTGCTATGGAAGGGTTTAGCGCGACTATCAACGCTGCACACCCGCAGTTTCGCAATCCAAAGACTTCCCTTAGGACCCCCACCGATACTCGCCGCGATTTCCACCCACGCCCTCAACAGCCAAAGTACCAGTCTCAACAAACATTTTCTCATCCCACCAAATTCTGTGAAGGATGTGGGGAAACCTCACACTTTCGCAGCAGATGTTGGGCCAAGGAGATGCGTTGCAATTTTTGCTCCAAACTTGGACACATTGCACGAGTTTGCAGATCTAAACGAAATGGCTTACCCCCTCTTGCAACAAATCTTCTCCCGATAAGCTGCCTGTTGTTCCACCATCTCCGTCAAATGTACATATTGCCTTAAGCATTCCTATAGATCATAACTTTGTCAGTGTGTCAGTTCATCAGCATACTTGTCGCAGATTATTGGACACAGGAGCGAATATTTCTTGTATTTCAAAAACATTATTGAACAAAATTATTAAATGTGCTCCACCAATAGTGCCGTCTAATATCCATGGAGTCACAGGTGTAGGAGGGGAAACACACAAGGTTTTGGGTAAAATTACTCTCCCGGTTAACCTTTCAGGGAAAACATATCCAATTTGCTTTTATGTACTTGAGAAATGTCATCATCCCATGATTATTGGTCTCGACATTTTACAAAGTATGGGTGCCATTTTGGATATGGGTGAGCAACAACTAATTTTAGAACATGGTCATTCGGTTAATATACTTGTTGGTGGCCCTTGCACAGGTTTTGCTCATGCTACTATCAATTATATTCTCCCACCAGAATCAGAAACCATTATTCCTGTGCATTTGTCCAATACTCCTCCTAACTCCACTTTTTTCTAGAACCAGTACAGCACTTGGCTTCCAAATATCATATAGCTGGTACTAAAGTTGTTGTAAAATCACAAAAATGGAAAGGGCTTTGTCGATTATTGAATCCCACTAATTCACCTATTCACATCCAAAGCAACCAAGTTGTGGGAAAAATCTTTACCATTAACCCTGCCAACATATCATTTTTGGATCCCCAACACAACTCTTCGGGAACTCAGCAAAATAAATCTTCCCAGAAGTCACATAGCTCAAGCAAATTTTTTGATGAATTGGATATGTCTTTGGATAATTCAAATTTGACAGCAACTGAAAAACAAAAACTTTTAGATCTCATCAAGAAAAATCGCCATGTATTTGCAAACGACTTGAGTGAGTTGGGTGAATGCAATCTTCACAAACACACCATCGACATGGGTAATGCACCACCCAAACGTCAGAGGTTCTACAGAACCACACCTCACATTGAGGCTGAAATTGAACGCCACGTTGACGACATGTTAGACAACAATATCGTAGAACCATCGTCTAGTATTTGGAGTTCTCCCATTGTTATGGTTCACAAGAAAAACGGCGAATACAGGTTTGCCATAGATTATCACAAGCTAAATGCAGTAACCAAGCCTATAAATTTCCCTCTCCCCCGCTTGGAGGATATTTCTGACACCGTGGGCGATTCTCGGGCTCAGATATTTTCGGTTTTTGATTTATGGTCAGGCTTTTGGCTAATAAAACTGGACGAAAACACAAAACACAAAACTACTTTTGTAACTCACCACGGCACATTTCAGTTTTGCCGTCTCCTGTATGGGTTAAAAAATGCACCAATGAGTTTTCAGATGGTTATGTCACAGGCACTCAAAGGTCTGAACTGGAAATCTGTCTTAATATATGTTGACGACATTTTGATTTTTAGCAGGGATTTCTATACACACCTAATACATATTCAGGAAGTGTTTGACCGCCTTACCACTGTCAATTTCAAACTTCGGCCTTCTACATGTCAGTTCGTAGTAAACAAAGTCGAATATTTAGGTCACATTATCTCAAATAAAGATATCGAACCAAACCCCAATAATATTCAAATTGTTCAAAACTTCCTCGGCCACGAAACGCGAAGAATGTTAAAAGCTTCTTAGGATTATGTAATTTTTACCGACGCATTTGTCAAGGCTATTTAACAATTTCTGGTTCGCTAATTAACTGATTGAAGAAAACTACAAAATTCAAATGGACCGACCAATGTGAAAATGCATTTCGACAGCTTAAAACATTGTTAACCACTACCCCAGTTTTGGCTTTTCCTAACATCCGGACAAATGAGCAAAAGTGCGGTGTGACTGATCATGAGGGGTTAGCCCTCATAGAAGCTATTCGGCAGTACCATTCATATTTGGCCAACAGTCATTTTACAGTGTATTCAGACAATAAGGCCTTGGAATATATTCAGAATGTTAAAGATCCAACAGGTCGATTAGCTCGTTGGTCACTTAAGCTGAAGGGTTACAATTATATTGTAAAGCATAAGCCAGGTATCAAAAATCAAAATGCAGATGCCTTGTCCAGGGTACCATATTCTGTTGATGACGGTATTGAGAAGCAACTCGGCGACGACTCACCTTCTCAATGTCAGCAACCCAATATTGGTACGGTTTCCAGTAGGACCACAACGAATGAAAACCTTGAGTTGACTCAAATCGATTTTTATTACAAAGACTCGAATTCTGAAAAACTGGCATCTATTAATATTACCGAAGCAGATCAAAGTGCAATTGACCATTGTGAGAACGAAATTCCGGATAGACGCCCCGCAATTGACCACACTAACCTAGATGAAATATTCTGATTGCAAGGCCAATCATCTGATTTAAAGTCGATTATTGAGTATATGGTAGATGGGTTGGTACCTGATGATATGGCATTGGCGCAGAGAGTCATTGCAGAATCCACTCAATATGCAATTTTGGATGGTTTATTGTTCCATTTTTACACACTTCGGTCTAGATCAGAAAGTCGGTCGGACAGTATTATTAGACAATTAGTTGTCCCAGTTGCTCTCAGAGAGGATATATTGTTGTCGTATCATGATAGTTTAGCTGGAGGCTCACATTTGGGATTTGATAAAACATACTTTCCAATAAGAGAAAAGTATTACTGGCCATTCATGTACAAAGATATTTACCAACATGTCATCTCATGTGAGAAGTGTCAAATTGCAAAACGTAATTATCATCATGCCAAAGCACCCTTGTGCCCCATGCCCCCAGTGAAATCATTTGAACGATGGCACATGGACATTTAAGCCCGTTAACCACAACTCCAACTGGTCACAAGTATGTGCTACTTTTTGTTGATAGTTGTTCCCATTGGTGTGAAAGTTTTCCCTTGAAGACCCAAACCGCTTCGGAAGTTGCCAATGTTTTATTTCAGGAAATCATTACACGATATGGAGCACCCTCAACCCTAGTTTCTGATCATGGTTCCAATTTCTGTTCTCAATTGGTTTCGGCTTTATGTGAGTTGTTTCAAATTGCCCATTCAAATCCTTACGAAATCGAGAAACTAGTAGGGGTTAAGAAACTAAATGGCATTAGACATTATAAGGTTAAATGGAGCAGCTACAGCTCCATGTCATGGGAGAAGGGGTCTGATTTACCCCCGGGCCTAATTCGGGGATATCATATCACTCACCCCCAGAGTGGCAAGCATTGCAAAAGGCATAAGATGTCCAGTAATTAACAAAACGCATAAATTAGTATGTCCAAAATGCCATTATGTCTCCATATTGTTTCCATTTGATTACCATTTGTAATCCTCTGTTCCTTTTTATTAGCTCTGTTTTGATTATTTATTATACAAACTCACATTTGAGCCAAACAAAATTTTAGGTACCGATAAAACATGTCCTAGTTGATAGTGCTATAGTCTGTAATCCGGATGCAGACACCCCAGCAATTTTGTAGTTAACTGTAGAATAAATAGTCTGAATGGTTTTAAGGTGACAGCTTGCAATATCAAAGAATATCATTGCATTTTGTAGGTCTTCACCTTATCATGAGGTTACCTTTGCTGCTTCTCTTGCTCACAATACTCAGTGCACACGAGGGGACTACAATGGACATACTACGCCTTAACTATGGTACAGTCTTCAAGTCAAGGACAGCCTTATATGCCACGGCGGATTACTGGGCACATACGTTTGAATTTCACATAGCCAAGTTTACTCAACAGATCCAAGATAAGCTGACAACAAGTAAATTCAATCACACTTTGAATGAGCTGCTAAATTCGAAACGAATCGGTCAATGTAAAATCAACGATATCATAGACAATATATTTATTATGTTCCCACACCATTCACTACAGAAGGTTCTAAGTTGCCGCATGCGTTCATGGCTTCCTTTTATTGGTTCCTTTGCAAAAAACGTGTTCGGCACAGCTACCCAAGATGATGTCCAAAAGCTTGCATGCAGAATAAATACTTTAGCTAATCGGCAAAAGGAAATGGCACATACATTTGCACATGAGACAAAGACGTTTGAATCATTTTTAAACTATAACGACCAATGTTTCAATAATACCTTTTCAGCTATAGAAGCGAACTACCATTTGCTAGAATCCCTGGAAAATAGCCTGAATGATGACGTCACCAATCTGCATAGATATGTCGATTCTGTGACCGCTCTAGTAATTAAGCAATCACGAGAATTGTCTATGATTCAAAATCAGTTTAATGAACTTTATGTAGGGTGTTTGGATTTGGCTGGAGGTGTAATCTCATCCCCAGTCATCCCCATAACGACTTTGCAAACTTCTTTAAACAAAATACGTGTGACTCTTTTTAACCACACTCCACGCTTTTATTTAGTGCATAAAACAGCGAATGCGGCCTATACTATTAAAACTTTTCAGGCACTTCGAAATAATCATAATATATATTTATATTACCATCAAATTTCCAATTAGTCACATGCAGACACCATTGCATTTATACAACATAGTATCGTATCCAATGCCTGTCGGTGACAATTCTTCTCATGCATCATATATTCACCACCTCCCATCACACATTGCTGTTACATCCAGTAGAACACATTTTGTTGAATTATCTACTGCTACACTAGCTGATTGTAAGATGCATGGACACAAAATGCATTGTCCCTTTGAACTGACACTTACACAATTTCAGAATGTAACATGTTCCGCTGCTCTATTCAATGGTTTGCCAGATCTTATTAATTCCACCTGAAATTTTCAGTTGATGCGAGATGTTATTCGCCCAGCTATACAACAATTTAATGCCTCACATGTTCTCATTGTTAATATTTGTCGACTTACTCTAGAAAGTGGTTTCACTAATTATTCTGTTGATGGATGTACAATTTGTCTTTTTCAACTGTTGTGTAATCGCAAAATCTCTACAGAAACCTTAAGTTTCTCGCCGCATATTCACCAGTGTCAAAAGAGTTTCAAAAACATAACAAAATTATATCCTGTCAATTTAGGACTACTTCAGCAATTCTTTGACACTGACAACACACTTACGAATGTTTTTTCGGATACATTCTTCAACCACTCGGTCAACATTACTGTTCCGAATTTCCACATATATAAGCATCAATTTTCAAAAATCTTAGCTAGAGATAATAAAATACATTTAAACTTAAAGCACATAGCTGCAGATGCGAAAAACAACCTGGTGACCTTCGCATCACTCGCCAGCTCAATCCTTGGTACCAAACTCAATGATGGGTTCAGCCAAGAGTTGTTATTGAGCATTGTGTCAGTGATTTTGGGAGGTTTGTCGTGTCTTGGCTGGTTGTAGATGTATAGAAAATTTAAAGTGTTAACTACTGCTATGCTTCTCTCTCAAAGAGTTGGAACAGTAAATATGATTCCGCTTTTCCATTATATGCCCGCACCAACTACCGCAGACCCCACAAGTACATTTAATTTCTCGACACAACCAATTTCACAGTTTCACAGTACGGGTGCTGTGTTATTAATTTGTATTGTCATAGCTTGTATACATTTATATAATCGACGTCAAACGACATCATATTTGATGCTCAACATCATGAATGGGAAACGTAATATTCTATTCCCAATTTTACAGTTACTTTCATGTACTCAGCATTGTAATTTCCATGTCAAACAATTTACCTGTGATATCAAGTTTAGTCCATTTTGGTGGCCTAGACTTGAGATCGCATGGGAAGATTGTAGCATATCATCCAAATTTTCCCTTGGGAAATATTTAACTCCAAAATCACTCATTTGGTTATCTCCCTTTACTGCTGTTGCGGCATGTACAATTCTGAAGGAGAAGTTCTTCGCCTATTTATGGATTAGGCACGGAAGTTGCATTGCGAGTATATATCCAGGCACATGAAGGTGAGAACACACAGTCACGCGAGTCGACGTTCCTTTATCCACATCTCACTTCATAACATCCTCACACAACAAGTTTTTTAGACAGGAGTCAAAATTTCCGAAGCCAGTGGAAATTATGACAGGTAGTGAATGGGTTAACATTATAACCAGTACAGGTATAGCAATTTAAGGGTTACATGTATTATCCAACATAAGACACACGGGTGTTCCAAAGGTACATTATGTAGTCATTTACAATATATGGATATTACACAAGTTAAATATGTAACGGTCAGTAAATTGGAAATTAGTGACCACAGGTCAGCATTAAGTCATGACTCTAATAAATCCATGTAGAAATTTATTTTATTACATCGTAAATTCTGACAGATGGGCGAGGTGAATCTGCATATAAGTCGGTACTTTTTGTCTATCTTAGAATGCATTTTAGGATAGAATAAAGTTGTGTCAAGCTTCTGTGCTGATTCGCTTCTTCCACTCTTTCAGGTAAATATCATATTTTTACTTATGTAGCTATGCAACGTTACCAGGGTTCACCTTTTACAAAAGCTAGTTTATACAAGAATTACATGTCCAACGAATTTCAACATTTTTAAGTTTAGTGTTTATTCACATAACGTGTTTCTCTGTTTACTGCCCCCGGGACTTTCTCCAGGAAACTGAGGCAGTTTGTATTTACGAAGATTGCGTATCTGTTATTGGTATGTCATCTGTAAACATGACTAAGGTGTAAAGCTACGATAACGACTTCCAGTGCTCAAGAATAATTGAATTGTCACTACATGCAGAAAAGGAAAAGGGTCATAAAAATATATTCTTGCCACCATTCGTTTGTATGACCATATACTCTGCAGCAACACTCCCCGACGGTACAGCTGGGGTGCGTTCGATTACACGTCCCAGCTGTGCTCCTCGGTGAGTCACACCGTCGATTATGCACTCGTACAAACCTGTCGGTAGCTTGTCGTTAACCCTAACCCTAACCCAACACGAATGGGACAGTAACAACATTTAGTTTTCTGGGGACCCATTTAATAGAAAGAGAGAAGGTACACTATGGTTCAGGTTCTAGTTACCGTCAAATACTACAGTTGAAGTTTTATTTTCTGCCTGCATAATGGCATACAAATTATTTGGTTAAGGTTTTATTTTATTCACTTAAACTATATTGTTGTTACACTTATTGTCTACTAAGAAGGCATTTTAGGATAGAATAAAGTTGTGTCAAGCTTCTGTGCTGATTCGCTTCTTCCACTCTTTCAGTGCCCTGGTGACCCCCAAACCCGTACGTCGGACAATTCCCCAGACAGCAGCGTAATCATTCCCTACTGGAGCACTGTCACAATACATCCGGGTATCTACAAAAGTATAAGCAAGCAAATTCTACACAAGTTAATGCCATGTAAATGACAAGCATTTTGGTTGGCTATAGCAACCAAAACAGGCACAGGTACATTTTTCAGTTTACTAATGCCTTATTACTGGTACAAGCATCGTGTGTGTATCTACTGGGCAATAGTGAAGAGGTGAAAGATATGGGGCATCAGATTCTAAAAGAATCCTCCAAGTGCTTCAGTAGTGGCTGGGTCCTTAAATATACTGTTTGTAAATCCGAACTTGTAGTTTGGCAATTTCTGTTGCCAAACCCCTCAACCCCAAATCATCAATTATTTGACAAACTTTCTCAGCTGCTTCGTCATTGCCTGAATCTCTACAATGTATTACAACAGTCTTGTTAAACTTTTCTGCTAAGGGAAGTACATGATGCAAGAATCTCTCCCTTGTACGGAGATTTGATTTTCTACACAGGTCACTTTATCACTGCAAGTTGGCCTACATTTTCAACTAGTGGTTGTGGCAAGGCCTACTTCCCTAAGACCAACACACTGAGAGATTGTCATAAAAGACTCAATTTGACTTAAATGACGATCTATTGACCTGGAGTTAATCAAATGTGGATGTAAGCCAAATGTCAGAAAAATTCGTTCATCACCAGCCATCTGTCTCTGTAATATTCTCCATTTCTCTGGAAATACATAATTTGCAATACTCCAAGGAGTGGTAAATATCTTGACTCCTCTACCATGGACTCGATGTTTCTCAGAGTTCTCTTTCCAGTTCTCTTCAACAATTGGTCCCAATGCATGTGGCTGTCGACTATGGGTACGGTCATCTCCACTTTAAGTTCTGTTTCTGCCACCATGCCATTTAAGAAGAAAGGGGTTTCTAGAGCCATCACTTCCTCTCATTTGCTCTCTTCCAACTTAAGTTAAAATCCCCCAGTGTGTAAGTGTGATGACACTATTAGGATGATAAAAAGGGAGCAGCACAGGTTTCTCCATTTCCTGTATCGAAAGGTACTGTCCCATTGTAACCACATCTTCTGAAGTAAAAGGTTCTGGAGTAACTTCTGTTGGGAAAAGTTTTAACTTCACCACATAGTCCAATAGTTCATTCAATGAGTTTAAATTGAATTCTTCCCTAAAGTAGTAAAGAAGCCCATTGATTAATAAAATCCATAATTTTAATTTGCTGTCAGAGAAACCCGTTCCCTCAAGGTGATCATCTTTCTCGACATGCCTCTTCTTGAGAAAGCAACTGATCCCTTCTTACTTCTTGAACCTCCAACAGGCTGTCCCGGCTGCTACATACCACAGTATGTGGAAGCTTATGGCATGGCGTTTCAAATATCTCTCTTTTGCACCACACAAGCGACATGACCTGTGAGTTTTTCCAGAGCTTTTCAATTCCACCACACGGATGTCATGGTTCTCTGAGGGAGGAGGAGTGTGCGCAGTACCTATTGCTTCTTCCTCTGAATAAACTTCATCTACAATTATTAGCTCAGTTTCACTGCTTTCCTCAGCTAAATCATTGGAGACAACATTTTTCTAATGTTTGTTCCTCTAACCCTGACTCATCGTAATCAGGAACAAAATATGCCTCATCTAATTCATCCATCCACAAAAATTCATATACAAGGGTCTGAGGTAGAATTCTAATATATAGATTATTTACCTATGGTGAGTGTTATTTAAAACCAACTGTGTAGTTGTGCTGAAACTCGTGCAAAACCATGCATGTTGAAGCTCATACTACTAAGCATCATAATCCTTAAATCGAACTGGAGGTCTAATTTTTCTCCCTGTTCTGGTTATGTTTGGAGGATCTTCGAATAAATTTGGTAAGTCATCCTCATCAAGTTGTTGCAGAAAGTGATCGCCACTACTGCAATCTCCTGCTACCACTTCAGACTTTTCTGGAGCAACTGTATCCAGTTCTGTTTTCTCCATTATTTCCAGTGGCTTATCTGTCGCTTTTTCAATAGTGTCAGCCTCTTCGATTTCAAAAGCTTCTGTAGCCTTTGTACACTCCTCTCCTTCTTGTAAAGCCCCTGTACACTCCTCTCCCTCTTGTAAAAAATAATGCCTGATTCTTCTAAGCCACCGAGGTAATACTGCATGCTGGCACCTCTTCAACCGATCATGTTGAAGTAAATACAAGCCTTTTCTATCTTGAACTTTGTGCAGTAGTGATTTATTCTCTAATACGAGATAAGGCCTTGTGCAAGGAGTTCTTAATTTTCTCGAGTGTCCGACCTTTGAGGACATGTCTCTCTTATATACAACATCTCCTGGCTCATACTGATTTTCATTCACTCAAATTGTAGTTCTTCTTTTGTCGTAATTGAACTTGAACAATGCTTTTGCGTGTAAAATTATGGATTGCTGGAATGATTTCATTTAAGTGGAGAACTCATTCAACTGGAGTATACTCTTCTGCACTGATATCCTGTGTTCCGAACAGCAAATCCACTGGCTGAATGACTTCCCGACCCAACATCAACTGATTAGGTGAGAAACCAGTTTGTTGGTTCTCCACTGAGTGAAGAGCCATGGTTAATAAGGGAAGGGCTCTATCCCAATCCTTACTGTGTCCTTCGATGAAACATCGAATCATCTGCAGAAGAGTCCTATTATACCTCACAACTTGACCATTCGATGATGGATGGTACGGTGTAGTTGTTGTTTTTGCGATTTGCAGCTGTTCGCACAGAGATTTAAAAAGGTTACTCTCAAAGTTCCTACATTGGTCAGTGTGCACCTACAAGGGACATCCAAACATTACTATAAAATGGAGAATAAATTTGCGGGCTATTTGTTCAGCTGTCTGATCTAGGATTGTTGTTATTTCAATGCATTTACTGAACTGTTTGATCATCATCAGGACATATGAGTTTCCACTGTTGCTGGTGACAAATGGTCCCAGGATGTCCAAATGTACTCTGCATAAAAAGATTTTAGTGAAGCTTTTGCTGCAACATTTGGTTTCTTTTGTGTGTTACAAATTCGACAGGACTGTGCATATGCTCTGCAATCGGCGGCTAAGTTGTGACACATCAATGACTTTTTCAACCTCTGGAGAGTCTTGTTCTGTCCCAGATGCCCAGCAGTTTTCACGTCATGACAATAATGCAGAGCTTCTTGTTTCAGTGCATTGGGGATGACTAAAACCAAATCTCGACCTAGTTTATTTTCCCCTCTGTACACTAGAACACCATCATGCAGTGTTGTCATGCCAATGGTGCACCGGGGTGGGGGGTGCCACCCCCCCCCCCCCATATTTTTGGTGAAGGCCTGGGAAGTGCCATTTCCGGCAACCTGGGAGGCATTTTTTGCCAAAATTTGCTAACTGATGGTGGCACTCCACTTAGATGGTGTTACCAATCCATGCCCCCCCCCCCCAGATTTTTCTCTAGCATGGTGCCCCTGCTATCATTAAACTGTAATTGGGACTTACACAACCATAATACTTTCACACAGCGACTGCAAAGATATAAGTAGCTTTTGTCAGGAGTTAAACCATTTTCCAACCAAAAAATTATTCTTCTGAGATTCTCACCATTCTGTTGCATCTCCCTTAAATCTGAGCTGTCACTGTTTGTATCAGTTGAGCTAGATCTATGTCTTACTCTTCTGTGCCTTCTCTGTCTACCCGATGAGTTGGAATTATTACTATGATCAGAGGAACCTGATCTTCTTGAATTATAGCCTCTCTCTCCCCTGAAAAACCTCTGTCAGATGGATAACTCGCTTTTGTCAGGAGTTAAACCATTTTCCAACCAAACAATTATCCTTCTGAGATTCTCTTCATTCTGTTGCATCTCCCTTAAATCTGAGCTGTCATATGCTTGTAACCAAATTACTCACAAGACTTTTACCCCAGATGTATCTTCCATTTTCAACTGAAAATGGTTGCACGGGTGAAGATTGTGTCTCATTCAGGAGCTGTTTTATAGCTAGCAGTACAACATCATCAACATCTTCGGTAAATCTTTCCCACTGAGCTTGAGCTCTTTTACAGTAGTGGCAGCCATGACAAGGTAAAGGTTCAGGCATTTTCCCAGCAGTGTAACAGTTACTCTCCTCTAGTTTGTCTGGGATGCAGGATAAGAAGTCAGCATTGGAATGTTGTTTTCCTGGCCAGGGTATTATCTGCATATCTTTTTGTGATAGTTCTATCCACTGAGCCAACTGGCCTTCTACATTCTTTTCTTGAATCTCATCATCCAGATACGACTGTTATGGTCTGTTCGAACAGTGAATTTTCTTCCCAAGAGATACTGTCGGAAGTGTCTACAGAATTTTACAACTGCAAGGAGCTCTTTTCTTGTAGTGCAGTATTTATGCTATGCAGGTAGCAGAACATGGCTCGCATAGCTAATGACCTTAAATCTTGAAACTGGGAAAGTTTTGCACCTACAGCCCTGTCAGAAGCTTCTGTATTAAGGATAAAACTGTCCTGTTGGTGTTGGATATGCTAACATTGGAGGTGTTACCCTCACATCCTCGAGGTGATCAAAAGCATCTTGGTGTATTCTAAGCCACATGAGTTGCCTTTTTGGGGATGTCAGCTCATAAAGTGGAGCAGTTAGTTCAGTGACATTTTTAATATGATCTCTGTGGTAGTTTAATCCCCAAAATGACATCAATTCTTGTTGAGTTTTTGGTACTGCCCACTTGGCCATTGCCTCGATCTTGCTTGGCGCTACTGAAACTCCTTTGGCATTAACTAATTTTCCCAGAAATTCTACCTCCTTAAACAATTGACACTTCTTTGGCTTAAGTTTCAGTTCATTCTGTCGAAATCTGATGAATACATGTCTGAGATGTTCCATTGCCATTTCAAAACTAGAACCCTGAATAACAATGTCATCAAGGTAAATGAGGAGTTCCTGCCAGGTTAATCTCCTCAAAACCAGCTGCATAGCCCATTGGAACGTGGCAGCCATGTTACATAATCCAAAACCCATGCGGGTATGCTTGAACAGCCCATATTTAGTTATAAAGGCAGTTTTCTTTCTATCAGATTTATGTATTGGCATTTGTTTATACCCTGAAGCCATGTCAAGTGTTGAGAGGTATTTTGTGCCAGAAAGTGTATCAAGACAATCCTCTATGAGTGGCAAAGGGAAATTGTCTTTCACCGTTTTGGAAATTAGTGATCTAAAATCCACACATCAACATACACTTCCATCTTTCTTTCACACAATCAGACATCGGTGGCTGAATTATGCCTGTCTCCAACAATTTTTGTAGGTGACTGCACTCCTGCCCCTCAAAACTGAGGGGTGTTCTTCTCATTCTATGTTTTACAAGAGGTGCATCTCCAGTGTTTATTTTGTTCTCCACTTCTTTCAAGCACCCTAAGTCCAAGTCATGAAGGGCAAAGATGTCAATTCAACAAGCAACTCTGTAATTCTATGCTCTGTTGATTGGTAAGATTGGAAGCAGATCTTTTGAAGAAATCTCTCAGGTGAGATGGCAGTTTCTCTTGTAATTTGGATAGCTGTTGTTCTTGGTCCATCTGAGAATTGGTGGCTACAAATTGAACTGCCGACAGTTCAAAGTCTGAGAAACTTTGAACAGCATCTGCTATTTCTCTTACTGTATTGCTATCCTGTCCATCACTAGAACACTGTACATTAGCATCATCTATGCTTTCTAGTCCCAATATAAAATTATCATCAATAGGGTCTACACAAATATCCCATTTGAAGGTTTTAGATCCAATTGTAATATCTACATCTGGAATTATTTCTCCAATTACAGATTGGCTTCCAATTCCCTTTAATCTTTCCTTTTTGGCAGTATCCTTTGGAGCAGTATAAAAAGACTTAAAGAACTGTTCATCCATCAGAGTTAGCATAGCAGCAGTGTCACTGATGGCAGTAGTATCAACATTGTTTATCTTTAAAGGCATCATCAAAGACACTCCATCAACTCTGTTAATAGTAATCTCTGGCAAAAATAAAGTGTCATCAGAAAAGTTATTCACATTATTTACATTACCAGGTCCTGCTGTAATATTTTTCTGTATTGAGCCTATTGGGCATCATTGCTGTTGGACTGAGCATTGCCCATTCCACCCAGTCCACCTTGGTTTAAACCTTTCTGGCTTTCAGAATTCTTGGAACTGTTAAATTCTTTGTTATCTGTTTTTCTCCAAGAAGATTGAGAATTGGCTCTTTCTTTTTTGTTGTCTTTATAATAATTCGTTTTGGGGTAATTATTTTTCTTCCATGTCTGTTGTAATTGTAGAGGTCTGTAATCTTGACACGTTTCTTTGGATTTCTGTTCACCAAGCTTACCAGACACATCCTTCATCGTGGTTTTCAAATCTCCAATCTCTTTTTCTAAATAGGACATTTTGGGCTCTAGCTCCACTTGGTTTATTTTGAAGTCTTTATTGGACTCACTTTCATTTGGCTCTGAATGTCACTTGCCTCTGATGATAATAGGAGCCATAACCAATTATAGCTTTCTGATTAGCTATGGGTGCTTTCATGAATTTCAGCACCTTCAGTACATTGGAAGGATCCTTCTACATTACCACTTTTACATCATCTTTGTCCCGACAACCACACAAAAATGCTTCTGTCGAAATTTGTTCGACAGTCTTTCTGTCAGATGCTGGATATCCATCCAGGGTTAATACATGGACTCTTTTTGAAAAATCCTCCAGGGACTCATCTTGTTGCTTCATGAACTGAAGCTGTCTGCATGCAGATGCCGGTGCTTCTTTATGACTGAAACGTCTTTTCAGTTCATGCTTCAGGCTATTATTGTCATGTTCATCATGGAACAAACTGGCATATTCTAATGCATCCTCGGATAGGCAATCATACAGGCAGTTTAATTTTTCGTGTCTACTCCAATGCCTATCTTTAGCTGTTCTTTGAAATATAAAGATAAAGGGTTTCCACTTAATCGAATTTCTGTGGCTGGGGCTTCTACTTCTCCTACAGGAATGATGTCATCTTCCATAATGCTGTCGACTGGAGCTGTCATTTTTTGGTATCAGTTGAGTTAGATCAATGTCTTACTCTTCTGTGCCTTGTCTGTCTACCCAATGAGTTGGAATTATGACTATAATCAGAGGAACCTGATCTTCTTGAATTATAGCCTCTCTTCCCCGAAGAACCTCTGTTAGATGGATAATTTCTGTCTCATCGCATTTGTACTATAGTATGATGACATACTAGAGTCACGTGATGATCTCCTACTTCGGGACATTCATCATGATGAAATTTTTCCATCACTTTGTTTGCGTGATGACTTTGGAGAAGAGTCTGGTACATCTTTGTTGTGATGTCTGCCCCTTGATTTAGAAAGATGCTTTCCAAGTTTCTTCACTTCTCTGTCAGTTTTAGAACCAGACAACAAATACTGTTCTCTCTTAGTGTCAGTGCCTCTAAGTACCTTCCTATATGTTTGATGTTGGTCACCTGTCTGTCTTTGGTTAGATGCATGGAGTTGTTGTTTAGGCTGACTGTCATATCGTACCATTTGTTCAGTTTCAGATATTATGTTGTTTCCTGAATTTGAACACATGTCATCTTCTGATTTTATTTGATACGAAATATTTTCTAGTGTTATTATATCATTTCTTATTAGATTCAGCCAAATATCTTCTGCCACTCCAGTTTCCCTAATCAAATCAATTAATTCCAGTTTACCGTTAATTTGTCTACAACTGTATAATGTTTTTGCTTTCACTGGGCCTACATGATTTAAAAGCTGAAATTCATCCACCGAGATGGTTTGTAAATTAAGTGCCATTTTGTGAATTGGAATAATTACAACCAATGAACAAGCTCTACACCAAATATTAGTTTGAGTGGAAAAACATAAGCAAGTTTCAAAATTTCATAAGTAAACATCTTTGGCTTGCGATAACTTATTTAAATTTCTATTTAAAAAATCACATCAAACTAATTTATTATAATGATCCACTCTTTATGTATCATAATAATACACAACTGTTAATAAAGCACATTGTTTTTATTTATCTTTAGTAATTTTAAGGAAATTTGCAACTTTATTTAACCTTAATAAAGTATCTAATACCTTAATTATGATATCTCCTTTGTTAACTATCCAGATTGTTTAGATTGGAGTTAGGGGAGGTAAATTTGAAATACATATTATCTCTATCATGTTGATTGAGAAAAATCAAAACAAATATGGTGAGATAAAAATTTACAAGTTGATTTCCCAAAAAAGAATCATATTGGCATTGAAGTAAAAAGTTTAAGTACAGTATCAAACCACTGGAATTTGAATTTTGCCAATTTTTGACAACCATAAACAAACTTTGAAAAACAATCACAATTTTGTGATTTTACAAAAAAAAGATTTCAAATATTTATCAAAAGAATGACATAAAAAATTTTTAAATTAATGAATTCGTAACAAAAGTGTGAACTTTTGCAACAAATTCTACAAAAATCACAATTTTTTACCATTGTGAATTAGCCTTGCTTACGTTGTGAAATTGACCAAGTTTCACCTTAGAGTATTTAACCCCACATTTCCGGTTTAGGCTTGTCGCCATTTGTAGAGTAATTTGGGCTATGTTTAACACTCACCTAGTATCAGACAATAATATTTGCAGTGGTAACAACTGTAAACAACGTCCGCTCTGTCGAATATCTGGTTTAAACTGCGCCAAAATCAAGGAAGCACTGTGCCAAAAACAAAGAAGCTATTAGTGAATTCAGGCACATTCTATTTTACTGGAGTATACACGGGTGAGTACCAGTCGTGAAACACATGTCATTCTGGACAACTTGCTCTGTTTCTCCACAATATGAACAAGAAGCTGAAGGCTTTGAGTTCAATATTATCCCTCTGCCAAAATCATTTAATAATAAAATCTTTTACCGCACTCAATTGATTTTGGCAGAGGGATAATATTGACTTCAAAGCCTCCGCCTTCTCATTCAATATTATCCCTCTGCCCAAATCGATCTAATGCGATAAAAAATGACAGTTGGAACGCGTACACTGTTCTGTCTATTTCCGTGCTTCTTGTTACCCTGGTAACTATTGTGACTGCTTCAATCTGAATTTTCTCAAGTTGTAAGATTCCTGACTTTGTAGCGTTGTCCCAAACTGTCTAAGCTTATTCACGTACTGGCTGAATAAAAGCAACAGCTTTCCTGTCAAGTGTGAATCTGTGCTTTCTTAGTAATGATAAACATTTTCCAGGCTTTTGGTGATTTTTTCTGGGATGTGGTTCCCCCAGGAACCACGGTTGTTACAAGTCAATCCAAAATGTTGATGGATGACAGATAACTGCTTTTATATTAGTGTCTAAAATTTTTAGGGATGATGAAATTTCTTGACATCTACGGGAGATTGACAAGGATTCAGTTTTTAGTGGATTAAAGTTGACCAATCATTGTTCAGCGCTGCTGCTAGTTTAGGTTCTTCATCAACCAAATAGAGTGATGTGTCACCCACAAAATAGATGTATATTACAAACGGATCCTCTATAATATCGTTTATGTATACTAAAAGAGAAGAGCCCCGAGCATATCTCATTTTCTTCGAAGAACTCGTTGCCTGTAAGTCATTCAGATAACATTTGAACCACTCCAAAACCTGACCCGTGATACACATTTTCTCTATGCCAAACCTTATCGAGTGGCTTACGTAAACGGATTTCCTTTCCCTTTCCAAAAACATGACTTATTGTGCTATATATATGTCACTTAGTTGCAGTACAGTTGAGTAATTTACTGTGAATCTAGAATGGAAACAGGGTAGTATGGAATTTGCTTCATGAATGGCAAATATATTTTTTGAAATGCAACATTCAAACACATTACCAACATAACTCAGAAGTGAGATGGAGCAATAGTTTCAGAGGAGATTTGGGAGTCTTTTTTTATAAAACTGGTACATTCGTATTTTTTTGATTGGGACGATAAACAATACGTCTTAATAAGAGAGTTCAAGATAAGGATCAACGGATGGGCCAGACAAGCAGAGCACTCCCTGAGCAACATCAGGCTAATGTTGTCGAGAATGCAGGCTTTTAATACATTGATGGACTGTAGAGCTTCAAAGATATCATCATAATTGCATTTGAATCTTCAGTTTTAGAAATTGAGCGATATTAATTGAAGATTTGTGTTTTTTCAGGGCCCAGTACGAGTATATTACCTTGGTTGTGGAGTTCTGGTATTTTCAGAGACGGTGAAACAAGAGGGTGGGGGGGGGGGGGGGGCTTGTGCCCCTCCACTTTTTTCAACAGACATGCTGCGCTGTTATGCAATGATTTAAACTGTGTGCATGCAAATGTGGTCAATATATAGGCATTCCTCTAATACATTATTTGCAAATCTAAGCAACATTTGGCAAAAGAATCCCACCTTCGATCCCTTTGGTCCTTTTCTTCTACTTCACCCATCTTCCAACCCGAAGGCTAGCCTTCGGGTTGGAAGATGACTAAAGTAGAAGAAATGGCATGGGTGGTATGCTCATCTAAACTATAGTAAGTCACTGTATTTTTACTGATATATACTATTGTAACTTTTCTCCCACTGGGCCGAACCACGGCAGCCTTGAAAAGTTGTACCCCTCCACTTTTATCGAGCTTCCACTGCCGTTGGGTATTTTTTATATCTTTAGGGAGGAGTTTGGGGTTTTTTTCCACCAGGCCTGTGGTGGTGCTGAATGGTGCTGAATGGCTTTTGTGCATATTTTCAGTTTTGGCAAAGTAGGTAGACTTTGACTCTCTGATGCTAGAGGTTGTTTCATTTCTCTTTTTTGTGGAATTTTTCCCATGCCAGAGGTGTATCTGGTTGCTTGGCTAGGCGATGTGTCTGTTTATGTTGTTGTATCAGTCGTCTAACTCAAGAGTGTGCAGACACAGGAGTATGTGTCTCATGTTTCACTTGTTTGGATGACTTTGGTAGATGACCTCGGGAGTGACGTCATGTCACGTGATCCAGTGTCGCCCTGTTGTGTTGTCATGGTAACCAGCGGGAGCGGCCATGTTGTGATGTCATTATCATAGTGATATGTGGTGTCAGTGCACATGTGCAGCACCTGTTGTTAGGATGATACCCCATTTTACGGAGTCAGCTAGGAATCCCATTTATGGAATCCCACTTATGAAATCCCTTTTAGGGAATCCCTATAGAATCCCTTTTTTTGGAAAACGCCTGTGGTCATGGACTCCCCTTTTTCCAGGATCAGTCATAGAGCAGTATGTGGAGTCACTCGATCGAGCAATTGCTCTGAAGCTCATATGCTCGATGGGATTCGAGTCGTTTGAGTAATCTTAGACAATTAGTAAGCCTGCAGTAGTGCTACAAGTCAGTAGTAATGTTGAGAGGGTAGTAGAAGACTATAGTATTAGTTGAATACAGTGGAAGCTAATCATAGGATAGAGAGCATCAGACATGGCGGAAGCCGATGGTAAGATTACCTTTATAGGAGCTTGGAATCCCACTTATGGAATCCCACTTATCGGATCCCTTTTTGGAATCCCTATAGGATACCTTTTTGGGAAACGACGATGGTTATGGAATTCTTTTTTAGTCGCCTATCTGCTGCATGTGATGTGCGCACATTGTGCATTTGCACATAAGCACATATCAGCACATCTAGCATGCATGTGCTGCATGTAATGTGTGCAATAGAACATAAACACGTCTAGAGTCGTCGGAATACTTATGAAACAAGATAATAATGGCACAAGATTGCAAGGATGTTAGAATACTATATAGTATTGGATGACTACAATAGAGCAAAATCATAGGACAGGTAGTTGGAGACAAGATGGAAGCCCTTGGTAAGACTACCTGCATAAGAAGCCTGGAGTCCCACTTACGGAATCCCACTTTGGAATCCCACTTATTGAATCCCTATAGAATCCATTTTTAGGATATGTCTGTGTTTACAGAATCCCTTTTTGGTCGCATGTGCCTATGTGCTGCATGTGATGTTTACAATCTAATATATAAATATGAATGTCTGTATCTCTCTCTTTATTTTTTTCCCCTGGTGAACTTCTCTATTTCTCGACTGATTGATCTCAAATTTTGTACACGGGGGTAATCCTTTCCTGCGAGTAACATGGAATGGGTGCCGTGCCCATGTGGGGTGACCTTGGCCTCCTTGAAATTCATAACCTTGACCTTTGATTTCGAAAACGGCTGGACCGACCAGGCAAAAATTTCAAATGTGCGGGTTTATTGACCCATGGATCATTTTGACTTTATCATGGTGCACGTGCGGGGTGACCCTGACCTTGAAATTGGTGACCTTGACCTTCTATTTCGAAAACGGCTGGGCCGATCATATTCTCCTGTACAACACCGGGTATTCACCCGCTAGTAGAACATAAACACGTCTAGAGTCGTGAAGTTATGAAACAAGGTAGTAATGCACAGGACTGCAAGGATGTTAGAAGACTTTATAGTATTGGATGATTACAAAAGAGCCAAATCATAGGACAGGTAGTTGGAGACAAGATGGAAGCCGTTGGTAAGAAAACCCACAGAATATGCTTGGAATCCTACTTACGGATTCCCACTTTGGAATCCCACTTATGGAATCCCTATAGAATCCATTTTTAGGATATGCCTGTGTTTACAGAATCCCTTTTTGATCGCATGTGCCTATGTGCTGCATGTGATGTGTACAATCTAATATATAAATGCGAATGTCTGTATCTTTTTCCCTATCTTTGTCCCGGGTGAACTTCTCCATTTCTCGACCAATCGATCTCAAATTTTGTACACAGGGGTAATCCTTTCCTGCAAGTAACATGGGATGGGTGCCGTGCCCATGTGGGACGACCTTGGCCTCCTTGAAATTCATGACCTTGACCTTTGATTTCGAAAACGGCTGGACCGATCGGGCTAAAATTTCACATGTGCGGGTTTATTGAACCATCGATCATTTTAACTTTATCGTGCCCGTGTGGGTTGACCTTGACCTTGAAATTGATGACCTTGACCTTCTATTTCGAAAACGGCTGGGCCGATCATATTCTCCTGTGCAACGCCGGGTATTCACCCGCTAGTAGAACATAAACACGTCTAGAGTCGTGAAGTTATGGAACAAGGTATAAATACACAAGATTGCAAGGATGTTAGAAGACTTTATAGTATTGGATGATTACAAAAGAGCCAAATCATAGGACAGGTAGTTGGAGACAAGATGGAAGCCGTTGGTAAGACTACCCGCAGAATATGCTTGGAATCCCACTTACGGAATCCCACTTTGGAATCCCACTTATTGAATCCCTATAGAATCCTTTTTTAGGATATGTCTGTGTTCACACAGAACCCCTTTTTGGTCGTATGTGCCTATGTGCTGCATGTGATGTGCGCACATTGTGCATTTGCACCTAAGCACATATTGGTACATGCAGCATGTATCTATATGCTGCATGTAATGTGTACAATAGAACATAAACTCGTCTAGGGATGACGGAATACTTTATAAGGAGATGGGGATGTCATAAAATAGCTTGTAGATACATAGGTAGAAACCGACAATTTAGCTGAAATCCCAACCAAATTGTCGGATCTGTTTGGGTAATTTGGTGAACCCTAGTTCAATCGAACTTACCCACAGGAGCCCTTTCGGTTCTGTAGCACTACGTGTTATTCTTATATGCCCCGAAGGGGGCTTCGCCAAGTCCGTTTCCGTGATTTGGAGGGATTATCGGGATGTTTGTGGTAATTCTACAAAATAAACGAACCGGGAAACAACTCTTGTACAAGGGAACACATCCTCTGAACATATCCCTTTCCTATTGCAAGCCTTTGGGTAACATAACAACCACGTGCTACCGTGGAAACCAAGATGGCGATCTCCAGTATACAAAATGGACGACAGAAACACGTATTACTATACCAAGCGCTGCACAAACGCACTGGCACAACGTAACACTATGTTAATGACATCACAATATGGCCGCTCACGTCGGTTACCATGGCATGGGTCACGTGACAGGACGTCACTCCCGAGGTCATCCACCGAGGTCATCCAAATATTGAGTGAAACATGTAAGACATACTACTTGGGCCATTTGGTTTCGTTGAAATTAATTTATTCTGATAAAATTTAAAGGAAAACCTTCCCAGAATTTCAGTTAGTTGGTTAGCAAACTGGACAGGAAGAAACATGGACAATGGGTTTTGTCTTATTTTCTTGTTACATTTATCAAAGTTAGCGTCTTTGAATGAGCGTGCAGGTCACATAACGCTTTGACTGTGACTTGGAGATTTGATTTCTGTAACTACAGGACAGTGGTAACAAATGAGCTCTGCATAAGAAGAGTCGACGGCGCTGACTTTCAACGAATTTCGGTTTGTTTGTAATTATTAGGTCTGGCAATAATGACGAAGTTTCTGTAGAAAAGGTGGGCTGTTTAATAACTCTAAGGAAATCGTATTTGCCCCATTGTGACATGTAAGCTGGTCATTGTTAAAATTGCCATTTATAACAACGAATTGTTCATTGGAATTAAGGACTCTCTCTCTCTCTCTATGGAGGAAGCAATTTGGTTCCAGGAGTCTGCATCGGAGTTGGGAGGTCGATAAAAAGAGTCTAGTGGAAAGTTTTGTAATTTCAGGATTTCGAGCCATATGCTATCTAAATCAGGGCGCTGTTTGAAAGAAATTGTGGCTCTCAAATAAACTATTATCCCCCCCCCCCCCCCCCCATCTTGTAAGCCGAACTTTTCTAATGTGAGCGGGAAATCCAGGGTAATCTAGGTCAGTGTTAGTGTAACCAGAATTGAACAGGATTCAGTGAATACACAAATGTCATAAGAAGTTGCCTCACACCATGGAACATCTAATTTGGATTTTATGCGTTGGACATTAAGATGAAGCAGATTTAATATGTTCGACCTTAGTAGTAGGGATGCACGAATCGATATCGATTGACCGGAGGTGGCGCGGGAGGTGACCTCCGGCAAGGGGGGTCGAAAGAGGTTTTGGGGATGGGCAAAGGTGCGGCCATATTTTTTAAGAAATTAAATTTTTCAATTTTTTAATTTTAATAATTTTAATTGCTATGACGTAGATTATTTTTAAATAATTTTAATTGTTATGACGTAGCATATTTTAAAATAATTTTAATTGCTATGACGTCATACCCTCCCCTCCCTTCTTAATACCGAACAGTGCTATGATGGAGTAACCCCCTCTTTTAAATTTTAATTGCTATGATTGCCCTAACAATTGGCGTAATATATTAATAATCTTCGTTTAAATAAGTTTAAATTCAATTTAAAAGGCGTAGCAAGCCGGCCTTCTTTTATTTTAAAACATTTAAATGGCGTAACAAGTTGAAAATTTTCGTTAAGGAATTTTAAAGGAACTAAATGTTCATTTAATAATAATTTTCGTTAAATAAGTTTAAGGGAATTAAATGACGTATGATCATTTAAAGTGTTTAAATAACAGCAAAACGTTTTAAAGTATTTAAATGGATAATTATATTCCAAAACAGGGTTTTTTTTAAAAAAAAAAATGGCGTGTCAGTTTGAAAGAAATACATGTATGTGAAATGCTTCCATAAAGCAAGATTGAAAAGTGTCAGAGCGCGTAATTGTGTTTGTGAATAATGGGTCACCTACCCCCTTTACATTTATACATCAGTGAAATTTAAATGATGGAGGTAGATTGTTTTCTCATTCATTACGGTCTGTCAATCATCAAAACAGCCCTTAGGTGTTTAACAGTTAATTGTGGACAAGTGCGTTTAAAATTGACAAATTCAAGTAATTTTTCTCAAAGGTGATGACAATAACTGCCTTCAACTCAAGTAAAATATTTAGGCGATAGCTTTCAACTGTTTATCGAGTATTCGATTCCAGTCGTTGTATCAGTATCTTCTGCCAGTGAATTTATGCTCTTCTCATAATCCGACAAGATGTCGCCTTCTTCAATATTCGTAGCCTTCACCTCCCATTATTATTGGGAACAGTACTCCCTACGATGTATCAATAATTTATATGATCGAGAAAAGAACTTTCCGCCAGACTCACACACTGGCATATCTCAACAGTACAAATGTAAATTAATAACTGACGTAAGCCCTCCGACAACATTGTCTTTAAAAGCGCGATGATGAATTATGGGATAGCTATGAGAGACAGGTTAGTTTACCTTACCCCGGCCCTGGTTTGTGAGGGGTCATGAGGAATTCATCACTGTTTGTGAGGGGTTGTGAGGACTTCCTCATTGTTTGTGAGGGGTTGTGAGGCACTCCTCACAGTTTGTGTGTGGTTGTGAGCCCCCCCCCCCCCCCCCCCAGTCTTTGTGAGGAGTTATGGAAGGAGGTTAGTTTATCTCATCCCCCATTCCAGATCGACTGAAAATATGAAGAAACTTTCGTTTTTGCGACAAGACCTTTATGACACTCTCTGCGCATTTATATATTAAATGAAAGAGATAATTAATTCTGAACCCGCATTTCAAGATTTGAAGTCGGGGTGTAATAAAATAGCTTATTGTCTGCAGACATTCTGTTAAATTCCGTCTTAGGTATTAAACTGGCAGGAGAAGCACGGGTGGCCAAATATTTCAAAGACTGGAAAAACAGCCGTCCTCATTCATTTTTTTCTTGAGGAAAGCATGAAAAAAAACCCAAACTTTTAGGGTTAATATTTATGAATTCACTCAGAAAAAAACATCCATCTTCATTCAATTTTTCCTCGAGGAATGCATAGTAGTGGTACCGTATTGCTGGATTGAAATTATCAATGGATCATGAATGCTTTTCACAAACTTTGAAATGTTTGCATAAACTGGGTCTTGTCAAAATATAATCACATGTTAAAAGGTTTACGTTATTCATCACTGAACTTGAGTGGATAAAAATTGAATGAATTTGTCACGATCTCTGTGACCGTGAGAAAAGCGACCTGAAGTTTTCTACAGTACACAATTATTTGTATAAACAGTTAGTTTGGATGTGATGTACCTAAATCATCTTTATTTGCGTTACATAAAATTGAATTACACTTGAAAACAAAATTGTGTTTAAGAAAAAGAAAATTAAATCTCTCTAGCAAAAAAATTGGTGTTTTGTGCTAAAAATAATAATATGTATATATTAAAATAAAAAGTTTAAAAAATTCACAAATCCATTTTTTTATAAAACAAAAAACTCTACATAATATATATTAAAATGAGAAGTTTTACAATAAAAAATGCCAAAAACAAAAACGTCTAACTTGGAAAAGCTATATTTCTCTACCGTATCCCAGTTGAAACAGTACTGTAGAAATCTAGGAATTAAAAATCACAGCAGTTATAGCACCAAAGAAGAATTGATTGACCTTGTGCATGCTGAGACTTTTGACCAAACACTGGTTAATTTACAAGCCAAAGTACGTCAGTTATCGAATTTGAAAGGTGTTAAACACATGAAAAAAGAATAAAGCATCGACCATTTACTCTATGGGAAGTGGGTGGATGAAAGGTCTACAATGGAGGCAAAAACTCGAATCGTGGCAAGAAATGAGAAGATGAAACAACCTTGACAAATGACTGTGAGCAAGAAGAAGACTGTTAAACAAACAGTAAGCCAACAGGCTTCGAAAGAGAATAAAAAAAAATTGAAAAGGGGTGCAGTCTGAGATGCCGATTTGTTACAGGAAACGGTGGATGAAGTCTTGAGAGCACTGAGAGAAAACAAGGGACTCGATGCGATAGAGGGAATCGTATTCAGAGCATTACAGAAATCGTTGATTCCGATAGAACGAGACTTCGCCATTAAAGGATATTTTAAAACTTTTGAGGCGATTCCTCGTCACACAAATCTTGATCCCGAATCGTTCATGGAATGGGTGAAGGGTGGAGTGTTGGATGTATTTCGAAAACATCTAGATAAGGGTTTAAATATAAAAATGATCTTGCATTGTCTGACGAAAAGGGTCGACGTGAAAATGGGTGAAAGCGTGATGCAAGATGCCTATTTTCAATCTAAAATGGAGACTGTTCAGAGACGACGAATTATCTGATATTTACGGAGCGATGAAAGACAAGATGTTGGAATCTTTGGCTATTTATCATAAGAAGGGAAGTGGTTGGACGTTCGAGTAGATATTGAATCTTCATGTGGACAGACATGATCCTTTGAGAACGTCTTCCTATATAGAATTGCCTCGTTTCCTATATAATAAAAAAACTGTGGTTAACGTGAAAAATAAAGATGATAGTGAGTGTTTCAAATAGGCAATCACATCGGCCTTATATCCCAAAGGAAAGCATAGCGATAGAGTTTCTAAGTACGCAGAGACTTGTAAAAATCTCTATTGGACGGGAGTGCCTCTCCCAACGCGATTGGAAGACATTAAGTGTTTCGAAAAGCTAAATCTCGCCGTGGCCGTGAACGTCTTGGGATATGAGGGAGATTATAAAAAGGAATAGTCTACACTCTCAGACTGACTTTGCAGGAAGAGAGAGAAAACATTGTTAATTTCTTATTGATTTCCAAGGGTGAAAATCAACATTATTGCTGGATTAAAAGTATGAGTCAATTGCTGGCGAAGCAGATTACTAAACATGAGCACAAAAGATTTTTCTGTCTCAATTGCATGAATTCGTTCCGTCACCAAGATAAGTTGACGAGTCATCAGGAATATTGGAACGAAAAGTCAAGCGTCACCATTGAAATGCCTAAACCTAACTCTTACATGAACTTGTACAACTACAAAAAAAAGATTGGAGCTGCCATTTGTCATCTACGCCAGTTTTGAATGATTCACCACGAAAATAAATTCTTGCCAGCCCAATGAGCATAGGAGTTACGTGGAAAAACATCAGAAGCATGTACCTTCGGGCTGTTGTTATTACGTAAAAGGTCCATTCGTCTACAGTAAACATTCAGATAATGACGACTTGACTAAAAAATTCATAGAAGCATTAGAATCGAAAACTGAAGACTTATACGACAAATTAAAAAAATCCAAAGACATGATCATCATGCCAGAGCAACAGGAAGAACACAAGGAAACCACCGAATGTCACATCTGTAGACAACCATTCGATAATAATTGTGAAAATAATAAAAAAAAAGTTAAAGATCATGATCACTACACGGGTCTGTTTCGTGGCGCTGCTCACAACATATGTAATTTAAGTTTTCGAGACACTCAATTCCATCCAGTGATATTTCACAATCTCTCGGACTATGACAGTCACCTGTTCATGAAAAATATGGGTGTCAGCAAGGGGGAGTTGAGCTGCATCGCGAAAACCGATGAAAAATACATTACCTTCACTAAATGGAAGGTTGTCGATAAAAAGACAGAGATTAAAAGAAGAAGGATGGATCGACTGAGGAAACAACGATTCCCATCCGTAAAGAGATACGTTTCATCCACAGTTATAAATTCATGTCGACCAGTCTGTAAAATTTAGTCGACAGTTTGAATAGGAAGAAATTTAAAATTGCAAGTAAACATTTTGATGACCGACAACAATTGGTGGACATCATGTTGAGAAAAGATGTCTACCCTTACGATTACATGAGTGATCTCGAGAAATTCGACAACGTCGCTCTACTTCCTAAAGAAGATTTTGATTCGAAATTACACCAGTCTCACATTTCTGTCGACGATTACGAATACATGCAAAAAGTCTGGAGATTATTTGACATGGAATCTATGAGAGAATATCATGACCTCTACTTGAAAACCGACGTGGTTCTCTTAGCTGATGTGTTAGAAAATTTCCGATCCGTGTGTCGTCGACATTACAAACTAGATCCGGCTTGGTATATAACGGCACCCTCACTTGCCTGGGATGATATCTTGAAGATGGCCGAGGTTCGATTGGAATTATTAATGGACGTTAACATGTTGTTCATGTTTGAAAAGGCAGTGAGGGGTGGCGTTTCTATGATCTCCACCAGATATGCTAAAGCTAATAATTCTCACATGGGAAATTATTTCGATTTGGAAAAAACGAGTGAATACATCCAGTATTGGGATGCTAATAATTTGTATGCTTGGGCCATGAGTCATCCTTTACCAATCAGAAATTTCAAATGGGTCGAAATGTTGAAAGAAAAACAAAATTGGAGACGCTATCATTGTATTCTAGAGGTCGATTGGACTATCTGGAAACGTTACATGATTTACACAATAATTATCTGCTGGCTCCGGAATTAATGTAAGTGAACGGTATCGAAAAACTCATTCCTAATTTAAGTCATAAATGCAAGTATGTGGTCTACTGCGAAAATCTGAAATGTTACATCGATCGCGGGATGAGATTGATCGACGTGCATCAAATCATTCAATTCGACGAGGAGCCATGAATGAAGAAATACATCAATCTCAACACCAATTTAAGAATGCAGACCAAGAGCGACTTCGAAAAAAATTTCTTCAAACTCATGAACAATTGCGTGTACGGGGAATCTATGGAAAACATTAGAAATAGAACCAACGTTCAACTTGTCATGTCCAAAGAGAGGTCTAGAAAATTGATCTCGAAACCCAATTACCAACATAGAATCTTATTCGACGAAAATCTAGTGTCCATACACATGAAGAAGATGCATCTGAAGTTCGATAAACCCTGTTATCTCGGAGTGATCATCTTAGACGTTAGCAAGCAGTTCATGCACAAGTTTCACTACGATTAAGTCAAATCCAAATTCGGTTCGAAAGCCAAACTATTGTTCATTGATACAGGCAGTCTGGCTTACGAGATAGAGTCTAGAGGTATCTACAAGGACATAGTGCCAGATGTGAAAGAATGGTTCAAGACAAGTAATTATCCCGATGATCACCTGTCTAAGATTTCAAAGGGTGTCAATAAGAAGGTGTTGGGTAAATTCAAAGATGAGAGCGGTGGAAGACAGATCACCGAATTCGTAGGTTTGAGACCTAAATTGTACGCTTATCTCCTCGACAGTAAAGAGATCAAGAGATGTAGAGGTGTTCAAGTGTGTGTGACGAATAAAAGCATCGCTTTAGACGAGTATAAAGAGTGTCTTTTCGAAGGTTCGATGGTGTATAAAAAGATGACTGTGATTCAAAGTGAAACGCATGAGATGTACACCAAAGAAATCAATAAGATTGGATTGATGGCTGATGACGATAAGAGAATTATATGTGAGGATAAAATACACACTTTCGCACTCGGACATTATTCCACGACATTTCAACAACAAAATCGAGAGGATGATGAATGCAGTATATGACTGAGGACATTGAAATGTTGTAAGTTTGAAAAAAAACTCACGAGTTTATAAATTAAAAAAAGAATAGAAAAAAAAATAAATAAATAAAAAAAACAAACATATTTATGAATAAGAAAAAAATACATATCTTTGCAAGGTGTCGTCTTACCCAACGAACCCCTATCCAACACTGATCTGTTAAAAGGGACAAAAGATTTAAAAATCAAACACTTTTGAGGTGTGTTTTCTAGAGATGCTTTACCATGAAAAAAAAGACGACAATTCGGAAGGTGGAATTTTAAATCTGGATGATATCGGAGGTGAGGGTATGCATTGGGTCACGTGGTTTTTGAATCAGAATAAAAATTATTTTTTCTATAGCTATAGAATCTCACCGCCAATAAAAATAAGGAACTATTTAACGCTGGTTATTTGCAATACTGGACAAGTGCAAGTGCCGGATCGAGTGTTTTGGGGTCACCTATGTCTCTACGTTCTCAAGAGATGGTCGGAAGGAGATCACTTTCAGGATATTCTCAACAATTTACATAAAAGGAGGAGAAACAAAAAAAATGATATAGATAGATATATAAATAAAGAATATAAAAAAAGTTATAATTTAAATAAAAACAAACAAAAAATATTAAATAATGATAACAAAACAAAACAAACATGACAGTCGATAAATTTGGTCATGCTGACGATAATGAAGGTCCCTCTAGAAAGAAATGAAGAACAGTTGAAGTTGTTGGTGGTAGTGACATTGCCAAACTGGACGAACGATACCTCCAGAGATACGAACCTTGAGAAGAGCCTTTAAACTTAAACGATAAGAAAATCTACAATCTTCCCGAACCGATCGATCTGTCAGATGCTGCGACTAAAAAATACTTCGATAGAGGCGACTCAAATTTCCAGCAGATGATGAGAGACAGTTATTTGAATAAAGACATGAGGAACTATTTCGACTTGAAATCTAACTGAGTGGTAAATGTTATGGATCCTATAGATTCTGACTGATGTCGCCAGTAAAAGATATGTGGACGATGCTCACGGAAGATTCAGTAAACATCTGAGAGATCACTACATTCTTAAAGTGATGCAGTTTGAATTTAATGCGAATTCTAACAAGAAAACCAATGTGCCTATTCTCGTGAATCCTAACGATGCAGCTACCAAACAATACGTAGACTTTGAACTGAGAAAGAATAACGTCGACGAGCTAGAAATGAAATCAGATCTGGATGCAGGATTCAACAAGATATTGCATCTGTCTCTGATCAACGATGCGGACAATGACTCAACGGCAGTCAACAAAGGCTATGCTATGTGGATTCTGCACTACAGAATTCCCAATCCTATCTGAAATCTCAAGTCGACGAATTGTATTCTGAGGGACCATGGAGGCTGGCATCGACATGGCTGGTCACAATCTATTCGGCCTCGACGACGAACTGGAATTCGCTTCCAGCACAGTCAGCAGACAGTACTTGGACGAAAATATGGTCTGGAGAAAGGGTGATATCATGGAAGGCAAACTGGGCATGGGAGGACACACACTCACGAATCTACCAGATCCCACGCACATGTTGGATGCCTGCACTCTGATCTCCATCATGGAAAAGATAAAATATGCTAGACAATTCATCACCATCTGGGCCGAGGAGAGCAGTGTGTTAGATGCAGAAAAAGCTGAATGGTCCTTTGGAAACGGAGGTAACAGACCGCTGTGTGGTCTGAAAAGATATCCCATGCCTGTGGGAGGTGAGATTATTCGAAAGAGTCTGACTTCTACGGACTTGAGCAATAGAACGGTCATCAATCTTGTGGTAAACGTTGTGGAAACCGATTAGAGTTACAGCATTGAAAAGATGAAGGATTCACACTCGAACACTAGCATCTTCAGTCCACCTCTCAAGGTGCAGATGGGGGATAGGATCAATTTCAAGACAAAAACTAATAATTCCAAAGCCGCCACTTCAGTGGTCTCTGTTGATCGAACTCGATTCTCTGAACAAACAGGGAAAACAAAAAAAAATTGAAATAATGACTTTTGTGATGTAGGGGAGACAACTCCAAAAAAAAATTGGATTTTAAGAGATTGAATATTCAATTTCTCAAAATCCAATTATTTTTTTTTTTTTTGGTATTTTTATTTATTACTTTTTTTGGTATTTTAATTTGTTTTTATTATTATTATTATTATTTCATTGAACAATGGCCATTTTTTGTCCGTCTGATTCGAATTCTAACTCTCTATCTGACAGGACTAGGGTGAAAGCCTCTGTTCTCTTCGGCACATTCCTGTCGAATTGCATCTTGATCTGAATGTCTAAGACGCTACTCTTGCTCGCTCTGTTTACTGATGTCAAATACGAACAGGGGATACATCGATTTGTATTTGGTGGGAGTCATGTTAGGATTACCCATCAATTCATCCAGTCGATGATATTTCTTTTTGGAATCGGCGGTGTCGACATATGGCCTGCAGCAATCATTCTTATTGAAAGAGGCATTGTAATCGATGGCCAGATATCTTGTGGCATTTACAAATACCTGCATGTTTTTCAAGTGACAATGATCGAACAGGGAAGGATTTTTCTCTTGAGACCTATTCCTATTGGTTTGAAATGCCACTACAATGAATCACAGTCTTTCCAAAGTAGATTTCAGGGTCAATCTCCAATCAAATTGATTGGTGGATGGTCGAATACTTACAGTGTCGCACTGTCTCATTCTAAATCCCACCAGTAATTTACGCTTCTTATAGAGATCTGTTTTCTCTGCGATTGAAGGCAACACATGTGGAACGAACCAAGATATCTTGTTCAGATGTATCTTACCCGCATCAGTTGCAGCGGGTCTCATGATGGCTTCGTTGTTTCCTTTTCGAATCAATGTCAGATTGTGTTTGAATCCATAGAGAATCTTATTGTAATCTTCCATGAATCCAAATATGTTTTTCAGAGGTACCCTGAACGAAAACGTTCCTTTGGGTCTCGACGTCTTGACGATGTAGTTGAATCTCAGGGTGGCACCAGTATTTGTTGCACTCATGTCAGCGATGGTGTCTTTCACCCACAATTGATTGAGTCCCTTAGATTTTGAAAAATATGTCATGGTGGATTGGCTGGGATGAAACACGGATTCTGTCTCTTGTCCCGACAGCATGCATTTTTTATTACTGAACAGATGCATCATGCCATTATTGGCTAGACTGACTATGTGGTCATCGGCGTAATCGCTTCCGACTTCCTTGGTGAGACATCCCTGTATCACTATGTAACTTTTACTGGGATGAACAAACAGATCTTGAGTCTTGACATTGATTCTTATTTCACTGGCATTGTTCAGACTGGTTCCAGTCACGGGTTCATACTCGTGAACTTCGTATTCTTGAATGCTTTCATCTCTCAATATACCTTCAGTTATATTCAATATATTTGTCATGTTTTTTGTGTTAATTCGTTTGCTTTTTTATTATAAATTGTTTTTTATAATTATCATTTTATTTTTTTTAAAAGTGAAGGGCTGGTTTTCAAAGCGGCATCTTCTGCAATTCTTGTTTGTAAAATGTTCCAATTATTTGTCATCCTCTAACACTTCTATTTGTAAATCACCAGATCCATGTAAAATATTCGAACGATCTAAAAGATTTCCTCGGTCCATCGAGGAGTAATCTTTCACGAAGTGAGACTTATAAGAAGTGATTCTCACTCGATCGCCAACTGCAAATTTTGGTGGTTTGGACTCTTTCTTGGTCTTGGCCCTTTTGGGATAGAGATGTGCAAAGACGTGTTTTTTTTTTGTTTTGAGGATAGCTAGCTTCTGCAGGCATCATCTTGATTGATCTGTGTCTCGTTTTGTTGTATTTTTCGACCAGTTCATCTAGAACGTTGATATATTTCTTAGTCTTATTATCCGTGAAATACTTGTACATTTTCCTTCATGGTTCTATTCCAATGTTCAATCACGTTAGCTTTCCCTTCATTTTTGATGGAATAGAGGTCGACCAATGGACAAACGTGACTGTTGTGAAATTCCTTCCCCTTGTCCACCCACAATTTATCCGTTTTTGGAGAAGAATATGTGAATATGCTCTTCAGAGTCTCGGCCATGCAAGCTCCTGATTTATACTTTAGAGGTCTCATCCATCCATATTTCGAAACCCATCGATGCCCATCGGTATGTATTTAAAGCCATTGTTCTGTTTCGAATACAATTTCATGTTGACCAGATCGGCTGACCAGATCTGATCCAGGCCCTTCTCCTTCAAATTTTATGCATGACGGGCTTGTGTAGTTCGTTCACTAATACATTCGTTAATAATATGTTCTGGACATCAACGTTTGGTACCGGTCACTTTGACGACCAACGGATGTTCGAGTCTCTCTCTCCTAGTGGGATTCGGTATATTTTTTACTGTCATCAACATGTTTTTATCACAGATTCGATTACGAGTCTCGATGTCAGGATATTTAGCGTAGCACAGATCGTGAGCATAAGCAGTCGAATCCACGCTACTGATGGGTTTGCTCTAAGATTTAGGTGTCAGATCTCGATTCAATCTCTTATCTAATTTCGTGTCAGGTACCATGAATTGATGTCCTGGCAGATGCATTTTGACGGGTAGATTATTAATCAATTTATTCGTTAGACCAGCACCACGTTTGACAAATTGCATCTTGGTCGAACCGCACACTTTACATGTTCTGCGAAGCATGGGACTTTTATTTTTCAGCAGTACATTTTTAACATTAACCATATAGGTAACTCTCTTGCATTTGATGCAATACATTTGTTTTGGGTTTTTTTCATATATATTTAATTTTTTTTTTTTTCATTTATATATGATTTTTTTTTCTTTTATTTATATATACATTTTTTTCAATTCATTGCTTCTGGAATCCAACAATTTATGAAACGATTGTCTTGCTTCTTCCCTACCTTTTTCCATGAGAGAATCCTTCAATTGTTCTTTGACGATCTGATGACTCTTGACTCTTATCTTCGCTTTCATGACTTTGTATTTTTGTTTTTCATTCAATATGTTGACGTATTCACCATCCAAAATCCTACCATCTTTCAATGCTAGAGAGATCTTATCTGACACAGTGTCGATCTTTGCAGTGGCCAAAACGTTGATGTTTTCATGCTTCTTGGACTTCACAGATAATTTCTTAGCAATTAAATTTCCAATCATACTGACGAATATGGCAGTCAAAGTCAAATCTTCTATGGCCAACAGGACTGAAAGAGGAATGACGGCAGCCGACAAGAGACTGATTCTGGCAACGTTTGACCCATAGGGGTTGCGACGAGTGTCAAATTCACACTGTTCACAAATGTCTGTAATCTCGAATATTTTTTATTGAGCAAACAACTAGAATCTCTCTCTCGAGTCAGATACCATTGAATTCTATTGATTTGTTCGATTCAATACCTCTGCCCCATGTCGTCACTACTTCCTGGTGGTAGAAGAGGTACCGTGGGGTCAACGCTCGACTTCTCTAATGATGGATAGATTTTTTTACTTTGAAGTTCCATTTTCATTTTATTTTTTTTATTTATTTATATCAATTATTATTTTTGTATTTTACTAATTTTCACCCTTTTATTATTAAACGAAAATTTTTTTTTTAGTGGTTTCTTCCCTTCAACAACAAATTCATAAAAACGTGATTCCCATTGGAACATTTTTTTAGTGGTGGTGGTCTCCCCTTTTCCAACAAATATTCCAAAATGCATCCCTTGTCTTCGGTGGTGAGACATCGATGTGCTAACACTTCAATTCTTCCGATTTTGCTGAACTGGGTTCTCGGGCGCAGGACACGAATTGCCTCCAACATGCGATCACGTCATTGCATCATACGCAATCCAAAGCGGGCATGAAATATGTGGAGATGAGGTCTTCCCATCCATTGTAAGACATTGTTGGTTAATGTGATTGAATTCTCTCTCCTCTCGACAGCTGAGGCATCTTTTGTTCAAGACAGGAGGAAGTTGTTTGCTCAAGCAGATTGCGTAAGCTGAACACAGCGCCCTTCGAAGAAACCAAGATCTCGATTCCATGGAATCATTCGTTTTACTCATAATTATAATTTTTATACAAAAAAAAACATTTTCTATTCTTATTATTTTTTTTTCTTCTATTATTTGTTTTCATATTATTTTTTTACTTTTTTTATACATTATGTTTTTTTTCAATAACAACACATTTATTCATCTCATCATTAACCGAATGAACGATTACTTTTTGTCTATTATGATAGGAAAGAGATGACCGTTTTTTCGAAAGAAGGATTTTATGCTGTTTGTATTTCGATGAAACCATCATTTTTTCATCGTCATCGTCGTTAGAATGATATGGGAAATAATTGATAATGATTTTTAAACTTTCATCAAATTCGATCCACGATCTATTTAACGCGAATGAGTGTAATCTGCAAATAAATTCGACACACTGGCGAATGGATTTTTCAAGTTTTTCATCGCCACCATGATCGAATATGTTAACTACATTTTTCGCACAAAAAAATGTAACAAATTTTCCCTACTTTCCCATAATTGTAACGTTCTACAAATTTCACTTCATATTTTAACCAATCTAGAACATCTATAATCATGTCATAATCTTGGTAAGACACATTTTTTTCATACTTCATCATTTCGATATTTTCGAAATAGCTTCGATTTAGGGATATGAATAACAGTATTAACAAAAACAACGGTACATACACGTTTAAACATGAGTCATATACGATTTGTTCCAATTGAATTATTTCTAATGCATACTCATGTAAATGTTCAGAAAAGCTAAAAGCTTTTCATAAAAAATGTTGTTTTGTTAACAAAAACGTTTTTGTTAACACGTCTTTTAAAAGATGGGTTATTTTTCTTTCCTGTCGCTTCATTTTTTTTTTTTTAATTGTTATTTTTTTATTGTTATTTTTTCTATTGTTATTTTTTTTTTGTAATAACAGGGGTATAACAAACCTTCACCTATCGGTTCCACATTTTCTCTGGTCTTGGGATAGAGACTGTCTCCATGAAAAGCATCGCCACCACTGCCTTTCCTCATGGGTCCTAAATACAATCCTTTACCTTCGACGTCTACGCGACACACGGCCCCTCCCTTCTTCAAAAACAGTCCATTTCCTCTCTTCTTCAAAAACAATCCTCTACCCATTAATTTGTCGATTCCTGAACTAGCGAGTCCCAAGAGAGCTCCCACGCCCAGAGCTGGCAACACCGTCTTCATGAGAATTGGCTAGTCCCACCAATAGCGGTAAGAAACTGCCTTTCATTCTCAGATTGTATCTCAATTGAGCGGGACTCAGTCTCATCGTCATTCCCATTTGATTATCACTTTCTCCATCCTTTTCATTTGAGTTTTAGTCCAGGCAATCCGATCGCTACCACAACTCACTAGATCTTCGTAACTGAATTTAAATCTATGACTCAACACTCTGCAAAGTTTAGCGTTCTGTCCTTCGGATATGTTCTTGTTTTTAATGATGTATCGAGTCATATTTATTTTTTTTATTTGATTATTATATATATTTTTTAAATCATTAATATTGTAAGTTTCTTTTTATTTTTATGTTTTTATTTCTTATATAATTTATAAAATAAAACCTAAAACTTATTTAAATAAAAAAAATATATATCTTTTTTTTAACATATTATTTTCAAATTATATTTATTATTATTTCATATCTCTCTGATGTGAAATCGTATAGTCACTTTCTCTCCTCAAAGATCTAATGGATCGCCGTTCTGATCCATCAATGTGGTTTCGATGCTATACAATGTGTCCAGGACATGGGTAGATAGATGAGATTTTGAGGTTGCTCCATGATCTTGTAACCCGGAGAAACATCTGGAAAGAATGAGTAGATCGTAGGCTGAGCACTACCGTTGATGTAACTTCCCGCGATCACATTGACATTCACTACAATGCTATCGACTTAGAGAATGTCAATCATATTTTCAGACGTGGCCTGACCTTAATACATCTTTTGATCGAATCCCAACATCTTGCTGATTGAATCTTCCGCACTAAAATCCACTCGAAAATTATCCCCCAAGTCTAATATCATCTGTACAGTACTCGTATTGGGAGGGAGTCTTATCATCTTGCTTCTGTGACCGTCGGTCTTCAGTCTCATCTGGATGTGATGGTTCAGATCATCTATGTTGTAACTCCCTTTGGGAATTTGAATCTCGAACCAATCCACTCCATTTGAATACTTGAATGCGGTATTCTTTTCGGTGATGTTGGGAAACAAATGGTAAGTCTCGAGATTAAACAACGCCATCTAGTATCTCTTTTCCTTCTTCAATTCAATGGAAGGTTTGAATTTTGTCGTGTATCGAGTCATGTCATGAATCACTACGATTTGAAAGGACTGTTTCGCAGCTGTATTCTCGACTATTTGCTTTAATAGATGTTCTGTCATTTTTTTTTCATTATTATTTATTAATTATGTATTTTTTATCTTTTATCAATATTTTTTTTTATCTTTTTTTCTTTTCTTCTCTATTATTGTTGAAAAAAAAAAATCATCGAATCCGCTTCGATATTTTCCGTTGTTAAATTCGCCAGTCAAATCGATCACTACAAACTTGTGAAAATTATTTTTTTGAATATATATATTTTTTTATTTACTCAATATATTTTTTCCTTTCTCTTACTATTTTATTATTTCAAATGATTCATCAACTTTTGATAATCCTTCTTAGTCAAGACCTACTGCCTCAACAATTCGTCGCACATGCTCACTATCTCGTTATCCACTCCAGTGTTACCAGCCTCTCTGCTGGCCATCAACATTCTCAATCTCTCTGACAAGGCATGGGGATCGCGCAGAAGAAATATTGTGTTGGCCATTCCCTTTCCGGTCGTCGATTTCACAAATTACTTGTTCGCCTTCCATATGGGTTCCAACACATACCTCCACTTGTTACCTCTCCTATCCTTCGGTCTCATCTCTTTGGGATCGTTGTTCTTCTTCATGGCATGAGTCTTAACCAGAATGTCTCCGTAATTGTTGTAATCCTCTTTGGTGTAATCGTTGGGTCTCTTGTGAGAGAGTAGAGTATACAATCCGTTAGTCAATTCATACCTGTTCGAACCGACGATCAAATAGCCGCCTTCAAGCGATACTTCCGTGTCACCCACAAAAGTTTTATCCCCATCGTCACGAAATCCATACATTGAATCTTTTTCACTACTGTCGTCAGATCTGATGCTAATAATGCTCGAAGCGTCATTAATGATGCTACTTGCATTGGTCTCGATTCTCTCTGGAGTGTATTCGGATAAAGTTCTCGGTGTAAAACTACCGACTTTACTCGGATCGGTATCGATTCTCACCAGAGTGTAACCAGATGGAGTTCTCGACGCAAAGCTACGAGGATGCGAACCCATCATCAGAGAACCTCCTTTCTTTTATGGGTCTCAATTCCTCGACGGTGTCTTTCGTGGCTCGTTCCTGAACCTCGGTGATGGGTCTGAACAACTTGGTCACCTCTCGTCTCAATCCCATCTCTCCCAATTGCCTGACCCTATCCAGCACCTGAATATTCTCCTTACTCCGTATTATTTCGCAAACCTGCTTGTCCCTTAGCTTCGAATCTCCGATGTGTAGAAACATTGTTTTATTTATTGATTATTTTTTTTTTCTTTAATGAAAAAACAGTTATTTTTTTTGTATTCTTATTTTTTTTCTTTTGAATGTTCTTTTATATATATATATATATATATTTTTTATTTTTTTTATTATTTTTTTTTTTGTTTTTTTAAACGGTCAATTTTTTTTTCATCACGTGTCTCGCAACTCGTAATAATAATAACATATTACATACATTTTGTTGGGTTTTTTTGCAATCGTGATCCTCCTCCTCTCCAATCCTCCCCCCCCCCCCCCCCCATCATCATCGTCCGACTAATCTCATGATTATTGGACTCGCACGCACTCCATCTCGAATGGTCTTGAGTTTTACTGGACCAATCTATGAATTCATCCTCGATTGAACCGTTTGGCTCTTCCCGTGGGAAATCCGTGTCTCGGACTGTTTTTTTTTCTGGGCCAATTTTTGAATTCACTTTGATCAAACCGCTGTCCTTTACCATGGAAATCTACGTTCGATCACGTATTTTTTCCAGATCGAAATTTTAAAAAAACACTGTTTTTTTCGGAATTTTGTCCAATGGAAATCTCAGTGCTAATATTTTGCCGGTCACAATCGTGTAATTCTATTCATAAGAAAAGTTGACAAAAATTCACCCAGTGGGAAAATCAGTGTTAAATTTATCAAAACATGGGGATTCTAAAACCGGGAATTTTTTAGACATTTTTTTCAAATTCCGTCGAAAGGGGTCCAGAAATGTTCGAATTTAAACATTTTCCGGGAAAAACCCAGGGTTTTCGGGGAAAAATTAAATTATTTTTAGGAAAAACACAACATTTTCCAAAAAAATCAATATTTTTTACCATAAATATTTGGGTTTTTCCAAAAATAAAAAATTTTTCTGGACCACTAAGATTTCTGGACCACATGATGGAGGTGGTCCAGAACCGGCCACTATTCCCTACTTTCGTATACATGTATTTTTTTAAAACCTGTTTTGGAGTATAATTATCCATTTATATACATAGCTGATAAGAACAAGTTTGATAAATGCGCAAATCGATGTCCGAAAGTATAAATGAGTCACCACTTTAGTCCACCATACAGTTTCCGATTGCAGCCACTCGTGCTTCTTCTGACAGTTTAATATCGTTTATTATAACATAGTCTGTTACACTAGGTTGGATTATCGGTGATAACACCATCCACTCTTACAGCAAAACTCAGATATACGTATGATGCTATAGCTATGTGCCGTGATATTCACTTATTGGTGCTTAATGCTACATCACCATCTTAGGCTATATCGTAGCGATACGCACCATGGAAGTCCCAACCCATCTGATCAGTTGCCTCCGCTGCGAGTTAAAGTTAGAGCCCCCACATTTAAAACTAGAAGACCTGTCACGAACTTTGCGCTTGTCTGTGCATATCGAATGGCATCCAAAGCACGACAGGTTCTCCTGGTTACTCACAGTAAACACAGGCAATGTCTGAAACATTGCTTGTGCACATGGCATATGTACATAATTTGATGGGCTCACTATGGTCATAACGCGTAGATTAACACGCAGATCGACGTGCTATTTGTGCGCATTTCATAACAGGACTTCTAGTTTTAACTGTATACATGTCAATAAACACTCTAGAGGGATCACCCTTCTCCCATTGGTTTAATCATTCGGATTCACTCGGAAGGAATCTAAATGCAAATTGTAGGCCTACTCATTCCAAATCAAATACTGTGTGAGACGTTAGAATAAAAACAACATCAACAAGATGCATAAATGTGAACAGGGTTAGGGAGAGGGAACTTGGGTTTTTTTATTGGTTATTGGTAATTTGTGCACAACAAGTGCCAAATGTCATGTTTCCTTGAGCTGCACTGTTTGTTTGTTTCATTCATCAACAACCAACAGAACCAAATCAGGAAATTGTGCTTTATTCAATTCGGCTGTGTGGGGGCACAATGACGCCGTGTACTAAGGCGTAATGCACGTCGATGGTGCGCATGTCTTCAGCCAATCTAACCCTGCCTGTATCGCGGCGCAGAGTTCAGAGTTACGATGTTGGAGAGCTGACAGCTGCTCGTCGTTGATCGGTGGTTGTCTCCGGGTACTCCGGCTTCCTCCACCCGTAAAACTGTCACGGTCATGATTAGCTATTGTGCATAAGTATATGACCTTAAACACCAATAAATAAATAAATAAATAAATAAATAAATTCGGCTGTGTCTAAAATAGTGCTTTCTACTTAATCATTTACCTAACATGAAAAGTAGACCACACTTGCAAACAAAATTCTTGAATAACTAATTTTTTTGTCTCAAAAACATAGGTTATGACCCCTCATTGGAACAAGCTTGACGAGCTCGTTCCAAAGAGGAGTCATAAGTTATGTTTTTGAGACAAAAAATTAAAAATAATGAAAATTGAATGGTGATTTTTTTGTGAATAGCGCTAGTCGGTTTTGGCCGTTACGTTAGGTAAAGTGTATAGTATTATTATGTTAGTATTATTGAAGGATAGTGAGTAGGGATCCAGAATAGTCAATATAAGGATGAAAAACACCTCAGAAAACAATTCAAATTCTGACAAAATCACATGGGGAAGGGGAGGGAGGCAGGGGTGAACAAAATTCTGGAGGAAAAGAATATTTGTTTTTGCACGTAGGATGGAGGGTATGCAGTTGCTTTCCTGCAACCCCCCCCCCCCCCCCCCCACCCCCGGGCTATTCCACATTTGGAATGTGACAGAAATTTGGTCTCACAAAGGCCTTTGGATTAAACCTTGGTCTGATCTAGAACTGTACACACTTTACATTCCTGCTTCGGAAATGATGTTAAATGTGGAATGTTGGGTTTGAGAAATGGTCTGTATTCACATTTATACAGTAACTTTCTAAGTAATAAAGCTTCTTTGCAGCTTCAGTCGCAAAATTCTCTTTCTCAAATAACATGAGAAGTAACTCATAAAAAACAAAGTTATTTCAGGAACCATGGTCTGTATTTGCATTTGTACAGTAACTTTCTAAGTGATGAAGCTTCTTCGCAGCTTTAGCAGCAAAATTCTCATTCTCACATAGCATGGGAAGTAACTCTTGAAAAGCAAAGTTATTTCAGGAACCTGGGGTAATCAAAAGTGTGTGTTTTTCCACTTGACAACTTTTCCAGAACCCAATTTTGTAGTTCTTCATTTGAGTTGTCAGTCTTCTGGCATTCACAGTGAATGTACACATAACGTATGAGGGAAGATACACTCTCCCATGTCGATTTTATTTATTTACACTTAACCAACTAATTAATCCGCCTGTCAACAATGTTGCGGGTAGCAAATCTCGCAACATTTGATTTGTCGTCGTCCTTTGACGAGAAGGCCAACATTAACTCAGTCCACCGCCGGGCTATTCCTCCCCACTCTCCTTCCTAATCTCCCAGTATTCAGTCAAAAATTGTTTCATAACTCCTGCCATCGGAGCTTTCTCGATCTCACTAACTATAAAATTGACCCTTTCCCTCATATCATTCCCCATCCACTTATTCTTCAGGTTTTCATCGCATTTTACAATTCGTATTCTAAGGAGTCTTGTCCTTATAGGCAAATATTTTGGGCATTCTAGAATGAAGTGTTCCATGGTCTCCGTTATATCTAAACTACGCACTTGACACACTCTTTCCTCTCCTTTCCAGAGCCCCCCCCCCCCCCCCCCCCCCCTCCCCAACTTCAGTGACTTCGATCTCACTTTGAACAACTAAGCCCCCTCCCATAAGATCCATCGAGATACTCTTAAAAAAGCGGGGGAATCTTTTCTGTACAATCCGTCTAAAGAGTTCTTAGTATTCATTTCAGCTCGTCAGTTTCTATTGCAATCATCGAACACCCTCCCCCCCCCCCCCCCATAAGGCTACTCCTCTGTTTCAGTCCCTATTATAAATCTTCAGTCTCTATAGAATTATTCTCCATTAGCTCCCTCGCTTTCTTTAACCGCCTTGTCTGAATATTAGATTTCCATACATGGTTAAACGTCGTTTTATATCATCTGCTGTTTGAGAGATTTACTAGATAATTTAGGTAGCATAATTTTCCCATATCTATTCTGTCTTTGACCGGCATCCAAACGATTTCCCCTCCGACCAGGTCCAACGCAGTTGCGTTATTTGATCCCTTTATCCACCGACCCAAACCATCTTGTCAGTTGATACTCTTGCCTCATGAAGTATTTGCAGAACACAACTCCAGTACAGTGGTATAAGGTACTTCTGGATGTGAACAAAAAGTTATTTTCCTTCGCCACGGAATAGACGTCACCAGCGCTGGCAATAACTACTGTCGTAGACAGAACAGAACAACACTATACGTGCAGCCCCCCCCCCCCCCCCCCCCCCCCCCCCCACACACACACATACACACTCCCGACAATGTATAACTCCGTTACTGCTTAGCGGTGGGGTTAGTGCTTAGTGTCTGAGCGGCGGCATGGCTTTGAATGCACCATTGTCAGTGATTGCCACATATCTGCAGAGAAAATAAAACATTTTCTCCCCTCGTATGCCCCGATTTCAGAGCACGCAACAGTCGGACTCAGAGTGAATAGCCACGTGGTTTAATCATTGTTCTAACCACAATAATGCTCGCAGCAAATGTCAGGTCATCTGCAAATATTTATACGAATAAAAATCAGTCGGTCGCACCCACTGCGAAGGTTCTGCAAGGAAAGTACCCCCTCGTAAAATGTGTATGAATATCTATGTCTCTCCGAAATAAACAGTGTTACATCGTAACCCAATGAGTTGAAAACCGTGAGAGCATGTAAATATATCAATATAAGGTTCAGTTGCATTTGACCTATGAATTCCGCCTTCCATCGGTACTACCTCGCTCTTGTATTCCAACCGTCCAGGCGGTTGAAGTAGAAGAAATAACCTAAAGCATAACTAGAAAACGTCTGCTGTTAAGTATGAAGTATATCAGTGGATCTCTCCCCCCCCCCCCCCCCCCCCCCACCCCCAACTCCTCACCAACACTCTACTGGAGCTGAAACGGTTAAGGGGTTTTCTTGATCGATTAATTACGTGAATTAACCTTGGTTAACCGATTAATCACTTGTTCAGATAGATATTGATGATTTACAGCACGAACCCTTCACCCAAAGTAAACAACAAAACCGACAACAATCTCCATTCAAATTTATTATGTTTTCAATTGTTGTCTCAAAAACATAGTTTTTTACTTCTGATTGGAACGAGCTCATTGAGCTCGTTCCAATGAGGGGTCACAACCTGTGTTTTTGAGACAAAAATTGGAAAATTTTTAGTAATTTCTGTGTTTATTTTGCAAGTACCGTCTGCTGCCCGCAATGGGTAAAGGGTTAAGAATGACCATTTCCAGCTACTGATACAGTATGATGATCATGCAAGTAAACAAGTATGTCAGCAAGTAACTAGCATGCTTTACTCTGTCTCATATAATTGATGTGTGTCAGTGTGACAATGCCTGTTTTGGAGTAACTTTGTTCCTTTGTTAGCCCATATAATACAGCAGTTCAAAAGTAACCCTTAATCAAACAATTATTTTTTGAATCGATCAAGATGATGATCATTGATTAATCGATTAATCGGTTAACCGTTTCAGCTCAACACTCTACCACGTCCACGGTTTTTAACACCTTCCGTTGCACACATGAAGATCTGAGAATCAATGAAATGATATTTCTGCGGGTCTACTTTTTCATTTTTCCCCGTCGCGTCGAACATGGTGTAGGTCCAGCGCATCCTCGACAGTTGTTCTGCAATCGTGCCATTCAATATACACACAAAGTCTCATGCCAGCCTTCATCCGAGCCAAACCACAGCACTTTCGGCGTACTATAGTTAGCACATGATGCTGCGCATCTCACACTTCGATGTAGCTACTGTAAGAAAAGTTAACCAAGTTATCACGAGAACGCTAAAAAGCTAGATGCCAGCCATTGTTTTTAACGGCGTGCAATGGTCTAGTGCTTTAAGTGTACAACACCTGAGTGCCAGGCGGTATTGCCGATGGCTTGATTCCGGACCGGGGATCAGAAATCAACATTCCAAATTCTTGGAAAAACATGATTGTGCCCTTCAATATACACACAAACACACTTTTATTGTGATTCCACAGCCTCCGATTGTTCGAAAATTATAGTGAGAATGATCTCAGCTATCAACGCCACCAACTATTTCTCAGTCTTTCACATATTTAAATCACCTTTATATCTTTTATTTACCAAGTGTACCAGATTTAAGCCCCATTCTGTCACCTCCCACGTCCATTACTTTTCCTGGTGATCTAGATAAATGAAACAACAAGAGTACTCGGAATAGCGCCGGAATTAACAAGAACAGACCAGAACAGCTAAATATAGTAATAATAAGCAAAGCTGTTCCAGCTGACAGGCTCTCCTACTCTACTGGAGTATAATCCAGGACAAAGGAATATGGTCAGGTAGACGAAAACTATAGCATAGATAGATAGAAGCAGAGAATTCTGAAAGAATTCGAATTAGTACAACTTGACGGGTTGTTTGAGGTAATTCTACGAAACGGGAAATTACTGCTGTTCAATCGAACACACCCTCCGAACATACCCCTATCCCATTAGAAGGTTTTAGGTCACATAGCAACTACATACATGCTACCATAGAAACCAAGATGGCGGCCCCCAGTATACAAAATGGGCGACGAATACACGTATCACCCGAACAACACGCGCTGTGCATGCGCACTCACATCACGTATCACTATGGGGATGACGTCACAAGATTGCCGCTCACGTGGGTTACTCTGACGACACAACATGTCGCCACTGGGTCACGTGACATGACGTCACTTCCGAGGTCCTGCACCGAAGTTCTGTCAATATGGGGTGAAACATACGAGACATACTACTCATATTGTTTTCAATTTGTGAAAATTGTTTATCTTTTTCGATGAAAGCACCACCCTCTGTTGCTTAATTCTTTGAACCCCTGTGGCATCTTCCATATTAGTTCAATGGCAGCAACGGGAAGAGTCCACATTATTTAGTTGGGGGTAGACCAACTAATATTTTCAACGTGCCGCCTTGGGGCTTCACGTTGAAAATATTGATTGTTCTACACCACACCAGCACTCAAAAGTCAACCTACTTAAAGAAATTATGAAGTATCATGTTACTGGGTCGGAAAAGGCGGTCACTGGGGTTCAAATGGTTAATGGTACTTACATACCAACTCAAAAAATAACTTAAAATGTTCATTCTTTGTCTAAGAACGAGCTATATTTTAGAGGTAAAAATTAAAAAAAAAAAAATTTAAAAATTTGAACAACGATTTTTTGTGAATAACGCTGACTGGTCATAAGGGCTGTATCAGATGTTGAATTAAAAATCGGATTTCGGGCTGCGGATATGTTTGGCAGAAAAAAGTTTGGTTCAGGAATTGTTGGTCAAAGATTCTTAAACCACCCGAAAAAAGCTTCCATAAATTGTGAAAAGCAAAGAAATGTGAAGAAAATTGATGACCATAAGCACTCGACCAGTTAAATTGCAAATGCCACGCGTGAGAGGAAAACAAGTTACGAAGAAAGGTAATATTTGGTGGGGGACATCCTTCTTTCCCACACCTTCCTGGTTTTTACGACACTGTTCGGTTCGTACTGATGATGACCACTGAATTTCATTTTTTCCCCTTTCGGATTAAAATATACACATGTCATTTCCAAATGAAAGTGTCAATGACACTGTAGCTCAACTTGTTAAGACATGTACATGTATAGTATGTGACGCAGCAATGAGAAACATCTAGGTAATGACCTGACAACAAAGGTACATATAAAGTATTGTAACGGTCTGTACATAAATACTGACCATAGCTGTAACAAATGTATAGGTAAAGTATTGTAAAGGTGGGTGAGAGTCAGATGCTAAACTAGAAAAGAAATATTTGAGTCCCAGAGTGGGTCTGACTGAACCCCAAAATATTTGTTCTCATATCACAGTGATAACAAAGGCACCCCAAAACACAATCATTCCAGTCCTAAGGTGAAAACAAAGGTACCCAAGAAGTTTCGTCAAGATCAGTTCATAAATACGAGCTGTATAGAAGTTGTGACAAAAACTGATTGGACCTAATTTCGGTACAAAATGGCCACTGGCAGCCATCTTGAATTTTGGACTGCACCCAGAAACACTCGTTCTCGTCCCAATGTGATAACAAAGGTACCCAAGAAGTTTCGTGAAGATCGGTTGATAAATACAGCCTCTAGCCCGAGCCATATTGACATGTCCACTTACAGCGTATAAGTAGCACTAAATAAATCAAAGTTCATCTAATTTGCATAATTTCTGCACGAGAAAAAAAAAACGTACTGTATGTGATGTATTCCATGTTACTGAACATTCATACAAAAATTTATTCAAATCAGAACTTTCATATAGAAGTTCTGTACAAAAGACTGATTGCACTAATTTTGGTACAAAATGGCTGCTGGTGGCCATCTTGAAATTCGGACCACACCCAAAAACACTCGTTTTCATCCCACAGTGATAACAAAGGTACCCAAGACGTTTCGTAAAGATCGGTTCATAAATACGGCCTCTAGCCTGAGTCGTACAGAAGTTGTGTACAAAAAACTGATTAGACCCAATTTCGGTACAAAATGGCCACTGGCAGCCATTTTGAATTTTGGACCGCACCCCAAAACACTCGTTCTCGTCCCAAGGTGATAACAAAGGTACCCAGTACGTTTCGTGAAGATCGGTTCATAAATATAGACTCTAACCCGAGCCGTATTGACATTTGTACTTACTGTGTGTAAGTAGCACTGAAAAAATCAAAAGTTCATCTAATTTCCATAATTTCTGCACGAGAAAAAAACCCGTATTATATGTGATGTATCCCATGGAACTAAACATTCACACAAAAAAATATTCAAATCAGCGCTTTCATATGGAAGTTCTCTGCAAAAATCTGATTGCCCCTAATTTTGTACAAAATGGTTGCCATCGGCCATCTTGAATTTCGGACCGGACCCAAAAACACTCGTTCTCACCCCACGGTGGTATTAAAGGTACCCAAGAAGTTTCGTAAAGATCGGTTCATAAATACGGCCTCTAGCCCGAGCCGTATTGGCATTTGCACTTACAGTGCTGAAAGTAACACTAAATACATCAAAGTTAGTCTAATTTGCATAATTTACGCACAAGAAAAAAAAATCGTATTATATGTGATGTATCCCATGGTACTAAACATTCATACAAAAAATTATTCAAATCAGCGCTTTCATATGAAGGTTCTGCGCAAAAATCTGATTGCACATAAGTTTGTACAAAATGGCTGCCAGCGGCCAACTTGATCGGACCCGAAAACACTCGTTCTCGTCCCATGGTCATAACAAAGGTACCCAAGAAGTTTCGTAAAGATCGGATCATAAATACGGCCTCTAGCCCGAGCCGTATTGAATTGTTGACGGACAGACGGGCAGACGGGCAGACGGACAATTGGCCATGGCAAAAGCTCAAATTTGGCTTTGCCAAAGTTGAGCTAAAAATGATATTTATCTCTCTGAACTATTTGTCTCTATCCTCCAAATATGAGCCTGTTCTCTGGACCAATCATTTCAAGTCCCACTCGTTCGTTTCGATACTGAAGTTTCATGTATCGCGCATTCTGCAATGGAGAGAGTATTTCAGCAGTTATATCCCCTGATGTGTAATTTGCAAGAGAACTTGAAGAGTTATGTTCCTTGATGTGCAAAAAAAGGTCGATGGAAAATGAAAAGTATGACATCTTGGGATACCAAGGATATATTGAGATAAACCTCCATGAACAGGGGCGTCGAAGCAATTATTTATTGGTGAGGAGAAATTTCCCAGCATGAATTGCCGAAGACATATCCCGAAGGCCGTATGCCTGAGGTGCGGGAGGGTCCGGGAGGGGTCGCCCCCTCCGGTGGGTGGGGGTCCGGTTTTGAAAATGCGACGCTCTAAGCGCGAATCTGGGCTAGAATGCCATTTGTCACTGGTTTATGGCATGTTTATCATTGTTTAGCCAATTATATGAGTAAATGGAAGTCCCGCTGAGGCGAATATTATTCATTTATATTAATGAAAGATCACGTAAAAAAACCTCAACTTTAAAAATAATAAAAAAAAAAAAAAAATTATTGGTGCGGCGCCCGCCGGAACTGCCGGACCAGTTCCGGCGCCCCTGATGAGCCCTGTCAAACTAAGTATAACAGACTAAATGCCCAGTTTACCACTAGAATACTCTAAAGTGTTCAAACTCCTCTTAACTTTTTATTACTGAATATATTTAACTATTTATTGGTGTTTAAGGTCACATATTTGTACACACACGCTAATCGTGACCGCTTTTACTGGTAGGCTGGTGCGAAAAATCGAAGCTCGATTTGAAATTCGATTGGAAAGTCAATGTTCGATTCGAAACCGGAAATTCGAATATTTTCTAATATACTTTGTCCAAAACCGTGAATGTTTACAGATTGCAATTGATCACATTATTTTAGATTGAGTATTGTTCTGAGTAGAAACGTAACTGACTTGTAGTGGTAACAGTGTTTGTAGCGATGTAGCTGCAACTGTACATCAGTTGTAGCTAGATCGCTACAAACTCTGTTACCGATACAACTGTTCATTTCAGCTTATTGTGCATTATGACCAGCGACCATTTATAAAAAAATTTTAGTTTAGAACATTGAAATGTTGTTCAGATGTTCAATTTCAATAAATGTTCTGTTCCACAACATGATCACATTATTTCATTCCATTAACTGTGATTCGATCCGAAGTTCAATTCGATATTCGATGATTCGAAATTCGATTAGTTTTCACCAATTCGATTCGATATTCGATTCGATCAAAATCGGCAATTCGAAAGGTCCCTATTCACTGGATAAGTGGCAATTTAACAGGTTTCTGTTGTATACGCACTTTAACTAGAGTCTGATTAAAGATTTGAGGCGAACGAACGTTTGGGTCACGTGGAGGTTACCTGAAATGAAAAACACGCCGGGTCACCCGAAATTTTTGCAAAGTTGAATGATCTAGTATGAATAAATGGTGGAATGATGTTGTGCACCAACCAAAACCAATCATCAGCTGCAAAGGTGTTTGCATTTGTCTGAAGTGTAGCTGCTCTGTTGGCCAATTATTGGCGAACAAAGCAACTATGCTTCAGGCAGATGCAAACACTCATGCTAATGATTGGTTGATTTCTACATCATTTTAAACTGTTGATCCTCTTTAGATATAACAAAGGCACAAAATCAGGAAATGAAAATAATTCATATCTCCGCCACAAATAGTGACTATGGATGCCATACTCTTCTGCAGCATGTCAGTCCATGCCAGAATCAGGCTGTAATTGTAATTAACTTGTACCTGAATTGCTGCAACATATCCTCATTATTGTTCCTAGGGATTCATCTCTTTTCATCAGGCCATTGCCCATAGGAGCAAGAACTTGGCTATGATCCAACAGTTCACATATTAGCATAGTCGTGATACTTATATATATTTAGGTTACCTAACGGGTTACGTGAAGCAAGTATTTATTATTTATTTATTGGTGTTTAAGGTCACGTTCTTCTGCGCAATGGCTAATCATGCCCACGACAGTTTTACGGATGGAGGAAGCCGGAGTACCAAAGAGCAACGGCGAGCAACTGTCAGCTCCCCAACATACTAACTCCACACACGCAGGGTTAGCATTGTTGAAGACAAGTGCACCATCGACGTGCAGTACGCAATAGTACATAACGCCATCGTGCCCCCCCCCCCCCCCCCCCCACGTGGGCAATGCGGTGAAGTGTCTTGCCCAAGGACACAACGTGTGTGCCGCAGGTGGGATGCGAACCGATGAACTCTCGGCTTGCAGCCTGCACCTCTACCTACTGAGCCACCGCGCCCCCACCTGAATCAAGTACAGGGGAACGAACGAAAAGTTACCAAAGCTCAGACCAGGTGAACGATAAATGGGTTACGCAAAGTTTTGACAGCAGGCCTATTACTGCGTTATTACGAGATAGTATTGCGTTATAACGAGATAGTATTGCATTATTACGAGATACTGTGTTATAACGAGATAATTATTGCATTGTAACGAGATTTTTGGCGCTATTACAAGATAATTATTGCGTTATTACGAGATATTATCGCATTTTTACGAGATATTGCATATAAGGAGATATATTTGCGTTGTAACGAGATATTATTCCGTCATTACGAGAGATAATTATTGCGTTATTACGAGATATTGCATTAATACGAGGGATTATTGCGTTGTAAGGAGACTTATTACTTTATTATTGCGTTATTACAAAATATTGTGTTATTACGAGATATTATTGCGTTATAACAAGATTATTATTGCGTTATAACGAGATATTATTGCGTTATAACTGATAAACGATATAACTTGCATTTCCAAAAAACACAGTAATCGTTTGTGTGTGGAATGGTTGTCTCCTCCTGTCTTTTTGCTCTGCTTGAAACATAAAATAAAAGTGTTAGGATATTACAATCTTCTTTGGAATATGTTTTATATGTGATATTGCGTGTACTTTCTTGTTCATTTTGGTGTTTTTAGGACAAGTAGTTCATTTGCTGTCTCTTTGTCCCTGCTCTGAAAATTGAGACCGTAAGTCTTTAGTAGCGCTATACATTAAAGGCTAAATTTTATGAGTTAAAATTAAAATGTTGGTACCATACTATGGATATGTATCGAATATACCCAAACTCACCAGATAGCGTTTACATTAGTAGTTTACTTGCGGTCTCTTTGTCCCTGGTTGTGAAAATTAAGACTGCAAATCGGAGGACGCGCTATACATTGAAATCGAAATTTTAGGGGTTAAAATTACAATATCGGTATCAAGGTTCGGATATGTATTGAATATACCCAAATTGACTACGCTATTTCGTTTATTTTTATGACCAGTAGATTACTTGCGGTCTCTTTGTCCCTAGTTGCGGAAAAGTGAGACCGCAAGTCAGATATCGCGCTATACATTAAAAGTAAAATCTTAGGGGTTAATGTTAAAATATCGGTACCAAACTTCGGATATATATTGTGTACACCGTATATGACCAGACAGCGTTTATTTGGGGGCTGTACTCCCTATTCTTTACCTGCAGTCTCTTGCGGTCTCATTTGTTACCTGCGGTCTCATTTTAGTACTACCGATATTATTTCCCCTTTGTAGTTGGCTCATAAACTTTTGATTGTGTTGAGATATCCTGAACTGAAATGCTAGAGAAATTCAGACAAATGCATGTGTGCCAGAACAGTTATTGAGTGGTCGTCGATTTTATACAGTGTGGTAAGTTTGGTAGATAATTTACCAGTGATCTATTAAAGAAACACAAGAGCATATCACGGTAGATAATCAAGCCACTGAAAGTGTTACCTCGAGAAATACCCACCCCCAGCAGTCGTTCTCACTACTCTCCTCCCCATTTTGTGAAACTAAACCATAATTTCCCGTTCTAACAAAACCAGTAATAGTTCAAAATAACTTTTAAAATTCAAATGAAGCTTGCTAGAATAAACTATCAGGTTTTGTGCATAAAATTCTGTTGAGAGGGGAGTGGAAATATGCTCAACAACGTGGGCTGTTTCATTGCAATGTTATCAATAGTAAAACGCTATGCATGTACACAAACATAATTTCTCTTGTACGATATTGACAATTAACTTAAGACTGATTAACAAATTCAGAAGAATAGTCCTTAGACTATCAGATTGGGCGGTGACCGAAAGTTGTAACCTTCTGATACCCGTCACTAGTTTATAAGGTGTTCGCAAAACCTGACTGCTTCACTTAGCGACACAAAGAGGCCGAAAGCAGTGACATCCTAAACGTAGTTATTGGCAATTACATGTATGTACATGTAACGTAAATTTTTTTCTGCTGATGAAAATAAACAAGAGAAGAACGTAACATGTTGCAGGTGGTTGTAAAATTAAGAATGCCAAGTTTTGAAAGAAAGACGTGTGTAGGTGCAACGTGTCAAACGAAAGAAGTTGTTAAAAAGGTAGGTGTCATTGTGACTGTACTTAAAGGGCTATATAAGTAATGGAATTTTGTTTATTTTGAAATTCTCACCTCTCATATTCCTTAAATTCAGATTAAATATACACAAATTATACATCAAAATAAAGGTTGGGATGTATAGAACACGTATGGAATCAACTCAAAGAGTTGATAGCAGGCACCACTGGTTTCTGGAAGTCTGCTATCGTATTCGCACCAGAACTGATAATAAAATAATATTTCGCAAGAACAACTCGTGGCCGAATATGCTTCAGATATTCAATAACAAAGCTAGGCATTCAAAACACTTTCGAGTGCAGCGACAGGACTACATTTTGGAAAAGGACAACACTGTCTGCATTTTTTATTGAAGATGATTTCCATGCTCGACAGACATGCGCAAATCATTCGATACCACGAATTTCTATCGAAAAACAAAATCGTAATTCTAAGAAAGTTCAACAGGTATCATGATACCTTGCTTTGAATATGGCAACTGTGAAATCTCTGTCTAATAACAGTATACTGTTTGAAGGCGATCTTTTTCATTATTTGATTTTATACCGCGTTGTTATTACATGTTTTTTCCGTCCGGTGACGTCGACCGGAAATCGAAAGTATACTCATACGTAAACAAAAGCAAAGGCTTTGGAATTTACCCCCATGCAGCTCTGTCGCCGTGTTTTGAAGAATTTTTATCCCCTAGCTTTGTTCTTGGATATGTCAAGCACATTTGGCCACGAGTTGTTTTCGTGAAATATTAGTAAATTATCAGTTCTGGTGCGAATACGGTAGCAGACTTCCAGGAACCAGTGGTGCCTACAGTCGACTCTATGAGTTGATTACACATGTGTTTCGTGTTCAAAACACCTTAATCTTGATTTTGATGTATATTTTGTGTATATTTAATTCGAATTGGAAGGAATATCAGAGGTGTGAATTTTCAAAATAAACAAAATTTCATTACTTATATAGGCCCTTAAGATAATGGAACTGCTTTGCAGTGTTCATGCAAGCACAATGAACTCAAATGTGTGGTGTAATCCATGCATTACTTTTTATGCTATTTCCACGAGCATACACACAATTGGCATGCTTCAAGAAAGTGACATCGATTTTCCGAAGGTAACATTTATTCCGTTAAGGTCAAAAGGAACTGGCGAATTTTCCCAAATTGACAAAAGCAAATGGTTCCAAAACACGATAATTAAACAAGTTTCATACAAGCATTGACAGGCAATGGTGCTGTTTTGATCTAAAGAATATTTGGAGTGCTGAAGTTTCAAACTAAAAAGTGATTTTATTGTTGAAAATCAACTTTTAAATTGCAAATTGCACTAACAACAGAACTTAAAATTCACATTTGGAACACTTAAATTACTGAAACCAAAATTAATCTGAACCATATATCTACAGCACTTTACCGTCAAATGAACTTTGATGTGCTTTTTGAATTATTTAAAACAGATTTTTAATCTCCAACCTGAAAGATTTTTTTAGTATCAATATTAAAATGTGTAACCTTAAGAATGCATGCTCAGAATTCACAAGAGCTTCACACTTTTCATTTGTTTTGTTTACCATCAACTGAACAATGATTGTCCATCAAGTGTTAGAGACAAAATAATTAGTGTATTTATCCTTGACCAGTCAGCTGTATCATGTATTGCCATTTCATGAGGTTCAACATTGTACAACTCTGTCGGTGTTAGATGTTTGGATTTAGCAATCAATGTCAACAAACATCCATGCATATCTGTACCAAATACATCAGCCAAAGTGTTAAGTACATCTTGCATGTGCCATTTGTCTCTTAAGATGTCACGTCTTGGTGTCATTCCTGGAAAAATATTTTGGAATGGACATTAAAAACATGTTTTAATTAATTTTAAAATCACCTCAGAGTTCATTTCTCGGTAAAGTGCTATAGATATATGTTTTGGATTAATTTTGGTTTCATTAATTTAAGAGTTGCGTGTGTGAATTTTCCGTTCTGTTGTTAGTGCGATCTATATTTTAAAAGTTGATTTTCAACAATAAAAATATTTTTTAGTTTACAACTTCAGCAAACAAAATATTCTTTAGATCAAAGCAGTATCATTGATTGTCCCCGTTTGCACGAAAATCGTTTAATTTAGTTGTTTTAGAACTCTTTTGTTTTTGACCATTTGGGGAAATTCGCCTGTTCCTATATACCTTAATTCCGCGACAATGGGTGCTTCGATGTGGAACAGTTATTATGTCAGCTACAACCGGCTGCAAACGTTTTTCCACATAATTTGAGACATCCATTGTCACCATATTTGAAGAATCAATGAAGCATTATGCAGGCTGTTAAAACTCTGAATCCACCACTTGTTGAGCTATCGAGCGGTATATGTTCCCATCAACCCCGAGCTTTAACAGTTTAAACAACAACATATTTCGATCAGCACGGTCAAATGCCTTCTGAAAATCAATGAACGAAGCGAAAATTTCATGCCTGTCCCGAATCAATGCAGTGACTGAGTAAATATTTTCTATGCACGAGCGCTTTGGCCTAAATCCACACTGCTCGTCTGCAATTAATCCATTATTATCAGCATACGTCATCAACCTGTTGTTCAGCACTGTATCGTACAGTTTACAGCATGTTGATAGAAGAGAAATACCCCGATAATTTAGTGGGACTCTTTGGTATGGGGCAAATAATAGATTTTTTCCAAAGATATGGTGTAATACCGGTTTCAAAAACAAACTGAAACAGACTGTATGGTACCTTAAGGGGCTATATAAGTAATGGAATTTTGTTTATTTTGAAATTTTGAAATTCTCACCTCTGATATTCCTTAAATTCAGATTAAGGGCCTATATAAGTAATGGAATTTTGTTTATTTTGAAATTCTCACCTCTCATATTGCTTAAATTCAGATTAAATATACACAAATTATACATCAAAATGAAGGTTGGGATGTATAGAACACGAAACACATATGTAATCAATTCATAGTGTCGTCTGTAGGCACCACTGGTTCCTGGAAGTCTGCTACCGTATTAGCACCAGAACTGATAATAAAATAATATTTCATCAGAACAACTTGTGGCCAAATGTGCTTCATATATCCAAGAACAAAACTAGGCATTCAAAACACTTTCGAATACAGCGACAGGTCTGCATTTTGGAAAAGAACAACACTGTCTGCATTTTTTATTGAAGATGGTTTCCATGCTCGACAGACATGCGCAAATCACTCGTTACCACAAATTTCCATCAAAAAATAAAATCGTAATTCTAAGAAATTTCAACAGGTATCATGATACCTTGCATTGAATATGGCAACTGTGCAATCTCTATCTAATAACAGGATACTGTATGAAGGCGATCTTTTTTTTTATTTGATTTTAGACGGCGTTGTTTTTACATGCTTTTTCTGTCCGATGACGTCGACCGGAAATCGAAAGTATACTCATACGTAAACAAAAGCAAAGGCTTTGGGTTTCCCCCAATGCAGCTCTGTCGCCGTGTTTTGAAGAATTTTTATCCCCTAGCTTTGTTCTTGGATATGTAAAGCACATTTGGCCACAAGTTGTTTTCGTGAAATATTATTAAATTATCAGTTCTGGTGCGAATACGGCAGCAGACTTCCAGGAACCAGTGGTGCCTACAGTCAACTCTATGAGTTGATTACACACGTGTTTCGTGTTCTGTTCTTCCCAACCTTCATTTTGATGTACATTTTGTGTATATTTAATTTGAATTGAAGGAATATCAGAGGTGAGAATTTTCAAAATAAACAAAATTTCATTACTTATATAGGCTCTTAAATATACACAAATTATACATCAAAATGAAGGTTGGGATTTATAGAACACAAAACTCATATGTAATCAACTCATAGAGTTGACAGCAGGCATCACTGGTTCTTGGAAGTCTGCTATCGTATTCGTACCAGAACTGATAACAAAATAATATTTCAGGAGAACAACTCGTCGCCGGATGTGCTTCAGATATTCAATAACAAAGCTAGGCATTCAAAACACTTTCGAGTACAGCAATAGGACTGCATTTTGGAAAAGGACGACACTGTCTGCATTTTTTATTGAAGATGATTTCCATGCTCGACAGACATGCGCAAATCATTCGATACCACGAATTTCCATCGAAAAACAAAATCGTAATTCTAAGAAAGTTCAACAGGTATCATGATACCTTGCATTGAATACGACAACTGTGCAGTCTGTAGCTAAAAACAGCATACTGTACTAAGGCGATCTTGCTCATTATTTAATTTTAGACGGCGTTGTATATAAATACCTTTTCCGTCCGATGACGTCGACCTGAAATCGAAAGTAAATTCATATGTAAACAAAAGCAAAGGTTTTGGAATTTACCCCTATGCAGCTCTGTCGCTGTGTTTTGAAGAATTTTGATACCCTAGCTTTGTTCTTGGATATGTAAAGCACATTCGACCACAAGTTGTTTTCGTGAAATATTTTTAAATTATCAGTTCTGGTACGAATACGGTAGCAGACTTCCAGGAACCAGTGGTGCCTACGGTCGACTCTATCAGTTGATTACACATGTGTTTCGTGTCTGTACATCTAAATCTTACGGCAGCGTATTAGCGCCATTCCGTTATTCTTTGCGTAACTTATGTTAAATTGTTAAATTGTAATTACAATTTTGCTAAATTGTAATTGCAACTTAATAAATTGTAATTGCAACTTAATAAATTGTAATTACAATTTAGCTTAATTACAACTTAATACATTGTAATTACAACTTAGCTTAAATTGTAATTACAATATAGCTTAAATTGTAATTACAACTTAATAAATTGTAATTACAACTTAATAAATTGTAATTACAACTTAGCTTAAATTGTAATTACAATTTAAGCTATATTGTAATTACAATTAAAGCTATACTGTAATTACAATTTAAGCTAAGTTGTAATTACAATTTATTAAGCTGTAATTACAATTTAGCTAATTACAATATACCAAAAAAACGAAATGGCGCTAATACGCTGCCGTACAATCTTCATTTTGATGTACATTTTGTGTATATTGAATTTGAATTGAAGGAATATCAGAGGTGAGAATTTTCAAAATAAACAAAAACAAAATTCCATTACTTATATTGCCCCTTAATTACATTTGGCTTCTTTAAGGGGTCGTCCAACATAACTTTGGGCATTTTTTTGTAAATTTTCATAATGCTCTAAATACGAATTAAAGCGGTGAATAACGACATATTATATACCAAAATAATGACAAAAGTATACAAAACCCGAATTTATCCACTTTTCGAAAAATATATTTTATTGTTTTTCTTTTGATGACAAAGAAATTGCCAGCCGCATAAGTAACCGTCAGGATTAACAAGGAATAGATCGGTAATTCGAATGTCTGAGTTGTGAATAAAAGATTCGACACTCCATATTCGGAGAAAGCATATTTTTCATTTCATCACCAACGTGGTGACAATGCTCAGGGGAAAATGGATGACCACAAACGCTTCATTCTGTTTGTCCGACACGTTTGTTGTGATCACGTGGGTTTTGGGCAAAGTTGTGAAATCATTTCATTTCCCACGATCTGAAATATATTCAAACATTTCACTGCTGTTTTTGAATCTGGCAGGCGATGTAACATACAACTCATGACACATTCATAGGAAAATATTCAACTGACGATGTGATAAACGCGAGATACAGTCCATAGTAGTGCTGTTGAATTCTAAAACTGCACAATGTGACGCAAGTGTCAGCAAGGGATTAATACGCCACCAATTCGAACTACTATTATATCAGAACATAAAAGTGGAAAATTATATTTGAAAACAAAAATATATTCACATCAACATACATTACAGTCGTCACAATTGTATATTTACGAAAAAGTAATTTTACTGTCGCCGAACTATATTAGTGACGTAAAGAAGGCTTGATGAAGTCTGCTTCGAAAAAAGAAGCATAATGTCAAGGAGAATTATCAGAAAGGTTTCTTCCTGTTCACCAAAAAATGATTTATTCAACTTAAATATAATAAATAATACAAGCATACATGAGACATTAATATAAACATGTTGCAAGTGAATGGAAGGTCAATTGAGGATTTTAGATCATGGAGAATTTATATTGAAGGGGGACTGCTAGAAGTGTTAACTTATGAAGTGCAATCCCCAGAATGTATTTAATATAGGTGTAACAATATTAATTGATATTGTTCAGGTTGTTCTGTTTTATTTAAAGTTTGGTGTGAGGCCTGAGCTATGAAAATCTGCTAATTGCGATAAGTGAGCTAACATGCTAATTTGTAATGGTTTGGACTGTGCTTACTACTTAGTGATATGACTATGAGGCATATTTTTAGAAGGAATTGTTTGTATTGTTTCTTGAAGATGAGTACATTATTGCAATTCTTTAGGCATAAATATAAATAATTCCACAAGGATATTCTACTAATTCTTGTGCAAAAAGCTTTTGTGTTGGTTCTCCTATAGTTAACTTTGAAGTTCCTTAATTGGCGTGTGCTGTGGTCATGTGATCCTTCGACAGTGTCGTAGAATAAAAGTAAATTGGAAGGTAGGAGCTCATGCTTTGCTTTAAACAATGTAACAATAGTATTTAATTTAATTAAGTCTTCAAGTTTTAGGATTTTATATTTCTGGAATATGGGGGAACTGTGACTTCCATTGTCAGCTCCATCTATTATTCTTAATATTTTCTTTTGAAGGATTTTGAGGGGAGTAAGCCTAGTACTATAAATATTTCCCCAAATTTCACAACAATAGCTTAAGTAAGGCCCTATCAAGCACTGATACAGGGAGAGAAGTCCTGGTTTATTTGTTTGTTTCCTAACACGTAGCAATACAGAAAGATTTTTTTCGAGATTTTAGAATGGACATGTTTAATTTGTTCCCTCCATGATGGTTTAGAGTCAATGTGAACACCCCAAAAAATTGGTGGAATAAATACGTTCGATCTGTTTGCCATTTATTTTTACATTTATATCATTCTTGTTTTCTTTTTTATTTCCAAATATCATAAAAAGTATACTTAAAGATAATTTATTAGCTTGAAACCAGATGTTGAGTTTATCTAATTCTAGAGATACAGTACTACAGAGAGATTCTAGTTTATTTCCTGAAAAAAATAAATTGGTGTCATCAGCAAACATTATAATTTTCAATAATGATGATACAGTACAGATATCATTTATATAAAGTATGCAAAGTGAGGGTCCGAGGATTGATCCTAGGGGTACACCACACTTTATTTTCAAGGAATCCGAGTCTGTCCCATTAAGGGATACACATTGGTATCTGTTGTTAATGTAACTTGTAAGCCAATCATGCGCAGTTCCCCTTATTCCATAACGTTCAAGTTTTGTAAGTAATATATTATGGTCTATTGTATCAAACGCCTCCTTTATGTCAATAAATACCCTGAGAAGGTGCTGAAATTTTTCTATGGAATCTGTGATCTCTTCAACTAATTCCATGATGGCGTGAGAAGTAGAACGATTGTTTCTGAATCCATATTGGCTATCTGAGATAATATAATGCTTATCTAAACAAGACATTAAACGATTGTTGTAAAGTTTTTCCAAAATCTTTGAAATTTGAGGAAGTAAAGAAACTGGTCTGTAGTTTGAAAAAAATTGTTTGTTGCCTGATTTAAACAAGGGAATGACGCGGGCCGTTTTCATTAAATCTGGGAAGCAACCTGTTTGAAAAGAAGTATTAAATATATGTGCCAGTGGAGTGGCTATAAATGATAAAACTTTTTTAATCAGGGTCATGTCAAGATCATTGTGATCTTTTGATACTTTCCAGTCAAATATATTGACGATGTTGTTTATTTCAATCCCCGTCACTGGAGTAAGGAATAATGAGTCATTAACTGTGGGTTTCATAAACTCAGTAAACTTTTCTTTGCACTTAGGAATGCCATCTGCGAGTTTTGGGCCGACATATTGTTAAAATTATTGGCAATGTTTTTATCACCGGTTATTATTTGTTGTCCTATTTTAAGGGCCTATATAAGTAATGGGGGGCGCGGTGGCTCAGTTGGTAGAGGTGCAGGCTGCAAGCCGAGAGGTCCTCGGTTCGAATCCCACCTGCGGCAACCGCGTTGTGTCCTTGGGCAAGACACTTCACCCCGATTGCCTACATGGGGGCACGATGACGCTGTGTACTGAGGCGTACTGCACGTCGATGGTGCGCATGTCTTCAACCAATCTAACCCTGCCTGTGCTGCGGTGCAGAGTTCAGAGTTACGATGTTGGAGAGCTGACAGCTGCTCGTCGTTGCTCGGTGGTTCTCTCCGGGTACTCCGGCTTCCTCCACCCGTAAAACTGTCACGGTCACGATTAGCCATTGTGCATAAGTATGTGACCTTAAACAAAAAAAAAAAAAAAAAAAGAAAAGAGATATAAGTAATGAAATTTTGTTTATTTTGAAATTCTCACCTCTCATATTCCTTAAATTCAGATTAAATATACACAAATTATACATCAAAATGAAGGTTGGGATGTATAGAACACGAAACACATGTGTAATCAACTCAGAGAGTCGACTGTAGGCACCACTGGTTCCTGGAAGTCTGCTGCCGTATCTGCACCAGAACTTCATTTTGATATATAATTTGTGTATATTTAATCTGAATTTAGGAAATAATAGAGGTGAGAATTTCAAAATAAACAAAATTCCATTACTTATATAGGCCCTTAAATTCACTTGGGTAAGAAGATTTCTTTTTATTACTAATTAGTGTGTTCAGTATTTTCCACGTCTATTTCGCGTTATTATTATGGGTTTCTAGTAAGTGGGTGTAATGCTGTCTTTCACAGTATCTCAGAATGGATGTAAGTTTGTTTTTGTAACGTTTATATTTCAGTTCTGATGTTTGATCTCTAAATTTCAGGAATTTTTTGTTAAGATTATTTTTCTTTTTACATGCATTTATGAGAGAATTTGTCATCCAGGGCTTGTTTTGAATAATCCCCTTCTTTTTGTTTTCTTTGTTATCTGGCACACGACATGATGTTTTGTAGAATGATATGAAGAGTTTGATGTATTTATTGTAAGCCTCATTAGCATCATTGTTACTGATTATTTCATCCCAATTTTGATTAGATAAATTATTTACATGTTCAGATACAGTACTGTCATTCACCTTCCTCTTTTGGAAGAGATGGATGTTGAGTTGCGTTTAGGAGTGAAGTTTGCGAGTGTGAAAATTGGTAAATGGTCACTAATGTCGTTAATTATTATTCCACTATCTAATTGTGCGCGTAATTCAGAGGTAAACATATTGTCAATCAGTATGGCACTACTGTCGATTTTGAGCGCTGTTAGCACCAAAAGGTTGCGAAAATCTATGTGTGTTGACACTCTGTGGACAGAAATACAGAAATGCCACTACGCGGACAAAAATTTACACGAATTACCGAAATGAGACCACAACGTGTCAAAGGTGTTTAGATAAATGAATTTAATAACCAACACAATTCCGATATTGTTCAGGCAGGTAACCCTCCGCCTATAAAATTAGTATTGGTAAGCAGATCAGTTATTAATTTTCTTAAATCTCATGAGAAAACAACAATCAAGCCTCCCCAAATAGCAACTACGGAAGGCCGATAGTTCCAAAACAAATGAAGCATACCAAATCATGTACATAAATGAATTGGAAGCCGAGATGTGAAACTAAATGTAGCTTGATTGGTGAAAGTATTCAGCACGCAGGACAGGTAATTTTTTGTTGTTTTGGCCACACTTGAACATTCAAATGACACTCTTGGCAGCTGTCACTGCTCATGCAACCACAGAAATGGACACATATAACACTAAATGAGGAAGATTGGCAGTTCACCCTTTTTTGGTGTATCAATCTCATCGCATTTTACCAATTTGATACAGATCTCATGCAAAATGGCACAGGATTGTGGGAGGTATGGTCACAGCAGACTCACAAAAGCCACATTGGACATTCTTCATTTTTCATTGATGCACTCTTTCATGACTCCATACTTATTTTTCTGAACTGTGTGAATTTCATCCTTGGTGAACTTCATAAAAGGTAAACAAACACAAAAAAATGGCAGCCCTTTTGAAATGTAGGCATCCTAAATTACAATTTGTCTTGTGGTCTGTTCCTTGCAAGAATGATAAAAAGATTTCTCCGAGTCTGTACTAGAAGGATTGCAGAATTTAACTATTCAACAAATTTAAGGTATTTTATTGTCTAAAATCTGGTCGGTTACTTGTGCCATAGCAGACTTTCAAGCGGTGCTATCTACCACATGGCAGCAGTTCCATGGCAAATTTCAGTTTCCACATGTTCTATTCCAAACATTTTGGTATATAATTTATTGGGTTTATTCATTTTGGGTCTTTTGTAGACTTGGAAGAAAATTACCTGAAATTTGACCAAAGTTAGGTTGGACGTCCCCTTAATGCTTCATATGGGATTTTGTCACAACCTACAGCCTTACCCTTTCCAGCCTTTCGGACAACTTTTTCTATTTCCCGCAATGCAATTGACTTATTGAGGAACAAATTGGACTCGTACAATGGATCCAAACAATTATTCTCAATCGGTCCTACTATTTAACGAACACAAACGAACATAAACGAACATAAACGAACAGAAGAGAAAATAATAGGAAATACAAGTTAAAAATGATTGAGGGTGCATATACAGATATATGTGGGTATATATTATTCGTTTGTAAAATTTTATTCACTTCTGATGAGTATTTTGATGATTAATAAGGTTTATAAAATGTACGACGGCGCGAAATTCTTGTGTTCGTTAAGTAGTAGCCTGCTTGAAGCTGTCGACAAGATGCGACAAAGGTGTGAAATCAATTAGCTGTCTATTTGAGGAAGAATGTCGCTGAGGAAAACATCGAAGTTCAGGTTTAAGAGGATGGCAAGCGCCTATTTTAATCGTGTGTAAAATTGTATCCACGTCTGATGAGTATTTTAGTGATAAATAAAGATTATAGCCATTATTTGGATTGACAAACATACATCAAACCCTCGCTTTGGATTCCGAGGACACATCAACGGCGAGTCGGGGACAAACCGTGATCTACCCTTAGAAAGCGGAGCAAGACTCGGATACATGTAGCATATTGTACACCCACATAATGATAATAATCTAAAGATCTTAAAATATCTTGGGGATAAGTCATTAAAGTCCAGTTTAAGCTTTCCTGAACACTTTCCCCGAACAAGCTCACCCTCCACCAACGCGGGCTCCCACTAACGAGAGAGGACAACCAGGCGCGTAGCCAGGAAAAAGTTTCCCGGGGGGTGGGGGGCGATAACAGGGGGTGGTATAGCCATCAGATGCGCGAAAGGCGGGGGTGCTGGGAGGGGGGTCCTTCTCCAGGAATTTTTTTTCGGGGGGGGGGGGGGTCTCCACCAGGAAAATTTTAAAATCAAAGTCTACTGGCGGAAAACATTTGGAAGGAGACACAGCTAGATTTTGGGGAGGGGGTAAGTGCCCCCCCCCCCAGCCCCATGTGGCTACGACATTGGGGACAACCCTACCCATACTCTCCTAGAAACGCGACCCGAGAAAAAAAATCCCGCCCCCCGCCCGCCTCACACTGACTCTCCGGGCTCTTTCCAGGAAGCGGGTTCCATGATACAGTAACGCGGTGATATCTTCTACATGCACCCCAGCCCGTTTTTTTTTAAATCTAAGTCTATTGGCGGAAAACATTTGGAAGGAGACACAGCTAGATTTGGGGGAGGGGGTAAGTGCCCCCCCCCCCCCCCAGCCCCATGTGGCTACGACATTGGGGACAACCCTACCCATACTCTCCTAGAAACGCGACCCGAGAAAAACATCCCAAATCCCGGGCACCCCCCCCCCCCCCGCCCCACACTGACTCTCTCCAACGAGGGGGACACCCCGGGCTCTTTCCAGCAAGCGGGTTCCATGTTACAGTAACCGCTTCGCGGTGATATCTTCTACATACACCCCATCCCGTTTTATTTTCATTTAAATTATAAAAAAAAAAATTAGCAATAAATTTTAAACTCCCCTCATCCTTTGCCCGGGCTTGGCACCGGTGGATTTAACAAAGTCAAATCAGGCGGATTTTGAGTTTTTATGTTTTCCAAACAATTATTATATTTACTTCTTTGGTAGATATATTCTGGTTTTCTTTTCAATTCACTGCCTTACCATAATTATATTTGATGTGAAAGAATGAGTTTTCCAAAATAAATTTAGGAATTCTGTCTATAAGATGCGACACAGGTGTGAAATTAATCAGTTGTCAATCCGAGTTGGATTATCGCTAAAATAAAAAAAAGGGGGGGGGGGGAGATATAAGTTTAAAATGTTGAAGAGCGTAAATTTTAACCGTGTTATTTTTCTTATCTTTCTGGATTTCTGTTTTATCGTTGACAGTCAAGTCTTCTGATCTTTAACGGGGTTAAGTTGTTTTTGTAATAAGTGCAACTTGATTGTTTTTATAACAATAACTTTGGTCTTGAGAACAAAAACATATCGGCCTTTTTGAAGTACAGCTTGGTTGTTTGGCAATAATAAATTTCAAGCTAATGTGGGTACTCAAAAGTATATAACATAGTCTGATTTCCTAACTTTTCAGTCTGATCTTCGATCTGATTACTACAATGTCTTCTCTAAAGTGTCCTTGTGGTTTATGTGGTGACGAGTGTCATGAGATCAAAAGTATATAGGGTGTGACTTATGCAGTCGGTGGTTTCACCCACAATGTGAAAATCTCAGAGCTCAACAGTTTGGCTTCTTCACAAAGTCCAGTCTAGACTTCTGATTCAAGAAGGTAAGTTTGACTGGGAATTAGCTCACATGCGGTTGATGTCTGCTTTACGTGAGGGCAAGTTGGAAGAAGCTGTAAAACGTGAAGCAATTTTTTTACGCCTCTTCCCGCTTGTTCAGTTATCAGACGTCCATCGATACCACCCCATGAAGTCCTACAACAGGGATACACAGGCGTCCGGCCTTCTTGGATCACACTGGATCGAGTCTGTTCCCATTGCTGTGAGATCAAATGGCAATTGTCTATTCAATTCAGTGTCAGTGTGCTTAATTGGGGATGAGTTAATGAGCACCGAACTCCGGGTCAGAACATGTATAGAGCTGCTGCTAAATAAGTCATTTTATGATTCGTTTCACATCAACACCGAAATTCCTTTGGTCAGCCCGTCCCCAGATGATGACGTCAATGCGTGTGCGCGTCAAAAAGGCTGGTCTTCAGCGTGGACCATGCATGCTGTTGCGTCAGTTATTGGACGGCCCGTAAGATCTGTGTACCCAACAGTGAATGGCCCAGCTGATGGAAATATCCGAATACTTTATACAGTTTTCAAATCAAGAGTTGGCACAAAACATAAGTCTATTTCGATATTTTGGGCAGGTGAACACCCAGACATCAAGATAGAATGGAGTCCTAATCATTTTGTGCCACTGATTCCATCTGAGCCAGTGCCACCAGTAATAACTAGGCCCGAGGGTGAGCATCGTCGAAACACGGCCGATGATTTGGTTGCTATGATCAATAAATCTTTGGATAGTTCATTCATCAAGGAGTTTGTGTCCTCAGACCCAACCAAACCACCTTCGGTTATTTTGCATACAGACGAACAAATTGCTCTTTTGAAGTCGGCAATCAAAAGTGGTTGTGTTATAGGAATTGATAGGACTTTCAACTTGGGGGCGTGTTATGTCACTACGATATGCTTCAAAAATCCAAATATTGCGAGGAAGTCATCTTCAAATGAAGTACCAATTTTGCTGGGCCCTCTTTTTCTGCATTGGGATGGTGCTTTTCAAACATATCATCGCTTTCTTTCGTACTTGAACAGCAAGCTTGTTGACATTCCCCAGGGCAATATTGTATTTGGAACAGACGACGAAGCTGCTCTTGTAAATGCCATCGCAGCGTGCTTTCCAAGTTCCACTCACACACTGTGCACACGACATCTCAAGGAAAACCTAATACGAAACCTGAGTAAGACAGACAACCAGCAGACTGTAAACAAAATTGTCGGACAATTTTTTCAAAGTGATGCTGGCCTCATCACAGTAGATACTGATCTAGTGTATAGTGAGGTTGAGACTGACATTGTCGACAAATGCAATAGACGCTATCTTACAACATTCATGGACAAATTACGGTCTAAAGTTTTTAACGCTCGCAAACAAAATCCAATAATTCCGAAATCGTGGACAAATAATAACTGTGAAAGTTTGAACAATATTATAAAGTTGGAAAACAATTGGAAAGTACTTAAATTGACTGACCGTACAGACAATCTACATGGCATTGTGACTGACCAACTTAAAGACATTCGGGGTGCTCTTCAAGATGATTGGGGTTTAACATTTATCTAGTCCAATACTATTAGCCTTCGTCTGTGCTCCGAATTTATTATTTTTTTATTTTTTAATATGTCGCACCGGTGCGACATATTAAAAAAAATAATAATAATAAATTCGGAGCACAGGCGAAGGCTAATATTATTGGGCTAACATTTATCGCGAAGCGGCTAGGCCTACTGTATCATGGAACGCGTTTCCTGGAAAGAACCGGGGGTGGATGGGGCTCGTTGGTGAGAGTCTGTGGGTGGAGGTGTCCCGGGATTTGTCGTTGCCACAGGGGGCAGGTGCTCCCTCCCCAAAATGTAGCTGTACCCCCTTCCAAATGTTTCCCGCCAGTTGTTAGACTTAGATTTTAAAATTTTCCTGGGAAATTTTCCCCATACCCCCCCCCCCCCAAAGAAAAAAACCCGGGAAAGGACCCCCAGACCCCCCACCCCCGCCTTTCGCGCATCTGATGGCTATAACCCCCCCCCCCCCCCCCCCCACCGCCAGTTATCGACCCCCCCCCCCCCCCCCCCCCCACCTAGAAACTTTTTCCTGGCTACGCGCATAGTTGTCCTCTCTCGTTAGTGGGAGCCCGCGTTGGTGGAGGGTGAGCTTGTTCGGGGAAAGTTTTCAGGAAAGCTTAAACTGGGTTTTAATGACTTATCCACAAGATATTGTAAGATCTTTAGATTATTATCATTATGTGGGTGTACAATATGCTACATGTATCCGAGTCTTGCTCCGCTTTCTAAAGGTAGATCACGGTTTGTCCCCGACTCGCCGTGATGCGTCCTCGGAATCCAAAGCGAGAGTTTGATGCATGTTTGTCAATCCAGATAATGGCTATAATCTTTATTTATCACTAAAATACTCATCAGACGTGGATACAATTTTACACACGATTAAAATAGGCGCTTGCCATCCTCTTAAACCTGAACTTCGCTGTTTTCCTCAGCGACATTCTTCCTCAAATAGACAGCTAATTGATTTCACACCTTTGTCGCATCTTGTCGACAGCTTCAAGCAGGCTACGACTTAACGAACACAAGAATTTCGCGCCGTCGTACATTTTATAAACCTTATTAATCATCAAAATACTCATCAGAAGTGAATAAAATTTTACAAACGAATAATATATACCCACATATATCTGCATATGCACCCTCAATCATTTTTAACTTGTATTTCCTATTATTTTCTCTTCTGTTCGTTTATGTTCGTTTATGTTCGTTTGTGTTCGTTAAATAGTAGGACCCTTCTCAATGAATATTTTTCTTCTAAAATTTTCTGCAAGAAACCATTGTCAACATTTTCCCCTGTATTACTCGGGTTATATAATTTCTTAAATGCGGTAGCCCATTTATCAAAAACTTCAGATTTTTCCTTAATCATTAGACCATTATCACATAATACCTCTTCGTGAATCTGGAATTTTTGTTGCCCCGGTCCTAATTTTTTTATTTTATCCCAAAACAGTTTTGGGTGTTCACCAGTCAAGGCTTCGGTCTCAGTCATCAAGTTATTTTTATATTCCCGTTCATAGAAACGTAACTTTCTGTTAAAGATTTTACGTGCTGATTTGAACACTCCGAGATCATCTTTAAAATTTTTATGATTTTTCTTACTATTCAAAAATGTTTTTTTCTTTTTCATTCATACGTTTCCATAAAACTGTTAGATCATGATTCCAAAAGGGTTTCAAATATTTAATTTTTTTGGTAGATTTTGGGGATCGCGGGCAATCAAAATATGGAACACATAATTTAATTTCCTTTATAATCATGTTTAGAAGTTGCTCATACAGCGCATCTACCTCCTTCTGTGTCTCGCGGCAACATTCTAGCCTAGAAATAATCTCATTTAGAGAGTGTAATGCTAACTCTGAGTTTAAAACTTTCAGGTAGTGGATTTTTTAATTTTGTTAGGCTACTCGGGTGTGATCCTTTGCTTTTGTATCCACGAACCGGTCGATTAATATCAAGGTCAAATGTCAGAAAGCTATGGTCCGGAGGTTTGCTTCTTTCTCCAATTAAGGTGCTAAATAAGTAATGGAATTCTGTTTATTTTGAAATTCTCACCTCTCATATTCCTTAAATTCAGATTAAATATACACAAATTATACATCAAAATGAAGGTTGGGATGTATAGAACACGAAACACATATATAATCAACTCATAAAGTTGACAGCAGGCACCACTGGTTCCTGGAAGTCTGCTATCGTATTCGTACCAGAACTGATAATAAAATAATATTTTAGACGGCTTTGTTTTTACATGCTTTTACCGTCCGATGACGTCGAACGGAAATCGAAAGTATATTCATACGTAAACAAAAGCAAATGCTTTGGAATTTACCCCCATGCAGCTCTGTAACCGTGTTTTGAAGAATTTTGACCCCCTAGCTTTGTTCTTGGATATGTAAAGCACATTTGGCCACACGTTGTTTTCGTGAAATATTATTAAATTATCAGTTCTGGTACGAATACGGCTGCGGATTCCAGGAACCAGTGATGCCTACAGTCTACCCTATGAGTTGATAACACATGTGTTTCGTGTCCTATACATCTTAATCTTCATTTTGATGTACATTTTGTATATATTGAATTTTAATTGAAGGAATATCAGAGGTGAGAATTTTCAAAATAAACAAAATTTCATTACTTATATAGGCCCTTAAGAACTGATAATTTATTAATATTTCACCAAAACAACTTGTGGCCAAATGTGCTTTACATATCCAAGAACAAAGCTTGGGGGATAAAAATTCTTCAAAACACGGCGACAGAGCTGCATTGGGGAAAATTCCATAGCCTTTGCTTTTGTTTACCTATGAGTATACTTTCGATTTCCGGTCGACGTCATCAGACAGAAAAAGTATGTAAAAACAACGCCGTCTAAAATCAAATAATGAAAAAGATCGCCTTCATACAGTATACTGTTATTAGATAGATATTGCACAGTTGCCATATTCAATGCAAGTTATCATGATACCTGTTGAAATTTCTTATAATTACAATTTGGTTTTTCGATGGAAATTCGTGGTAATGAGTGATTTGCGCATGTCTGTCGAGCATGGAAACCATCTTCAATAAAAAATGCAGACAGTGTTGTCCTCTTCCAAAATGCAGTCCCATCGCTGTATTCGAAACTGTTTTGAATGCCTAGCTTTGTTCTTGGATATATGAAAGCACATTTGGCCAAAAGTTGTTCTGATGAAATATTATTTTATTATCAGTTCTGGTGTGAATACGATAGCAGACTTCCAGGAACCAGTGGTGCCTGCAGTCAACCTTCATTTTGATGTATAATTTGTGTATATTTAATCTGAATTTAAGGAATATGAGTGGTGAGAATTTCAAAATAAACAAAATTCCATTACTTATATAGGCCCTTAAGGAAAACAAATTAAATTTCTCAATAAAGACGGCAGAAGATGCATTTGGAAATTATCACATTTGTCTAAAGTATAAGGAGATACACAGCTATAATCTACAACAGATTTTCCCTTCGAACTTACTGATGTAAAGTTATTATGGTTTTTGTTAAATCTTCCATTTAAGCAACGAATTTTCGCATCGTTAATTCAGAAACTCAACGAAAGTTCGACCGTGTTGATTAACATTGTTATAAAGTGAATCCCGTTTACACACCTCATCAATTTCTTCATTATAATCTGGTAACTCACTTATACGTGCATTAAGGTCACCATCCAATACAATTGGAAGGTCATCACAGTGCATGTATATATCAGTTAAATCCGACAAAAGAACGCCTCAGCATCCCTCCCCAGGGTGAGTTCTCCGGTGGTAAATAACATGAAAGCAGTATAAAATCCCCTTCATCCTCCTTTGTTCTTAAATACAAACAAAGTAGCCCATCAACAGATTTCCCCGTGGGAACCCCGGGAAGTAAGCAGCACTTGTTTACTGTGGTAAACCAGTTCCGCTTTACTAGTAAAATAGGACCCAGTCACCAATGCTTGGGGTGAAAGTCCTCTAAAATGGGCAACATGTAGATCAACGATTGACTAAACTTGACTTCATCTCCATGCTGTGTCCCGATTAGCCATGGTGCATAAATATGTGACGTTAACAACCAACAAACAAACAAACAATCAACAGATTTATCAATTATGGATATATCGAATGACGCAAGAAAGTTATTTTTTACTAAAACATAACCCTCCAGATCCTTTTGGCGCATTTTTATGCTTCGTAATTCTATTGAACCCTCTCCATGAGAAACCTTCAACTGTCAACACATTATTACCCGTTAAATGTATTTCACTCACACATAGTATATCTCAATCTGCAGTCAGTATTAACTGAGTTTTCAATTCACAGTTATCTTTTGACCACCCATTCAAGTTAATAGAACCAATCTTTAAATTTGTCAACATCACTGAGTATATCGTTGAGAATGTATTGTCCTTTATCATCAGTCGAGTAAACCTCGTCCTATTTCTGAATCTCGGATTTCTTTTTAATTCCTCCGCTCCCTGAGATAATGAAATATTTACCTTGGGGAAGTTCTCTTAAAATCGATTTTACATTCAGTTCAATTAAACGTTCAATATGCGACTTATCACCACGCAAAAAACAGTTTTTGTCACGAATTGACTGGCGAAGATTACGTTTGCCCTTCAAAACCAAAATTTTCTGTTCAAGTGTTTCCAACTGGATTTTAACCAGTGGTGGTTTATCATGATAACGTATGGAAAGCCCAATTCCCTCGAATACTGAAAATTTGTTACAGACACTGAACCTGGAACAACTTCACTTCACATCGGCGCTTCAAGTGGAAAGCTACGAAACACAGCTTAACTTAACGTGGAGAAAACCACCAGGTGATTTCAAAAAACATACATCAAAATCAAATTTGTGTCGAGGCAAGAAGCGTTTGGAGCAGTTCATTGTGAAGAAACAAAGAGAACACGACCTGTTAGATAGTACAACCAAGAACGACACAGAACTGTGTAATTCAATTTCCAACCTGGAGGCTCTAATAGAAACCGTGAGTACACCAACTGATTGTGGAACTACTGTAGAGACTGAACACGTTAGTACATCTGTCCAATGTGTACCTCGCTTGGTGAGTGTTTCAATTCAACCTTCTCCAGAGGAACCACAAAAAGACAACAAACAGAGAATATTATGTCCTCCATCAAACGATGAAGCATTGGAAACTGCTGCAAGAAAACTTGACAGTGTTCATATTGCTAAACCCCATTTAACGAATAAGTTAAATCATTCTAGAGATAATTCTGGCCGTGCCAGAGAATGGAAGCAGAGGGTAAACAATTACAAACAACAACGAATTCAACAACAGAAGAGATACGCTTGTTTAAACCACACAAGAGACATGCGTGAACTTGAAAGTGTAACCTTTGCGTATCGAGAATACGGAGAGATCTTTGTACCTGCTGTTTATTGTGATAGTTTTATAGATTCGAAAGTACCCGTAATCTTAGTTTCGCCAGAGATTTTAGGCGAAGACATAATGTCCTATCTCCCATTTATATAACCATTGTGATGGTGGTTATTTGTGTTAAAACAGAGTGTGACGATTCGTTCTGATGTCGAAAGACATCAGTTTTAGTAGTTAGGAGGTACTATCAGCAGGCAAAATCCTGTGACATTTTATTTCTTCTGAAAAGTACTTAGAAATTTCCGCACATTTTCTCCTGCACGTGAAACTAGATACATTAATCAAGTATTCAAATTAGTTTATCCATCATGCATGAACTACAGATTAAGTAATTAACGAATTCAAACTAACCTTCATTTTCTTACAATAGCAATCAGTATTAGCCATTTCAAGGTTTGACCAGCTTGTTTTAAAACATGTTTCTCTTTGTTGTATACTACTCAAAGTTTGCTAAGCACCAAATATTTGACCCATCATTGTGAAATTTGCTTGTGACATATTTGCGATATTTTTGGTGGATATGATTAAGGAATGTATTGACATGGTCCCCATTGTTTACATTAGCTCTCTTGACAGGCAGACTTTTCGTGACAGTCATGGAAAGCATCTATCCCTTGATTTTCATGATGTTTTCGTGTACTGTCTACATGTACATGACATGTGTAGGGTATTCAATCTTCATTTCAACACAAACCCTTGTGATTTAATGATTGAATATGGCAAATGCAATGTAAGAAAGCATTTGTCTGAAGCAGAAAAGTAGCGGGCTATAGGGAAGGTGGAGCAAGGGGCTACCCATCATCAGGTTAGTGATGCCATTCGTGTGCACCATACGGTGATCACCAGAGCTTGGGAAAGATTTCAGCACTATGGCACACCAGTAAGACGGCATGGTGGTGGCAGAGACAGGGCAACATCTGCAGCTGAAGACCGGTTTCTGATCATTCAGGCCCGTTGGAACCGCTTTGCCACAGGAACCTAGCTTCGCAGTGACCTTCAGAATGCATCCAGGGTAAATGTTTCGACGTAGACTATCTGAGCAAGGTTGCACGAAGGCGGTTTCGGACCGAGAGGCCCATGGATTCGCATTCTGCTGTCCCAGAAACACGACAGGCACGATATGAATGGGCCATGGACCACGTTGGATAGACCAGAGAAGATTGGCGACCTGTCCTTTTTACAGATGAGTCAAGGTGCTGCCTAGACCACACATATGGGTGTTCGATGGTATGGAGAAGACCAATAGAGCGATTTCATGCAGCCAACATTGCTGAGCATGACCGCTATGATGGAGGGTCAATCGTGGTCTGGGGCGGCATCAGCAGGGATGGACGTACAGAGCACCGTGTCCTTGAACATGGTACATTGACTGTACAGCAGTATATTGATGAGATCCTGGATGTCCACGTCAGATTGTATGCAGGTGCAGTGGATGACAGATTCATTCTGATGGACGATAATGCCCGTCCTCATGCTGCCAATGCTGTGCGGGAATACATACAGACGGGTGGGATTGAGCGTATGAACTGGCCATCAAGATCCCTGACCTGAATCCAATCGAACATGTCTGGAATGAATTGCAGCTTGCAAGTTCAGCCCGTCCAGTCCAGCCAAGAAGTGTCCAGGAACTTGGTGCCATGCTGGTCCAAGAATGGAACAACATCCCACAGAAGACCACCAGGCACCTGATTGGAAGCACGAGAAGGCGTTGTCAAGCTGTAGTTAACCGTAATGGGTGTCATAATCGATATTGAATCCATTCCAGTTCGCTCCATCAACTTTTTTGTAAATTGAAACATTTCCTCTTTTTCCAATAATATCCATTTTCCATGGTTACCGTATTCAAAAACTAGAAAATAATGTCAAATAAAATCTTAATTTCTGTACCTAAATCATTAAAGATATAATTAAATAAAAAGTATATATACTTTTCATAACAATATTTCAACTAATACGTAAAACGGGTAGTTGGATATACTTGGTGCTTAGCAAACTTTGAGTAGTATATATTTTAATAGTTGTTGAAAGTAACCACAAAGTATATTAACCAAGTTATTAATGTAAAACGGAGACTTTTGGAATACCAATTTGTACGGTGCGTCTCGCTCTTAGTACAGAAATATCCGATACTTGTGGGGATTCGACTGGAAAGCAGCGTTCTGGAAATAAATTGTGTAACAAAAGACTTAATCGTAGTTCAAAATTTCAATCCAGAGAGAACATGTTTAAGTGACCGATAGCCCTGTCACACATACATACATACATAGGAGCCATGAAGGCTATGGTGTAGGGTGGCCAGAAAAGGGACTGGTGTGGGTAGAATATGTCACCAATAGAAGGTTAAGGCTCATTGAAAAGAGTATTCTTGGATTCCGAGTCCATTTGGGTAATTTTGGGAAGTTGTCGGTCGTTCCCTGTGATTCTACGTACTCCCATCGAACCGAACATGCCTTTTGGTGGTCTCATGGTTCTATAGCTCTTCGTGCTACTCTAACCAACCTAAGCTCGCAACCACTTCTCAGATGTAGAACACATCAAATAATGGACGGATAGGACCAATGAGTAGGGGAATTGCAGATAGTACTTACTCATAGTACTTAACTGTATAGTCAATAGTCGGGTAGTATTGGTGGAGTCATAACCATCGTATTAATGGAAGACTGAAGTTCTGGCCGGAGACATTAGAGCTGATAGTAGTGGCAGGACAAGGTGGTAGCCATAGGGGCTAGTAGTCAGCATAGATCGTGTAATGGGGTAGACAGTAGATACAAGGGTAGATATCGTCATAGTACTTCTACAGGGGGAGAGTGGGAAAGTAATCTGATAGTGTCAGTGCATTTGTAGACCACGGATGGCAACACTAGTAGTAAATGGTGGGAGTTAGAGGTCACTCGTCCTCATAACAACCACGCGACATGTTGCCCAAGAAACCACGATGACGGCCTGTAGTAACAAGATGGACGACACAAACGCAGACGTGGTGGTCATGCACACTAACACCACACATCACCATGATGATGTCATCACAACATGGCCGCTCACGCAGGCTACCATGATAACACATGGCATACTCACGCTGTCGGATGCCACTTTAGCCGACATAAAAAAATTGATTTGGCTCGATAACATCTCCACTTGGCTAAAATTTAAATTTATTTTCTCACCCAAACATCTTTGCTACCATAATGCAGAAATGTCACCACAGCGGTGATGAGAACTGTTGAAGATAAAATAAGCCAAGGAATCGTTTTATAACGCACCATAAAATAAAATCATAACCGGCCAATTAAGGGGAGAGAATCGTCGATTTTCATGAAGCACACCAAAGCACTATCATTGTGCAAATAAGAAATGCTCGTTGGTCAACACGATTGACAGACAGTGGCAGAGTTGACAAAATCAAGCCGTTGTATTACCCCAAATTCAAGCCAAAAAAGGGTGTCCCCAAATTAGTAGGTGGCTACCAACACAATGGCTCCCACACACCTGATCCAATGGGTCAAGGAGAGGCGTTAATATAAGTTACATAACTTGTTCGCCAATCCTTGTAAAACAAATAAGCATAAAAAAAAAATTTAAAAAAATAAAGAAGCTTGTTATAACATTCTAAAATGAAGACATTTGTTTATAATTTTGTTAAGAAATACCATTGCATCATGCAAAATAGAAAGCCATGTGTTATATTCCATTTGTATGTAAATTGACTAATCATGCATTCTTATTGTTTGGAGACATTTGTTATTTGAATCCGGCGTCTCCAAATTAGACCAATCTAAAAGCCTACAAAATAGTATTTAATCAAACACCTTAAATGATTACTTATTTTATCGCCATCGTCATTGATTGCTTGGCTCTCCAAGCGATCGGACCTACCTAATCAGCACCTAACTAGAGTTATAGATTTCGCTCCCACACAGATTAGAGAGATCTTGGCGGTGCTGGACGCCATTTAACCGATCAACTAGACTGTCCATGTTGATAGGGCTGCGTTCAGCTCACCAACAAGTACCACCAAGAGCCCTCCTCGGATAGTGGCACTGGCTTCCCGTACTGATACACATCCGAGGAAGAGAAAGAAGACCGACAACATGAAAAGGGCCCGAAGAAGAAAAGAAAGCCACCATCAGACAAACGCCGGGACTCCAGGCGATTGGAAGCATGGCTGGAAAAGAGAAGAGATGAGAAAGACACACAGGAGAACGAGAGGGCGACAACCACCAAACCGTCGCCACCACCTTCGCCAGTCCACAGCCCTTCACCAAAGAGGGCGGAAGGCAGGGAGGAGGAGCAAGAACAAGAGGTGGGAGTCAACCAATCTTGACCTGGATCTCCGAGTGACTCTGATCAATCCAGCTGCTGCACCAACAGCCCCAGCGCATCCGTACTCTCGGAATCCGACGAACACAAAGATTACGACCATAGGAACAGACCATGGGACGACTTCAAAACGGGACTAGCATTAAGGACCAGGGCGACCTCAAAATAAATTACATTGGCTCTGTAAAGCAGTACATTACATACATAAAATAAACATGTACTGAATCCATTCAGAGAATACTTCTAAAACGCACCAGAAAAAGCTAATAGCACACAAGGTCCGCAACCAGAGGTTCCACCATTGTTTGAAAGAGATCCTCGTAATTCCTCGAATACTTTCCTCCTTTGCCACGCTCAGACTTATCGGAATAATATACTACAATCACAGAGGGTCGAAAGGGGTTTGCCGTCGGCGCGCAAAAATCACTGTATTCGATTCGGTTAATTACTTGTTTAGTCGCGTTAACTGTCGGTGATTGGTTATCAAGCTTATTTATGAAACATAATAAACCTTCCGCTTTACAAAAGCCATCATTATATTAGATAAATACTTCACCTGTCACATCATCAGCTCGTTTTGTCCCCATTTTCATTTTTTCACACCTTGAACCCCGAGCTAACATTGTTCAAACGGAGCTCTCGTTTGGAATCCAAGTAACACTGCTAAGACCGAAGGCTGCCCTCGCTATCACAAGGAGTATCAAGGTGCGCAAGGGAGAAATTCACTAAGCAGTGTATTTTGACAGAATAACACAACCGCTGTCCTTGGAAAGGTGTCATATTTTTCGTGGGGCGATTTCCTCCCGCACTGATTACTCCAAGTGACCCTGACAAGGTGGCTGATGCTTCTAACCACCGAATCCGTGAAGGAGACAAAAAGAAGAAGAAAAACGGAGCCTCTGCCAGTGTAACGAAATGCCCTCCACGGAGCCCCTCCACGGAGCCCCTCCACGGAGCGCGTCGGGTTAACCTCCGTGGGGTGCGTCGGAGTCTTATGATAGCACTCGAGAAGCTTGGTTCCCGAAGTGTTAATGTGTTAATCAGAGTGGCCAAGTCCTACTTGGTAATAATTCTCTGTTGTATAAACTTTAATAAGTAAACGCTGTTTTCAAGCCCAAGTTATGTAATTTTATTCAATTCCTCGTATATTTGCATTGCATAATAGCAGTGCAACTGACCTAAAAGAAGTACTCTACGCACTTACTGTAAAAAGGTGTTTTTGACAGTATTTGCAATTATGACTGGCATATTAGCTAGTAAAAGTCTAACCTATAATAACCCCATCAGAATGCTTTTGACAGATTTTAGCATTGTATACTGACCCGACCTAACCTCAACACACCCAGTATCAGTTTCAGCTCTGAGAATTGTGCAATCTTGCACGTTCACAAGATGGCACTGTTGGTTTTGAATGGTTTTGCGGTTATACACCTACCAAGTGCCACTGTCCTTTTAAAGGCGAGAACGCATACTCTTAGCATAGGATACCCACCGGATGCCTTACTATCCCAGGATGGAAGTAAGGGGTTAAGAAATACCTCTCCGCCATCTTGGGGTATATGTGGTGTTTTGTGGTGTTTTATGACGTAAATTGAAACAAGATCTGCCGAATAGACACGATTCAAACCGTATTTAAACCAACGGAATCACCCGAGACGGCACTTCTCTCTGGTCTTCCGTGTGTACAAGAAGTCACTCTCCTATTCTCGTGGAAGGACGCCGCCGAACACTGCCAGGCCAGACAACATTTCCAGACACAGGACGCAATGAGAGCGATGCGATAATTTCGACTTAGTCTCATTTCGTATCTGATATTTTTAAACTTTTACCAGAGAGAGAATTTGTTTAAAGTTTAACTTGTAGGAACTATACTTAGGGTTTTAATAAAAGTGTAGAAAACTGTAAGTACATTTTATGTGTTTTTGAATTCACCCTTTCGCTGCGGCTGCAGTATCAAGAATTGTTGCAGACTCTACAGAAACTGGTTGCCTCTTAAGACTGAACACTTAAATTGTCCTGTGGCCATTTTTGCCACGATTGTAGTCCGAACTAAAAACCACTAGACGATCATTTATCCGGGGTACTTAACCCTGCTATGCCACACCAGACGACGTTATAGCCGACGAATGAGGGAGTTTCTGGATAAAACGAGGCAAGTGAAGACGTCGAAGGGTCGATACCTGGCTCCCCTGACCAGTCTTTGTTCAGTCCGGCACCCCTTCTCCAGAAGAGGGTCCACATGACTCCAGATCGTTAGGAGACAAATCAATCTCTATCTCATCTCCATCTTCATCTGAAGAGGAGATGGAGGAGGGAGCTTTGTCTTTGGAACTGGAAGCTGACTCGGAAGATGCATTTTCCACCCCCAACTCCTCCAGATTTTTCAGACCAGAGCCCTGATCAGGGGGTGAGCATCGCGGTATCCGTGAAGTCGTTCCTGTGAGTGGGGTCAGCAACGAGGAGCTGCGATCCAGTATGCAGGATAAGTGCGAAGTTTACAAATCGTACGGTATAAGCGGAGGAGGATCTCAGACACTATTTGCTAAATGACATACGGTTTTAGGTGCCCTAGCCGCAAATAAAGACGTGACTGGAGCAGCCAGGGCGAGACCATACTAACCAAATCAGTCCTCAAACTCTCCTCCTACAACTCCTACAATACCAACAACACCAACTTCCGCTGTCTCTCCAATACAACCACCTCCTCCCAAGAATAACCGCAGGAGACACACACGCCGCTGATGATCAAATTTTTTTGCTCCTTTGCCCCGCCCAGATATAAGCTAAAACGGCAGTTGCTCGACACTGCCCAGTGATTCTCTACAGGCTGTTGAAAGTGTTGTTAAACTCCAACAAACAAACATCATTGCCAGTCAATTCCCTCTAGCTACCCGGCTTTCTAAATACCAATTTTTCATCAGCCTCAAGGCAGTAAAGCCTATCTAAACCACATGTAAGTAGTCTGAAAATGAATAGAAAATATAAGCTAGACTCAGTAAACGAGAGTCCGACACGAGGTGACCCTGCCTGTCGAAATTGTCTTTAACCCCCAACAAATAAATAGATACTAAACGAGAGAGGCCTTAAACCATGATAATTAATCACTTTATTCAGCACATACCACAGAAGCACCCAGCCTCCTTATCAGAATTTGGCACCGAAACATTTTATTCGGCTAAAAATATTCAGGTTGGCTAAAACTTTGGCACCACACAATTCTGGGTCATCGTGAACAATGGCAATCCTTCTGGTCTCAATATGGGCAACAGGTCAGGGAAGCCGAACACCGACCAAGTGGGGTATACAGCATTCACACTATACCACAGAGGCGTCGGAGCTACGAGGCACTGGGGCACCGGGGCACGTGCCCCTCCATTTTTTTTCCACAGGTATGTTTCGCAGTTACACAATCAGTTAAAATGGGCGCTTGCAAACGTGTCGATATACGGACATTCCTGCAACATTATTTGCAAATCCAAACAAAATCTAGCCGAAGAATCCCCACTTTCGACCGCTTCGGTTCATTTCTTTTACTTCATCTATCTTTCAACCCGAAGGCTGGCCACCGGGGGTTGAAAGATGGTTGAAGTTGAAGAAACGGACAGGATAGTGACCACGCAGTGGCATATTCATCTAAACGAGAGACTAGAGCGAGTCATGGTACATTTACCGATATACGATTGTGACCTTTCTCATTCTGGGTCGAACCATAGTTGTATTGTAAATTTGTGCCCCTCCACTTTTATCGAGCTTCCGCCGCCCCGCAAAACCAACACACAAGACAGGTACACCCAATACCACCACAGTACCCAGCATTATGTACTATCTTTAGCATCCATGGGAGTGTACGGTAAGCATACATAGGATTGTACGGTAAAAATCGATAGGTCGACTAACAGACAGGAAAAATAAAATATTCTAAAATTCTAATAAATCTAAAGTAGTAACGAGAGAGAGAGAGAGAGAGTCAGAGACTATACTACTCGTATGGCATAGTGGTTGCTCTTGGGACAATAAAACTCACAGAACGCCACAATATGGCACGACCCCTGAATATTTACATGTATGTAGTACAGGACCTGCGGACGCATTCAAATAGTACAAAAAAAATCCATTGGCCGACAATGGACTAAAGAATAGTCGGGAACGCCCATACAACACTATTCGACTTCCGCACAACAAATATGGCACATTCTGAAGGTAGCCTGACATCAATTCAAAACTTCATAACAACTGCTGGGCATCAACGTTTGCATGTAAGATAATAATAAAGGAGACCGGGATAATGGTGCCAGTTCTGGGATGTTAGCTTATTTCTTTCCAGATTCGAAGCTATGTTCGGACACTGGCGGGGGGGGGGGGGGGGGGGCATGTTTGCCCGACCATGACATGGATTTACCGACGGTTCTTATGTATGCGTCCATACGTTTGCTTCTCAAAGAGCTATTCAGACAAGTAGTCTATATTTACCGTAATTAACCAGTCGGCAGTTGGCAGTGCCACATAAATAAAGCAGTGCAATTCTGTCACTGCTTTTACCGCGGCATATTGGATTGCCTTGGCTATTTTAGGGGCCACGTGCGTCTCAAATATCACCAAACTTGCAATAATCCGTGGCAGTTTTACGGCTATGTGGTGGCCTTTGAACAATGTCATCACCGGCCAGTAGTACTCACCCCTGCCGTTGCCCAACGAGACAAAGAATTTGTTTTTCACGTTCATCACAACGGTTTCATTATGACATTCGAGAGTAAAGAGAGATAAAAGCTCGTTGAAGAGGCTGATAGTGGTCAATATCCAGTCAAACTGGAACTTACCTCCGACCCCTCCCCAAACTTGTTCCCTTTTATCTGTTCTACATGAAAATTCTTGGGTCATCATCGAGTTTGTGGGTGTCATGTGCCTCTAAGTATATCCATTCTCGAAGATAACGGTCACCTGTCCGAGTTGTGTACTTGTATGTATCTATTTTTTTCTAGAAGATCATGTTCGGCGTCTGTCTTTCCCGGTGGTATCTCAAAGGGACGATGGGGAGTGGAGGCATCATTCGCTTGATGCGTCGGAGGATCAGGCCCGTGGTATAGGCCGTGTTACAACCGATAATGTTACAACGCCGCATAATGTTACACCAACGCATAATGTTACAAAAAATGTAGTAAACAACCGATAATGTTATAAACTCCGCATAATGTTATAACTTTTTTCAACCCGTTACGTTATAAAAATCGACGCATAATGTTATAACTTTTTTCAACCCGTTATGTTACAACAAATTAACCGATAATGTTATAATTATAACTTCTGTATACTAATTTCAGTTACAGCTATTGTAGATGGACTTTACCACTTACCATTTATTGCCGCATAAAGGTATGTAATATTTGTGCTACAGGTTTCTGCTCTGGTTAAGGCGAGGAGATACCCCCCCCCCCCCCCCCCCAATTCCCTGGGATTTATCATAGAATGACCTAGTCATGTTACATAGACGCGGATTATCCTGGTAACTCAATCGTGTGACGTCATTACCATGATCATCCAGTGCCCAACATGGTGAAGGCGGGGGTGGTGGGAGAGGGGTGCTATTTTATCCTGTTGGTACGTTTACCAACATGCGTAGTCTCCGCTTCCAGAAATGTAGTGTACCATAGTCCCCTGACGCCTTTGGGGATGGGCAAATGCCTCTGTTTCTGCTTGTTTTGGGCATCTAAAACTCATTTGTCGCATTTTTCTTAGTCATAAAAATATCTTATTGTTCATTAATTTGACATTTTAACAACTAACAGTGAACAAAAATGAGGTGGAGTTAAAAAAGGTCAAAAAGTTGGATGGAGCGAGGTAGATATGGTGGATGTGGCGGGTTGGTAGTGTCGCACGGAACAAGAATAAGATGCGACACTAGCTGGGTTGGAAGAGGAATGGGGTTCAGGAGGATTGTAAGGGGTGGGCGGGGATTAGGCTGAGAAAGAGAGGAGGTCATGAATTAGTACATCAGGGTGATTGTGCAAAGAAGGCTATCTGAGAATGCTATAAGGGAGTAGTGCTATACGGTATGATAATATAGATGGTGGAGAATTTTGGAAGAAGTAAAAGTGATGAATTTGGGATTACAGGTTCTGGAAAAGGCGGAATCACTAGAACAGGCAGTATAGGGAGAAGGAGGAGGCTGTGGAGGAGGAGTTGTGTTGATGTTGGTGTTGTGGCGGTGTTGGTGTTGAGTAGTTATGTATGTTGAAAATGAGCCATTTTGTAGGACCCCGGGGCAGGACCGAGGAAAGTGACGTGATGTCACGTGGCTGGGCGGTCATGTTGGGTTGTCATGATAGTGCACGTGGGTGGCCATGTTGTGGCGTCATTGTCATGTTAATATGAGGTAGGAGTGCGTATACGCAGCGCGTGTTGTTATGGGGACACGTGCTCCGTCTCACCCCTAACAACCCGACAATAGATATCGAATTAATCCAAACAAATCGACAATCTTCAGAAAACTGACCCAAACACTCCAGAAAACATTCCCAAATAAAGGTAGGATAGTATCCTTAATGAGGGTATGAGACGTATGAAGAGGTACTCATTGCGCTGATTTTCATAGCTTTCATTTTGAGACGTATGATTTTGCGCGCATCGTGCTCATTTTCATAGCTTTCATTGCTTCATACGACGAAAAGGGGGATTTCGTGGGTTTAGTATCCTTAAAATATAGGATAGTATCCTTACCTAATGTCCGACCATATAATGGACGCGTAATTTATCACAGAAATGGGTTTATTACAATAATGGTAAATATTATTTAAAGTCAGAATGGTCCAATTCTACACTGGGAACTGAAGAGTTCCCTCAAATACAGACCGACGGTATCCACCTGAAACTGATGCCATGACAGTATAAATTACCAAAGATATGTTTATTTGAAGTTATAACATTATCGGTTAATTTGTTGTAACATAACGGGTTGAAAAAAGTTATAACATTATGCGTCGATTTTTATAACATAACGGGTTGAAAAAAGTTATAACATTATGCGGAGTTTATAACATTATCGGTTGTTTACTACATTTTTTGTAACATTATGCGTTGGTGTAACATAATGCGGTGTTGTAACATTATCGGTTGTAACAGGCCGGGTCAGTCCTCTCACATTTTTATTAGGTGCTTTTTAAGAGATCGTTTTTAAATACAAGATACACAGCGACCCCCCCCCCCCCCCCCCCCCCCAGCCATAAAACTGATCCTGTAGTTTTTCTTAAGTTAGACATGTATATCTGAGGCCACACTTGGTGTTTTGCGTTTGTGTTGTAGGCCCTGAGGACAACGCTACTTTCAGTATGTGGTTGCCCAATAGGTTTGTCGGTGAAATACGTCAATTCCCTACCTTTGTTGGCCCTTCTAGTATGAAGAGGACGTCATTTGTTTTGCTTTCCATTCGCTTCTAGTCTGTTCAGACAGTTCTGTAGTCCCCTTTGTGAGTCTGAGGTCAGCACTAAGTCATCCGCAAATAGTAAATGAATGATTCAGTTTACGGTTAGTCAAGTTTATTGGATCACAGTCTTTATAAAAAAAAAACCCACAGATGTCATCGATAAATATTTTAAACAAAGTAGGCGAAATGGTACATCCCTGCCTCGCGCCAATTGTCGACAACAGGGGTGGTCCAATACCCCGATTTTTTATGCAGTAGTGACTTGGTCGATAGAGCGATTCTATTATTTGTGAAACAAGTCCCGTGACTCCGATTCTTTTTATTTTTTTCAAAAAGTATTGATCGATCCACAGTGTCGAACGTTTTCTTAAAGTCCACAAACGCAGCGTATAAGGGTTTCTCTAGCTCCTTATATTTGTTGATTGCAGACCTGAGAACAAACACACTGTCGATCGTATTTCGTTTTTCTCGAAATCCAAATTGATTTTCACTAATTAAGTTATTATCTTCTAACAAATCATTAATTCTGCGGTTTATAATTTTGTTGAACAACTTCCCCAATGTATACAGCTCAGGGCGGTGGCCCTGTAATTGTCAGGATTATATCTGTCTCCTTTTTTATAGATTGTTGTGATAGTAGATTCACTCCAGCTAAGAGGATAATGGTGTGTCTAATATTTGGTTGAACATTTTAACAATATCGTCAATCATGAAAGGTACTAGAATCTTTAGCATTTCATTTGTTTTTCAGTTGCCGGAGAGCAGTATTCATATCTTCTGCGGTTATATTTCCATTATTTAATAGGTCTTTCAAATTAATTTTTGTTTTTGTAAGATGATTTTTTCTCAGTTGTGACCTCTTTACAAAACAATTTTTTGAAGAAATTGACCGTTGTGTCGGGGTCAAGCTCATTTGAAGGCGCTTCTTTTGCTTTATGTTCGCTGTCCTTTGTCCATTTCAAAGTAAATTTCGGATTCGTATAAGTGTATAATGTAGTCTTTTTGTCCCTATCTGTCGTTTTAAATTCAATGTGTAATGCTAACTGGCTATGGTCCGAATACTCATTTGGAGATTTAACACAGAAATATTTTACTTCCGAGAGATATCGATTAGATATCACGACGTTATCCACTATGCTCGCACTATTATACTGATAGCTTGTGAAGTTTCCCAAGCCGTCCCCGGGACAACTCCCATTAACAATTCTAAGTTTCGCTGCTCTACATAACGACAGAAGTTGTTGTCCAAACCCATTTATTGTTTTGTCTATATAGACTTTGTCTGTCTTTAGATAAATCTATTGTAATACTATCTGGTAATGGCATATATTTGTCATTGTCATTTGTAACATAATCCCGCCTTCCCCCAGTTCGGGAGTTGAAATCTCCACCAAGAATAATCATATCCGTCGCTCGACAATTTAGTATCTCTTTTTCTATTTTTTTCAAAGATGAATGAGCTCGGATATTTTGTTTTCCAATAACTTGAGTTACTTGGTGGAATGTACACTGACACAAATATAATTTTACAAGACATGTTAAACATTGCACCATCGAATTCTATCCAAGTGGCAAGGTCATCTATCTTACAAACTCGTTTAAGAAAAGCATGATATTGATTGGCAAAATAAAACCCAATACCTCCCCGTTTATTCTTTGCATTGTACTTTGTACCTTTAAACCCCCTCTTCTGTGTCTTTCATCAACTCGACACAAGTCAACACACTTATAGCCCGGTATGTCAATATCCGTTTCATCTTGATGCCAGGTTTCTGTCGGTGTGATTAATTCGTATCGGTTAATAAGCCGCACAAAATTGGGATCATTAATTTTTTGAGTCAGCCCTTGAACATTCCAAACTGTGCAGCCTACCCTCTTTAATTTACGTTTATCTTCTGTGCTAGTCATTGATAAAAATATTCGGTAAATTTCATTGAATTTTGATATCAGTCACTGGAGACGGTTTTGTAAACAACTTTCTCACAAATACACATATTCACCCCTCCCACACCCACAGAGATTCCAGCCACGCGGTACGCGCTGAGCTAGGCCGGTATCCACTAACATTAGATGTTTTAGTACGAATCGCAAATTATACTGGTAAATTGCTTACTAGATAGATAGATAGATAGATAGATAGATAGATAGATAGATAGATAGATAGATAGATAGATAGATAGATAGATAGATAGATAGATAGATAGATAGATAGATAGATAGATAGATAGATAGATAGATAGATAGATAGATAGATAGATAGATAGATAGATAGATAGATAGATAGATAGATAGATAGATAGATAGATAGATAGATAGATAGATAGATAGATAGATAGATAGATAGATAGATAGATAGATAGATAGATAGATAGATAGATAGATAGATAGATAGATAGATAGATAGATAGATAGATAGATAGATAGATAGATAGATAGATAGATAGATAGATAGATAGATAGATAGATAGATAGATAGATAGATAGATAGATAGATAGATAGATAGATAGATAGATAGATAGATAGATAGATAGATAGATAGATAGATAGATAGATAGATAGATAGATAGATAGATAGATAGATAGATAGATAGATAGATAGATAGATAGATAGATAGATAGATAGATAGATAGATAGATAGATAGATAGATAGATAGATAGATAGATAGATAGATAGATAGATAGATAGATAGATAGATAGATAGATAGATAGATAGATAGATAGATAGATAGATAGATAGATAGATAGATAGATAGATAGATAGATAGATAGATAGATAGATAGATAGATAGATAGATAGATAGATAGATAGATAGATAGATAGATAGATAGATAGATAGATAGATAGATAGATAGATAGATAGATAGATAGATAGATAGATAGATATTTATTTATTTCAACAGTATAAACAGAAACATTACAAGTATGATTCAAAATTAATGTACAAACATCACTTATCTGTTTACACCGTAGGGAGATTACATAACCGGATTGATTGTCTACCTGTAATCCCCCAAAATATATAATTCTACATCCAGCATCGCATGGTGTCTACAACTTGTACTGGTATTACCAAATAAGCCCCAGAGTAGAGTTCTACTTCCCCGGGTACCATTCTAAACGATGCTTTTGTGGAAGCTAAGAAATGTAAACTCCCTGACTCAATAACTGAAAAACTTGAAGGACTTGGATTTAACAGTTTGAATGAAACTGAAATTTCCAAAAGTAAAATTAATCTTCTAAAGTCCAAAATTGAATCGGACCATATTAAATTATTTAAAGAAGATATACAAATGATAATAAGAGAATAGGAAAAACAAACTTAGGACTTATCGACTATTCAAAGTAGATTATCAAATGGAACCGAATCTCATTCACACTTATTCCATTGAAGCTAGAAACAATTTTACGCGATTACGCATCAGCAACCATAAACTGTGGATCGAACGTGGAAGGCATTTACAACCTCCTCGTCCTATCGAACACAGAATATGCGAAGCTTGTACAATGGGGAAGGTGGAATCGGAATGGCATTTCGTAATGGAATGTCCGCTTTATGCACCATTGAGAGAAAAATTATTTCGCGCAATTTCTGACGAAAAAATTGACTTTCCTCAAATGGATACAATGGACAAATTTAAAGTAATAATGACTAATGATAATCCAGTGCTGTGCAATGTTATTTGTAACATGGTCCAGCTCTTCCTTCACAAGAGGGACTTATCTGTAATATGATTTATGTATGTCATATGAATTAGTGTGTTTTTTGATTCTGTTCATGTTGATTCTGTGTGTAGCAATCTGCCTTTATTCTGGTGTATTTGCTGAATAAATCTTATCTTATCTTATCTTCAGAAGGTACTTTCTGTGCGGCCATAAGGGCTCTGTATTTGTATTAAATGGTTTAGCGACTGTTCGGGAAGAGTGTTTCTTAAGAGGTGTGTGGGGGAGAAGGGAGATGCTATGTGCACACATTTATATCTTTTGTTTGGTAGGTTGGAATGCGCTGGGTTTAGCAGAGGCCATCGGGTGTATGCGTTGCAACCGCCCCTGTTTTAAACGCTTTCGCATTACACTAACATAATCATTATTATGACTTAATTCTCGAAATTACGACTTTATACCTCGTAGTTACGACAAAGTGTCTTCTAACAAAGACGTCATGTCCTTATGTTAATAGTGCATATAACATGATAACAACGCATATTAGATGCCCAGTGAACCAGGGCGCCGGGTCCGGTGTCTTGGATTTCCCCATCGATTGAATACTTTCTTCCTTTCTTCCACCTTCAAAAGAATTACGCTACTTTTGATATGCGGGGTGATTTGAAATTTAGCTTGAATAGCCGCCCGATATGATTCACTAGTGGTAGCGTGGTAGCCCTTTATAGGAAAACGGTGTAGTGGCATATTGTCTGGAAATGACCTGTTACATAACGGTAATAACTTGAAATACCAGTGAACCAGAACAATACCTTTAAGTACCTTGTCCTTTTATAAGGATTGGATGCAGACAAGCGTTGCTAGCGCTGTACATGCGAAGATCAGGGGACGGGTGGGTGCCTGTGAGGGAACAATTTTTAGAAAACTCGAGCATTTCCCATTCAATCATTTGAAGGGTATTTTACCAACAAAAACAGGTTCAAGCTATCAATGGGGGCGATCTGCAAATGAGCATTAATTCTTCTAGAGAAGTAAACAAAACGATTTCAAAATAACAACAACAAAAAAAACAGTGAAGAGGAAACTAGCCAAACCCGATGGGAAACGTGAAGTGTGAAGGGAGACATGTGTCACCGTTTTTATGTCAAAGAGAATGGAATGTGAATCGACCCGTACCGCACCATTGTGGATAGGGGGTTGGAGCATCGTGGAAATTTTGCCCAAGTTCCTGCCTCACTCAATGCATACAGATATCATACAAGTGTAAAACAGTATAGTAGTGCCTTGATAATAGCGGAGAGTTGTTTTATTTCACAAAGGTGGAGAGCGAAATCCGATGGATCGGTGGTTAAAGCAATGGGCTTTTAACTGAAAACAGGATGGTTCGGTCCTGACCAGGGCAAATTGCGTTGTTTCCAAATACATTTCAAAGAACACGAAGTTTTGAATTATTAAAAAATGACTGATATTTCAACTACATCATCAACGACGAAGACATGCCCAGATGGTTTGTTGGAATATTTTGTCAGGCGGGGAATGAGTCAGCACACTAGCAACAAATTAGGTTTATAACCCCACCCTCCTCCCGCCACTCAAGACAGCCATCATCCTGACGCCTCTGGGCAGCATTAAAACCACTTGTTGGACAATAACAGCCGACCAGGTGATTTTATTAAATAAAAAAAATGTCATTTCAAATACGAGATACCAGCTCTTAATAAACAGATAATAAGTTCAACTCCTAATGGCGATGTAAGAAGAAACTCCCAAAATACGTCTACCAGTGCCTCAACTGGAACCAAGGCACCATCCGGGATAGTTTGGCCTAAAGTTGAATTTTTTCTTTTTAAATGCTGCAAGATTAGCTTCTTCCAAAACCTTCTATTCGGGATAGTGATAAAGGGTGTGTGTGGGCCAGAAAGGGTGTATGTGGGCCAGAAAGGGGGTGAAATAGTTTCCATGTAAAAGGAACATTCATGCTGTAAAGAAATGATTAGTTGTGTTGGGAAACTATTCGAAAAATGTGTGTTCAAGCGGTTATGGCGTTTCATTTGCGATAATAATATCCTTAGTCAGTTCCAATCTGGTTTTACCCCTGGTGATTCAACGGTTTTACAACTGACAGACATCTATGATGAATTCTGTCATGCTCTTGATGAAGGGAAAGAAGTTAGGGTTGTTTTTTGTGACGTGAGTAAGGCATTTGATAAGGTTTGGCACACTGGTCTTATCCACAAGCTAGAAAAGATAGGAATAACAGGCGACTTGCTTTCCTTCCTAAAGTCTTATCTTTCGAATAGGTCTCAACGGGTTTTGATAGCCTCCGAGGCATCTCCTTGGAGACCAGTAACTTCTGGAGTTCCACAAGGATCCATTCTAGGTCCGCTGTTATTTTTAATATACATCAACGACATTACCGAAAACTTACAGAGTAGTATACGGCTATTTGCTGATGATACATCTCTTTATCTCATTGTAGAGAACCCCGGCCAAGCTGCAGCATTAATCAACCATGATTTGGCCAAGATAGAACATTGGGCCAAATCATGGTTGATTGAGTTTAATCCTCAAAAAACAGAGACTATGTTAATTTCGCGTAAGATCATTGCTCCTACGCACCCACCTTTATATCTAAGTGGAACTCGAATTACCGAAGTAACTACTCACAAGCATTTGGGTGTGACCCTAAATAAATCCTGTACTTGGAACGAGCATTTTGATCATATCTGTGCCAAGGCTTGGACTCGTATAGACATGTTGAGAGCTCACAAGTTCACTCTTGATCGCAAGGTCTTAGAAAAGATATACTTCGCATTTATTAGGCCCCTCCTGGAATATGCAGACTGTGTTTGGGACAACTGTTCAAGTACACAGGCTGCGAATCTAGAAAAAATTCAAGTAGCTGCAGCGAGAATTGTTACTGGTGCTACAACTAGTGCCAGTAAAAGTTTACTCTACGCGGAAACTCGATGGGATTCACTGCAGGAAAGGCGCCGAAAGCACAAGCTACTTCAATTCTTCAAGATGTATCATAAACTTGTTCCTCCATACCTTTCAAACAAAGTACCGCCAGTTACTTCGTCCATCAGTCTTCACCACAATACTCGATCAAATAAAACCCACCGAGTTCCGTTTTGTCATACTAGTTTGTACCAGTCTTCGTTTCTTCCAGATGTTACCAAACAATGGAATATGTTGCCCGTCTCGGTTAGGGAAAACTGTTCCATCATAAATTTCAGAAGGTTCCTAAATGGCGGGAATCAACGTCCGCCCACATGCCCACATTCTATGCCGGGGCCAAATCTCGAGCAGCTCAAATTTATCATTGTAGGTTGCGTCTGCACTGTAGCGGTGTTAACGCCCATCTGTATGATAATCACCTCTCGTCTTCACCTCTGTGTCTGTGTGGTGGCATAGAAACGACTGAACACTTTCTTCTGTACTGTACAAACTATACAGATGTACGTAATCTAACAATTAATACATTGCCGTTTACCTTTGATCTTTCTATGCTCCTGTATGGGTCTGAGCATTTGAGCATCACTGACAACTATCTTGTGTTCAGAGTCGTGCAGGAATATATCATACAAAGTGGGCGCTTTCACTGAGTTGCAGTATATATGTAGACTTGTTTCATTATGGTATATCGACAGGTGTATATGCACCAGTAAATACATCACAATAACATTTTTGACACTAACCTTCCTGGGGAAGTATACCGCGGACTGCCCGGAGTCCGCCCCTGCACTGTCTCTCCGTACCAACAGTATCCTGTTGAAATTAATTTTTAACTCCTCTGAGCTGGAAGAGTGGTGAGAACAGTCCAGGCGCGGACTCTTGACTCGTCTCTTGTCTGTTTGCGACGATGGTACTGTTCATCAATAGAGTCATAGACTACACTCATGTGATCGCTTCTGGTATTAATACTGCTTTCAAGTTGGTTTCATCTGCAGATTATTCTGCGTCTTTGTTTCCATTAGTCTATTTGTTTTTCCTTTCTTGACTTTTTTTTTTCTTTTTTGTTCGTTTAATTTTTTTCTTCTTCTCTTGTGCTTTTCTTCTTGTTTCTTCATTTTTCCCTCTTTTTTCCCTAGTTCTGACACTTTTCTCTTTCTATCCAACAACGACAATGAGTTCAAACAATATTTTACTCAGTTTTAACAACCACCTATATACTTTGTAATTTAGAAATGTTCTAGGAGACGGCTTATATAAGCTAAGAGCTTTCTGCCGAATCCTCTCACTTGATATTGTCATCTACTTCTACATGTCTTGCTGTACTGCATACATTTTATTATAAATTCTGTACAGTTAATGTAACATTATCAGTCTTTTGTATGTATTATATCATGCTCAGTTCTGAATAAATATTGTTTAAACTAAACTAAATGATATGATGCAAATTTCAGGTGTTGACACGCTGGGTTGAGACAAAATTTGGAACCAAATGACTGGAGTTGTTTTCAGAAGTGAATTTTCTGGATTATAAGAATTTGTCTCGGTGATAAGTATACACCTGGAACTTAATTAATCCCCTTCTGAAATGTTTCATGACAGTGAAGTTGTTGTTACTGATTATTATGTTTTAATGATTGCTGTGTCTTGCAGTACATTCCTTCAGAACAGCGCTATTACAACACTACCTTGGTCTGCAATGAGCCCCGCTTTGAATCCCTTAGAACACACCTGGGACTTTCTTGGACGTCGCGTGCAAGCAAAGGACCCCCCCTGTACAGAATTTGGCCGATCTGGAAGCTGCATTGCAATGGAAGTGGCACCAGTTGCCTATGGGCCGTACCAGAAGACTCACTGATAACATTAGGAGGAGGGTTCAGACTGTCATCCGGGCATGTGGTGGATACACGCGCTACAGACATCAGACACTACCATTGTGTTCAGGAGATCACAAGTTCAATTTTTGCCAGTAATTACTGGCATTGTTTCATCATGGACCGTTCCTGCACCATACTTGTCGAGAGAACATTTTTCCGTCATACACATCAGTGACAGATATGTGTAATTAGCGCCATTAAAATACTGCATATTTTCATCATTGTGATTTCTTTCATCTGTCAATAGACCATTCTTTTCTCAAACAGTCATTTTGGGCCATCCTAAAGATAGCATGAAAGTAATGACAGTTTCTATTAACACCAAAAGATAGCATGAAAGTAATGACAGTTTCTATTTGTAACGACACCCCGCCTAGAACTTGATAGGCGGACACTTTCTGATGTAAACTTACCAAAAATGAGCTTCCACCAAACAGTGTCCCATTAAGCCAATCAAGCCCAGTCGTACAAGTTTGTTGTCGTTGGGGTGTCTTCAGGTTCGCTAAGAATTTCTAAAATATTTTCATAAGGGCATGGAAAAGAACAAAAAAAAAAAAAAAGAAAAGAAGAAAAGACTCGCAAGAAATTCAGTGATAAAAGGTCACATGACGGGTAAATGGCAAAAAGACATTAAGTTAATTTCATTCTTTTATTTCCCTTATTTTTTTTCTCTTTCAATTATTCAAGTATAATGACAAACAGATTGTGATTGTACACTCTCCTAACTAAGAGGAGTATCATATTCATTAATTCTATACATATCACTCCTTAATTTATCGCTTTCTCTCCCTTAGGGCATATCCAAGAAAAAAAATGAAAAACACTCGGCTACCGCCCTTTCTAAGATAAGGGAGGACACCGCAAAAATTAAGCCCCAAGTCACTAAAAGGAAAATTCCCCTGCTACCAAAGTATCATATATACCCTTTCCTGTGAAAAGACTTAATCTATTTATGAATGGCATCATAGCATATCACAAAAGTATCTACCAAGGGAGTCGTATACCAAACAAAGTAGTTAATAATAACAAGCACTGCTTCACTTACCAAAAACAAACGCCACAAACACCCCGACCAAAGAGGGGCGAGCGACAAAAGGCAGCCGAATTTCTAAAGATCCGGCGCACAAAAATATCTACGCCAACCCTTTACACCCGCAGCGATTAAATATCCAGACAGACTAAAGTGAGCTGGAAGCCTCTTAAACAAATCGCGCCTTACATACATTCAGGAAGCTTTCTTACAATTATTTGAAGTAAATAGTTTATAAAATTTACGACTTCCACCATAAAATTTTGACAATACTATTTACCAGTCATAAACAAAAGGAAAATTCTACCGCGACCACCCTTAAACAAGAAAAGGGAGTGCACATGAAAACGATAAACATCCTACTCTCACACCCCTTGAATGGGAGAAATTCATGCTTTAATTACGTCTTCTGCCCTCCTAAATATTTGTAATATCCACTGAGGGGAGAACTAAGTCAAACATCTAACCAAATGTTTGAACACTGCCGAAGAAAAATGAGTGTGTGTGTGTGTGTGTGGGGGGGGGGGGGGGGGGGGGGCCTTTCAACTGTCCATCCGAACTCGCCCCGAATATGTATGGGCCAAAATTTAATGGCGACCGACCCGCGTCATGCGTTGTACCTCGTCAATCGACTAAGCACAACGCAGGACGAAGGTCAGAAACGAATGTAAAAAAAAAATTAAATAACGACCGGCCCATGGTAGGGTGCAATACGGAGGAATAAAACTATGGTACGTACCCGACGAAATCCAAAATGATTCTGCCCACTTCGAGAGTCCGAAACCACATAAAATAACCTCCGCGCATTATTAGTCCGTGCTAACTCACACAAATCAGCACGGACCACTCAATCTGAAACGATTCATCAGTCAACCAGTAAATCGACCCACTTTCTTAAGCAAACTCTTAAGGCGACTGTAAATTAATTTATCGTCGCAAGAGTTCAGAATAACAATCGGCGGTATTATATAAACATATATCTTTTCTACATATTAACACCATTGCGGGGGGGGGGGGGGGGGGGCTTAATTAAGTTCCATGTGTAAATGTAATATATCGGAGTTGTATGAAACCCATAGTTACAAGTCCTGCAACATTGCTACTTACTTCATTTTGTGTTTGTTTGCTTTTTTATGTTTTGTTTATTGTCGGGCAATAATTTCGTCAACAACAGAATCTCAGGGTGTGTAAAACAAATTTGAGACTGGAAGCTTTAATTCAAAGTGCAGGGTTAAATAAAACCAGGAAATGTCGAGCGCTTTTAAAAAAGGGTTCGAGTTGTAACTCAAGGGCGATAATTTGTTTACAGCTTTGTGGAGCTGAAAGGCTCCGTTGTGGGCATATCACGAATTGAGGAAAGATGTTCGTGTAGTTATAGTTTCGAGCGTTTCAATCACATGTGGGAAATTTCACTAAAAACACCACTAAAGCAATGCTTTTCAGTGCAATAAATGAGCATTTTGAAATCACTTCAAGCTATATACATAAACTTTAGCGATCAAAGTTTCCAGTCGAAAAGCAATGAAATGGTAGAATCTCGATACAACACACATACATGTGCGTTTTGAAAAGATGTTATAACGAGATGGCAACACATTATAACGAGTTCGTAAGTCGTGTTAACGAGATGACAAGTCTTTATGGCGAGATAACAACTCGTTATAACGAGTTTGTAAGTCGTTATAACGAGATGACAACTCATTATAATGAAATGGCAAGTCGTTATAACGAGTTGACAACTAGTTATAACGAGATGACAAGTCATTATAACGAGATGATAGGGGGCGCGGTGGCGTCGCGGTAACCTGTTCTCGTCAGATCACCGAAGTTAAGCAACGTCGAGCGCGGTTAATAGTTGGATAGATGGCCATTTTCAGCGACTGATTCGCGCTCCCGCGTTGTGTCCTTGAGCAAGGCACTTAACCCCGATTGTCTACATGGGGGCACGATGACGTTGTGTACTAAGGCGTACTGCACGTCGAAGGTGCGCATGTCTTCAATCAATCTAGCCCTGCCTGTGCCGCGGTGTAGAGTTCAGAGTTACGATGTTGGAGAGCTGACAACTGCTCGTCGTTGCTCGGTGGTTCTCTCCGGATACTCCGGGTTCCTCCACCCGTAAAACTGTCCCCGACATGATATGACCCTGGCTGTTAATGTGTTGTTAAACCCTAATTAAAAAAAAACAAAAAAAAACAAAAACGAGATGATAAGTCGTTGTAACGAGATGGCAAGTCGTTATACCTAGATGGCAACTCGTTATAACGAGATGGCAATTCGTTATACCGAGAAGACAGCTCCTTATAATGAGATAGCAAGTTGTTATAACGAGGTGGCAACTCGTTATGATAAGACGACAACTCCTTATAATAGTTCGTAAGTCGTTATAATGAGATGAGAACTCGTTATAACGAGTTCTTAAGTCGTTATAACGAGATGGCAAGTCGTTATAACGAGATCGGTCGTTATATCGAGACGGCAAGTCGTTATAACGAAAGGTGTGGGGTCGTTATAGTTAGATGGTAACTCGTTATAACGAGATGGAAAGTCATAACGAGATGACAAGTCGTTATAATGATATGGCAAGTCGTTATAACGAGATGGAATGTCGTTATAACGAGTTGTGAAGTCGTTATGAGGAGATGACAAGTCGTTATAACGAGATGACAAGTCGTTATAACGAGTTATGTAAGGCGTTATAACGAGATGATAATTCGTTAATAACGAGATGGCAACTCGTTATAACGAGATGACCAGTCGCTGTAACGAGATGGCAAGTCGTTATATCGAGATTGAAGACTCGTTATAAGGAGATGGCAAGTCGTTATAACGAGATGACAACTCGTTATAACGAGATGACAACTCGTTATAACGAGATGGCAAGTCGTTATAGCGATATGGCAAGTCGTTATAACGAGATGGCAAGTCGTTACAACGAGATGGCAAGTCGTTATAACTAGATGGCAAGTCGTTATAATGTGGCAGGTACAGGTAAAGGGGTTAATGTTATACTTTTAGTTTCAGTCAAGTCCCACAAACTCATGTAATTTATTGTACATTTTAGGTTTAGGCGGAACAATCAATGTGGGATTAATTTGGTGTTCCCAGAGATTATTCCAATACATTTTCAGGTTTTAACTTCAAGCATAACTAAATGCTTGTTCCATTTACTCATAGCAGTTGCTTAGGCCTTAACTGTGGAGAATGATGTCAAGTTTTATTTTAGATCAATGAGGTCCAGAGTGTGCTTTGATTGTATATAATTTTGCTTCACTGGCAATGACACTGCATGCTTTTTCAGTTACTCTCACTGACCACTGCAGTAACATTTGTGTATTTTTAGCACTAAAACTTGTCCAAGGCAATCTGATTGGATAATTGGTTTCCACTCTACTGTGTTTTACCTGCATTGAGCAGAATGTTAGGTACAGGCTGGCATACCATCAATTTTCCTTCTGAAAGCTGTGCTGTTTTGTAAATTTTTCGTATTTTATTATTTGTGAAATTACTAGTAAACAGATTGTATTGCTGATATTCTGATTCCTGACATTCCCTGTTCATAATGTGATTCTCAGGAGGAATAGGGATAAATATTTCTGGATTCCAGGTACAGTGACTTCCTTGGTTATATAAATTCACATGGGAACTACCTTGTCACACTGATGGGGTTTCATGTTCATCTGTATAATAAACATTTCCTGATGTGATATTTTGACAATAAACTGAACCCATGTGAATTTATATATATAACCGTGTTGTCATCTCTACAACACAACCAGGTTACAATAACGAGTTGTGGCGTCGTTATAACGAGATGACAAATCGTTATATCGAGTTGTGGAGGTCGTTCTAACGAGATGACAAGTCGTTAAAACAAGTTGTGAAGATTAATTTTGTTTTCCACTACCAACTATAATGCTCTTTCGTAAACAAGAGATTTCAAGAAAAAAAAAACATAAAAAATAGTGAGTAAATCTTAGTTACAATCGAACAGATTGCAAAATTTTGTCATCATCGAACACTCTAGAAGCCTATATATTTGATAAGGACTCCCATTTTTGAAAATTTGACAATCAAGTCAGTTCGGCTACTTATTACTACCCCACCTGGCTATAATACATGGTGTTAAATCATGTTTTATTATGCTAGATTGCTCTCAATGTCTTTACATGGTTGAAATGTACAGTCTGGAAAAAAAAAATTTCCGACCACCCCCCCCCCCCCCCCCTCCCCCATTGAATAGGATTTTGCTTGACACTGAAATAAGTATAATTTGGGCACATGTAATCAAACTTCCCCCTTATAAATGAATGGATTTTTCACCAAAGATTTCTTGAGATAAATTTGGATGAATTTTTCATCATATCTAGCCATGGCTGCCTCACAGCAGCCATTACTAGATTTGATGAAAAATATGTTGAAAATACTCAGCGGGTTAAGGGCCTATATAAGTAATGAAATTTTGTTTATTTTGAAAATTCTCACCTCTGATATTCCTTCAATTCAAATTAAATATACACAAAATGTACATCAAAATGAAGGTTGGGATGTATAGAACACGAAACACATAAGTAATCAACTCATTGAGTCGACTAGGGTCCAGGTCGTTTCGTCCCCGGGACGTTTCGTCCCCTACTTGGTGGGACGTTTCGTCCCCGTGACAGGGTGGGACGTTTCGTCCCCAGCTGGGGACGAAACGTCCCACTTCAATACCAAGTTATTGAGAAGATATGGGATTGGATTTTTTTTCAAAAATGAGGGAAGCATCTGCTCGTAACCAATGATGGTCACTCATATGGCATCGAGGTTGGATGTTATGCATAATTAGATATCATATTAGCAGACTATAATACAAACAATGATTTTGAAGTTTTTATAACCATTCAATGATAATAGATCTCACTGATAAGTCGGTACCTCAAGAAATGTTTTTTTTTAATCGTTCAATCATACATTGTTTTCATAAGCGTTCAAGAAGAATGCCTCTCACTGATGCTGGTATATCGACGAATGTTTGTTGATATGTAATTATATTTAATCACATTCGCACCTCTGAACTCAGAGTGCGAGCATCCTAATTATAATCTTAATTATGGAAACACTGGAACTGATGCCGGTATATCAATGAATGTTTGTTAATATGCAATTATATTTAATTATTAATAATTATTAGTATGTTTTCATTAACACTCGAGGATAGTGCAGTTGGGGAATAGAGTCTGTAAGGACTGTCATTCATTGCATTCATCACATCACATTCGCACCTCTGAACTGCTTTGGAAGCAGTGAGGGGGGAGCTTGGGTGGATGAAAATCAAGGACAGGGTAGATTTGGGAAAACTGTGTTACTTTAACTACTTGAGAAACCTGCCTGACAACCGGTGGTGCAAATTGATGCCCGATACCATTTGGAATCAACTCATAGGGTAGACTGTAGGCACCACTGGTTCCTGGAAGTCTGCTGCCGTATTCGCACCTGAACTGATAATTTAATAATATTTCACGAAAACAACTTGTGGCCAAATGTGCTTTATATATCCAAGAACAAAGCTAGGGGATAAAAATTCTTCAAAACACGGCGACAGAGCTACATTCGGGAAAATTCCAAAGCCCTTGCTTTTGTTTACGTATGAGTCTACTTCCGGTCAACATCATCGGACAGAAAAAGCATGTGAAAACAACGCCGTCTAAAATCAAATAATGAAAAAGATCGCCTTCATACAGTATACTGTTATTAGATAGAGATTGCATAGTTGCCATATTCAGTGCAAGGTATCATGATACCTGTTGAAATTTCTTAGAATTACGATTTTGTTTTTGGATGGAAATTCGTGGTAACGAGTGATTTGCGCATGTCTGTCGAGCATGGAAACCATCTTCAATAAAAAATGCAGACAGTGTTGTCCTTTTCCAAAATGCAGTCCTGCCAGTGTATTCGAAAGTGTTTTGAATGCCAAGCTTTGTTCTTGGATATATGAAGCACATTTGGCCACATGTTGTTCTGATGAAATATTATTTTATTATCAGTTCTGGTGCGAATACGGTAGCAGATTTCCAGGAACCAGTGGTGCCTACAGTCGACTCTATGAGTTGATTACATATGTGTTTCGCGTGCTATACATCCCAACCTTCATTTTGATGTATAATTTGTGTATATTTAATCTGAATTTAAGGAATATGAGAGGTGACAATTTCAAAATAAACAAAATTCCATTACTTATTTAGGCCCTTAAGAGTTGGTCTTCTTTTTCAGAACTTTGTCATCGGACTTACTTTCGTTGAAAAAGAATAGGCTTAGTGAATAGACATACTTCACTGAAGGTCGAAGTCATTAGCCAAATGCAACAAGCGTTGTTTACATTAGCAGGTAATATCGCTAATTCCAAGAATACCTGTCGCCTATGTTGACACAGTTGCAGGATCTCTATTTGTTTTAATTATAGGGACAATAAGCCGTTATTTTGAAATAAAAGTAATTTGGCCATTTAACAAAACCACAATTTAAATAAATAAATAAATAACCATCAAAGGGAGGGGGGGGGGGGGGGGAGATGCGTGAACATAGGTGGAAATTTTTATATTGAAGATTTTTTTTACCCACCTACCCTTTCCCGCATTTTTTTTCCATGTTCAATTTGGGGGACCCATCCTCTTCTCATACATTTTATATACAAAACTTCGGCACTCGAACTACAACTCGAAACGCGTAATGCACATTGATTAATGCATATTTTTATATGTTCAAATGTGTTTCCATTTTCTCTATCAGATGCATTTTGCAAAACTTACCAGATTGACATCATTTCACAAAGACACATAACAGCATAGCTTGAACCCTCTGTGGGCCCGGTTATAATAGGTCCACATTTGGTAGCCAGGTTGTTAATGCATGATAGCGATGGCCTGGCTGTTCACATGGAACATTTTACTGTGTTGGTGTAGCAAATTCGAAGGAATTTGTTTTATCCTTATATTGAGGTCTCTGTGTGAATGAGCTTGTTAGTTCCTCACCAGTGGTTGGTGGATTCCTTAGGCCATGCAGTGGATCTGTTTGAGTAATTCTCCATCATCATGGAAACTAACTGCGCCGTGATATAGGCATCATATAACCATAGTTGTTGAAAGCGATGTAAAACCCCAATCAAACCATATCAGACAAACTAAATGTATAGCTGAATATCCTTACAAATCTAGTTTCTTGGTGTTTACCTTGCAAATGAAACTCAATTATTCTTTTTCCCAGAAACCTTTGATTTTAAATCAAATTAAAATTAAGCTTTTACAAATTTTGATATTCTGATATGTATAATGCAGTGATATGCACTTCTAGTTTCTGTAAATCATGGCCTATGCAGGCATATGTGTGCACTATGCCTGCTGTGCCCATACTTAATTTACTACTGTTTATACAGCAACCCCGTCACCGTAGGCCTATATTGCAAACATTAGTTACGTAAAAGGGAACTTGTTTTTGTTCTGACTCTAGAAGAGCAAACCTTCACTTTTTCTTTTTGTTACGGCATCTACAAAGCAGGATAGCTGTCAGAAAGTCTTTTTTTGTCTTTGTTAAATAAATTTTTTAGTTTTTGTTGAAATAAAAGTTAATATTTTCAATTTTTTTCATTTTGAAAAACGAATCCCACCTAGCTATTATGACTCAATATACAGTATTAGGCCCTATATACACATTGCTTCATTTTAAAGAATATTCCATAAAACAAACCTCGAATATGAATGAATTATGTTGTGAATGGATATTTTAGGCGACATCAGGAGAAAATTGTTGGACAATTTTTTTCCGTTCAATATCGGACACCCACTTCATCCTCAGGTCAGTTTTTGATAAAATTCTCCAATGTTATTTATATTAAGGGGGTTAATTTTGTTAATAATGCTTCTAAATGGGCTTTTATGGTCAATTGGTGACATTTTGTTAGACTACTGTTTTGGGCACAAAAGATGCCATGATAGTGAAAAAGGACAAAAATGCATTAACTGTTTACACACATTTTTTTGGCACTCAAATTGACCAAAACCCCACTCCACCACCCCCACCTATGTTCACGCACCCCCCCCCCCCCCTGCAACATTTAGACATTTTGGCAGGGATTGGAGGGGGGGGGGCGCCCCTATTTACCCTATTGCAGTTTACTTTGATTGGATTCAGTTGTTTAACCAAGTCTGGACTCTGAAGTTGCGTTCTTCAGTCTGTAAATACAATAAATCAACCCTCTGTCCAACATGTCCTGTCCGTAAATTTTAGGAAAGGTCGTTTCGGTTCATTGCCATCTCTTTCTTTTCGCCGAGAAGTGCACGCGGTGACCCATGTTGGGTGACATTTTCTTCAAAAGAATAATGGCGGATTTGCGTTTGTTCTCAGGGACAGATTGTGTCTCTGTCTGTTCATAAAGTTTATCAATCCCCTAGAACGCATCGACAGTCAGTGGAAGCAGCTGCCAATAACAGCTTTACCGCATTCTGCCAAGAAAATCATGAAATTAACTTCACTTACCGAACTGTTGCTCTTGAAGAGAATTGTAAGTTCTGGCGTCAAAAACTTTGGTCTTCATCTCCAAATCAGCGGCCTCTTCATCCTCTTTATTCTGATTCTGAGATGAATTTTTCGTGTAGAGTTTTTAATTATATATAGTTATTTACGACGGAATACATTTTACACGAGATTGAAAACCGTTCAAAAACATGCAGTAGGCCCAGAGTTGTGTCGCCAGGATATCGATGGAGGGGGAGGGGGGGGGGGGTGTCAAAGTAAGATTTGGGTGTCCAAGGTCGAGATGCCGCAGGTCTGAGTTGGAGGAGGGTATGGGAAGGGGTGACCCTCTCCCGCCGGTGAGGGTCGGGGGATCTCCTCCAGGAAAACTGTTCATATTTGGATGCCCTGAGAGCGATATCTGAGCCTTTCTACAACACCGGACATGGCGTTCAAAGGCTCCCAAATTGTGTCCGAATTGGGCTCACATCATTATTTGTAAACGCTTCCACGATATATTATCCTGCAAGTGCATTTGTGCATTGCAATACAGGCATATACTGGAGATATAATGAAAACTCGTGTAAGACTTTGTTATAACATTAACCTGATATGATGTATATTGTTGTGTGCCATTTGAGTGTGTGATATTGAGTGGGAGAGCAGTTTGAATTTTTTTGTGAGGGGGGGGGGGGGGTGGGGGGGGGGATGGGAGAAAAGTGTGTGTAGGGGGTGGCTTTGGCGCCAGCACTATTAGACCTACAGCATTTTCCTTACACCCTCCCCTCATTTAGTTATCATAAAACAATATATAATTCAAATGACCAATCAGTAGAATAAGTTTCTTCTGGTACCCTTGTCTGCAATCAATATGTCCCTCGGACAAAAAATGACATTACTTTGGCTGTGGTTTCTAGAGCACAGAAATCACTGCTGCTGCCAACAACTTTGTAACATGGTTGACTCATATAGGCTGAAGTGAAGGTACCACAAAGTTTGAAAAATCTCCCAAGGTTAACTCTTAACCTGCACAGTATTTTCAAGATATTTTTCATCAAAACTGACCAGCAGCCATAAGTAGATTTGATAATAAAAAATTCATCCAAGTTTAACTCCAGAAATCATCGGTGAAAAAATTCATCCCACTTACACATGGTGGGTGGAGGGGGGTGGGGGTGTTCTGAAAAAAATTGCTCACACTCATGGTGGGGTGGGTGGGTGATCAAGGAGGCCAACATTTTTTTGGGTACAATTTTGGAAAAATTCTGTTAATATGAAAATCAATAGCATACCATCAAATAACCAATAAAAAAGATACTCAAAGTATCAGAGGGTACTTACTATGGGTTATTCCGGCCTTTAATTTAAATTCATTTATTTTGGGGAAACTATTTTGCCCTAATTTGGGGACATGAAAGCCTTTAATAGCAGTTTTATCCTGTTATGTTTTGTTGTCATGCCTTTCTTTGTGTTTTTTTGGTCATATTATGTTGGAAGTTATTCTAAAATGCAGAATAGGCACAGAGAACTTCAGAGTGCAAAATTTAAAAAATGACTAAAACCGACTGACCATTCACGTGGTTTGGAGGTGGCTGACTAAACGTTCGGCTACGTAAAATTCTTGGGAAACTGCTTTTTTAAAGTTAAGGCCACACAAAGTAGATCTTCTGTTTCTCAGGCCATTATTTGTGAAATTGCATGCAGGCGAGCGGTTTTTTATTTTTTTTTCTATTTCAGTAATTACTTTTTTGCCATCAAAAGTTCATGTTCTTGGTTCAAGTTTTAGGCCTCATAATCTACAGAATTGGGTGGTGGTGTATTTCATCCCCTGAGTGCAAGAAGACTTTGCAATGCTAAAGCATTGCAAAGCCTTCTTGCACTCAAGGGACAAATTCATCAATTTTTTTAACTTGGGTAAAATATCAGACATAAACCATTTAATTTTTATTTTAAGTTTAAGTTTAAATTGGTTATAAAAAGAGAGCATGCGGCAGCCAAAATGACCATGCAGGAGGGCCTGAGAAACAGATTTTTTATTTTTTTAGGCCTAACAAGAGTTCATATGTTGCGTGGAATTGAAATATGTATAGCCTCTCAAGGCAAAAGGTTGAAAATCTATCAAGACACAAGAAAGCTGGTTAACTGGTAGAGGGCTAGAAGCCCATACTTTTTATTTTGAACTGCATGTACCCAAAGTTAAAGGCTTCATATTTTGTGAATGTCCGTCATGTTATCTTGGAAGTGAAATTACTTCATCTCTATGGATTTGCAATGTTACAATTTATGGGCGAGTGCCTGTAGGCACTCTGCCATAAATTTTAACAAGACAGAAATATGTGAACAAATCTTGAGGCTGAGAAAAAAATTAGCACTCGACTGCATGTAGATAAGTTACTCAGACTTTAGTATTCAAGATGCAACTTTTGGCTCACCGGTCATCGTTCGTGTAGATTTGAATTCGCGTAACCACCACGAGAACGGAACAAGCATTCTTTAATCTTATCAAATTTTGCACACTGGAATTTATATATTTTTCTTGATGCCTTCACACCTTCTCTAATTTGGGGACACCTATAAAAGGTGTGAAATTGGGGTAATCTAAAGGCCTAGTTATTACTCTCATGTGGCAAATACTAGTAATAGTGATGGCTGAATAACAGAGATGGCTTGCATTTTCATTAAATATTAATAATAGTGATGGCGTTTTCACTCTGTCTCGTTACCAAATAAAAGTGATGACGGCATTTCTCTCCAAAATTAATAACAGTGCCAACACTATTATTCAGCACCTTAGAGTATACTTATAGAACTATTAAATAGTTTTCCTGACTCATCTGATACTGAATGTAATGTATAATAATATACTGAATAATCCAAACTAAAACACATCAAGAATTTTAATTATCGAACACAATACCGTAAAGATAGGTTATCTTTAGGGTGTTCTGTTTGATTCAGTGTTTGATTATTGAATTTATTGATCAATGTATTTAGCAAGCTCAGAGTTAGTCGGAGCGAAGATAATTCTGTGAACAGTTTCAGATGTGGCTGTAATAAAATACTGACTTTTTTTGGTGACACAGAGATCAGGACCATATCCAGGGAAAATTTTGGGGACACCTGTCCATAGTAGGATTACCTTACTGAACACATTTTTAAGAGACTCGAAAGTAGGAATGACCATAATACCTCGTGTCCATGTGCTTTCCACATGCATACTTGTGCCATGCATTTTGTTATTGGAGTGCAGTTGCCTCTGGCGTATTTTTAGTCAGCTACAGTATCCTTGTTTGGGATTCAAGTGATTAGCATCGTGTTGGTTTTAGTCATGTGTAATCTTTGTTGAATTTTGACTGTTTTAGTGGACTATGGGATGGCAATTATGAACAAATACAATGAGTTTGGGCACCCAAACCGGTATATCGGTACCAAAAACATCCTGGATATGGCCCTGGAGATGTGCATTTTACTATTCAGCAACAAGAGAATTTCTTTCCAGTGACCAATTCCAAATCTAGCATGAAAATATCAAGGAATCTTCTTGTTCATTGCCATTGCAGGAAGTATTTTCAGTGGAGCCCACTTAATTGGATATCTCTTAACTGTATATTCCTGCTAATTGAATATAATTTCCCAACACAAAACCATTCACCACACATCTAGTACAAATTTGACCTGTTAATTGAATATAGGTTATAGAGTGGATGGATTAGTAAAGGGGTCAGGCCCAGACCCAGTGGTTGTTGTACACGTGGGGACCAACAACATCAGGGAGAGAAAATCAGTTCAACTTATTGAGACTTACAAGGACTTAATAACTCAACTGAATGCCAAGAATGCACAGGTAGTGGTTTTGGGGCTTCTCCCAGTACTAGGTGATGGGGCGAGCGTAATTCGCGGATCATTGGGACCAACAAGGAATTGGGGGAGTATTGTAAGGAACTTGGGATACCCTTTGTAGACAATTGGGGGTCGTTTTGGGGCAGAAATGACCTATATGGAAGGGATGGTCTCCATCTTAGCCCAAGGGGTACAGAGGTTTTAGGAAGAAATATGTTGCAGGTTATGGAGCCTTTTTTGGTATAGGGAGGGGAGGGGGGGGGGGTCAGTGAAGGGGGGAATAATTACAAAAAATGTGTCACGAACCATAGGTGTAAAAAATGGGACAATAGGGATAAGGAAAAGGGACCAAAAATCCAAATCAATAGGAATAGCTTCCCAAGGAAAGCACAGGTACACAAAGTGGGATATACAAACATACAGGGACTGGATAATAAAGGGACCAGTAGGCGGAAGCCAATGAACCTTGACACCCTGAAAGTGGGTTATAGCAACATCCAGGGTCTCCACCGGAAAGTAAGTGAAATTGCTACATTGATTGAGGAAGAGGAGTTTGACGTCATGGGCTTAAGCAAAACGTGGGTAAGACACGAGGAACGGGTAGACCAAGTAAGGGGGTACGTATGGATAGGTGTAGGGCGAACGGAAGGCCAGAAAAAAGGGGGAGGGGTAGGCATGTACATTAAAGAGGATTTAAAACCATCGCTGATCACAGACCTGGAAAACATCAGCACCCCGGCTGAGGTATCGAAGGAAATTGGATGGGTAAGGATCAGTCTGAAAAACAAAAGTATTGCCCTTGGGGTTGTGTATTGTGCGGTGGAGGGAAGCAAACCCGAATGGAATGATTCGATATACTCAACACTAAGGTCCAATATCACCGAATTACAAAACAAGGGGCTCGGTATAATTCTGATGGGTGACTTTAATGGCCACATAGGTAAAGATGAAGAAGGCATAGAGGGTGGGGACAATAAAGTCAACAGGAATGGAAGGAAACTGTTGAACTTCACAAACGAGCTCGGTCTGAGGATTCTGAACAGGGACGCGAGGTGCAAGGGGAAATGGACCTGGGAGAGGAACGACAGAAAATCAATAATTGACTACATCCTCACAGATATTAATTTATGGAGGGAGGTGATAGGGGTAGAAGTGGATGATGAGGGTAAAATGGAGGTGGATAGTGATCACAACTTGATTACAGTGACGATCAGGGCCAAAAAAACTCTAGTAAAAAGCAAAGGAAGCTCTAAGGAGATTTGGGAACTCCAAAAAGATGCTGACTGGGCAAAGTTCAATGAAAAACTGAAACCAAAGCTTGCAAGCGTACCCAAGAGGGGCAGTGTCCAGAAGATGGCCGACGTCATAGTTGCGAGCCTGGTGGAGGCAGGAAAGGAAAGTGTAGGAAAGGTCAGGGTGCCAACACGGGAACTTGGGTAGAGAGTGAACGAAGAACTGAAAAGGGCCATAAAGGGAAGAAAAGCTAAATGTGCTGCATACAGGAGAAGTAGAAAACTTAAGGGGGCGGAAAGCAATGAGGCCACAGTTGCTAAGGAAGAATACCACCAAGCACGAAATAAAGTAAATAAGATTAAAGACGATAATCGAAGAGTACTAAATAGCAGTCTTATTAGGATGATAAGAACGACAGGTGGGTCGAGTTCGAACGTATTTTGGAAATGGGTGAATAAACGTAACAAAGGAAGTAACCCACAGAGTATTAAAGTAGATGGCAGAGTTACAGACGAGCTAGATCAAGTCACATCAGAACTAGTCAAGCACTGGGAAAAGGTAAACGATAAGCGATGGGGCATGGGGAGCCCACCAGAGTGTCCGAATCAGGTCGAGGAAAACCTATCGAGCTTCGTGTGCAGCGAAATTAAAACGGAGGAGGTGCGAAAGGTGATATCAAAATTAAGCTATGGAAAAGCGGGAGGAGTGGATGAAATTCCTAACGAGTTTATCAAAAAAGGGGGAGAGGAACTCGTGAAAAGCCTAACTGCCCTATTCAATCTAGCCATAGAAAATCAAGAGGTCCCAAAGGAGTGGAGAGAAAGTAAAGTGACATTTATTCACAAAAAAGGGGGAAAAAGACGTTTTGGATAACTATCGAGGGGTCTCTGTCAGTAGCAACATTGGAAAGGTTTTCTGTAAAGTCCTGTATGGGAGACTAGAGGAGGTGATTGAGGAGAAGGGTTTTTTGGGAGAAATCCAGAATGGCTTCAGGAACGGAAGGAGAGTTACTGACCATCTTTTCACACTATCCCAAATGATAGAATCCGCGAAAGCAAAAAAGAAAAAGATGTTTATGGCCTTTTTGGATATCAAGAAGGCATACGATAGAGTATGGAGGGAAGGTATGTGGCGCAAGCTGGAGGCTATGGGCTTAGGGGGCGAGTTTGTTGGAATTATGAAAGCATTATATAAAGATGTACAGAGTGAACTTAGCCTGGGAAACATTACAACGAAACGTGTGCCTATGGAGATAGGCCTAAAACAGGGGTGTATCCTTTCGCTGATCCTGTTTGCATTGTACATCAAAGGTTTAGGAGATGAACTCCTGCGTAGCGAGGAGGGGGTAGCAGTTGGGGACTTGAAGATCCCAGGGCTATTTTTTGCAGACAATATGGTTCTAGTGTCAGAAAGCGAAGAGGGGCTAACGAAAATGCTGGGGCTTGTTGGGAAATATGGGAGCAAATGGAGACTCGAACTTAATGAAAGCAAGAGCAAAGTTATACCTGTGGGCCGCAAAGTGGACCCCACTCGAAGGTGAAGAGTGGGTGAGTTCTGCATTCCGGAAGGGAGCAGCAAACTTCTCAGTGTGGGAGAGACGGGTGATTACGAGTATTTGGGGGTAAATATAAACATTACAGGAAGAGGCATCTACCGGAACCACACAAATAAATTGATTCTGAAGGGGAAGCGAATCCTTAACCAAATGAAACTTATAGGGAGAAACAGTTTCAATAAGGTTTTCGTGGGGAAAACCATTTGGGAAATGGTGGGGCTGCCAAGTATAACATACGGTACGGAAGTGGTACCCCTAAACCAGACGGCTGTAAAGAGCTTGGAAATCCTGCAGAACGATGCAGGCCGATGGATAATGGGGTCGAGTAATGCCGCAGCGCTAGAAGCAATCAGGGGTGAGCTTGGGTGGATGAGGATCAAGGACAGGATAGACCTGTTGAGCTCGGTTATCTTAATTATTTGGTAAATCTCCCCGACAGCCGATGGTGTAAAGTAATGTTCCTGAGAATTTTCAACTCAAATATCAAAACGGGGTGGATGGTCCAAGTGAGGGAGCTAGTAGAGAACTACTCATTGGCGATCTCGGACCTGGACGTTGGGGCAAACCAGGGTAAAAAAATCGTCAGAGAAAGGGTCATGGAGGATTGTAACCGTAATTGGCGAGAGGGGGTCAAATCAAAGAGGTCTTTGGGTGGCCTGCATGATAAAGAGAAGCCAGGTTTTGAAGAGTACCTTGATGGCACCTTTGGGGGGATCACTGTTGTTCAAGCTGAGGTCGCGATCCCTGGAGCTGAGGGGAAAAATTGGGAAAGACGGTGAAAGGGAGTGCCAGATGTGTAACTTGGACATGGTGGAGACCCTGGAACACTTTCTTCTAGAATGCCCAAAGTATCAGCCTAAAAGAATGAGATTCACTGGGAGTATAATGGGGAAGTGGGATGGGAGAATGAAGGACATGTGGTTAGGGAGAGACTCAAAGGAAAGGGTTAATATGCTAATCAGAGAGATTGGGAAGAATGGGACAAGGGATATCATCAAGCAGTTCGTCTCCGAGTGTTGGGAGGAGAGGAGAAGCGTGGGAATAGGGAGGCAGTTGGGAGTACAGGGGTAACCATGGCCTTCGCGTCCGAGAACCGCGACAAATCAGCAGCTGGCCAAAGTGTTATTATTATAGAGTAAACTCCTGTTGATTGAATAAAACATCTTGTAACATGTCGAGAAATTACCCTGACTCTCTCCAGTTTTCTTTTGTAAATAGACCCATTTGGCCTCATTAAATCCAATGGGCATTTAATCTATTATATCTTGTTTGACAGAGCTCGTAGAGCTCTGTCAAACAAGATACAATAGAATAAATGCTAAATTCATCTCTAGAATACAGGAAAGTGACACAATCCCTGTTAATTGAATTCTCCTGTTAATTGAATAATTTTCATTGGCAAAGAGGCTATTCTATTAACATGGTTCCACTGTAACACCAAAAACTATTAAAAAAAAATTAAATTACAGGCGTTTTATTCCAGCACATAGGATTACAACAGAAATATTTACCAGGGCTCTACATTAAATTTAAAATGATTCATGATTTTAAAAACTTAGAAAAAAACCCTCAAAAACATAAATGACAGAGCTTACTGCCTTTCATATTTATCTGTGTAGAAGGCATTAAGGTGAGTCATTTATGACATTGAACCCTTTTCCTAACACACCTTTTAAAAAAATGAAATTAAATTGTAGATTAAAAAAAAAAAATTCTCAGAATCTCTCAATAAAACTATACAAATATGGATATCATTAGAACAGCCTCGATGAGCCAGTTCTAAGGATATCCATATCTGTATGGTTTTACAGGCCTGTTGATTTGAGGTGAATGGCCGTTTGGTGTCACCTTGTCACGCAAAATTTTCGACAAGTTGAATAGTCTAGTTTGAAGTATGAATGAATGGTGGAATGATGTTGAGCATCCACTATTCATCAGCCGCATAGGTGTTTGCATCTGCCCGAAGTATATATAGCTGTTCTGTTGGTCAGTTGTTGGCCAACAGAACAGCTATACTTCAGGCAGATGTAAACACCTTTGCTGATGATTGGTTGATGCTCAATATCTTTATAAACTGTCATGATCAGCCATTGTGCAGAAATATGTGACCTTAAAACACCAATAAATAAATATATAAATAAATAAATAACACCATGTGTTTTTGTCCGATCATCACAAAATTTCATATGCAGGTTTCAGGTCACGTCTAGATGAGAACGTCCCCATTTGGTCGCGATCGGTCAGTTGTGATTGCTAGGTGAGCCCGAAACCCAAAAACCTTTAGCACAGTCTACAGGTCATATTGATAATGGGATTTCTTTGTAACTTGGTAAGATGACTCCTTTTGGTCACGTTCAGTCAATCATGATGGCTGCGCAGGCCCGAAACCCGAAAACCTTTAGCACAGATTACAGGTCATATTTATGAAGGGATTTTATTGTAACTTCGTAAGATTACTATAATGTCTAGATGAGAATGTCGTATTTATTATTTTAATGTCGCGGGAACACTGGGAAGTGAAGCAGTGCGTGTTCACTGTGGTAAGCAGGCTCTGTTTTTCTGCTAAAATAGCTCCCAGTCACCAATGCTGGGAGGTGCAAACCCTCTCTAAAATGGGCAACATGGCTTATTTACGCTCACCCCTGGTCTTGAGTTAATACTCATGTTGAGGTCATGATAAGCCATTGCGCAAAAATATGTGACCTTAAACACCAATAAATAAATAAATTTTGGTCGGGTTCAGTCAACCGTGATGATCGAAGGGGCACGTTACCTAGGTTCCTTTAGTACAGTCTACAGCTTGCATTTATGAAGGGATTTCATTGCAACCATTTTTTGTTCCGGTTTGAATTTGGGGATCTTTTAACGATGTGTCAGTCTTATTTGAGATCTCAGTCATACCTTCGTTAATTTGCAGTTACAAAAAGTTTGGGATCGGAAAAAATTAGAAATCTTCGTTCCGTTCCACGACAGTTTCTGGAAGATAATCGCATGTTTTGTGTTCAGATTTATAATATGGCAAATCCTTGTCGTGGGCTCTTCTCGTCATTTGATGTCTGCTCTGTAAGATAATTTTACAATGCGCAGAGTTTTTTTATTTTGTTCAATTAAAACTATTTATTTTTATTCCAAAGAACAACATTATAAATTATTGTAATGAGTTGACGGTAACATGGTCTGAGGTTGCGGCTTGGAGCTTATGTTCAACCAAGACGTGAAGTGTCGAGGTTAAACATAAACTCCGAGCCACAAACCTCAGACCATGTTTCAGTCAACTCATCACAATAATGTATATGTTTCAATAAGACACTACCGATAGCCTAAAACCTACATCGTGGATACACGAGAGGCTTATTTACTAAACTTGTGATCCTCAAAAGTTTCCTTGTTCAAGGCAACTTTTAACTATTACAGGTTTAGTAAATAAACCTCTCGTGTATCCACAATGGCATTTGATAAATAATCAATAAACCACATACACTCATTCCATCTTGGTTCAAATAGTAAATTGATTTGTAATTCAAACAACACTTCTTCTGGAACACCGTCTGCTGCACACGTGAAACATCCAGAAAAATGAAACGGCTTGCTAGTCACTCCGTTGATGAAGCAGTTCCGAAACAGGCGACGTCATTTCAAATATTTTGCGCAGTGACGGCAGACGGTAACATTTGCCACTTGAGCCGTAAACATAAAATACACTAAGCGAACTCTCATCCAATCAGAGGAGGAGGATTTTAGTCTTATTTGAACATATTCTATTGATAATCACTAGAAATATTAAATACTTAATCGGAAATTGATATTAGAATATAAACACTGTGCTCTTCAAAATAAACATGAGACACCAGAGAAAAATAAAACCGCTTCCAGCGTATTTCTGTCAATTTGAATCCTTCTGGTTCGTTTTCAATGTGAATTTCACCTAATTTCACAATAAAAATTGCTATCTGGCCAACTATTTGGCACATTTTAGTAATTTGGGAACACTGGTTACCTGGCCTGGTTATGGCCCTTTTTGGACTTGGAAGACATGTTAATATTGGTTTCTGGACGATAACTTTAGTTTGTCCAAATGAAATGTAACAAACTTTCATACATGGGTTTATAACTATAAAATACTGGTTGGGATTGATACTGGGCTTGATTTGATATTTTTTTGCAGAGTTTTGTCCCTTTTCAACTTGGAATAAATGTTGATATTGGTTTCCAGATGCTAACTTGAGTTATAGGTGTCCGATTTAAATCAAACTTGGAATATAGCTTACTGTAGACAATATGCCAAATGGGTTTGATTTTGAGTGTGGTGTGATAATTTTTTCAAGTTATGGCCCATGTTTGGGACTTTGTTAACCACTAAAATATAGTTTTTCATGAAGCGGGGTATTAGTGCCCCATGGACACATTTGGTGGCCTTTTGTATGGTTTAATGGTGTTAAGATAAGATATTTGTTAATTCGATTTCAACAAAGACAAATGGCTAGAAACTCATGCTTGGCAGTGGAGGTATAGGCACCCTTGGCATTCGGTGAGCATCTGGTGGCTGTGCCAACTCATTGCCCTTGTTGCCATGTCTTTCATTGTGTTTCTGAGGTCATATTATGATGGAGCTTATTCTCAAATGCAGCATAGGCACAGAGAATTTATATCTTTTTCTTGGTGTCTTCACACTGTCTCGAATTTGGGCATATCCGTCTCAACCGCTGAATTCTGGTGGCCTTGTTTGCTGGTTTCTTTGATTGGATGTTACATGTAGGAAGGGGAATGCACTGAGAGTTAACTGTACAGCCTGACAGTTGTGTAGGATTGAATTATTACCAGGGCTGGGAGGAGTTGAAATTTTTCTTGACATGTTAACGTGTTAAATATTTCTGTGTTAACATGTTAAATGACATTGAATGTTAAAATGAACAAAATTGTAGTATAACAGACCAATTCCGGCCATTTTTGCTGATTTGATTTTGAAAATGATTGAACTTACATACACTATTAACCCTTTTAACTCCAGTGGTATCTTCCATGCCATTTCAATGGCAGCAATTAGAAGAGTCCATATTTATTATTTCGGGTAGAGTTCCGTAGACTAATCAATATTTTCAACGTGCAGCCTTCGGGCTGCACATTGAAAATACTGATTGGTCTACCTCACATATTTACTGAATAGCCATCCTATAATATAACAACAATATGACGTATCATGTTCCTGGCCGGGAAAGCCCCCCCCCCCCCCCCCCCCTCCCCGCCCCCCGGATTCAAAAGGTTAATATAGTTCTCTCGGGTTATTGAAAAGTCTAACATTCATCGATGTTTTCATGTAAGAAGACAATCCCTGTGGCCGTATCCTTAGAATTGCGAAAATGGTAGAAATTGACTCTCACTTTCACAATTGATGGCATAAATTGTCATCACACACAGCAAATGGCGCAAAATTTGATGTCATCGGCATGCACGATTCGGCTTGGGAAAACCCAAGATAATGACGCAATGCTACGTACAGATGTTTATTGACGTTGTTAGTTTCTGTGTTGCTCATGTCATCTTGCTCAGGTAATTGATATTGGGTGCGGCAATGTTGACTGCTGAAGCTATGATATAAGAAATTATGCACGACATGACTATGAAAGGATCGACAATGTGACACAGTTTCAATTAACCGATTGAGACGAAAAAATAGATGAACTATTCATATACATCAGATGGTTCACAATGAGTACAAAATCATTCCTGATGCACCCTAACAAACTTCACAGTTAAACGTTAATAACTTAAACATTTTTTAACTTTGTTAAAATAATTTAACATGTTAATGTTTGAAACGTTAATTGCTCCCAGCCCTGATTATTACTGATTCTCCCTGACATATATTGCTGTCCTATTTTGCTGTCTTTTAAGTGAATCCAGTAATCTAGTGATGAAGAAACTTTCCATCTGGTATTTTTATATCCAAGTATGTGTCTGCAGAAACAGTATCCAATAATTTGTAATGAAATGCTTACTCAAAAATTTAGCAGTCTCCAATAAATTCCAATAAAGTACTTGGGAAAATTCAAATGAAATTGATACCCAATAAGTATTCGCTCTACAGGTAGTTTTGAAATAATCCAGTAGAATCCTGGCTTTTCTCAAAAGTAAAAGGATTTGGATCTATGTGTCCCCTGCCCTCTTATGCCATAATATGGGTACCTGACTGTGCATGTGGTTTAGATCTGAGAGATGACAAAACAGCAAGAATGATAAAGGTACTTCAAGGAAAGTGGGGTAAGATGCACCTTACGTTGACTTAATGCTGACTCCTATTGTTGAAAAGAGGGTTGTTATAATCTTACTCAAACATGTGGTTGGATCTGATTGTGGCAAGGGTGCAGTGAGTGAAATGCCAACAATGTGTAACAGTAGGAGTATAAAAACATCCCGTCCTGCAAGGAAATACATAGTTACTTTCAGGGGCAGATCTTGTTTCTAAAATCCAGACATAAATGTAAGGCCAGGAGAAGACTATTGAGGTCAGGCCAGGAGAAGACTATTGAGTGAGTGAGTGGGTGGTCAGGGAGGGGGGTGGGGGCACATCTCCCCCTTTCAGTACATCTCCAAATTTGCACCTTAAAATTGCTAAACAAACACAAATATGTATATAATATACTGAGCACAATTTGGCACAATGAATCATTGTATCCCAATGATATTCCATGTGCAGATCTAGCGAGTGGGGGGTTGGGGGGGGGTGGGGGGGAGGGGTGCACACTTCCTTATTTTTTATTTCAGATTTTTTTTTACAAGGGACACAATATTATTGGCAATAAAACATGGACATCCACTATCTTCCATGTTTTAACATTTCCCATAACTCCCCCCTCCTCCCCTGCACAACCCAGCTGGCAATGGTGGGATACCCCACTAGACCCATGATTAAAATGTGGTGCTCCCACATATATCTGATTGTCATCAAACTTTGGACTATGTCCTTTGGGAAGAGAAAGAACCCTATTGATTAAGAGGTCAGTTGATCAGTGACCAACGAAGAGGTTTTGTGATTAGATGGTTATCAATCTTTCCAGGAAGAAGAGAACAGAAGACCGACATATCGCTCAAGAGATAAATTTGATGAAGAAGATGCCTTGGGGAAATTGACTCTGAACAAAGTGATTATATACAGTGGTATACCTTAGGCACTTGACTATGAAGTGAGTAAAGTTACTGTATACAGTGATTATACCAAAATAAAAATGAATGGAATATTAACACCAGTTTACAATAACAGGAATGAGAAGATAAATATTTTTTGTTGGTGTTGGTTGTATAAGCATCTTATTCTTAGCTACACCATGCTCAATCATGTAACTGCATAACTGAAAGTAACAATTATAAGTGGAGTGGATATTTTTTTGTGCCTTTTTTTCATGACAGAAATAGTGATGAATTAAGCAGGTGATTAACTCTTAGAAGCCGGGAGTCGAGTTTTCTTGTCTGTGATGTAATACTGCAGGTAATCTGGCTGTGACAGTTCGGCTGTCTTTGGACTTGGGGAGAATTAAACACTGAGCAGGTGCTTCTAGTCAAGTGTCGTCTGCCTGAATAGGCAGACGACACTTGACTAGAAACACCTGCTTTACTATAAGTTTTTCGCAGTTTATCATGTTCAATAAATTCATTCTGTTTCCCTGGCTTCTAAGAGTTAAACGTCCTTCACAAGGTAAACACTTTCTAGACATAAGAACTTCCTATTCTCAGATTTTCCTGTTCCTAACCACTGCATTATTTTCTTGGATGTGCTCACATTACTTCGATTTTGTTTTTATACGCCCGTTTTGAAAAAACGGGTCGTATTACTGTATACTGCTGTCCGTCTGTCTGTCCGTCCGTCCGTCCGTCCGTCTGTCCATCAGTTCACACGTCGTACGATAACTCAAGAACGCTTTGAGAGATTTTCGTGATTTTTGGGTCGGTGATGTATATCGATGGAGGGAAGCTCCCTTTCGTTTAGTGTCACCATTCGATTAGTCTTTTCAGAGTTATGGGACTTTATTACTTAGAAAATTGTTGATTTTTTACACGTAAGATAACTCGAGAACGCTTCGAGAGATTTTCACAATTTTTTGGTAGGTGGTTTATGTTGATGGAAGGAAGCTGCCTTTTGGTTGGTGTTGCCGTTCGATTAGTCATTCCAGAGTTATGGGACTTTATTTGTCAAAATATAGGCAATACATGTATACTCATATTGTGTGCTTCCCTCTTGTTATTAATAAAGGGAGTATCATGCACTCATGGCACAGCTGTTTTTTTTTTCCATGACTTCTTTCTTCTCACTTTTTCTCATTTTAAAACCCTGCACATTGTAAATTTATCGTATTGTAATTAGTTATTCATTTAAGAATTGAATCATGAGTGTTCGAAATCCATGAAGTGATGAAACAAATTGATCACATGCAAATTCCATGAACCATGAAGTGGTTCATAGTGAATTTGCACATAGTCATTTGGTTCATCGCCTGATGGATTTCTGACAGTCATGATTCAATTCTTATGTTTATTCCCTTGATAAAAACAGAATTATTTTATTCCTGGATAGGATAATTAGTGAGCTCATTCTCAAAGCACCGGTTCAGGTAACCATAATTCGGTCAAGGGCTGTTCTTAAAAAGGAAACAAAACATTGTAGCTTTGGCAGAAAATAGTTTTTGCAAACAATCAGTATAATGCTTAAAATATTCTGTAGTGATACCTGTTGAAACCGAGATAGCGTGAGTAATAAAGTATACAATGGAAAATATATATGTTTGTGACAATTACTCAAATAACAGTTTGAATCATGGATTGCAGCTTGAAGCAATGAATCAAGGTAAAAAAGTTTTGCTTCTGCTAGTTTCTAGCAAATTCGTTTTGTAAACGAAATTAATCACATTTTTTGGAAGTGATGTTTTCGAATGGGAGTAGAGTATTGTACACCTATATGAAGCTCATGTTCAAGAATTGACAAAACAATCTTCATCGGAGAAAATTTGTAAATTGTGACACTCCATCTAGGATTAGTGAGACTACCTCAAATCTAGATCATAGTAGATGCAATTTGCAAGGTGAGGTTTTCTTTACTTTATATTCCAGTGCCATCCTCACCATTTCATGTATCAATCTCAGACATACCCATACCTTACATGGACAGCTGTTAGTTTTCACATTTATATTATGAAGATTTTTACCATTGTTCGACACACGAACTTCAAAAAAACAAGATTTCCATATTCATATTTATAATTTAATAATTTATAGACTTGACATTCTAAGGTACTTCATCAGTATCAACTAAATTAAGTCATCAGTGTCACAAAACACCAATTTCAACTGATGCCTCTGATTGAAATGAACTTATAAGTCCAAATAAGTTGTAAGTCTGAAAATTTGAATATTAATATTTGCATTTCGTGATGTCAGCTAAAATAGAACAGAGATGATTCCCTTGAATTTTATATTTTGTGTTCCAACATATTTTGCTTGAATTATATTATTAGTCTGTGTGAAACACACAGACTATTGTTTTTGTACGGTTTCTTTTTTTTCTTTTCTTATTCTCCTATCTTCTGTCTTCTAAGCACTTTTTGTCCGCATGATAACTCGAAAACAAATTGTCCTCTCATTGATTTTTGGTGTACTGACAGAGTCACAAGTTCTCGACACCTAATGTTTTTCAGATTCCTTTGGTATTAGGGGTTTCCGTGGGGGTGTTTTGAAATTGAGTCACACCTATATTTCAGGCGTTGTATAACCTACATGTACGGACCTGGGTCCAACACCAAATGAGTCCACACTCAATGGAGGTTTAGTGTAGGGGTCATTGAGTGCATTTTCCAGAATTGCTGGAAATCACATTTTTGGACCCCCTAAAGCATTCCCAAAGTCCGAACATGTATTTCCATTTTTATCAGATGGTTATAACTTTAGTTATAGAGCGGAAACCAATTTTAAGTGTATTTAACATTGGGGGTCACTGTGACCTTGACCTTTGGCACATCATGGTCATGGTCAAAATAAATAGGCTTCAACTCATCATACCTTACCACTTTTTGTGCAAGACTGATCTTGATGTAAGTCAGTATAGAGGTTAGGTATGGTGTGAGATAGAACCCTAGTCTAGTTGGTGTTCCAAAGGACAAGGTCACTATGACTTTCAACATTTTTCTGCTGCATTCCATGAATTAAGTAAAGTTATACAAGCTAGATCTTTACCAAACTTTATATCTGGGTTAGGTATGATGAGTGGAAGAAGCCTATTTATTTTAACCATGATGTCCCAAAGGTCAAGGCCACTGTGACCTCCAATGTTAACATGTGAAATTGGTTTCTGCTCTATAACTAAATTTCTGCAAGACTGATCTTGTCTTTCTCTGCTCAGAAATGCATTTTGAAGAATGTTTTTTTTAGCTCAACTTGACAAAGTTAAGCTGAGCTATTGCCATCACTTCTCGTCCGCCGGCATACATATACGTACACAATTTCCTTTGGCACACCTCACAGGTCGCATTTATGATCAGATTGCTTTGAAACTTGGTATGCTTGTTTGGGGTGACCTCTAGATGGGAGCTATCGATTTTCTTCAGTTTCCGTCAAAAAATGTTGCCGCGACCAATGTTCTTAGAACTTAGTTTAGTCAGACCTCAATATTTCCCTTTGGCACACCCTACAGGGCACATTATGATCAGATTACTTTGAAACCTGGTATGCTTGTTTGGGGTGACCTCTAGATGGGAGCTATTGATTTTTTTTCCATTTCCGTCAAAAAATGTTGCCGCGGCCAACGTTCTTACAACTTAGTTTAGTCAGAAGACCTCAATATTTCCCTTTGGCTCACCCTACAGGGCACATTTATAATCGGATTGTTTTGAAACCTGGCATGCTTGTTTGGGGTGACCTCTAGATGGGAGCTATCGATTTTCGTCCATTTCCGTCCAAAAATGTTGCCACGGCCAACGTTCTTAGAACTTAGTTTAGTCAGACCTCAATATTTTCCTTTGGCACACCCTACAGGGCTCATTTATGATTGGATTACTTTGAAACTTGGTATGCTTGTTTGGGGTGACCTCTAGATGGGAGCTATCGATTTTCTTCAGTTTCCATCAAAAAATGTTGCCGCAACCAATGTTCTTAGAACTTAGTTTAGTCAGACCTCAATATTTCCCTTTGGCACACCCTACAGGGCACATTTATGATTGGTTTGCTTTGAAACCCGGTATGCTTGTTTGGGGTGACCTCTAGATGGGAGCTATTGATTTTTTTTCTATTTCCGTCAAAAAATGTTGCTGCGGCCAACGTTCTTACAACTTAGTTTAGTCAGAAGACCTCAATATTTCCCTTTGGCACACCCTACAGGGCACATTTATGATCGGATTGTTTTGAAACCTGGCATGCTTGTTTGGGGTGACCTCTAGATGGGAGCTATCGATTTTCTTCCATTTCCGTCAAAAAATGTTGCTGCGGCCAACATTCTTAAAACTTAGTTTAGTCAGACCTCAGTACTTCCCTTTGGCACACCCTACAGGGCACATTTATGTTCAGATTGCTTTGAAATCTGGCATGCTTGTTTGGGGTGACCTCTAGATTAGAGCTATCAAATTTCTTCCAATTCTATCCGTCAAAAAATGTTGCCACTGGGAACGATCTTTGAACTAAGTTTAGTCAAGAATCAATAATGTCCTTTGGCATGCCCTACAGGGCACATTTATGATCAGATCGGTTTGAAACTTCGATTTCCGTAAAAAAATGTTGCCACTGGCAATGACCTTCGATGAACTTAGTAAAAGCTTACTGCAGTTAATCATCAATATTTCCATTTGACACACCCTGCAGGGCACATTTAAGATTGGACATCTATATTGGAGCTGTCGATTTTCTTCCATTTCTGTCAAAAAATGTTGCCGCTGACCACTTAGTTTAGTCAAACCTCAATATTTTTCTTTAACACACCATTCAGAGCACATTTATGATCAGATCATTTTGAAACTTGGTATGCGTGTTTGGGGTGACCTCTATATGTGAGCTATTTTTTAATTTCCATAAAAAGTTATTGTTGTTATCACCAGCCTTTGAACTTACTGCATTTCTGCATCAACTTATCCCTTTTGCACTCTGTGTAGGGTATATTTATGAATTTCCATACCCCCCCCTCCCCCCCCCCCCCCCCAAAAAAAAAAAAAAAAACAAAAAAAAAAAACAATGCCACAAAGCAATGACCTTCTACTTAGTGCATTTGTACATTAACATCTTCCTTTGGTATGCCTCAGAGGGCACATTCATTATCAGGTTGTTTTGAAACTTTGTATGCTTATGCAGGGTGACAAAGATAGGAGCTATTGATATTCTTTTCATTTCCATCAAAAACTGTTGCAGTTAGCAACAATCTTTGAATTTATTGTATTTGTGAATCAACATTCTTTGACATGGCCTACAGGCCACATTTATCATAGGATTGTTTTTGAACTTGGTGTGCTCATTAGTCAAGAACTCTAGATAAGAGCTGTTGATTAGCATTCATTTCTGTGAAAAAAGTTGCCATTTACAATAACCTCTGAACATACTGCATTTGTGTTAACCTCTGAACATACTGCATTTGTGTATCAACATTCTTCCTTTAGCCAGTCTTACAGTTTACATTTAAAAATGCATGGATTACTCTGACTCTGACGTTGTGCACACACGATGTTGTTATGTTGAAATTTCATCAAATAACGTTGGTACCAATGATCTTCAATTTTGCCATCATTTCATTTATAACTTACCAAGTTCAAGTTTGTCAAGTTGAGCTACAGTGTCATTGACACTTTCATTTATTTTAGCCCAAGATGGGTTTGTAGAGATTCTCCCACCACCACCACCACCCCACTCCTTCCACCCCCACCCCATCCAGTCAGGCCTCCTTAACAGAGCTTGGCATTGCAGGCCTCTTGTTGGTGTCTTTAGAAGCTTCCTTTTGATTTTGGTTATCCCCCCCCCCTCCCCCCCAGAGACTTATCTTCCCTTTTATGACACCTTTGGGGGAATATGCCACGCTTCAAGTTGCTCTTGTTTTGCATAATTTACACTTGAATACAAAGAACAACATGAAGCACTGAACATATCTTCACTTGTTGCCACCCAAGGAAGATAAAATTTGGTTATTTTGCACATAATAGACTCAGATATGGGGAACAACGTGAAACAGGGAACATATCATTACCTGTTGCCACCCAAGGGAGATATGATACGGTGATTTTGCTTGCAATACCGGGGGGAGGGGGGGGGGAGGGGCAGCAAAACATTATGGATACAAGGTGGAAATTTTTACATTTTCAATTTTTGGGACCCACCACCCCTGAATGCAAATTTTTGCCAGTCATGTCTTAGACACCAACCCCTTCCGCACAGTTTTTTTCTCGAAGACAATTGGGGACACACCCCCAATTTATAAAATCTGTTTAACGAAGTATTGAAATTACCAAAATCAAAAAAAATAAAAATAAATAAATACTTTTCCCAAACATGAAAGGTTCTGCAAACCAACAATGTCCGATATCCCAGCCCTGCTTTTGGGCATCCAAGGCATCTCTAGCCACAGATGGCCCCAAAACAATCTTTCTGCATATAAAGCCACGCCGGAAATGCAGCATCAGAGCCCCAGGTAACCACTGTAACCCGCCTCCACCAACTGAATTGCAGATATACACCCGTTCATGTTCCAAGCAACACCACCCTTACCCCGATGTATAACATGTCTATGCTGTTCAGACACCAGTCGAATCCCACCACCAAGAAGCCCTGCCCAAAATACATTGTTCCCACCTGGATATCTTCATCTGTCCACAAGAAATAGTTGTTTTTCATTTCATTAATTTTCGGTTAAATGTTGAGTTTGTACAGCTGGTCTGAGAGAGACCTAATACTTGGACCCACCCACCCACCCACCCAGACCTTGGCATTTTTTGTGCCCCCCCTCCCCCCTGGCAATACACCTAAATATGGAGAACAACGCATTTGAATGATTCGGGTCAAGGAGTGGTTGGATGTGTGAATACAGTATGTGAACTTGACTCTGCCTCCGTTTCCAGGCGAGGTTGAGTGAAAGGATAGAAGGCTCGTAATTCTACAGCTGAGAACAAATTTTGCGCTTAATAATGCAGAATATATCATTACTTGTTGCCACCCAAGGAAGATATGAAATGGTGACTTAATTACTGGGTTCATGATTAGGAGCTAAGCAACCACTTGCCAGGCAATAAATCGACCTGTAAGACCATACATCTTCCAGACATGTTGATAGGAATCTCATTTTACCATTCAAATCGTAGAATATCAGTTAAAATCACTTGAAAACATCATGTACTGTGATGTACAACTCGCTAACATGTTACTTATAATTACAGATATGTTGTCTATTGTTGTTAACTGAGAGTTTTGATTTATTGAACAGTGATGATCATGCTGTTTTTTTGTTCTGATTTTAATAGGATGTAATATGGAATTTAACACTCTTTGAGAGGTCGAGGTCAATCCACGTAAATGGTTAAAATCCAGTCCTAATGACACAGTTCAGATGACAGCCTGCCATTCGGGATTCCATGAGAGGTCTGAATTTTCTTCTTTGATTCTTTCAGCCATTCTGAGACTTGTTTTCACATATCTAGATGTATAAATTTGAAGTGTTAGGATATTATTTTTAATGACTTGTGTTGGATGGCTCTTTGACCTGCGTTTTTATGGTGTAAAAATAACAAATGATAAAGAAAGAAACCTGACAATCAACAATAGTAACTGGAATTTAACTATTTTAAAATTTAATAACAAACATAATTTGAGACAATAATGATATAAAAACTTGTACACTATTTGGTTTACAGAAAAATAAACAGAAATACTTATCACTCAGTCCAAAATAAATTTCAATAGAATCCAGTAATCTAGTGAAGAAACCTTCAAGCTAGTATTATAATGTTCAAGAATGTGTTTCCTTAAATAGTATCCAATAAATTGTAATTAAATATTTACTCAACAATTCAGCAGTCTCAAATAAATTCAAATAAAGAACTTGGATAAATTCAAATGGAATTAATATCCAATAAGTTTTGGTTCTACAGGTAGTTTTAAAATAATCCAGTAGAATCCTGGCTTTTCACAAAATAAATTCTGGTTCACAGCTAGTGTAAATTCACTTAAAAAATTTGGATCCATGTGTCCCCTGCCCCCCCCCCCCCCCTCCCTGCCTCCCCCAACCCATAATATGGATACCTGGCTATGCACTTGGTTTAGATCCAAGAGATGAAAATTTACACCATCAAAACAGCAAGAATGATGAAAGGACTTAAAGAGCCGGTGTTAGAGAGACCTCAGTGTAGCTGATGTGCCAAGCGGGGTAAGATTCCCCTACATCGACTCAGCACTGACTCACCAACAATGTCATCATTAGGGATTTCAGCATCACAAGCTTCTATTTTTCAAAAGAGGGTTGTTATAATCTTACTCAGAAATCTTGTCAGATCTGATTGTGAGGAGGGCAAAGTGAGCGGAATGCCAACGATGTGTAACAGTGGGGGTGTAAAAACATCTTGGCTTGTAAGGAAATACATATTTCCCAGTTTGGGAAAGACTCTTGTTATTCTTCTTTTGTCACAATTTTCCTTCTCTATTTTTTTTCTTTCTTTCTTTTTTTTTTTTTTTTGCTCCGTGAATTTTTGTCTGTTGAACTGCTCGAAACCAAACTGTACGATTTTAACCATATTTGGCATACTTATGTAATGTCATAAAATCTAGTGAAATGCGATTTCAAAACTGTTTACAGTTATTTAGCTCAAATTTTCCACACATTCAGAACAAAATATGATACACCTCAATCACCACTCAAATCTTTCAATATTAACCCCCCACTGGCCAAAAATGACATTAATATAGCTTTTTTTCAAAATTGACCAACTGTAAGGGCAAATTTCTCTAATTATAAGGTTGTTGTAACAGTTATTTTGGTATGAATAGATGCAACAATGATTGTGGAAGAAAGTTACTGCTTACTTTTTAATCTCAGATTTAACCCTTATGCACAATCAGGGCGAGAACAGGAGTGCCGTTTGAAAATGCCAAAATTGGCCAACTTTGGTTGCATTTTCTATCATTTTGGAAAGGCTTAATTTCAAACACTTTTCATGTACGTATTCACAATTGACTACCGAGCATATTTGCTGTTGTAAGTTTGGTTGTAAAGTTTAACCCTATCCCATTCTGGTTATATAAAAGTAGGTACCATCCAAAAAACTCAAATTTTTTCAGAATTTGGTACGTTTAGGTGACGATTTACTCCATTTTTAATTGCTTGAGCTCTGAATGTTTTCTATAGCTGCAAGCAGCAGTCAAATTATGACAAATTTTGTTTTATATGTTATTATTAAAAGTTTAACCCTTAAAGATATGAGGTTTTCCATAAGGGTACTGTCAGAATAATTGTTATTTTCGCCAACTTTTACATGCAATTTCTCGGCACTGGAGCCATATTGTCTCAAAACCTTTCCCATGAGAAGATAGGTCATTCACCCAAGAACAATTTTGCTGTTACATGTTTTATTCCAAGTTTTAACCCTCACCCAGTTGTCATTCAAATATTAAGATTCAAGATTAGTCCATGTCTCTTTTCGGACACCCAGTCTGTGATTGATGTTCACACATTAAGAGCATAATATGATACACTAAAATCATCACACAAATATTTCAAAATTAACCCTTATGGCCACAAATGATATGAATATATCATTTTATCTTCAAGATTTACTAACTTCAAGGGCAAATTTCTCTTAATTGCAAGGTTGTTGTAACAATTATTTTTGTATGCATAGATGCAACATTGCATGCAGAAGAAAGTTACTGTTTAGTTTTTAGCTCACCTACTTCTATTGAAGTGGTGAGCTATTGTCATCACCTCGGGCGTCGGCATCTGGCGTGTCCAATATTGTAAGATTTAATGTTAAGGTTAATTTCTCAAAGATCAGTGGGCTCAGGCCTTTGATATTGCATATGTAGGTTGTAGGGGACTGTTAGAAGAACAGTATTTAACCTTGATACTACGACTTTTTTCCAAATTTCACCTAAAATTTTCTGCCAAAACTTGTAAGAATTTGCGTTTAGGTGTTGTAAGAATTTGCGTTGAAGTCAGCTTTTATGCAGATTGTGCTGCTTTAACTTCTCATTACTGTTGATTTTCATATTTCAATAACAACTGTAGGTATTAACCCTACTGTATGCAGAAATTTAACGGAAATTTTCTTTTTTTTCAGTCAACATTTTCATGTTTTTCTCGGACTTAGTAAATTTTAAGTTGTAAAACTTTGTAAACTTTGTGTTCAGGTGAGTTGTGTTTCTATGTGTCTTTCCAGGCGATTAATATTCTACACTTGGGTTACTGAACTCCATTGCAGTACTATTTAACCCTCATTACATGCATATTTGAGGAATTTGAGGCTGATTTTCTGCCAAAACTTGTAAGAATTAGCGTTTAGGTCTTGTAAGAATTTGCGTTGAAGTCAGCTTTTGTGCAGATTGTGGTGCCTTCACCTCTCATTACTGTTTATTTTCTCATTTCAATAACTACTTTAGGTATTAACCCTACTGTATGCAGAAATTTAACTGATTTCTTCTCTTTTTTTCAGTCAAAATGTTCATGTTTTTCTCTGACTTACTCAATTTGAAGTTCTAAAAGTTTGCGTTAAGGTGAGTTCTGTTTCTAGGTGTCTTTCCAGTCAATTGATATTGTACACATGGGTTACTGAATTACATTGCGGTAATGTTGCGCCCTCATTACATGCATATTCGAGGAATTTGAGGGGGATTTTTGGGACTTATATTCACTTTCTTTAACTATCTTTTTTTTATTTAATACTTGTTACTAGTAACATTAAGGCTTATTTTAGTTGTTGATGTGATGTATTTTTGTTGGGACTTACAGTCACTTTCTTGAACGAATGTTTTTCCGCAACTCCTCTTTAACCAATGATTGTACTTCAATTACAATTTAAGTGATTCTTCATTACATAATGCCATTTTGCACCTCCTATTTTATTTTTTTTTGATCTGATGTATTTTTATTTTGTAAAAAATAAATTTATGAAAGCCTTTCCTAATTCTTATTTATGATTTAATATCTGGCCTCACGATTCATATTCTTAATCATAAACATTTCTAAAAGAAAAAAATGCTTTTATATCCAATGATTCTATGTTGAATTGATATATAATAAATGCAGAAATATAGACTTTCCAAAGTCATCACATAAATCACATTAATCATTTGATGCCTAGTTAATGATTTATATTAACTAAATATTAGGCATGTTACATTGGAACGACATTATCAAGCGCGAATGTAGGTGAGCGTTGGGATGTAACATCCCTCTTGTTATGTTAATCTTGTCTTTAACCCTCAGGCTAATGAGGGTAAGAGTACCATCCGAAAATGTCCAAATTAGCTAACAGTGTTGCATCTTCCTGTCATTTTGGAAAGGGTTAATTCTAAACACTTTGGTTTGCTATAGGTAGAGATGCCTAATGAACAAATCCTCTGCTGTAAGTTATGCTTTGGGGTTTAACACAACATAAGCTTTGGCCATGTAAAGAATAGTACTGTCCGAAAAAAAATTGATTTTCAGTGAATTTTGCAAACATCTGTACTCATTTCCCCTAATTGCAAGGTTGTTGTAGCAATTATTTTGGTGTGGATAGATGGAGCAATGATCGTAGAAGAAAGTTTTACTTTTTATTCTCAAGATTTAACCCCCAAGCAAAATGAGCGCGTGAATAAGAGAACCGTGAGAGAATGCCAAAATTATCCAACTTTGGATGCTTTTTGTCTATCATTTTGGAAATGGTTAATTTCAAACACTTTGCTTTGCTATAAGTAGTCTGCATTTTCACATTGGAAAGTTGGGAAAGCCCATAATTTGTCCAACAAATTGCAATTCTCTAGTTTTATTTATATAATTGGTAAAGTCTTGGCTGATTTGGAAACTTAACAGATAGATTATTTTATACATTCTTTGTTAGACTAATTTAAAATTCTCATAACCAGAAAGTTTTATTGCCAGTATTGGGCTCGAAATATTTCAGTGTTTACTGTTTTAGATATCATTCTGCACACTTACAATGCGAGGTCAAAAACAGGTACTTTGAGTAGTTTATAAAGAGATATTTGTATGGCATGACTTAATTCACTGTTTAGATTAGAAAGGCAAACTGCTGCCTTGCTGTCAGTATTCAGATAAATTTCTAAATTGTTGTAAAAATTTCATAAAATGTTTTGCATGTATACAGCTTTGTTTGATTACATGAAGTGTAATCGCTTACGTATGAAATGCACGCAAGTGTTTTTCATGGATACTGATCTAATTGTCATCTGAATGTGATAAAGTATGAAAGCTACACTCAATACGAGATCAGGAAACACTGTCAAAAGTTTGAACATAAAAAAGGTGGGTCCAAGAACATGATAAATCCAGGAATCGATTTAATTTTGAAAAATTGCATAGCATTTTGTTACAAGTGTAGGAGAAATGTGTAGCAATTTTGAAAAATTGCGTAGCTATTTTCAAATTGTATTATTTTTGTTTTTTAAGGCCCCTAAAACACAGATTGTCGTGGGAATGCAGCACTCCATCTCTCCTCAATCAAAAACAAACCAATAAATGTTATATAAAGAAAAAGCAATAAATGTTGGGTGGTTACACCATTGATCCATTGCCAACATTATTTCTTGTGATGTGTGTGATTTTGGGTGATTGTGCATGATTTTGTGAGATTTAGAGCGAGTGCCTGTCATTTCCTTTCATCCTGTGAGGTGTCGTTTCGCTCCAATACCCGTTCACGCCGGGTTTTTTCACCCCCCAAGATTTGGGACGAAACGACCTGGGTCAGAGGTGATCTTTTTTATTTAATTTGAATAGTTTATTTAAATAGTTTTTAACAATTTGTTCACTTATCATATCTATGTGTCGTATATGTGGTGAAAAATACCCCATAACCATTACCAATGAGCAAATGAGAAAACAGTTTCTTGAACTTTCCTCTCATCTTTGTGATCATGTCTAGAAAGGAAAAGATGGACTGTGAAGCTCTTTTATTGTCGGAATAGGCGCATGTTTGGAATTGCTGATAAGTGGGGAGGGGGGGGGGGGGGTATTTGTCTGATGCACAAATGTCAAGGTAGGCAGTTGTCCGAAGGGTGTCCGTGCACCACTTCGATACACCCTTAGAGGAAACGTACCAAAGTAAATAAATATGCGTAGCTGGGCTATTCTATCATACAATATTACTCCAGAGTTGCAACTTCTGGAATCTAATTCTTTACTTTGCCGGATAAAGTGTACCAAAACAAAACAAATAAATTACATGTCTCAATACATGTCCAATATAATTTTCGGGGAGAGAGGGTGCGAAACGACCCACTTCCGAATGTGGGGCAAAACAACCCAGGGCAAATCGACCCGGGGGGAAAGGAATTGGGACAAAAACGACCCAAGGGGCGAACAGGATTTGGGGCGAAACGACCGAAATTGTGATTGTGGTATTTAGCCTTTAACGAATACCCATAATCGGGCGGGTGTACGAATGCTGGCAGTTGTGTTGAATGATTCACCACTTGTGTCAGATGATAAGAACTAAAATCATAATTTATTTTAGGGGACCTCCGGTGTTTGACGGGACCTCCTGTGTTAAGTGCGATCAGCATTTCACTGCTCGAAGACATTGTAATTCTTACATTGTCATTCAGGTCAACCATTTGAACTAAAGACAAACATTAAAACCATGTGTGTTCATACCAAGAGAACTTCTCATTGGTTAAACGTGAATACATGATAACTGACCCCTCTAGGACATAAAAACGCAGCCACGTGTTTTTATGTTACAAGGTTATCGATTGGCTTAATGAATAGCAGAAACAAGTTTTGTATCCAATGACGGGAAGTGTCTGTCTCGATGATTAACCTTCTATCGAAAATCAAAACAATAACGTGCACACTAGATAGATTACCAGGACGTGAGGACGGACCCAGGCACTGGTAATTAATATTTAAATAATGAATCGCAAAATGATATACAGAGAAATGAAATGCATCGCTGAAATCAAAAATGCGTCGAAAAATGCGATGTGATACTGGTTAAATCGACTCCTGGATAAATCGGTACAACCGATTCTTCAGTGTGTGCTGCTGGGTCAGCAGTCCTCGTGATCTGACAAGGTCACATGACCTCGCAGCCACTGCAGAATAAGAAATTTTACCATAAAAATTCCTGCATGGAATTGTCTTGCGATTTGTGAATTTCATATTTTCTGTGCAGCCATTCCCAGCTCCTGCCTTCTCAGGGCTATTGACTCTCAGCATTTATTAGGCTCAGACTTTGACACGTTTGGTGAGCATTTAGTTGTGATAGAAATTAATTTTATTTTTTGAAATTTAGTTTAAAAAACTACTCAGGATGTAAACTAGATGATCCCTGTGAGGTGCAGAGGGCTGCAGGCATTTTATTTCTGCTGCTGTTCTGTGCCTGAAGGCATTCTGCATCTTACAGCTGCTGGTATTTTATGTGCTCTTTCCATTAAAGTGTAATAGCAGTATCTTTCAAATTGTGTTGGATGAGTACTTTTATTCAAAAGTTGTGATTTGACTAAGAGTGATAATTTTTCTTACAAAATAATTTACATTTTCATGAGCTCTTTCCAGTGAAGTGTACTGAAAGTATTTTTCAAATTATATATGATGAGTGTGTACACACAAAAATAGTTATTCGACTAAGCGTGATTATTTTTTCGTGTAAGATATTTTAAATAGTATTGTCATGTGCTCTTTCCAGCAAAGTGTAAAGAAAGTAATTTTCATCTAATGCATTCATTTGCTGAAAAGCTGTGATTCACCCAAGAGTGATTATTTTTCATCTAAAATAATTTGTATTAATTAAGAGCACATTCCAGAGAAGTGTATCAAGAGTATTTTTTAGCTTAATTTGACAAAGTGGAGATAAGCTATTGTCATCACATATGCAGAAGTCTTTGAGTCTGTTCACATTTTCTTCAGCACAGGCTACACCCCAAAGTTTTTGTCCTCTTATCGCAAAATTTCATATGCAGGTTCATGGTCATGTCTAGATGACGACGTCCCCTTTTTGTCCCGATCAGTCAAAAGTGATGACTACACAAGCCTGAAACCTGAAAACCTTTAGCACAGTCTGCGGGTCATATTTATGAAGGGATTTTATTGTAACTTGGTAAAATGACTCTACAATGTCTAGATGAGAAGGTCCCCTTTTGGTCATATTGGTCAGCCGTGACAGGTACGCAAGCTCGAAACCCCGAGAACCTTTAGTACAGTCTACAGGTTGTTTTTATTAAGGGATTTCATTGTAACTTGGTTGGATGGCTCTGTATAAGGTCTAGATGAGAGCATCCCCTTTTGGTTGGGATCAGTCACCCGTGATGGCTGTGCATGCCCAAAACCCCAAAACCTTTGGCACAGTCTACAAGTCGTATTTATGAAGGGATTTCATTGTGACTTCATGACTCTGTATAATGTTTAGATGAGAACATCCTATTTTGGTTGGGTTCAGTCAGCTGTGATGGCTGCATAGGCAGGTTACCTAGATTCCTTCAGGACAGTCTGCACCTTGAATTTATGAAGGGATTTCAGTGCAAATTTGTAGGATGACTCAGTATAATGTCAAGATGAGAACGTCTGATTTTAGCCGTGATTTGTTAGCCATGATGGCCGCACAGGCATGTGACCAGTTCATATTTATGAAGTGATTTTCATTGTAACTTGGATGGATAACCCTGGATGATGTCTAGATGAGACAGCCCTATTTTGGTCACAATCGGTCAGCTGTTACCACTACCTTGACATGTGATCTAGATTCCTTTAGCACTGTCTACAAGTTGTTTTTATGAAGGGATTTCATTGTAACTTAATAGGATAACTTGGTTAACTATTTTGGTCATGATCTGTCAACCGTGACTGCCGAACCATCATGTGACCTAGATTCCTTAGCAAAGTCTACGAGTTATATTTATAAAGGGATTTCATTGTAACTTGGTAGGATGACTCATTTTGGATTGAATTTACTGTAACTTGGTACCTTTTGTTGACATACATTAACTGTGAGGGTCACATTAACCCAGGCCTCAATTCTTTAGTACAGGCTACTCCTCGAATTATTCTTATTGAAAACATAGCATGTACGAAACAGAAATTAATAATAGCATGAGCTGTTAATCATTTCTGAATGGCCATTTAAACTCCCTCAAAAATCATGTTATTTCTATTATTATCACCAACCACAATCATTCAATTTTAACCACAATAGAATTGAAATAGGAATTTTAATGATATATGTAAGAAAGTGAGATTCGAAATTCTATTTCAACACAAATTATTACAAGCTTCATTTTCCTTATGAATAGTTCATATTGAAAGTACATCCATGGAATGAAGCTCCGCCTATTATGTTTGGAGTGATAAATAGTCATAACTAGCGATATTTTTACACAGTATACCAATGTCCCAGACATAGCGGCTGGTGCTAACTCTAAAATATCTAGGGCCAAACACATATTTTGGCCCCCCCCCTCCCCCCAATCCCCCAAATTTGCATGCAAAACCGAAAATTAGAAGTCCGAACTGGACCTCCGTACATTTAGCCTCTGTATATGCCGGACGTCAGGAAGTGACCGGAATTGGCGCCAACACCATTCTTTGTTTGGCCCCTGTCAGATAACAACAAACTGACTTTTGTGCTTTTGAAATCTCAATTAATAATGATGCCAGACACAAATCAATGGTTAGTTTGGTGGATCCAATGACACAACTGAATCAAGGAAGAAACGGTGGTTTGAAATGTTTAGGGCTGTAATTTTATAATATTTATAAAAATTTATGTTCTCCAATTTCGGGACATGGGCCTGACGTCATCATTGTTGATAATGATTTTTCCACTGTTGGCTAAGTATTCCTTCTCTACCCTCCCTTGATTCCCCCCATTAAACTCCCAAGCGTTTTGGCTTGTTTTTTGGAAATTTTTTTATAAAATTTTTTGGGAGTTTAAAGTGTTAAACAGAAAGTTTATTCTGTATATCCCCAGGGTTACCTCCTCACCCTTAGGGTGTTTAGGCATTTTTAGTCATGCATCATACATCCAATGTATCGTTTTTTCTTATGATGAAGATCTTGCCTAACATCGGATAGTTCAAAAATCTGTTACTGACCGTGTTGCCTGGGGTCTCGTTTCTGATTTTCAGTCTTTACGTTGTTTACATTAGCAATGTTCTTTTTTTATATGTAGTTTCGTATTTATTATATGGTAGATCTGTTGTAAGAAACATTATACAGTCCCGTAGAGTGGCAGTTAATTTTTTGGATGAAAAAATTAATTTTGTCCACACTTGTGCTCTTTTGGAATACATTTGGGCACTTTGTTTCCTTTGGGAACTTGGGCTCTTGTCAAATTTTTTTTTGTGTAAACTATTTTTCGATTTATATTTTGAATGTTTTTTGTTATGTATCTTTTTATTTTATTTAATGAGGAGTTGATGGGAGTACGATCGACTTAGTTTGCTCGCATTTAAATAGTCAATCAGAGCTAGCGACAAAAGTGCTCATGAATTTTAGACAGGGCAATAAACCACAGTGTGGTTTCAAATCTCTGTCACCAGCTAGCTCGACCGGTGAAGCGGTATACTGTCCCGAGGGTACCGTTACGCTGGGTGTGTCTGTTGCAGTCAAGGAGAGTAGAAAGGGTAGAGCGAGCACTATAATATAATATCAATATAAGGCTCACCCTGCAACGATGGAGAGGAAGAAGCCGGCAAGTTCACCAGGAACCTCGGCGAGGTTTGAAGGACCGCGAGCGAGAGCCCCCCCCCCCCCTCTTTTTTATTACAACTTCTGGGGCCAAATGTTATGGTTCAGAACTTGCGTCAGTCGGAGCATACGTCCACGCCTCCCCTCCGGGATGCTCTGTTCAGTTTACAGCCGGGGTCGGGTATAGTTACGGCTTCTTCAATGTCTACCAAGCACACACGACCGCACCTTGGCTACGTGACTTCTGATATCCAGCCTGCATCCCCGAGAAAGTCACTCTTCGTCAGAGAAGTCACACCATACAGTAGCCAAGGAGATGCCTCATTTATCGGGACGTCCGCAGAAAAGAGCCATCTCAGACACACTGTCCCAGGAGCAGTTGGCAGCCATGCAACAGAAGACCGCTGCTCCTTAGGCCTCCGTAACAGACTTTCTGTCGCAAATCACGCAGCTCATTGCAGCATCCCAGCAAAATGCAGAAGCAGACAACGGCAGTCTCAGAACTTGAGCTGTTGGAGGGTGCTGGATCGGTCCAGTCATCTGTGTGTTCAGATGCCCACCAATGACCGTGAGTATAATCTGATTCAGTTGGATGGTGAAAGGAATTTGGAGAATTAGACTTCCCTTTTGGGACAACACAGGGTGGCGATGGCGCTTATGCATCGATACTTCCGTGAGTTTGTTCCTGAGAATCAGAATGCTGTGACAGCTCGAATGTACCTTTCTTCAGTAGCTAAGACGTGGCCTCATATATCGGGACGTCCGGAGAAAGAGCCATCTCTGAACACTCCTGGGAGCAGCCAGTGGCCAGAAGACCGCTGTTCCTCAGGCCTCCGTTTCGGTTTTGCTGACACAGATTGCGCAGTTCATCGCAGCATCCCAGCAAGTGCAGAAGCAGTCGACGGCAATCATCTCAGAACCTGAGCTGTCGAATGGTGCTGGGTCGGTCCAGTCATCTCTGCGTTCAGAAGCCACTGACTGTGATTTTCAACTGATTCAGACGAATGATGAAAGGAATATGGAGGGGGATTACCCTTCCCTTTCGGTACAACACATGGTTGAGATGGATTTATTCCATCAATACTACCCTGAATTTGTTCCAACGAATCAGAATGCTGCGACTACTTACAAGAAACCGCTAGCGTTGTTGCATGCTGAATTTATCTGGAAAAAGAGGAGGAAATGTCTTTTCCGGTTATGTATAGACAGGTGTCACAGTCCTTAGGCCTTTTAGATGACTCCATATCAACTTTCCAGTGGAAAGAAGTAAGGCGGTTTCCTGTTATCTTCCGTAATTTCACCGATAGGAAAACAGGGAAGATGTATTGAGAGTTCCTCTGCATTTGAATGAGTAGGCTAAGGACCTAGCTATGGCCTTACCTTTGTCATTCATTATTCGCTTGGTCACAATTGAGACGGCATTTCTTCATTCAGAGCGAATTTAGACTTACTGTATTATGCAGATCACCTTTAAGAACTGTGATGCAACATCTCTACGGAAACGAATTGGAGGATGTTCGTACCTCAATTAGAGTCCTTTCCAGGGCTATTATATTTGTCACATATAACTCTGTCTTAACAGTTTCTAATTCGGAGTTAAATAGACTTGACAGTGCCATTGTGTTGTCATCCTTAATAGATGACAGGGTGAAAAACTTGAAGATCTTCGAGTCACTCCAGGTTCCAGACACCAAGTTTTTGATGATAAGCTTTCATTGTTTTATGACCAAGCTGCAAAGAAAGCATCAATACTCTACTCCTTAAGTCGATGTCTAATTGACCTGCAATAGCAGAAAAGAGTAAGGAAGGAAGGTCACCCATAAGGACTCCTCGAGGGGGTATAGTTTACCCTTCTATAATTACTCTAGGGATCGTCATACAGTGACTCGGATACGGGGATTAGGTCTGATTAAGACTACCGGTCAGATGCCCCTAAACTGCTGGGTCGAGGCTCTTCACAAATGAGGCGCAGTTCCTCCTTCCTGAGGCCTCGCAGGTACTATTGGTGTGGGTTAGAACGTCGAGTGATTGACTATTGACTATGCTATAAGTATAGATCAAAGGATAGCTTTGGTCTGAAGATAGCTCCCTGCGCTGTCACTCGAATATTATCTTGGTAATGTCTCATAACAATCTGGTTCGTCTGCTATTATCCAGAACTTCTAGGTCGGCTGCGTGACAGACCTCTCCAACACTTTCTGCTCAGTCGTTGGAGGCTGAATGTAGATTCTCTGGATCAGGTGCTTCCGTTTCCGGAATCTCTTTATCCTCACCTTCTTCCCTGGACAGATGTTCAGTGGATTATGCAGGGTGTTCCATTGGACTTACCCACGTCCGATCGCGTTCTGACGGCAGATGCCAGCGATCTCGGATGGGGTGCGACGTTGGATCCTCTCGGTCTTTCCCTACACGGGATGTGGGACCAGAATCAAGCAGCTCTACACATCAACCAGAAGGAGCTTCTTGCTCTTCTGAGTTTCAGGCAGTGGATCCCTCACCTGTCGAATCGCCAGGTCCTTCTGCTGTCCGACAATTCGACAGTGGTTGCTTACATTCGGAACCAGGGCGGCATGCACTCGGTTCCGATGTACGAATTAGCTCGGGATCTTCTACTGCTCGCTCAGGATGTTCACGCCGGAGTGGTTGTTTGTCACATTCCCGGTCGTCTGAACGTCCTAGCCGACTCCCTGTCCCGACAGGGCAGGGTTATTTCCACCGAGTGGATGCTCCACAGGGCAGTGTTCCAGTCACTTTGCGATCTCTGGGGACGTCCCCACATCGACCTCTTTGTGACTCGTTGGAACCATCAGGTGGACACTTTCGTGTCCCAGTGTCCAGATCCTCTGGCTTTTGCTGTGGACGCTCTGTCACTCAATTGGAACGGTCTAGTCGGCTACGCCTTCCCTCCGGTTCCGATTCTGCCTCAGGTTCTAGCCAAAATTCGAACCTGCAGTTGTTGAATCATTCTGATCGCTCCCCTGTCGCCTCAGCGGGTGTGGATCAATCAGCTCCACTCGCTGATGGCGGCGGTTCCGGCACGTCTCCTGCTACGTTGCGACTTTCTTTGTCAAGGTCGCCCGAGGAGGTTTCACGTCGACCCGACTTCATTGTGCCTTCACGCATATCTTTTGTCAGGTCCTGTCTCCTCCGTAGAGGTTTTTCGAGACGAGCAGTGGAGTGCATTTCTTCTTCAAGGAGGCACTCCACTGGTTTAGCTTATGCAGCTAAATGGAAGGTCTTCTGTCGATGGTGTACTGATCACTCTGTTGTTTATGTAAATCCTTCGATTTCACAGATTGCGGAGTTTCTGGTATATCTGTTTGATTCTCGGGGTCTCCAGCCTGTTACCATCAAGGGTTACAGGTCCATGCTTTCAGAGATTTTTTCTTATGTGGGGAAGTGTCGTATCAGAACTAATCCTTACCTCTCCAAGCTTGTCCGGCACTTTTCTTTGAAAAGGCAACAGACTTTGCAGCTTACCCCACGATGGAATTTTTCATAGGTGCTGCTTTGCTTGGGGGGGGGGGGGGGGGGGGGGGAGGGGGGGGGGGGGCGTTCGAACACTTTTATCCCAGGTGGATATGCATTTTCTCACATATAAGATGGCTTTTCTGATGGCGTTTGCTTCGGCCAGACGGGTTAGTGAGCTTCACGCCCTCTCGGTTGACCCGGCCTTTTTTAGGAGCTCTCCCAACAGTGTTACTTTTACCACTGATTGCTCTTTTTTGGGCCAAAAATCAGTTACCAGATACTACTCCTCCTCCTATCTGTATCAGGGCTCTTCCTTCTGTTGAGGGTAATTGCCCTTTGCTCTGTCCGGTCTGTGCTATTCGCATTTATCTCGATCGGACACGTTTCATACGGAAAGGCAGAAAACGTTTTTTTCTGTCTCTTATTCCGGGTCGACAGAAGATCTCTCCTCAGTCCATTTCTCGATGGATTTGTCTTCCTATTCGTACGGCTTACGGTCGTTTAGCAGCTGGCGATTGTATTACTAATCGTATTTCTGCCCACGATGTGCGGGCACTATCCACCTCTTGGGCTTATTCTAACTCCGTCAAGTTGTCGGATGTTATGCAGGCAGCCTACTGGAGAAATGCCTCTACTTTCTCCACCTTTTATCTGCGCCAGTTGCAGGAGCAGTCGGAGGACCTTTTTGCCCTGGGTCCTCTTTCTTCTGCTCAGACTGTTGTCTGCCATAGCCATTAGGCTTCTTGAAGGTCAGTTTCAGCCTTGTGCTGTTACTGCCCTTTTTTCTGTCTGTGTGTCACATAGACCCATATGTCTCCTTTCATTGTCCTTTACCAATGATTGCGACGTTATGGTTGATAAGCCTCGGGACCTCTTCCTTCTGCTTCACGGTTCCAGTGCACTGGGGTTATGTGTGGGTTGGTTATGCGATTCCCTCCAGCCTATTGTCTATTCAGCCTGTAGTAAACAATTGTGAGTAGGTTGATAAGAAATCTAAATTTTATAGTAAATTTCCTTTCTTATTATACCTACCACAATTGTTTACATGGAGGCCCTCCCGTCTTCTTTACGGGTAAAGAATCTTTCCTCCCCGCTGATCACATAACTCTAACGTTGACGGATTCAAAAAGCATGAGTCTTTAGAGACGGTATATGCGCACTGGCAACGGAAGTCGTGGAGTTGTACTTGGGAGAGAGCGTCCCGTACTGGGTCTGCGCTGGTTGCACTCGACCCAGTTTTGGCTTTTTTTTTTCTTGGTGCTTTTGCACCACTTTTCTTTCCCAAATTGCTTGGGAAAGACAAAAATAGAGAGTATTTTATCCGAGTTAGGGACTTCCACTGTAGTGCAAGCCTGTAGTAAACAATTGTGGTAGGTATAATAAGAAAGGAAATTTACTATAAAATTTAGATTTCTATGTTTGGGCAAAATCAAAGTAAAAAACGAACCTCTACAGTCAAAATTAGGAGAAATATTACTTCAACATTGCTGCATCAAATTTCAACAGGACATGCAAATTCAATAATGGAACAGCAGTAGTGATGGTGCGTAACACTACAAAATGCCACAATGGTGAAGTAGAGTTAAGGCATATAAATGCATTGAGGAACAAATGTGCAGTGGCATTGATTGAGGTATACCTCTTCTGAATGGTATAAATCAACAGCAGCGTTGCAGTACACGTACCTCAAGGCAGCAGACCTGAGGCATAAATGCAGTGCAATTGCTTTGTGCAGGTGCAGTATCTGTTGCGCGTTGGTAGGGTTGGCCATCTTGGATTCAGCATATAAATTGTCAACACTTCTGTTAGACACTTTACAGGCCGCACCTCTCATCCAATCTTTTTCAAATTTTACATGCAATTTTGGTATGGTGTCCAAATAGGAGTTAAATTTTTCTGCATTTTGTTAAAAAAACATGTCGGTCTTGGATTTTACAAATAAATTGTCAACAATTCCATTAGTTCACCCAACAGACCGCAATTCATTGGAGAGTGCATATTTGTGAACTCCAATAAGGTTTGAGAAAATAATGTCTCAATATACAAATAATTGACTAATATTGCAAATTCAAATTGTGTTACGAACTTCCCAGAAAGATTAATTTTCTTTAATTTGTTGATTATTTATTATGGACATATATTATTTAGAGAAAGGCAAATCTGACTTTTTCTTTTCCAACCTGAACTTTCACAACTGTTCTTTATACTTTCTCCCATAAATGTTTAGTAGTAGTAAAGTAGTAGTAAATGAATTATAGAAAATTATGCAGGTAATAGCCGAAAATTACTTCTCCTTGTTTGAAAATAATATTCAACTTAATAGAACACAAATATAAGATGTGTTATGTCTATTGTGGTGGGGGCACGGTGGCTCAGATGCAGCCTGCAGCCGAGATGTCCCTGGTTCAAATTCCATCTGTGGCAACCATGTTGTGCCCATGGGCAAGACACTTCAACCCCATTGCCCATGTGGGGGCACGGTGGTGTTGTGTACTAAGACATAATTGATGCACGTCGATGGTGCACCTGTCTTCAACCAATGCTAACCCTACTTGTATGGAATTAGTTTGTGGGGATTTGACAGTTGCTCGCCATTGCTCAGTGGTTCTGCCCGGACACTCCGACTTCCACCACCTGTAAAACTAGTGTCATGATTATCCATTGTGCAGAAATATGTGACCTAAACACTGATAAATAAATACATGTGTCGACACAAAACTCTGCAAAACAGAATATGTTGGAACAGAAATTATGTAAAATGCAGGGAATCATATTTTTATAATTAAATATCACAAAGTAATTATTGATTGAAAATCCCCCACTGCCACCCTCTCCTTCATGACTCCCTCCAATCTTCATCATGCCACCCTCCTGTGGTTGCCTTTCACCAAAGTCTATTAAGCTAATAATTTCCTTAGTCTAAAAGTGTGAACAGGACCAGATGTAAGAAGATTGCTTGGAAGGTACTTTTTCAAGATCATTCATATACTTGTGCCCTGTACAAAGTTTTTCCTGTCATCACTAAAGCTTTTGTGTTTTTCTGGGAATCGACAGCCCAACAGTTAGCAAAATGAAATAAAAATACACCCATTGTGTGAACATTTTCAGCAGAGAATTTTATGCTTTGGCATTCCAAGCATCGTAACCTACTTTCAAACTGAATCGCATAAGTCACCGTTTTTTGTTTGGACACTTGAAGTTCCTACTGAAACGGAACAAAATAGAAATAAAAAATCTGCAAAAAGCGACAATGGACATTGATTCTCCTTTCATTCCAAATGAATGGTTTCTCATTTGATGAATGAAAATGCCCATTTATCACAATCAAGCACATTCGATTCTTGAAAATAAGCTGATAGACCTGCATGGGGCAACGAATATGCCCAAGGAGCGGGTTCCGTCCAATAATTTCTCCCAGAGTTTTCCACTTAGAAAATTTTTGGAAATTTTCATGTCCCACAATACCTTTAAGGCTGCTTCAAACATCCCAGCATGTCAGGGGGAAGTGGCTCACATTTTGCCCCTATTTCAGTACTTACCTCCTCTGTTTGTAGGGGTATCCCGTGCAACCAGCATGCCATTTACAACATAATGGGTATGTTTGATGATTATTTCAATACTTACCTACCCTATGTTAACTTTGTATATCCTGTGTGAGAAGCATGACATTCACAAAATCCTAAAATCCCCTTTCCAGATGTATCCTGCAGAAGCAGCCTGATATTTACAATATAATGAGTATGTTTACTGGTTATTTCGGTACTTAGCTACTCACCCTATAGTCACAAATGTATCCTGTTTAACCAGTGCAACATTTATAGTATAATGGGTATGTTTAGTGGTTATTTCAAAACTTACCTACTTTGTTTCCATGTGTATCCTCTTTAACCAACCTAACATCTTCTGTATAATGTGTATGTTTAGTGGTTACTGCAGTATTTAGTTGTTTATAGGCACCTGTTTTCTGCTGTATCCTGTGTAACCAGCCTTACATATAAATTTATTGGTCAGTAGTAATGTTTAGTAGTCTTTGCAGACTTACCTACTCAATGTTCACAGCTGTATCAGGTGTATCCACGTTTAGTGGTTATTTCAGTACAAACCTAATTTATGGTGGCAAACATATCCTGTTTAACCAGGATGATATTTACTGTATAATGGGTATGTTTAGTGGTTATTTCAGTACTTAACTTCTATGTGTTCACAAATGTATCCTGTATAACCTGCATGACATTTACAGTATAATTGGTATGTTTAGTGTCTATTTCAGGATTTACTTGCTATGTTTCCAGGTGTATCCTGTGTAACCAGCCTGACATCTACAGTATAATGGTTATGTTTTCATTACTTACCTACTCTATGTTAACATACGAGTCCTGTGTAACAGCATGACATTTACAGTATGATGGGTATGTTTAGTGGTTATTTTAGTACTTACCTACTGTAAAGACTAGGGTCAAAAGCATATCCAGTATAACTAATCTGACAACTTTGGACCTTTATATCTCAGTCCGTGGATGTTGCATTTAAATGATCTTTGGTATGCTGAAAGACCATCATGGCAGAAAGGATTTTCATAAAAAACAGGTTTTGTCCATTTTTAGCTTAACTTGCTTGCTTTTGCTCAGTGGTTCTCTCTAGTTACTCCTGCTTCCTCCACCTGCAAAACTGTCCAACATGAGGTGACCCTGGCTGTTAAAAGTATCATTAAATCCCAATAAATAAATACTCTATGTTCACAGTTGTTCCTGTATGACCAGTCTGACATTTACTTATAATGGGTATATTTAGCAGTCATTACAGTACCTACTCGGGAGCACGGTGGCTCAATGGTTATGGAATTGCACTTCAAACCAAACGGTCCTCAGTTCAATCTCTGCGAGGGGTAACAATGTTGTGTCCTTGGTCAAGGCACCCAATCCTTATTTCCCACATGAGGGCACAATGGCACTGTGGACTAAGGCATACTGTATATCGATTTATTTGTTTATTTATTTATTTAGTGGTGTTTAAGGTCACAAATTTCTGCACAATGGCTAATCATGACCATGACAGTTTTATGGGTGGACGAAGCCGGAGTACCCAGACAGAACCACCGAACAATGGCAAGCAACTGTGAGCTTCACAACATACTAACTCCACACAAGCAGGGTTAGCATTGGTTGAATACAAGTGCACCATCGACATGCAGTATGCCTTAGTACACAGTGCCATCATGCCCCCACGTGGGCAATGGGGGTGAAGTGTCTTGCCCAAGGACACAACGTATTTTCCACAGGTGGGATTCGAACTGAGGACCTCTCGGCTTGCTGCACCTCTACCTACTGAGCCACCGCACCCCTCTGTATGTTGATGGTGCACTTGTTTTCAACCAATTCTAACCCTGCTTGTGTGGAGTTAGTCCATTGGGAAGTCTGGCTGTTGTTCTGTGGGTTCCCTCTAACTACTCCGGCTTCCTCCCTGGTGACCCTGGCTGTTGAAAGTGTCATTAAATCTCAAATAAATAATAAATAAATACTTACCTACTCTGTTTTCTGACATCTAAAATTTAATGGGAATATTTATTGGCTATTTCACTACTTACCGACTCTTATGTATCAGGTGTATCCCATGTAACCAACCTTACATATCAGTTTATTGGTTATATTTAGTAATCATTGCAGTACTTAACTACTCTATGTTCACAAGTGTATTCCATGTAACCAGCATGACATCTACAGTATAATTGGAATGTTTAGTGGTTATTTCAGTACTTACCTACTCTGTTTCAAGATGCATCCTGTGTAAACAGCCTGACATTTATGGTATAATGGATATGTTTATTGGTTATTTCCGTGCTTACCTGCTTTATGGTAACAGATGTATCCTGTATTACCAGCGTGACATTTACAGTATAATGGGTATGTTTAGTGGTTATTTCGGTACTTAGTTACGCTTTGTTTCCAGGTGTATCCTGTGTACCAGCCTTACGTATAAGGATATTGTTTATTTGGTAGTCATTTCGGTACTTACCTCTCTTTGTTCACAAATGTATGCTGTATAAGCAGCATGACATTTACAGTATAATGGTATGTTTAGTGGATATTTCAAGACTCACCTACCATATGTTTCCAGTTGTATCCTGTGTAACCAGCCTGATATCTACAGTATAATAGTTTTGTTTAGTGGTTATTCTAGTAAGTAAGTATTTCTTTAATTTCATGACATTTGCTTCAGGAAGCATACAATAATTCAGATAACAAACAAAAAGAGAAATATCAAATTCACCCGACCACCTTCATGAATCTATTTGTGCCACCCCACAATGCAGTTTATTTTGCAAAAATCGGTTAATGAATGCGATTTTGAGCAACTTGGCACTTTTGGGCAGCCCTGGTGCCCATTTTTTGGAGGTTCCAATGCCCAATCTTGGTGGCATTCTTCCCAAATTTATTTGTGATACCCCTCAATGTAGTTTATTTGTCGAAAAGCTGTTGATGAAAGTGATTTTGAGCAACTCTGCACTTTTGGTCACCCCTGGTGCCCAATTTTGGGAGGGTCCAATGCCTAATCTTTGTTTGAAGCTTCAGGAATTTATATGATCCATCCCACAATGTCATTTATTTGTCGAAAATCGGATAATGAATGCAATTTTTATCAACTCTGCACTTTTGAGCACACCTGGTGCACAATTTCTGAATGGTCCAGTGCCCAATCTTCATTGCAATCATCATGAATCTATTTGTGCCACCCTGCAATGCAATGTTTATTTGTGAAAAATTGGTTGATGAATGTGATTTTGTGCAACTTGGCACTGGTGCCCAATTTTGAGAGATACCTATTCCTTATCTTGCTGGAAATCTTCATGAATCTATTTGTGCCACCCCACAAAGCCATTTATTTGGCGAAAATCGGTTTATGGATGCGATTTGGAGCAACTCTGTACTTTTGGGCACTCCTGGTGCCAACTTGTGGGGGGAATCTTAGTGAATCTTTTTGCCACCCTACAATGCAGTTTATTTGGCAAAAATTGGTTGATGAATGTGATTTTGAGTAAATCAGCGCTTAATGCACTGCATTTGGAAGGTCCAATTCCTAATCTTCGTGGCAATCTTCAAGAATCTATTTGTGCCGCAGTTTATTTGTCAATAATTGGTTGAGCCCAATTTGGGGAGGGTCGGATGGCCAATCTTTATTGTGATCTTCATAAATCTATTTGTGCTACCCTACAATTTAGTTTATTTGGCAAAAAATCAGTGGATGAATATGATTTTGAGCAACACGGCACTTTCAAGCATCCCTGGTGCACCAAACATGGGAGGGTTCGTTACCCAATTTTGGTGGAAATCTTCGTGAATCTATTTGTGCCACCCGAGAATGCTGTTTATTTTAGTAAAATCAGTTGATAAATGTGATTTTGAGCAGCTTGACAATTTTGGGCACCTCTGGTGCCGAATTTTGGGAGTGCACAATGCTCAATCTTGGTAATCTTCATGAATCTACTTGTGCCACCCCACAATGTAGTTTTTTTGGCAAAAATCTGTTAATGAATGCGATTTTGAGGAACTTTGCGCTTTTGGGCACCCCTATGCCCAGTTCTTGGAAAGTCTGATGCCCAATCTTCAAGGCAATCTTCATGAGTCTATTTGTGCCATCCCCACAATGCAGTTTATTTGGTGAAAATCGGTAGATGAATGAAATTTTGTGCAACTCCGTATTTTGGGGCACCCCTGGTGCACAGCTTTTGGAGGGTCCAATGCTCAATCTTGGTGGCAATCTTCATGAATCTATTTGTGCCACCCGTCAATGCAGTTTATTGTCAATAATCAGTTGATGAAAGCAATTTTGAGCAACTATGGACTTTTGGGCATCCCTGGTGCCCCAAAAAATAGGATAGTCTTATGCCGATCTTGCTGGCAATCTACATGAATCAATTTATATGATCCGCACAATGCAGTTTATTTGGTGGAAATCAGTTGATGAATACGATTTTGAGCAACTCACCACTTTGGGGCACCCCCAGTGCCCAATTTTGGAAAGTGTCCAATGCCCAATCTTCATGAATCTATTTGTGCCACCCCACAATGCAGTTTGCTGAAAATCCGTTGATGAATGCTATTTTTAACAACTTTGCATATTTTTATACTGCAACCAATGGCCCAGACTTAGCTGATGCAACCTCAATATTATTAAGGGCCAAACACATATTTTGAACCCCCCCCCCCCCCCCCCATCCCCCAAATTTGCATACAACAATGAAAATTAAAAGTCCCATCTGGCCCCCCATACTTTTGTACTTACACATGCGCAATACCCAGAAAGAGTCCGGAATTGGCGCAAACTTCATTCTTTGTTTGGCCCTAAATCAGTAAACATCTGAACTGACATCTGTGCTTGAAATCTCTGTTTTGGTGGATGCCAGACACAAATCAATGAAGTATATGGTGGATTCAAGGCAGTAAATGGATGATGAAAGTGAACAACAGTGGTTTGAGACGTTAGGGTTGTAACTTAAATAATATGACAATTATTTCATGTTACCCAATTTTGGGATATACGCCTTGACGCCTTTAGTTTTACTAATGATTTACCAGCTGTTGGTTATGTGTTCCTTCCCCTTCCTTCCATGAACCCTCTGGTGAAACTCCTAAGCTTTCTGGCTGTTTTTTATTGAAATTTTTTATTAAATTTCTTGGGAGTTTAACGTGTTGTACAGATGGTTTATTCTGTTTATGATGGTCTACGTCCTCACCCTAGCAGTGTGGGGTCATTATTGCCTTGCTTCTTCTACCGGATACATTGTTTTATCTTCACATGAAGACCTAGCTTTGCATCAGGTCACAGTTAATTGCTTACTGACTTGGGCCTTTTATGTGCCTATTGTCCAGTGTCCTGTTTTTCTTTCTGGCATATTTTGGTGTTTGTCCACACTTAGGTTTTATCTGATGCCCTTGGGTTTGTTGGGGAACTTAGGCATTTTCAAAATATGTTTTCCAAAAAAATCTGTTTTGATTTATTTCAAAATTATTTTTGATTGTCTTCTTCATGTATCCTTATAATGTTTTATTATTATTAGTTAGATTTTAGGAGTGCAGTGGACTTTGTTTTGAGTGTAATTATTTATGAAGATGCCTGCTCTTTGTATAGGGCAAGGAAGTCTACATCAGATTTACATGCTTCTACTGATTCAGGTCCTACTTGTGTGGTCGTGGGCGACTCACTGGGACACTATTGTTGGAAGCGGGTGCTGTGATACATATCCACGGTTAAGTTTCAATACCAGAGCTGTCACCACAAGATAAATCAAGTTTTCATTTTCTTTTCCAGAGGAACAAGAACATCATGATGGTATTGCGACGCCTGTCCAGAATGTGCTGCCGTCGTTGCGCTCTGAGGATCAAACAGAGCTAGCTGTAAAGGTGCTCTTGAAAATCAAAGGGAATAAGTCCTCTATTCCAGCAGCTAGCTCAACCGCTGAGGCGATTACCCCATAGTGGGAACCGTAATACCTGGTATGTCCGTTGCGGTCGAGGAGAGTGTAGATTTGGGTAGAGCAAGCACCTTATAAACAAAAGCTCACCCAGCGACAATGGCAAAAAAGAGAAAGAAACCTGTTTCTCTTTGGAAAGCTCAGCGAGGTTTTGGATCAAGCCGTGAGCAGGAGTTCCTTCTCTAACCCAGTAACAATCTGGGTTGACTTGCTTTGAGAAACTTGCACTGAGTGGGAGCAAACGTCCTCCTTGGCCGCTCAGGATGCTCCTTCTACACTGTAGCTGGGGCCAGCTGCAGTTACAGCTTTTTCCACCGCTTCGGTGAAGCGCATGCGACCACACACTCGCTACCCAACTTTGGATGTTCATGCAGCCGAATGAAAGATAATCCAGTCTTTGCCCTCGAAGTCGGTCCATCCGGTAGTTTGTGATTCGAGGCTTCATTGGGACATTTGGCAAAGAGATCGGTGACCAGATCTCTATCCTGGGAGCAACATGCGTCGGAGAATAGAAGCCGCTGCTCCACAATCCTCCATAACGAACTTGCTGTCACAATTTGTGCAGCTTATCGCAGCCACCCAGCAAGGGGAAGCCATCTGCAGACTCCAGTAGTGAGCTGTCGACAGTGCTGGGTCGGTCCGGTAATGTTTGCATGTAAAAGAAGCCAGTTTCTCTATGGGATGCTCGGCTAGATCTGGGGTCAGATCACCGATTGGAGAACCCTCTCCGTCCCGTTCACAGTTGGGGTCAACTGTATCCGTTGTAAGAAATTATGAGTTGGAACTCGCATTGGAATATTCCTTCCACATTGCAGCCGGGGTTGGCGGCTGTTATGGCTTTGTCGTCTTCTTACATGGAAGCGCACAAAGAGAATTAGCCTGGAAGTTTCTCAGCGGGATACTCAGGGAGATCTGGGGACAGATCGCGAGTACAGAGTGCAGAGCATTCTCCTTCCTGTCAAGTCAGGGTCCACTGTTTTGTGTTGTGATATCCGTCCGATATGTGACGAGTTTGAATGCTCAATTTTATCAGGATCCAATGCCCAATCTTTGTTGAAAACTTCATGAATCTATCTGTGCCACTCCAGAATGTAGTTTATTTGGTGAAAATTGGTTCATGAATTCGCTTTTAGCAACTCTGCACTTTTGGGCACTTCTACTGCCCAAAATTGGTGATGGGGGCCGATGCCCAGTCTTTCTGGCAATCTTTAAAGAAAGATTATGTTTGGCCTTCCATATTATTATTATTATTAATGTTTGATTTATGGTTTAGGTCACTCTTTCAAGTTTCAAACTTGTTGCTTTTAGGTACTGGATTTGAAATAAAAAGTCCTACTCCCTTTACTTTTTTCTTTATTTTAAATGGAGAAAATTGTCAAGCATTATTAACAAATAAAAGAGATTGAATTTCAATTGTCTTCACCACCTGTCACATAGAAACTGTTGAAAACTTTGTCTTTATTGGTGGCCTTTGTTTGAGCTTTAAACAATGCAGTTAACTGACTTTTTGTCTGACTAGCTTCAAGGAGATACAATGGAATATAAAGGTTATATTGATCTTAAAACAACATGACAAAGCATGATATTTCTCTGTATTTATTAAGAAAGATTATGAGCTGATTATGAGGATGACACTTTTCAGAATTTAATGATAAAATGTAATAACATACTCCAGTGTCGTAATTGAAAGCAATGAATATTTGGTTGTATCTTTAATAATTTACTACTTGTCATGGCAAGAAATAGGCAATATGTATTTTTGGTTTCTATTCCTTTTCTCACAGTATTTCCTTGGGAAATGAATAAAATGTGTGTGTTATTTTTTCTTTAACTGTTTTCTGTTGATTATGTTGGAGTGTAACCCCTCGTAATTCCCACAACATTTATCCCACTAAGCATGTTATGAAATTGAGAATCAAGCAATTCTTAATTTCATAACAATAGGGAGTTTGGATTGAATATTTTTCACCTCTTCAGTTATATTATGAATTTTCCGTGATAACAATAGCAAAAAAGCAAAGTTCATAATACACATATGGTTATGAAGCTTTCGATTTAATGAATATTGCCAAAGTAATTGAAAAGTAATTAATTACATTTCATGAAGTAATTGTAATTAATTACCTTGAAATTAAAAGTAATTGTAATTGTAATTGCAATTGAAAAATTAAAAGTAATTGTAATTTAATTAATTACATTTACATGTAATTGACCCCAGCCCTGGTATCCTGTGTAACCACCCTATGTGGGTATATGTTTAATGGTTATCAGTACTTAGCTACTCCATGGTCACAAATGTATCCTGTATAACCAGTGTGACATTTACAGTACAATGGATTTCTTTAGTGGTTATGTCAGTTCTTTCCTTTCTCTGGTTCATGGTTTATACCTTCTGACCAGCCTAACATCTGTATAATGAGTATGTTCATAGTGGTTAATTAAGTGCTTTCCTATGTTTTCAGGTGTATCTCATGTAACCAACCTGACATCTATAGTATAATTGCTATGTTTAGTGGTTATTTCCATAACCACTCTTCCATTTATAATAAAATGGGTATTTTAGTGCTTAATTTGGTGCTTACCTTCCCTATGTTTCTGTGTTTTTCATGTAACCAACATGATATTTTGGGTTTGTTTAGTGGTTATTATACCCCCACTTTCGAAGAAAATGGGGGTATACTGGATTACATGCATCTGTCCATCCGTCTGCCCACCCACCCACCCACCCACCCACCCACCCATCTGTCTGTGTGTGAGTCCATCCAAGAATATTCATAACTTTCATAATAACTTAAGTAAATTATTATTTTCTATAATATTTGTTGGTCATAGGTATGCCCACACTAGTTATTTTATTTTTTTTTTCATTACTTGTTCACTTAGAAATTGTGTCCGTCCGAGCTAAATTTTGTCTGTTCAACCTGTATCTCGGGTATCAAATGTTCTATTGCAATGAAATTTGCCGTGAACACTGCTTATGGAAAAGGCTTTAAAAAAAGGATTCAACAATATTTCTCACATTTTACTTTTTAGAGTTATCCGTCTTTTTTGACTTAAAATTGTCGGAAATAGACATTATTTGTCTGTTCAGCCTGTATCTCAGGTATGGGTTATCGGATTTCAGTGAAATATGGCATGCAGTTTGCCTATGACAAAGTCTTCTGCCTCATTGCATAAAACTTACAAACACCAAACAATTTACCATACCTTTTGACTTAAAAATTATTGGAAATTGTTGAAAACTTTCGAAGAAAATGGGGGAGGGGGGGAGTATACTGGATTGGGGTTATCGGATTTCATTGAAATATGGCATGCAGTTTGCCTATGACAAAGGCTTCTGCCTCATTGCATAAAACTTCCAAACATCAAACAATTTACCATACCTTTTGGCTTAGAAACTGTTGAAAACTTTCAAAAAAAATGGGGGTGGGGGTATACTGGATTGCATCCGTCCATCTGTGCATCCGTCCATCAGTCCGTATGAGAATATTCATAAATAATATTTATTGGTCATAGGTATGCCCACACTAGTCGGTACACCAAGGGGGTATGCACTGGACTAAAATTCAGCTCTTGTTTACGTTATGACTGTATATTCACAGGTGTATCCTGAAAAGCCAGAATGATATTTACAGTGTAATGAGTACATTTAGTAGACATTTTGGTACTTCCTACTTGCATTCACATGTGTATCCTGTGTAATCAGCCTGACATTTACCATAAACTGAATATGTTTTGTGGTTATTTCAAGACTTACCTACTCTGTTACCTTGTGTATCCAGTGTAACCAGATTGATATTTTCGGTATAATGAGTATATTTAGTAGTCATTTCTATAATTACCTACTCCATGTTCACATGTGTATCTCGTATAACTAGCCTAAGATTTGCATAATAATGAGTATGTTTTGTGGTTATTTACGTACTTGCATTCCGTTTGTTCAGTTTGTTGTCCTGCTTAAGAAGCATGACATGTACAGTTATATTTAGTACTCACTGCATTACTTCTACTCGTTCACAGGTGTATCCTGTGTAACCAACCCGACATGTACAGCATCATGGGCATGTTTAGTTATTTCAGTACTTACGGTCTCTATATTAAAATATCAGCCTCAAACTTCACTTGCACTTTATTATCTATTTTTAATGACATATGGGTGACTGGCCAGTTTCCACCTTCCTGGCGGAAAGCTGCTATAATTCCTATTCCTAAGCCCGATAAAGATCACAGCAACCCTAGTAATTATAGGCCTATTGCCTTAACAAGTAACAAGTTGTCTGTGCAAAACCATGGAGAGGATGATCAATGATTGACTTGTCTGGTTTCTGGAATCGAACAATCTGCTTGCAGATGTTCATTGTGGTTTCAGAAACCAGATAAGTACTGTGGATCATTTGGTTAGATTAGAAACGTTTTTAAGAAATGCGTTTGCCAGAAAAGAACATCTGGTATGCATCTTCTTTGTCCTGGAAAAGGCATATGACACAACATGGACGTATGGGGTTTTAAAAGAACTTTTTAACATGGGGTGGAGGGGGTGGGGCGTATGCCTCTTTTTATTGAAAACTTTTTGAGGGACCACCAATTTCAGTTTCGTGGTGGGTTAACGTTATCTGATCCTCTCAAGCAGGAATTAGGGGTTCCTCAGGGTAGTATTTTTTCTGTTTACCCTTTTTAGTCCCCTACCGGCATCGCCGGAGGGGACTATAGGTTTGCACTCTGTCCATCCATCAGTCTGTCAGTCTGTAGGTCTGTTAGTCTGTAGGTCTGTCAGTCACACTTTAGTTTTCCAGAGTTTTTTTTGGAAACGCTTCAACGGAATGATTTCATTTTTGGTAAACTACTATAGAACGATGACTTACAGATCAGGTTTGAGTTTCATGCTGATTTCATTATTTTTGTGTGAGTTACAGCCCTTGGAAATATGGGAAAAAGCATGAAAACAAATTGTGTTCATTTTTGTAAGCTTCGGAAGCATCACCTCGATCCGGAGTTAAAAATTGATGGGAGTCCTATTAAAGTTGTTGAGGAAGTGAAATTCTTAGGTTTGTTGTTTGACAACAAACTGAATTTCACTTCCCACATAAAACAACTGAAAGTTAAATGTAAGAGAGCTCTGAACCTACTGAAGATCATTGGTAGCACTGATTGGGGTGCTGACCAAAAAACTTTGCTCCATCTGTATAGATCACTTGTTCGATCAAAATTAGATTACGGTTCTATAGTTTATGGTTCTGCGAGGAAGTCATACCTAAAACCACTTGATGCTATTCACAATAGCGGTATTAGAATTAGTCTAGGAGATTTTCGAACTTCCCCAATAGATTTGATGCTTGTTGAAGCAGAGGGGCCTTTTCTTGAGAAGCGCAGAATTAAATTGTCTCTCCAGTATGTATCTAAACTTTTGGCCAATCCTTCAAATCCTGCTAATAATTGTGTTTCAGACCCTCAAAATGTTGATTTCTTTAACCGCCACCAGAAACATATTCCTCGATTGGGAATTAGTATTAAACACCACATGGAGTCTACCAAAATTGATCCAAATACAATAAAAGAAAACTGTAAAACACAAATTCCTCCTTGGCATCTTAAGAAACCTACAGTTATTTTGGACCTTGCTTCTACGAAAAAATCTGATACCAATTCCTTGCAGTTCAAACAAAAATATGCTGAAATAAAGTCCAAGTATAGTACATATACAAGGATCTATACAGATGGTGACAAAGTATCATCAGCTGCTGTTACTGGTGATCATCTCACCTCAATCAGAATACCGAATCAGAGTTCTATTTTCTCAGCTGAAGTTAAAGCTATACAACTCATACTTGAGCACATCGAGAATGCACAGGAAAGGAAGTTGATCATCTTCTCTGTCTCTCTTTCCTCTTTACTCAACCCCAAGTTGAAGAACCCTCTCATTTTGGAACTTCGTGAGAAGTTAATAATTCTCATGTCTGACCAATATGATAACGTGTTTTGCTGGTTACTCGGACATCTAGGTATCACTGGTAACACCAGAGCAGACAAGGCAGCAAAATAGGCTTTAACTAAGCCTCTCACTGATTTTGACATTCCGTTCAGTGATTTTAAACCACATATCAATAATTACATCAAATCTGTGTGGAATGTGGAATGGAATGGGGAGACAAATAACAAGCTCCATTGCTTCCGATCAAACATATTTGATTGCTACCCATCCAGTAATCTTTGTAGAAAAGATCATGTTATTCTGAGGCAGTGTCATATTGGTCACACACGACTTACACATTCCTTTTTGTTAGAGGGTAATATGCGACCAGAGTGTGTTCCCTGCCAGCAAGTGTTGTCAGTGGAGCACATTCTTTTGCATTGTACTGATTTTGATCTTGTTAGACGACAGTATTTTAATGTTGTGTCTCTTCGAGACCTATTTTATAATACAAATTCACATAAGTTTTGTTGTTCCTGAAGGAAATCAACCTTTTTAATAAATTTTAAATTGCTTGTTTTTATTATTTCACATTCTCATTCATTCAGGGTTGATTTATGCAGCATTTTCTGAACACTTGATTTCATTTTCACCTTACTGTGTTCATTGATTAATTTTATTACACATACTTCATATTCCGTTGATTGGTTTTTAACTACCTCATGGCAAATGGTGATCTATTTTAAAATTCATACCTTTCATCGCAATGATATAGCCTTATCTGCTGATGTGGCATAAACCACCAATAATTAAATAATGGACTCTATTTCAAGCTGTGTCCTATCTAACCATCCTGACATTTATGGTATAATGGGTATGTTTAGTGGTTATTTTGGTCCTTACCTACTTTATAGTCACAAATGTATCCTCTATAACCAGTTTGACATTTATAGTATAATTGGTATTTTTAGTGGTTATTTCAGTACTTAACTACTTGATGTTCACAATATATCCTGTATAATCAGCGTGATATTTACAGTATAATGGCTATATGCTTAGTGGTTAATTTACTACTTACCTACTGTATGGTCAGAAATGTATAACCTGTGTGACACTTGCAGTATAATTCCACGCAGGAACCCTGGGAAGTGAAGCAGTGCCTGTTCACTGTGGTAAACAGTTTCTGTTGTACTGGTAAAATAGGACCCAGTCACCAATGCTTGGGAGGTGCAAAGCCTCTCTAAAATGGACAACATGGCTTATTAACGCTCATACCTGGTCTTGAGTTGATACTCATGTTGTGGTCATGGTTAGCCATTGTGCAAAAATGTGACCTTAAACACGAATAAATAAATAATTTGCAGTATGGGTATGTTTAGTCGTTATTTCAATACTTATATGTTCAATTCAATTCAGTTCAATATTTATTTAGTAATAGATGTACCTTAATAGCATACAATAAATTTGAAAGCATATGCGAGTTACAAATAGTGATACAAATTATAAACAATATGTATTGATTATGTGGTACAAAAATTACAAGGAGAGGGCATAGCCAGATTGGCTGTCTACCTGCCATCTCCTTAAAACAAGTCGGATTTATCTCTTGGAGATCTGCTGATCACAAAAAAATAATTTGTCTCTTTTAGTAAATATTACTACTTGTTCTATGAAATGTGGAATTGGCCAAATAAATTCACAATGTTCTGAATATCCATCGCTTTCTGTTTAGTTAATTTAAGGGGAAAAAGAGCCAGAAGGCCTCATCTCACCGGAGGCAACCAGAATTCGGCGGGAGGCGCAGCAGGGTGACAACCAGAGATTCGTCGAAAATACTGAACGACAATACAGAGACTGGCATGGCTAGCGAGACACCAAATCATCAGACACAGATCCGTCCCATCATCGTGTATCTTCCGAATTGTGTCGGGTGAGCCAATGTCTCACTGCTAAGTTTTCTTGACTCAATTGAAGTATCCAGAGAGTGACTGAAAAACGCTAATTGTTACATCACCATATCGCGCGCAATGTCCACACTTCACGAGAAATTGCCTTCAAGCGATGGAGAAATAAGCTATTGACCGACAAAGTTATTGGTCAACAATGTTATTGGTTGACAAAGTGATGAGATTCAGAGTCAAGCGAGTATTTAATCAAACGTTACAATCTTGGCAATAAGGATTTGAACAGGAGACAGAAGTGAGATAGGAGCCTGTTAGTAAGTTGGTTAAGGTCAATTTAAAAACATTTCTATCGCGTATATTCCGTATTTCATTGTCTAATTTGTTCCATAGTGCCGGAAAGTGGTTCGCTGGTAGCCATTCAACAAATTTGGTTCTAGGCGTGTTTGTTTTTAATAATCCTGATTGTCTAGTCACAACTCCATCTTGGTTTGTAATAGAGGTGAAGTAATTATTAAAGGTGGTAGGTAATGCATTGTTATGCCAGTCATGTACAAGTAACAATGCATGTAGTGTATAAAGGTCTTGAATTTTAAGTATTTTATCTTTTAGAAATAGGGGATCTGTGTGACAGTTATAAGCTTTGTCGTTTATTATTCGGATTGCTCTTTTTTGTAAGAGATAGAGTTTGTTTATATGTTTGGAGTGACCCCATATTTGGATACCAAACTGGAAGTGACTATGAATTAACGCATAATACAAGGTGACTAACGCTCTATGTGGTAGGATTTTTTTAACTCTAACACCAGCCTGACACCTTCTGTATAGTGAGTATGTTCATACTGGTTACTTAAGTTATTATCTTTGTTGGCTGGTGTATCTCATGTAACCAACCTGACATCTACGTTATAATTGCTATATTTAGTGGTTATTTCCATACTTTCCTGCAATGTTTCCAGGTGTATCCTGTGTAACCACCCTTCCATTTACAATAAAATAGGTATTTTAGTGGTTATTTTGGTGCATACCTTCCTTATGTTCTTGTGTTTCTTTTCAACCTACTCACAATTGTTTACAATTGGCTGTAACGGTAAGTGCAAGCCCTACTTTGGAACTAACTCAAGCTTTTAAGAAACTTTTCCAAAACAGGTTGGAAAAGTAATAGAGTGCAAAAGCCCAAAAAAGATCGACAAAGGGTCGAGCGAGACTGGCGCTCGAAATTACAGGCATTCTCTCTGCATACCTCTTGCATTTACCGAGCGCATGCGCAACAACCGTGACGTCAATTCCTTTTATTTCCGCCATTGGTACTGGTCGGAAATGTTTGTGACTCGTGCTATTTTTTAGCTGTTATCTGCATGAACAATTTATTTGTATGTGCTATCTTCATCTGATTATGTGCAAGTGGATTGTATCCTTTTCAGGCTTCTAAATTATTACTATTTCATGATATTTTTGATAATTTTTGCTTGCTTTTTCACACATAGTCTTGTTTTTCCCCCATGTGTGAACACAACCATTGTTCTGTTTTCCATTGGCGGGAAGCTTGATTTCATATATCATTTTCATATTATACCTAAGACTATTCCTTGTTCCTCTTGCTTGCAGGTGAAACATGTGGACGACTCTCATTCCACATGTGTCACTTGCAACAATTGTACTCAGGCCCAATCATGTGGTATTTGTGGGGTTTGGTCCTCAAAATTCTGGGATTCTGTTAACAAGGTGGTTCTGTCTAGAGCTAGAACCCCTTGTTCCTGGGGTAAGGGTAGCCGTGCCTTATCAGATATTTCTGTGAGTGCACATAATGACTCTGTCACACAGGATGTTGATCTGCCTTTTTCTGTGGCGAGTTCCTCTGCAACTGTTGATGGTGCTAGTGCGGTGATACCTGACGTGGAGACCATGGTCTCTTTGTATTCTGATGTCACTCTTGAGGTGTCTGTTTTCATAGACGGTGACACTCTCCGATTTGCCTCCTATGCTGTCGACAGTTGCTGAGTAAGTTGTTACTACAGATACTATTCTGTATGATGGTGGCTCTTCCATCTCCTCTGGGGATGGTATACAGTCTCGGGGGCCCGAGACTGTATCTGCTGGTGTGTCTGTGAGCTCTTAGTCTCCCCTGGCTTCACGGCAAAGCTGTGCGGGTTTGCTGTCTGCTCCATCTCATCTGGCTAGGTTTGCTCCTAGTCGGTTGAGCCATTTGGTCGCTTCGGCAGCGATTCCTTGCCCCTCGAGAAAATCGTTTTTTGTTCCTCCTTTCCCTGCCATCTATGTTATAATAGCAATATTTAGTGGTTATTTCCATACTTTCCTGCAATGTTTCCAGGTGTATCCTGTGTAACCACCCTTCCATTTACAATAGAATGGGTATTTTAGTGGTTATTTTGGTGCATACCTTCCCTATCTTCATGTGTTTCTTTTCAACCTACTCACAATTGTTTACAATTGGCTGTAATGGTAAGTGCAAGCCCTACTTTGGAACTAACTCGAGCTTTTAAGAAACTTTTCCAAACATGTTGGAAAAGTAATAGAGTGCAAAAGCACGAAAAAGATTGACAAAGGGTCGAGCGAGACTGGCGCTCAAAATTACAGGTACTCTCTCTGCACACCTCTTGCGTTTACTGAGCGCATGCGCAACAACCGTGACGTCAATTCCTTTTATTTCCGCCATTGGTACTGGTCGGAAATTTTTGTGACTCGTGCTATTTTTTAGCTGTTATCTGCATGAACAATTTATTTGTATTTGCTATCTTCATCTGATTATGTGCAAGTGGTTTGTATCCTTTTCAGGCTTCTAAATTATTACTATTTCAGGATATTTTTGATAATTTTTGCTTGCTTTTTCACACAGTCTTGTTTTTCCCCCACGTGTGAACACAACCATTGTTCTGTTTTCCATCAGCGGAAAGCTTGATTTCATATATCATTTTCATATTATACATAAGACTATTCCTTGTTCCTCTTGTTTGCAAGTGAAACATGTGGACGACTCTCATTCCACATGTGTCACTTGCAACAATTGTACTCAGGCCCAATCATGTGGTATTTGTGGGGTTTGGTCCTCAAAATTCTGGGCTTCTGTTAACAAGGTGGTTCTGTCTAGAGCTAGAAGCCATCATTCTCGGGGTAAGGGTAGCTGTGCCATATCAGATATTTCTGTGAGTGTACATAGTGACTCTGTCACACAGGATGCTGATCTGTCTTTTTCTGTGGTGAGTTCCTCTACAACTGTTGATGGTGCTAGTGCGGTGATACCTGACATGGAGACTGTGGTCTCTTTGTCTTCTGATGTCGCTCTTGAGGCGTCTGTTTTCATAGACGGTGACACTCTCCGATTTGCTTCCTACGCTGTCGACAGTTGCTGAGGAAGTTGTTACTACAGATACTATTCTGTATGATGGTGGCTCTTCCATCTCCTCTGGGGATGGTATACAGTCTCAGGGGCCCGAGACTGTATCTGCTGGTGTGTCTATGAGCTCTTAGACTCCCCTGGCTTCACGGCGAAGCTGTGTGGGTTTGCTGTCTGCTCCATCTCATCTGGCTAGGTTTGCTCCTAGTCGGTTGAGCCGTTCGGTCGCTTTGGCAGCGATTCCTTGCCTCACGAGCAAATCGTTTATTGTTCCTCCTTTCCCTACTAGTGTGCCGACTAGTAGGCTGGGATAGGGACATTGGCATCCAGGGCCTGCTCTTCGGCAGAGGTCAGTGACAGTCCTGGTTAGCTGTCACTCTCAGAACCTTCCTCCAGTGATTTCTCACTGTGTTCCGAGTCTGGATGTCGATCGATGCTTGCCGTTGGTCTCAGAGGATGGGCAGTTGGGGCCTTCTGCCGCACAGAGGCCAGTGGCAGGATCCTGTCATTCTTGGGACTATCCTCTGGTGTCTTCTCAACGTGTCCCAGGTCCAGCTACCGATCGATGTACGCCGTCGGTCTCTTTAGAGGATTTGCAGGCAGGGCCTTCTGTTCCGCAGAGGTCAGTGATTGCCCCTGAGCATCACAATCGGGACTATCCTCCGGTGGCTTCTCACTGTCTCCATATTCTGTCTGCCGACCGATGTTCATCATCGGTCACTTCTGAGGATTTGGGTTCTTCTACAAGAAGGGTCCATTGGGAGGACACTCCGTTGGGAGATGCAGCTGTGACAGATTCTCAGGGTGACCTGCATCAGGCCGTTTTGGTGCTCCCCAGTTTGCTTTCTAGCAACCCTCAAGTTGGCCTCCCTGTGCCTCCTGAGGCACAACCTCCCTTGGTGAGTCGCCGAAATGTCTCGCCTGGCCCCTTGGATACTGCACAGTATTCACAGGAGGTTTCTGCTGGTCAGCCCGAGTTGGGCTAGGTCTCTTTAGCAACAGAGGATGACGATTTTCTTGAAGGTGATGGGCCCCCTCGTCCGTCTTGGGGCAGGCTTTGGATTTTGTCTTTGGCTTATTGCCGGACATTCAACCTTCAGACCAGCCATCTGTGACCGTCCGACGCAGTCCTCTGTGGAGCGCCGTAACCCTTTTAGCTCTGGGGCTTTGTGTCCTCTGCAATCGGCTCAGGTTGTTGAGTCCTTCCAGGGCTTGGATGCCAAAATGCATTCGAAAGCCCTCAAGGGTTCTTTCTTTTCTAGAGCTGATGCCTTTCTGCCTCCATCGCGGTTTCGTGTTTACGATTCCGTCTGTCCACCTGTCTTTCAAGGGATGACTACTGTGGATGAGGATTCTTCTTCCCTCGGGTTAACTAAGCCTAAAACAGCAGTTCTCCTGAAGTCGGTAGTTGAGTCTATGGTGGGCCTGTCCCGAGAGATGATGAGTATGTTATCTCTCGCAGACCATATCGTCGCTGCCCTGGCTGAATATTTTCCACCAGGGGAGTTTGATGATGCTCAGGCGCCTTTTCGCGTGTTGTCACAGGCTCTCATGAACTTGACACACGCTCACGCCTGTAACATGGCTAATTTGGAGCTGGCATGCCGGGATGCGGTGTTGGATTTTTCTCCATCTCTTCCTTCTGAGCAGCGTGCTTTTCTGAGGTTTGCATCTTTGGTTGGACCTCAGTTGTTCCATGGTTCCGTGGAAGCTGTCCGTGGCGTGGTTCTTCGTCATTCGAAGCACCAGCTTTTGCTACGACAGCTGGACCAACCTGCTGCTGCGGGTGGTGGTTGTTCCAGGCCCTCCAAGTGAAGGTCCTCACCTCGATTCGCCTCCAGTCGGGAGAAGGCTGTCACTGTTTTACGACTGTTGGACAGAGATAACGTCGGACACTACGCCTTCGGCTCCATCTGCTCCTTCTGCTCAGAAGAAGTGCCAACGTGGCCAGGCTCGCTGGCAGCCTCAGACAGGGAAGTTTCAGGACTCTGTCGCTTCCTGAGGTGGTGGTTTCTCCTCTCGGGGACCGTTGGACAGAGATAACGCTGGACACTTGTATCCTCGACATCATACAATCCTGTCTGCGACTGTCCTTCCATCGGCACCCCATTTTATCTTGGGTCCCTTCCGATTCTCTACATTGGGACCTTCTGGTGCAGGAGATCGACAATCTCCTCTCCAAAGGGGCGATCGAGGTGGTCAGGAAACCCTTTCACCAGGGTTTTACTTGAGACTTTTCTTGGTGCCAAAGAAAAACGGCCAATTTCGTCCTGTCATCGATCTGAGTATCCTGAACGAGTACATTATATCACCTCATTTCAGTATGGAGACTTTCCGGTCAGTTCAACGTGCAGTTCATCGGGGCGACTTTGCTGCCAGTATCGACCTGAAGGATGCCTACTTCCATGTACCCATTCATCTGGTGTCATGGAAATACCTTCGGTTCTCGTTTCAGGATTGAGTCTATCAATTCTGAGCTCTCCAGTTCGGTTTGAACCTGGCTCCTTGGGCCTTCACCCGACTGATGTCACATGTGCTTGCTTTCCACCATACTCAGTCGGCTGTGACTTCGTCAGCCTACCTAGACGACATCCTCCAATGGCACCATGATGCTGCTGTTCTGGTGTCAGATGTCCGGCAGTTTCTTTGCCTACTAGCGTCGCTGGGTTTCAGAGTCAATTGTGAGAAGTCGGATCTCCTTCCTTCTCAGCAATTTCGTCATTTGGGGATGGATTTTGACACTCTTTACAATGTGGTGTCGGTCCCCAATGTTCGGGCGACGATTCTTTCCACCTTGACTCGGAACCTGCTTCAATTTTCCTCGGTCTCGGCCAGGACCGGATGATGGGCCTTTGCGGTTCAGTGACGGATCTCATTCCTCTCGGTCGCTTGTTTTTCCGACCTCTCCAACACTTCCTGATTATTGGCGTCCGAATGTAGATCTGCTGGACCTGGAACTTCCCATTCCTCTGTCCCTGCTTTGTCACCTCCACCCTTTGGGCCGATGTTCCCTGGCTGACACAGGGTGTTCCGTTGGATCTTCCTTTGGCCGATCACATCCTTACTGCGGATGCCAGCGATCGGGGCTGGGGTGCGATGTTGGATCCTCTCGGTCTGTCCACTTACGGCGAGTGGGACATCGAGCAGATGGGCCTTCATATCAACCAGAAGGAGCTCCTTGCTCTCTGTTGAGTTTACGGCGTTGGATCCCTCACCTGTCGGACTATATTGTCCTACGCTTTTTAGACTATATTCCCTGACGTCTCAATGTCCTAGCAGACTCCCTGTCCCAAAGCGACAGTGTCCTTCCAACCGAATGGATGCTACATCGGTCAGTGTTTCAGGCGATTTGCGAGCGGTGGGGGACGTCCTCTTGTCGACCTTTTCGCCACTCGTTGGAATCATCACGTAGAGACCTTTGTCTCTCCTTGTCCAGATCCTCTGGCATTTGCGGTAGACGCTCTGTCTCTGGACTGGACAGGCTGGATAGGCTATGCATTCCCTCCTGCAGTTGCAGGATCATTCTGATCACACCTCTGTCTCCACAGAGGGTGTGGATCAATCTGCTGCGGCCTCTGTTGGCAGATTAGTCGATTTGTCTACCTCTTCGTCACGATCTTCTTTCCCAGGGTCATCCCAGGAAGTATCACAACAACCTGGCAAGCCTGTCCCTTCACGCCTGTCTTTTATTAGGTCCTGTCTCCGACGTAGAGGTTTTTTGAGACGAACAGTGGAGTGCATTTCTGCATCGCGGCGACATTCCACTGGCATGACTTATGCTGCGTAGTGGAAGGTTTTCTGCCGCTGGTGTACAGATCACAATGTGGATTCTCGTGATCCGTCAATCGCTCAAAGTGCAGATTTTCTGGTATACCTTTTTGACTCCAAGGGCCTCCAGCCTATTACGATTAAGGGCTATCGGTCTATGCTGCCTGATACTTTCTCTTATGTGGAAAAACGGTGCATCGGTCGTAATCTTTTTCTCTCCAAACTCATTCGGTACTTTTCTTTGAAGAGGCCTTGAGTGTTGCATCTTACACCCAAGTGGGACTTGGCATGGCTGTTGCACTGTTCGGAGGGGGCACCATTCGAGCCTTTATCTGAGACCGATATGCCTTTTCTCACCTATAAGATGGCTTTCCTTCTAGCGTTCGCTTCTGCTCGACGAGTCAGTGAGCTTCATGCGCTATCTGTTGATTCTGCTTTCTTCAGAAATGAGGCTAACAGTGTCACCTTCACTACTGATTGCTCTTTTCTGGCTAAGAATCAACTTCGTGATTCGGTACCTCCTCCCATCTGCATTCGGGCTCTCTCCACTGTCAATGGTTGGAGACCTCTTCTTTGTCCTGTTCGTGCGATCAAGACTTACGTTAATCGCACTCAGTTCATTAGGAGGGGTCGGAAGAGATTCTTTCTGTCTCTCATTCATAAGAGGCAGCCTGAGATAATCTCTTCCCATTTTATTTCCAGGTGGATCTGTCTTGCAATCAAGCTGGCATATTCCCGTTTGTCTGCTTCAGATCTTGTTTCGAACCGGTTTAATGCTCATGAGGTTCGTGCCATTTCTACATCCTGGGCATTCACCAATTCTGTTTCGCTCCAGGATGTTATGAATGCGGCTTACTGGAGGAATGCTTATCCCTTCTTCTTCTTTTAACTCCGCCACCTACAGCAGCAATCTGAGGACCTTAATTCTTTAGGCTGTCTCATTGCTGCTCAGGCTGTTGTGCACCCGCGTTAAATTTGTTTTATCGGGTTTGTCTTTTCGCTCAGCCTTGTTCTTTTCAGGTGCCTTCTCTCTATATTCATTACAGGTTTCGCTATTGTTCTCTGCCCTTCTTGCTTTTCTATCTGCTGCTTTTGTTGGTATTGGTTATGTGATTCACCTCCTCCTATTGTTTATTCAGCCAATTGTAAACAATTGTGAGTAGGTTGAAAAGAAATTAAAATTTTTTAGTAAATTTTGTTTCTTAACATACCTACCACAATTGTTTACCGGAGGCCCACCCTCCTTGGGGATATCTTTGATATCGATGCCTCCCCGCTAAATCACTAACTTCTCGTTGGCGGAAATACGGAATTGACATCATGGCTGTTGCACATGTGCTCGGTAAACGCAAGAGGTGTGTAGAGAGAGTACCTGTAATTTCGAGTGCCAGTCTCGCTCGACCCTTTTTCGATCTTTTTCATGCTTTTGCACTCGATTACTTTTCCAACTTGTTTGGAAAAGTTTCTTAAAAGCTTGAGTTAGTTCCGAAGTAGGGCTTGCACTTACGTTACAGCCAATTGTAAACAATTGTGGTAGGTGTGTTAAGAAACAAAATTTACTACAAAATTTTAATTTTTAGTATAACCAACATGTTATTTTGGGTTTATTTCAGGGGTTATTTCAGTTCTGACTGTATATTCACAGGTGTATCCTGAAAAACCATAATGATATTTACAGTATAATGGGTACCTTTAGTAGACATTTTGGTACTTCCTACTCACATTCACAGGTATATCCTGTGTAATCAGCCCGAAATTTACCGTAAAATGAATATGTTTAGTGGTTATTTCAAGATTTACCTACTCTGTTACGTTGTGTATCCAGTGTAACCAGATTGATAATTTCGGTATAAGGTGTATATTTAGTGGTCATTTCTATATTTACCTACTCCATGTTCACATGTGTATCCCGTATAACCAGCCTAAGAATTGCATAATAATGTCTATGTTCTGTGGTTATTTCCGTACTTGCCTTCCGTATGTTCACTTTGTTATCCTACTTAAGAGGCATGACATTTACGGTACTATTTAGTAGTCACTGCAGCACTTCTACTCGTTCACAGGTGTATCCTGTGTAACCAACACGACATATACAGCATCATTGGCATGTTTAGTTGTTTCAGAAGTTACATACTCTGTTTCAAGCTGTGTCTTGTCTAACCAGCCTGACATTTATGGTATAATGGGTATGTTAAGTGGTTATTTTGGTGCTCACCTACTTTATAGTCACAAATGTATCCTGTATAACCAGTGTGACATTTATAGTATAATTGGTATTTTTAGTGTCTATTTCTGTACTAAACTACTTTATGTTCCAAATATGTCCTGTATAACCAGCATGATATTTACAGCATAATGGGTATCCTTAGTGGTTAATTTACTACTTGCTTACTCTATGGTCAGAAATGTATCCTGTATAACCTGTGTGGCATTTGCAGTATAATTCCCTTCAGCCTTCGGAACCCCGGGAAGTGAAGAAGTGCCTGCTTACTGCGGTAAACAGACTCGGTTTTACTGGTAAAATAGGACCCAGTCACCAATGCTTGGGAGGTGCAAACCCTCTCTAAAATGGGCATCATAGCTTATTAATGCTCACCCCTTGTCTTGAGTTGATACTCATGTTTTGGTCATGATTAGCCATTGTGCAAAAATGTGCCCTTCAACACCAATAAATAAATAATTTGCAATGGGTATGTTTGGTCGTTATTTCAGCACTTACATGTTCACATGTGAGTCTCATGTAACCAGCCTTAAATTCATAGTATAATGGGATGGTTTAATGGTTATTTTAGTTCTTACCTTCTCTGTGGACTTGAATGTATCCTGTACATATACTGTGACATTTACAGCATAATGGGTTATTTCAGTAAATGGATGTTCACCCGAGTTCTGAGTAATCAGCCTTATATTTACAGTATAATGGGTATGTTTAGTGGTTATTTTAGAACTTACCTGCTCTATGGACACAAATGTATCCTGTATAACCAGTGTTACATTTGCAGTATAATAGGCATGTTTGCCACTGTGCAAAAATGTGACCTTAAACACCAATAAATAAATGAATAATTTCCAGTAAAATGGATATGTTTAGTCATTATTTCAGTACAAACATGTTTGCATGTGAGTCTCATGTAACCAGCCTTAAATTTAGAGTATAATGGGAAGGTTTAGTTATTTTAGTTCTTTCCTACTCTATTGTCTTGAAAGTATCTTGTATATCCAGTGTGACTTTTAAAGCATAATGGGTATGCTTGGTGGTTATTTCAGTAAATTGATCTTCATCTGTGTGTTCGGAGTAATCAGCCTTTTATTTACAGTATAATGGGTATGTTTAGTGGTTATTTTTGAACTTACCTGCTCTATGGCCACAAATGTATCCTATATCACCAGTGTTACATTTCACGTATAATAGGCATGTTTTGTGGTTATTTCAATTCTTTCCTACTTTGTTTGATGGTTTACTCCTTTTCACCAGCCTTACACCTGTATAATGAGTATGTTCATACTGGTTACCTAAGTTATTATCTATGTTGGCCAGTGTATCTCATGTAACCAACCTGACACCTACATTATAATTGCCATATTTAGTGGTTATTTCCGTACTTTCCTACAATGTTTCCAGGTGTATCCTGTGTAATCACCCCATATACAATTAAATGGGTATTTTAGTGGTTATTTTGGTGCTTACCTTCCCTATGTTCATGTGTTTTTCGTGTAACCAACATAATATTTTAGGTTTTTTTTGTGGTTATTTCAGTTTTTACTGTATATTCACAGGTGTATCCTGAAAAACCAGAATGATATTTACAGTATAATGGGTACATTTAGCAGACATTTTGGTACTTCCTCCTCACATTCACAGGTGCATCCTGTGTAATCAGCCTGAAATTTACCATAAAATGAATATGTTTAATGGTTACTTACCTACTCTGTTACCTTGTGTATCCAGTGTAACCAGATTGATATTTTTGGTATAATGAGTATATTTAGTAGTCTTTTCTATATTTACCTACTCCATGTTCACATGTGTATCTCGTATAACCAGCCTAAGATTTGCATAACAATGTGTATGTTTTGTGGTTTTTTCTGTACTTGCCTTCCGCATGTTCACTCTGTTATCCTACTTAAGAAGCATGACATTTACGGTAATATTTAGTAGTCACTGCAGCACTTCTACTCATTCACAGGTGTACCCTGTGTAACCAACCCGACATGTACAGCATCATGGGCATGTTTAGTTATTTCAGTACTTACGTACTCTGTTTCAAGCTGTGTTCTGTCTAACCAGCCTGACATTTATGGTATAGTGGGTATGTTTAGTGGTTATTTTCATGCTTAACTACTTATCTATACTGTCAAACCAGTGTGACATTCATAGTATAATTGGTATTTTTAGTGGTTATTTCAGTACTTAACTACTTGTTGTTCACAATATATCCTATATAACAAGCATGATATTTACAGTAGAATGGGTATGCTTAGTGGGTAATTTACTACTTACCTACTCTATGGTCAGAAATGTATAACCTGTGTAGGATTTGCAGTATAATTCCCCGCGGGAACCCCGGGAAGTGAAGCAGTGCCTGTTCACTGCAGTAAACAGGCTCTGTTTTACTGGTAAAATAGGACCCAGTCACCAATGCTTGGGAGGTGCAAACCCTCTCTAAAATGGACAGCATGGCTTATTAACGCTCACCCTTGGTCTTGAGTTGATACTGATGTTGTGGTCACGATTGGCCATTGTGCAAAAATGTGACCTTAAACACCAATAAATAAATAAACAAATAATTTCCAGTATAATTTATATGTTTAGTCATTATTTCAGTACAAACGTGTTTGCATGTGAGTCTCATGTAACCAGCCTTAAATTTATAGTATAATGGGAAGGTTTAGTTATTTTAGTTCTTTCCTACTCTATTGTCTTGAATGTATCCTGTATTTCCAGTGTGACTTTTAAAGCATAATGGGTATGCTTGGTGGTTATTTGAGTAAATTGATCTTCATCTGTGAGTTCTGAGTAATCAGCCTTATATTTGCAGTATTATGGGTATGTTTAGTGGTTATTTTAGAAATTACCTACTCTATGGCCACAAATGTATCTTGTATTACCGGTGTTACATTTGCAGTATAATAGGCATGTTTTGTGGTTATTAAATTCTTTCCTAGTTTGTTTGGTGGTTTACTCCTTTTCACCAGTCTGACACATTCTGTGTAATGAGTATGTTCATACTAGTTACTTAAGTTATTATCTATGTTGGCCGGTGTATCTCATGTAACCAACCTGACATCTACGTTATAATTGCTATATTTAGTGGTTATTTCCATACTTTCCAGCAATGTTTCCAGGTGTATCCTGTGTAACCACCCTTCCATTTACAATAAAATGGGTATTTTAGTGGTTATTTTGGGCATACCTTCCCTATGTCCATGTGTTATTAGTGTAATCAACATGATATTTTGGGTTTATTTCGTGGTTATTTCAGTTCTGACTGTATATTCACAGGTGTGTCCTGAAAAACCAGAATATTTACAGCATAATGGGTATATTTAGTAGATATTTTGGTACTTCCTACTCACATTCAGAGGTATATCCTGTGTAATCAGCCCGAAATTTACCGTAAAATGAATATGTTTAGTGGTTATTTCAAGACTTACCTACTCTGTTACGTTGTGTATCCAGAGTAACCAGATTGATAATTTCGGTATAAGGTGTATATTTAGTAGTCATTTCTATATTTACCTACTCCATGTTCACATGTGTATCTCGTATAACCAGCCTAAGCTTTGCATAACAATGTGTATGTTTTGTGGTTATTTCCGTACTTGCTTTCTGTATGTTCACTTTGTTGTCCTGCTTAAGAAGCATGACATTTACGGTAATATTTAGTAGTCACTGCAGTACTTCTACTCGTTCACAGGTGTATTCTGTGTAACCAACCCGACATGTACAGCATCATGGGCATATTTAGTTATTTCAGTAATTACGTAAGCTGTTTCAGGCTGTGTCCTGTCTAGCCAGCCTGACATTTATGATATAATGGGTATGTTTAGTGGTTATTTTCGTGCTTAACTACTTTATAGTCACAAATTTATACTGTCAAACCATTGTGACATTCATAGTATAATTGGTATTTTTAGTGGCTATTTCAGTACTTAACTACTTGTTGTTCACAATATATCCTGTATAACAAGCGGGATATTTACAGTATAATGGGTATCCTTAGTGGTTAATTTACTACTTACCTACTCTATGGTCAGAAATGTATAACCTGTGTGGCATTTGCAGTATAATTCCCCGTGGGAACCCCGGGAAGTGAAGCAGTGCCTGTTCACTGTGGTAAACAGGCTCTGTTTTACTGGTAAAATAGGACCCAGTCACCAATGCTTGGGAGGTGCAAACCCTCTCTAAAATGGACAGCATGGCTTATTAATGCTCACCCTTGGTCTTGACTTGATACTCATGTTGTGGTCACGATTAGCCATTGTGCAAAAATGTGACCTTAAACGCCAATAAATAAATAAATAAATAATTTGCAGTATAATGGGTATGTTTAATCGTTATTTCAGTACTTACATGTTTGCATGTGAGTCTCATGTAACCAGCCTTAAATTTATAGTATAATGGGAAGGTTTAGTTATTTTAGTTCTTTCCTACTCTATTGTCTTGAATGTATCCTGTATTTCCAGTGTGACTTTTAAAGCATAATGGGTATGCTTGGTGGTTATTTTGTGTAAATTGATCTTCATCTGTGAGTTCTGAGTAATCAGCCTTATATTTACAGTATTATGGGTATGTTTAGTGGTTATTTTAGAAATTACCTACTCTATGGCCACAAATGTATCTTGTATTACCGGTGTTACATTTGCAGTATAATAGGCATGTTTTGTGGTTATTCAATTCTTTCCTAGTTTGTTTGATGGTTTACTCCTTTTCACCAGGCTGACACCTTCTGTGTAATGAGTATGTTCATACTAGTTACTTAAGTTATTATCTATGTTGGCTGGTGTATCTCATGTAACCAACCTGACATCTACGTTATAATTGCTATATTTAGTGGTTATTTTCATACTTTCCTGCAATGTTTCCAGGTGTATCCTGTGTAACCACCCTTCCATTTACAATAAAATGGGTATGTTAGTGGTTATTTTGGGCATACCTTCCCTATGTCCATGTGTTTTTAGTGTAATCAGCATTTTATTTTGGGTTTATTTCGTGGTTATTTCAGTTCTGACTGTATATTCACAGGTGTATCCTGAAAAACCAGAATGATATTTACAGTATAATGGGTACATTTAGTAGACATTTTGGTACTTCCTACTCACATTCAGTGGTATATCCTGTGTAATCAGCCCGAAATTTACCGTAAAATGAATATGTTTAGTGGTTATTTCAAAACTTACCTACTGTGTTACCTTGTTTATCCAGTGTAACCATATTGATATTTTCGGTATAATGAGTATATTTAGTAGTCATTTCTATATTTACGTACTCCATGTTCACATGTGTATCTCATATAACCAGCCTAAGATTTGCATAACTCTGCATGTTTTGTGGTTATTTTCCATACTTGCTTTCCGTATGTTCACTTTGTTATCCTGCTTAAGAAGCATGACATTTACGGTAATATTTAGTAGTCACTGCAGTACTTCTACCTGTTCACATGTTTATCCTGTGTAACCAACCCGACATGTACAGCATCATGGGCATATTTAGTTATTTCAGTACTTACGTTCGCTGTTTCAGGCTGTGGCCTGTCTAACTAGCCTGACATTTATGATATAATGGGTATGTTTAGTGGTTATTTTCGTGCTTAACTACTTTATAGTCACAAATTTATACTGTCAAACCATTGTGACATTCATAGTATAATTGGTATTTTTTTGTGGCTATTTCAGTACTTAACTACCTGTTGTTCACAATATATCCTGTATAAGAAGCGTGATATTTACATGGGTATGCTCAGTGGTTAATTTACTACTTACCTACTCTATGGTCAGAAATGTATAACCTGTGTGGCATTTGCATTATAATTCCCCGTGGGAACCCCGGGAAGTTAAGCAGTGCCTGTTCACTGCGGTAAACAGGCTCTGTTTTACTGGTAAAATAGGACTCAGTCACCAATGCTTGGGAGGTGCAATCCCTCTCTAAAATGGACAGCATGGCTTATTAACGCTCACCCTTGGTCTTGAGTTGATACTCATGTTGTGGTCAAGATTAGCCATTGTGCAAAAATGTGACCTTAAACACCAATAAATAAATAAATAAATAATGTGCAGTGTAATGGGTATGTTTAGTCGTTATTTCAGTTCTTACATGTTTGCATGTGAGTCTCATGTAACCAGCCTTAAATTTTTAGCATAATGGGAAGGTTTAGTTATTTTAGTTCTTTTCTACTCTATTGTCTTGAATGTATCCTGTATATCCAGTGTGACATTTAATGCATAATGGGTATGCTCGGTGGTTATTTCAGTAAATTGATCTTCATCTGTGTGTTCTGAGTAATCAGCCTTTTATTTACAGTATAATGGGTATGTTTAGTGGTTATTTTAGAACTTACCTGCTCTATGGCCACAAATGTATCCTGTATAACCAGTGTTACATTTGCAGTATAATAGGCATGTTTTGTGGTTATTTCAATTCTTTCCTACTTTGTTTGATGGTTTACTTCTTTTCACCAGCCTGACATCTTCTTTATAATGAATATGTTCATACTGGTTACTTAAGTTGGCTGGTGTATCTCATGTAACCAACCTGACACCTACATTATAATTGCTGTATTTAGTGGTTATTTCCGTACTTTTCTGCAATGTTTCTAGGTGTATCCTGTGTAACCACCCTTCCATTTACAATAAAATGGGTATTTTAGTGGTTATTTTGGGCATACCTTCCCTCTGTCCATGTGTTTTTAGTGTAATCAACATGATATTTTGGGTTTATTTCGTAGTTATTTCAGTTCTGACTGTATATTCACAGGTGTATCCTGAAAAACCAGAATGATATTTACAGTATAATGGGTACATTTAGTAGACATTTTAGTACTTCCTACTCACATTCAGTGGTATATCCTGTGTAATCAGCCTGAAATTTACCGTAAAATGAATATGTTTAGTGGTTATTCCAAGACTTACCTACTCTGTTACCATGTGTATCCAGTTTAACCAGATTGATGTTTTTGGTATAATGAGTATATTTAGTAGTCATTTCTATATATACCTACTCAATGTTCACATGTGTATCTCGCATAACCAGCCTAAGATTTGCATAACAATGTGTATGTTTTGTGGTTATTTCCGTTCTTCCCTTCCGTATGTTCACTCTGTTATCCTACTAAAGAAGCATGAAATTTACAGTAATATTTAGTAGTCACTGCAGCACTTCTACTCGTTCACAGGTGTACCCTGTGTAACCAACCCGACCTGTACAGCGTCATGGACATTTTTAGTTATTTCAGTACTTACGTACTCCGTTTCAAGCTGTGTCCTGTCTAACCAGCTTGACATTTATGGTATAATGGGTATGTTTAGTGGATATTTTCATGCTTAACTACTTTATAGTCACAAATTTATACTGTCAAACCAGTGTGACATTCATAGTTTAATTGGTATTTTTAGTGGTTATTTCAGTACTTAAGTACTTGTTGTTCACAATATATCCTGTATAACAAGCGTGATATTTACAATATAATGGGTATGCTTAGTGGCTAATTTACTACTTACCAACCCTATGGCCAGAAATGTTTAATGTGTGGCATTTGCAGTATAATTCCCCACGGGAACCCCAGAAAGTGAAGCAGTACCTGTTCACTGCGGTAAACAGGCTCTGTTCTACTGGTAAAATAGGACCCAGTCACCAATGCTTGGGAGGTGCAAACCCTCTCTAAAATGGACAGCATGGCTTATCAACGCTCGCTGTTGGTCTTGAGTTGATACTCATGTTGTGGTCACGATTGGCCATTGTGCAAAAATGTGACCTTAAACACCAATAAATAAATAATTTGCAGTATAATGGGTGTGTTTAGTCGTTATTTCAGTACTTACATGTTTGCATGTGGGTCTCATGTATCCAGCCTTAAATTTATAGTATAATGGGAAGGTTTAGTTATTTTAGTTCTTTCCTACTGTATTGTTTTGAATGTATCCTGTATATCCAGTGTGACTTTTAATGCATAATGGGTATGCTTGGTGGTTATTTCAGTAAATTGATCTTCATCTGTGTGTTTTGAGTAATCAGCCTTTTATTTACAGTATAATGGGTATGTTTGGTGGTTATTTTAGAACTTACCTGCTCTATGGCCACAAATGTATCTTGTATAACCAGTGTTACATTTGCAGTATAATAGGCATGTTTTGTGGTTATTTCAATTCTTTCCTACTTTGTTTGATGGTTTACTCCTTTTCACCAGCCTGACACCTTCTGTGTAATGAATATGTTCATAGTAGTTACTTAAGTTATTATCTATGTTGGCTGGTGTATCTCATGTAACCAACCTGACATCTACGTTATAATTGCTATATTTAGTGGTTATTTCCATTCTTTCCTGCAATGTTTCTAGGTGTATCCTGTGTAACCACCCTGCCATTTACAATAAAATGGGTATTTTAGTGGTTACTTTGGGATACCTTCCCTATGTCCATGTGTTTTTAGTGTAATCAGCATGATATTTTGGGTTTATTTCGTGGTTATTTCAGTTCTGACTGTATATTCACAGGTATATCCTGAAAAACCAGAATGATATTTACAGTATAATGGGTACATTTAGTGGACATTTTGATACTTCCTACTCACATTTAGAGGTATATCCTATGTAATCAGCCCTAAATTTGCCGTAAAATGAATATGTGTAGTGGTTATTTCAAGACTTACCTACTCTGTTACGTTGTGTATCCAGTGTAACCAGATTGATATTTTCGGTGTAAGGAGTATATTTAGTAGTCATTTCTATATTTACCTACTCCATGTTCACATGTGTATCTCGTATAACCAGCCTAAGATTTGCATAAGAATGTGTATGTTTTGTGGTTATTTCCGTACTTGCCTTCTGTATGTTCACTTTGTTGTCCTGCTTAAGAAGCATGACATTTACTGTAATACTTAGTAGTCACTGCAGTACTTCTACTCGTTCACAGGTGTATCCTGTGTAACCAACCCGACATGTACAGCATCATGGGCATGTTTAGTTATTTCAGGACTTATGTACTCTGTTTCAAGCTGTGTCCTGTCTAACCAGCCTGACATTTATGGTTTAATGGGTATGTTTGGTGGTTATTTTCGTGCTTAACTACTTTATAGTGTTGTAGGGTTAACCGGTTTTATAAGTCGGTTTCGGTTTTGCTTGAAAACCGAAACCGTGTAACTGGTAAATGAGTACGGTTTCGGTTTTTTCCTAAAATGTCGGGAAGAGATGTTTTCTTTATTCAGTTTGCACTAACAATGTCTGAAATGTCAAGCTTTGTCAGAAAATAACAGTGTCGTCAATGTACGCCACATTCTGGGTGTAAAGGGGCCACTGCAGAATGTCCAGATCACTCGAGAATGATGTATGACAAATTGTCAATCACACATCGTTGACGTAAAAATGGGTTGTGTTTTCTGTGAGAATAACAAAACAGACAGCCAACAGCCCAACACGCCTACATTTCACTGATTACAGGAAATACCTTGTGCAATTGGCTTCGTTTTTGAACAGGTTTGTATGACATAGACAATCAGCTTAATTAAAATTACTTAAAATTACTTATCAACAATCTGTTGGACAGGGAATAATATCATATCAGAAAAAAGGTCTTGGCATTTCATTGTCGTATTCGAAAATAACATTTGTCACGGGTTGCCCACCACGTGTTTCGGACATGTAGTCTGTTGCCTCCCTTGATGTGCTTATCTGGGAAGAGGTTTTACTGCAATTCAGTCTTGGGACGTTCCGACCCGAGACGATTTGTGCTGAAGGCTTCAGCCCACTAAAAACACGAAACCACAAGTTCTTATTCTATTTAGTTCAGTATATGAAGGCCAAAACGTCTTGAACCGAAACGTCCCGAGGCCGAAATGTCCCAAGACCGAATCGTCCATATCCACGGGAAAAAGCTGCGTTCCATAATATCGCTGTCAGCGTGCCACGGTTGCATTCCCACACAACTTTAAGAGGGCCAATCAAAGGAACAAATCAGCGGTAGAAATTGGAATGCCAAGAGGCAAACTCAAAAAAGTTACAATATATAACAATACACCACTGAATTTGTGAAATCAATTCCGTTGAGCTAAAACCATTGCGTGCGCGAGGTGGGGCCGTGGGGGGGGGGGGGGGGGAGGAGAGACAATAGGTATTTGGTAAAGTGGTTCGTTTTGAAGCCCACCCAGCTACAAACAATATGACTTTCCCATTCCAGGCTGACATGAAATGATTGCTGATTATTTTACTAGGGCGGATGGTGGCACTAGTCACCACTCTGGTGTGTGTGTGTGTGTTGGGGGAGGGTATTGAAAAGAGTCCATACATCAGTTCATTGTCAAATATGTTAGGATGGGTGTTTAGGTGACCCACTTGGCAACGCTTGTTATTATTTGCAATGCCTGGTAGGGTCACTTTGCTAGGCTGCCCAGGGCCCTACCCAGGAGTGAACACTGAACAGAGCCCTGGGAAATTGTGAATTAGCTCTTTTCACACCCATGTGTTAATATCAATTCATCATAGACTCTCTTATGCCTGAACTTAAAGACTAGAGGTGTGGGGGGGGGGGGATGTGCCTAGAATTGGTGAGTGGTGATATTCTGCGAACACTGTTACATTTTATTTTCTTACATATTTTTTTTGTTTTGATAATGCCTGCCATTTATACACTTGGCACAAATGCTAGTCACTGCCAATTAAATCATCATTGAAAACATGACAGTATGGGCATTATATTGACACTACATAGTTTCTTTTGGAAACTGCAGATGTCTTACTATAAAAAACTGAAAACCGACCTATAAACCAAGTTTTTTTTTAAAAACCGAACCGAAACAAGAAAAATAAAACCGCACGACACTACTACTTTATAGTCACAAATTTATACTGTCAAACCATTGTGACATTCATAGTATAATTGGTATTTTTAGTGGCTATTTCATTACTTAAATACTTGTTGTTCACAATATATCCTGTATAACAAGCGTGATATTTACAGTAGAATGGGTATCCTTAGTGGTTAATTTACTACTTACCTACTCTATGGTCAGAAATGTATAACCTGTGTGGCATTTGCATTATAATTCCCCACGGGAACCCCGGAAAGTGAAGCAGTGCCTGTTCACTGCGGTAAACAGGCTGTGTTTTACTTGTAAAATAGGACCCAGTCACCAATGCTTGGGAGGTGCAAACCCTCTCTAAAATGGACAGCATGGCTTATTAACGCTCACCCTTGGTCTTGAGTTGATACTCATGTTGTGGTCTCGATTGGCCATTGTGCAAAAATGTGACCTTAAACACCAATAAATAAATGAATAATTTCCAGTAAAATGGATATGTTTAGTCATTATTTCAGTACAAACATGTTTGCATGTGAGTCTCATGTAACCAGCCTTAAATTTAGAGTATAATGGGAAGGTTTAGTTATTTTAGTTCTTTCCTACTCTATTGTCTTGAAAGTATCTTGTATATCCAGTGTGACTTTTAAAGCATAATGGGTATGCTTGGTGGTTATTTCAGTAAATTGATCTTCATCTGTGTGTTTGGAGTAATCAGCCTTTTATTTACAGTATAATGGGTATGTTTAGTGGTTATTTTTGAACTTACCTGCTCTATGGCCACAAATGTATCCTATATAACCAGTGTTACATTTCACGTATAATAGGCATGTTTTGTTGTTATTTCAATTCTTTCCTACTTTGTTTGATGGTTTACTCCTTTTCACCAGCCTTACACCTGTATAATGAGTATGTTCATACTGGTTACCTTAGTTATTATCTATGTTGGCTAGTGTATCTCATGTAACCAACCTGACATCTACGTTATAATTGCTATATTTAGTGGTTATTTCCATACTTTCCTGCAATGTTTCCAGGTGTATCCTGTGTAACCACCCTTCCATTTACAATAAAATGGGTAGTTTAGTGGTGATTTTGGGCATACCTTCCCTATGCCCATGTGTTTTTAGTGTAATCAACATGATATTTTGGGTTTATTTCGTGGTTATTTCAGTTCTGACTGTATATTCACAGGTGTATCCTAAAAAACAAGAATGATATTTACAATATAATGGGTACATTTAGTAGACATTTTGGTACTTCCTACTCACATTCAGAGGTATATCCTGTGTAATCAGCCCAAAATTTACCGTAAAATGAATATGTTTAGTGGTTATTTCAAAACTTACCTACTCTGTTACCTTGTGTATCCAGTGTAACCAGATTGATATTTTCGGTATAATGAGTATATTTAGTAGTCATTTCTATATTTATCTACTCCATGTTCACATGTGTATCTCATATAACCAGCCTAAGATTTGCATAACTGTGCATGTTTTCTGGTTATTTCCGTACTTGCTTTCTGCATGTTCACTTTGTTGTCGTGCTTAAGAAGCATGACATTTACAGTAATATTTAGTAGTCACTGCAGTTCTTCTACTCGTTCACAGGTGTATCCTGTGTAACCAACCCGACATGTACAGCATCATGGGCATGTTTAGTTATTTCAGTACTTATGTACTCTGTTTCAAGCTGTGTCCTGTCTAACCAGCCTGACATTTATGGTTCAATGGGTATGTTTGGTGGTTATTGTTGTGCTTAACTACTTTATAGTCACAAATTTATACTGTCAAACCATTGTGACATTCATAATATAATTGGTATTTTTAGTGGTTATTTCAGTACTTAACTACTTGTTGTTCACAATATATCCTGTATAACAAGCATGATATTTACAGTAGAATGGGTATGCTCAGTGGTTAATTTACTACTTACCTACTCTATGGTCAGAAATGTATAACCTGTGTAGCATTTGCAGTATAATTCCCCGCGGGAACCCCGGGAAGTGAAGCAGTGCCTGTTCACTGCGGTAAACAGGCTGTGTTTTACTTGTAAAAGAGCACCCAATCACCAATGCTTGGGAGGTGCAAACCCTCACTAAAATGGACAGCATGGCTTATTAACGCTCACCCTTGGTCTTGAGTTGATACTCATGTTGTGGTCAAGATTGGCCATTGTGCAAAAATGTGACTTTAAACACCAATAAATAAATGAATAATTTCCAGTAAAATGGATATGTTTAGTCATTATTTCAGTACAAACATGTTTGCATGTGAGTCTCATGTAACCAGCCTTAAATTTATAGTATAATGGGAAGGTTTAGTTATTTTAGTTCTTTCCTACTCTATTGTCTTGAATGTATCCTGTACATCCAGTGTGACTTTTAAAGCATAATGGGTATGCTTGGTGGTTATTTCAGTAAATTGATCTTCATCTGTGAGTTCTGAGTAATCAGCCTTATATTTACAGTACTATGGGTATGTTTAGTGGTTATTTTTGAACTTACCTGCTCTATGGCCACAAATGTATCCTATATAACCAGTGTTACATTTGCCGTATAATAGGCATGTTTTGTGGTTATTTCAATTCTTTCCTCCTTTGTTTGATGGTTTTCTTCTTTTCACCGGCCTGACACCTTCTGTATAATGAGTATGTTCATACTGGTTACCTAAGTTATTATCTATGTTGGCTTCCCCGTGGGAACCCCAGGAAGTAAGCAGCACTTGTTTCCTGTGGTAAACCAGTTCCGCTTTACTAGTAAAATAGGACCCAGTCACCAATGCTTGGGGTGAAAGTCCTCTAAAATGGGCAACATGTGGATCAACGATTGACTAAACTTGACTTCATCTCTATGTTGTGTCACGATTAGCCATGGTGCATAAATATGTGACGTTAACCACCAACAAAACAAACAAACAAAATCTATGTTGGCTGGTGTATCTCATGTAACCAACCTGACATCTACGTTATAAGTGCTATATTTAGTGGTTATTTCCATACTTTCCTGCAATGTTTCTAGGTGTATCCTGTGTAACCACCCTTCCATTTACAATAAAATGGGTATTTTAGTGGTTACTTTGGGCATACCTTCCCTATGTCCATGTGTTTTTAGTGTATTCAGCATAATATTTTGGGTTTATTTTGTGGTTATTTCCGTTCTGACTGTATATTCACTGGTGTATCCTGAAAAACCAGAATGATATTTACAGTATAATGGATACATTTAGTAGACATTTTGGTACTTCCTACTTCAGAGGTATATCCTGTGTAATCAGCCTGAAATTTACCGTAAAATGAATAAGTTTAGTGGTTGTTTCAAGACTTACCTACTCTGTTACCTTGTGTATCCAGTGCAACCAGATTGATATTTTCGGTATAAGGAGTATATTTAGTAGTCATTTCTATATTTACCTACTCCATGTTCACATGTGTATCTAGTATAACCAGCGTAAGATTTGCATAACAATGTGTATGTTTGGCGCTTATTTCCGTACATGCCTTCCGTATGTTCACTTTGTTATCCTGCTTACGAAGCATGACATTTACGGTAATATTTAGTAGTCACTGCAGTACTTCTATGCATTTAAAGGTGTATCCTGTGTAACCAACCCGACATGTACAGCATCATGGGCATATTTAGTTATTTCAGTACTTACGTACGCTGTTTCAGGCTGTGTCCTGTCTAACCAGCCTGACATTTATGATATAATGGGTATGTTTAGTGGTTATTTTCGTGCTTAACTACTTTATAGTCACAAATTTATACTGTCAAACCATTGTGACATTCATAGTATAATTGGTATTTTTAGTGGCTATTTCAGTACTTATCTACTTGTTGTTCACAATATATCCTGTATAACAAGCGTGATATTTGCAGTATAATGGGTACCTTTAGTGCTTAATTTACTACTTACCTACTCTATGGTGAGAAATGTATAAGCTGTGTGGCATTTGCAGTATAATTCCCCGCGGGAACCCCGGGAAGTGAAGCAGTGCCTGTTCACTGCGGTAAACAGGCTTTGTTTTACTGGTAAAATAGGACCCAGTCACCAATGCTTGGGAGGTGCAAACCCTCTCTAAAATGGACAGCATGGCTTATTAACGCTCACCCTTGGTCTTGAGTTGATACTCATGTTGTGGTCACGATTAGCCATTGTGCAAAAATGTGACCTTAAACGCCAATAAATAAATAAATAAATAATTTGCAGTATAATGGGTATGTTTAATCGTTATTTCAGTACTTACATGTTTGCATGTGAGTCTCATGTAACCAGCCTTAAATTTATAGTATAATGGGAAGGTTCAGTTATTTTAGTTGTTTCCTACTCTATTGTCTTGAATGTATCCTGTATATCCAGTGTGACTTTTAAAGCATAATGGGTATGCTTGGTGGTTTTTTCAGTAAATTGATCTTCATCTGTGTGTTCTGAGTAATGAGCCTTTTATTTACAGTATAATGGGTATGTTTAGTGGTTATTTTAGAAATTACCTACTCTATGGCCTGACACCTTCTGTGTAATGAGTATGTTCATACTAGTTACTTAAGTTATTATCTATGTTGGCTGGTGTATCTCATGTAACCAACCTGCCATCTACGTTATAATTGCTGTATTTAGTGGTTATTTCCATACTTTCCTGCAATGTTTCTAGGTGTATCCTGTGTAACCACCCTTCCATTTACAATAAAATGGGTAGTTTAGTGGTTATTTTGGGCATACCTTCCCTATGCCCATGTGTTTTTAGTGTAATCGACATGATATTTTGGTTTTATTTCATGGTTATTTCAGTTCTGACTGTATATTTACAGGTGTATCCTAAAAAACCAGAATGATATTTACAGTATAATGGGTACATTTAGTAGACATTTTGGTACTTCCTACTCACATTCAGAGGTATATCCTGTGTAATCAGCCCGAAATTTACCGTAAAATGAATATGTTTAGTGGTTATTTCAAAACTTATCTACTCTGTTACCTTGTGTATCCAGTGTATCCAGATTGATATTTTCAGTATTAGGCGTATATTTAGTAGTCATTTCTATATTTACCTACTCCATGTTCACATGTGTATCTTGTCTAACCAGCCTAAGATTTGCATAACACCGTGTATGTTTTGTGGTTGTTAATGTACTTGCCTTCTGTATGTTCGCTTTGTTATCCTGCTTAAGAAGCATGACATTTACGGTAATATTTAGTAGTCACTGCAGTACTTCTACTCGTTCACAGGTGTATCCTGTGTAACCAACCCGACATGTAAAGCATCATGGGCATGTTTAGTTATTTCAGTACTTATGTACTCTGTTTCAAGCTGTGTCCTGTCTAACCAGCCTGACATTTATGGTTTAATGGGTATGTTTGGTGGTTATTTGTGTGCTTAACTACTTTATAGTCAGAAATTTATATTGTCAAAGCATTGTGACATTCATAGTATAATTGGTATTTTTATTGGTTATTTCAGTACTTAACTACTTGTTGTTCTCAATATATCCTGTATAACAAGCATGATATTTACAGTAGAATGGGTATGCTTAGTGGTTAATTTACTACTTACCCACTCTATGGTCAGAAATGTATAACCTGTGTGGCATTTGCATTATAATTCCCCGCGGGAACCCCGGGAAGTGAAACAGTGCCTGTTCACTGCGGTAAACAGGCTCTGTTTTACTTGTAAAATAGGACCCAGTCACCAATGCTTGGGAGGTGCAAAACCTCTCTAAAATGGACAGCATGGCTTATTAACGCTTACCCTTGGTCTTGAGTTGATACTCATGTTGTGGTCACGATTAGCCATTGTGCAGAAATGTGATCTTAAACACCAATAAATAAATAAATAAATTGCTGTATAATGGGTATGTTTAGTCGTTATTTCAGTACTTACATGTTTGCATGTGAGTCTCATGTAACCAGCCTTTAATTTATAGTATAATGGGAAGGTTTAGTTATTTTAGTTCTTTCCTACTCTATTGTCTTGAATGTATCCTGTATATCCAGTGTGACTTTTAAAGCATAATGGGTATGCTTGGTGGTTATTTCAGTAAATTGATCTTCATCTGTGAGTTCTGAGTAATCAGCCTTATATTTACAATATAATGGGTATGTTTAGTGGTTATTTTAGAACTTACCTGCTCTATAGCCACAAATGTATCCTGTATAACCAGTGTTACATTTGCAGTATAATAGGCATGTTTTGTGGTTATTTCAATTCTTTTCTACTTTGTTTGATGGTTTACTCCTTTTCACCAGCCTGACACCTTCTGTATAATGAATATGTTCATACTGGTTACTTAAGTTATTATCTTTGTTGGCTGGTGTATCTCATGTAACCAACCTGACATCTACGTTATAATTGCTATATTTAGTGGTTATTTCCATACTTTCCTGCAATGTTTCTAGGTGTATCCTGTGTAACCACCCTTCCATTTACAATAAAATGGGTATTTTAGTGGTTATTTTGGGCATACCTTCCCTATGCCCATTTGTTTATAGTGTAATCAACATGATATTTTGGGTTTATTCTGTGGTTATTTCAGTTCTGACTGTATATTCACACGTGTATCCTGAAAAACCAGAATGCTGTTTACAGTATCATGAGTACATTTAGTAGACATTTTGATACTTCCTACTCGCATTCAGACTTATATCCTGTGTAATCAGGCCGAAATTTACCGTAAAATGAATATGTTTAGTGGTTATTTCAAGACTTACCTACTCTGTTACCTTGTGTATCCAGTGTAACCAGATTGATTTTTTTGGTATAATGAGTATATTTAGTAGTCATTTCTATATTACCTACTCCATGTTCACATGTGTATATCGTATAACCAGCCTAAGATTTGCATAACAATGTGTATGTTTTGTGGTTATTTCCGTACTTGCCTTCCGTATGTTCACTTTATCCTGCTTAAGAAGAATGACATTTACGGTAATATTTAGTAGTCACTGCAGTACTTCTACTCGTTCACAGGTGTATCCTGTGTAACCAACCCTACATGTACAGCATCATGGGAATGTTGGGTTATTTCAGTACTGACGTACTCTGTTTCAAGCTGTGTCCTGTCTAACCAGCCTGACATTTATGATATAATGGGTATGTTTGGTGGTTATTTTCATGCTTAACTACTTTATAGTCACAAATTTATACTGTCAAACCATTGTGACATTCATAGTATAATTGATATTTTTAGTGTTTATTTCAGTACTTACCTACTTGTTGTTCACAATATATCCTGTATAACAAGCAGGATATTTTCAGTAGAATGGGTATGCTTAGTGGATAATTTACTACTTACCTACTCTAAGGTCAGAAATGTATAACCTGTGTGGCATTTGCAGTATAATTCCCCGCGGGAACCCCGAGAAGTGAAGCAGTGCCTGTTCACTGCGGTAAACAGGCTCTGTTTTCCTGGTAAAATAGGACCCAGTCACCAATGCTTGGGAGGTGCAAACCCTCTCTAAAATGGGCAGCATGGCTTATTAACGCTCACCCTTGGTCTTGAGTTGATCCTCATGTTGTGGTCACGATTAGCCATTGTGCAGAAATGTGATCTTAAACACCAATAAATAAATAAATAAATTGCTGTATAATGGGTATGTTTAGTCATTATTTCAGTACTTACATTTTTGCATGTGAGTCTCATGTAACCAGCCTTAAATTTATAGTATAATGGGAAGGTTTACTTATTTTAGTTGTTTCCTACTCTATTGTCTTGAATGTATCCTGTATATCCAGTGTGACTTTTAAAGCATAATGGGTATGCTTGGTGGTTTTTTCAGTAAATTGATCTTCATCTGTGAGTTCTGAGTAATCAGCCTTATATTTACATTATAATGGGTATGTTTAGTGGTTATTTGAGAACTCACCTGCTGTTTGGCCACAAATGTATCCTGTATAACCAGTGTGACATTTCCAGTATAATAGACATGTTTTGTGGTTATTTCAATTGTTTCCTTTTTTGTTTGATGGTTTACTCCTTTTCACCAGCCTGACATCTTCTGTATAATGACTATGTTCATACTGCTTCAGTCCTTCGCGTGAGACGGGCGCTATTGCGCTCACGCTCGCAAGCGCCCGTAATTTAAAAAAGACGAGCACAAAAAATAGCACCCGTCATCGAATAGTTCAACTTCACTTAAATTGCACTCAACTCACAAGCATTGCCAAGCTTCAAGTCAGAATGGACATCTATTTTGTTATTGTCCATTGGTTAATGGTAAAACAAAATTAAAACTGCAGTTATATGCCCCCCCCCCCCCGCCCTCCACCCCCCACCACCTTCCACCTTCATATCACCATCCGCTCCGCAAGAGGTCCGAATCGATATTGTCAGTGAAAACTGAAACATTTCCAGTTTCCTTTGTTCACTGCGCATGTCATTATACATCCCCATTCATCCAGTTAACGAAACCGAAAGTACAATACTAATAAGAATTTGCTTTAAAAATTCTCATAATTATCTTGTACATACGTTTCATTTTCAGATTTCGGGTTTTAATTCTCAATTTAATAAATAAAACAAACAGAAAACCATGCGGTGTTGTTTTCATTTTTTGTACAGGTTACTCTCGAAGCTAGAAATGGACGTAAGTTAAGTATGTCAATCAACACTGCAAACCACCCCCTTGAAAACAGACAAACATATGGTTAAAACCAGAAGTCCTGTCACGAATAGTGCGCTTATCTAGGCTTAATTGCGCGTTGGTATTGCACGCACTTGCCACATCGAATGGCATCCAAAGCACGGCAGTTTCTCCTGGTTACCCATAGCAATCACATGCAATGTTTCTTCCAATGGACCTCCGGGTTATCCGGAGGTCCAGTGGCTGAAACATTGCTTGTGCACAGGCCATATGTACAGAATTTGATAGCTTTACTTGGGCCATAACGCGTACATTAATGTGCATATCAACATGCTACTTGTGCGCATTTCATGACAGGACTTCTAGTTTTAACTGTAGTCTGTTTAAAAATAGCTGTTTTTTTTTTAAATATGTACATTTATTACGAATAAACAATATATAGCTTCACACAAAATCAATAAAAAAAAACCATAGTATGAAGACCAGATAAAATTTACACAGCGGAATATGAATAACAAAATAGTTGCCTCCCTTGGCAAAATTCAAAAAATTGATTTTACACTGAAAGTCATAACTTCACATGTTGCAGAGCATGATGAAATTATAAATGAGCATGTTTTATTAAACCAATAAGTCATACATCATATCGCTGGTTAAATTGTTATGTAATTCTCAAATACCAGAGTTGTAATTATTTTTTATTTTTAATTACCACTTTCTCATTAATTTCTGAACACCCGTTTTCACAGTGAGTTGTGCATGCTCGAAAGTGGCAGTGTTCTTTCACAATGAGTTGTGCACCGCTCGTAAGTGGCAGTGTTCAATCAGTATCTTTGTGATGATGTTCAACCACTGTGAAAACTATATGTTATGGGCGTGTTTCAGACAACTATTGGCAACAGTCTGCACACTCATTTGAAACAAGTCACAGCTTCCAAAACGAGGTCGACAAAAAAATAAACAAGTCAATTTTGCTTGGGATATATAATTTTTTAATAAAGACTTATTACACTGAACACAGACATAATGTATTACACAAAAGACGAATTTAACAACACAAAAACCTCAACTCCCAAAAATATACATAATACAGTATTACAGTTCTATTTGATACCGGGGTAAGTACAGTGTTGCAACAAGTCACCTGTTTTTCCATTTGATGCCTGTACATTTGATGTCTCAAACAACTTTCGTCCAATTTGAAACTTGGGAGGGGTGGGGGGGGAGGGGCTGGCTTTGACTTGAGTGTGGCACCCTGATTCATAAATCTGAAAAGGCGAGGGGTGGGCTTAATCACGAATATGGGCTTCAACACAGGTGAGTACAGTAGCTGTGTTTAAACACATCTGTCTCAAACATGCATAGTTGTGAAACTTTGGGGAATTTTGCGAGTGCAATTTGCACAAAATCGCACTCGCAACACAATTTGCGAGTGCACTTTTTTACACTCGTAAAATTTATTCACACGAAGGACTGCTGCTTACTTAAGTTATTATCTATGTTGGCTGGTGTATCTCATGTAACGAACCTGACATCTACGTTTTAATTGCTATATTTAGTGGTTATTTCCATACTTTCCTGCAATGTTTCTAGGTGTATCCTGTGTAACCACCCTTCCATTTACAATAAAACGGGCAGTTTAGTGGTTATTTTGGGCATACCTTCCCTATGTCCATGTGTTTTTAGTGTAATCATCATGATATTTTGGGTTTATTTCGTGGTTATTTCAGCTCTGACTGTATATTCACAGGTGTATCCTGAAAAACCAGAATGATATTTACGGTATAATGGGTACATTTAGTAGACATTTTGGTACTTTCTACTCACATTCAGAGGTATATCCTGTGTAATCAGCCCGAAATTTACTGTAAAATGAATATGTTTAGTGGTTATTTCAAGACTTACCTACTCTGTTACCTTGTGTATCCTGTGTAACCAGATTGATATTTTCGGTATAATGAGTATATTTAGTAGTCATTTTTATATTTACCTACTCCATGTTCACATGTGTATCTCATATAACCAGCTTAAGATTTGCATAACTGTTCATGTTTTGTGGTTATATGAGGTATATCCTGTGTAATCAGCCCGAAATTTACTGTAAAATGAATATGTTTAGTGGTTTTTTCTAGACTTACCTACTCTGTTACCTTGTGTATCCAATGTAACCAGATTGATATTTTCGGTATAATGAGTATATTTAGTAGTCATTTTTATATTTACCTACTCCATGTTCACATGTGTATCTCATATAACCAGCTTAAGATTTGCATAACTGTTCATGTTTTGTGGTTATATGAGGTATATCCTGTGTAATCAGCCCGAAATTTACTGTAAAATGAATATGTTTAGTGGTTATTTCAAGACTTACCTACTCTGTTGCCTTGTGTATACTGTGTAACCAGATTGTTATTTTCGGTATAAGGAGTATATTTAATAGTCATTTCTATATTTACCTACTCCATGTTCACATGTGTATCTCGTATAACCAGCCTAAGATTTGCATAACAATGTGTATGTTTTGTGGTTATTTCCTTACTTGCCTTCTGTATGTTCACTCTGTTATCCTGCTTAAGAAGCATGACATTTACAGTAATATTTAGTAGTCACTGCAGTACTTCTACCCGTTCACAGGTGTATCCTGTGTAACCAACTCGACATGTACAGCATCATGGGCATGTTTAGTTATTTCAGTACTTATGTACTTTGTTTCAAGCTCTGTCCTGTCTAACCAGCCTGACATAAATGGTATAATGGGTATGTTTGGTGGTTATATTTTTATACTGTACCAATGACCCAGACATAGCTGGTGCTAACTCTTAAAATATAGGGCCAAACACAAATTTTGCCCCCCAATCCCCAAAATTTGCATCTAAAACCAAAGAAAACATGTCCTGAATGGCCCTCCGCACTTCACCTCTACTGCGCATGCGCAGTGTCAAGGACGTTCCAAAATTGGCGCCATTAATCATTCTAAGTTTGGCCCTTCATCAGTTAACATCTGACTGATCTTTGTGCTTGTAAATCTCAGTTTAAATGATGCCAGACACATAAATATTAGTGAAATGGTGATTCTAAGGAGGATAGAGAAGGAGGAGAGGAAAAATGTGTGACAGAATATTATCAGGGCTGTAACTTAAAATTTTTTAATGAAATTATGTTAAGTTACCTATTTTCGAGGCAGCAGCCATTTTGTTGTCATTCTGATTATTTAGTTACACTGATTTTTCAGTGTTTTCCTCTCTCCCTTTCCTTTAAGTCCCCCCTTGCTATTCTCCCTTGCTTTTGGCATAGTTTCTGTAATTATTATTACTAAATTTTCTTTGGAGTTTTAGCTGAATAACAGAATGAATTCTGTTCTTTTCCCCATGTTTACGTCTTCATCTACGGGTGCTTAGGCGTTGTGTTCTGCATCTACCATCTGATGTTCTGCAGTTTCTTCGCTGGAAGTCTCTGTTTTGCATCAGATAGTGTATTTTTGGTAACTGATTCCGGGCCTGGGTGCCTGAAGTCTTATTTTAGTGTTTTTACATTCATTGTTTACATTTACAACAGCCCTCTGTGTGAGGGGGGGATTTCTTGGAAATAATATCTTGATGTTATTTTAATCATAACTAGATACATTATTATTGTTCGTAAGTGTTGAATAAATTGTTTAAAATATTTTTAAAATTTTTGTCCACACTTAGGCTTGGGATCCATTGGGGCTCAACGTTACTTTTCAGAAACTTGGGCTGTTCTGAAAAAATATTTTTTCAAAATATTTTGATTTCAATTATTTTTTCTATATTAATGGATCATATTATTATTATGTATTTTGATTGCCAGGGGTTGGTGCGAGTACCAGGACTTGTTTTCTTTTCACATTGAAAGGATTTTGATCAATTGTAATAAGAGGAAGTCTTCCTCTGACTTTTATAATCATTCTATATGTGGTCAGTGTACTCGCATTAACTCCTGTTCTGTATCGTATGATTTTGATGACAACATGGGAAGCGTATGTCATGGTATGTTAGTGGGGAATTGGACACTCTGGTCCTTTCCCCGCAGGGTCACTCTACTTTATCAATTTCTATTTCAGACGATCAAGATTAGGGTGATGTATCTATGATGTCTTCCAACAGTGTGCCTCCGTCGTCACAATTAATGAAGGGCTAGCGGAAAAGTGCTCATGTAAATACGCGAATTGCCTAAGAGGACCCTAGTAGGTTCGACGGCCTTTGACGTCCGCCAGCTCGCCCAGTGTAGCGTCCATTCATCGAATGGTTCGGCAGCCGGGTTCGTCCGTTGCGGTCTAGAAGGAGTTTTGGGGTGATGCGAGCGCTATAAATCAACCAAATGCACACCCAGTGACGGCGGATTAGACGGAGAACGGAGGAAGCCTTTTAGTCCGGTTCATAGCTCGTTCTGGTCCATCCGGACATCGAGCGAGAGAGGCCCCTCTCTCGTACAACAACATCTGGCCCCAGATGTTGTGGTACAAAATGTTTCGCATTCGGAGCATACGTCCGTCACTCGGGACGCTCCGACATATAGTCAGTCCAGAGTAGACTGTCAATAAGGCTTCCTCATTCTCATGGTAGCGCACACGACCGCTCTTGGCTACGTGACCTCGGATATCCAGTCAGCTTCGCCAGTCAGAGAATCATCGGCGACCAGGTCACACCATCCGGTAGCCAGGGACACGAGGCCTGCAGACTCCGGACGTTCGCATAGGAAAGTGTGCGGGAGTCAACGTACACGGAGCTTCCGGCGGCAATGCATCGTAAGACCGCTACTGCACAGGCCTCGGGAACGGACGTGCTTTCCTAAATAGCACAGCTTATCGCAGCATCCCACCATCAACTGAATCTGTCGCATATTTTTTATCCGACGATGCTGGGTCGGGACGCTCCGCGGAAGCGGGTACGGACGTCCGAAAATTTCATCTGGTCTGACGGGATACCGAAAGGGATTTGGAGGATTTCGAGCTTTCCCTTTCGGAACAACATATGCTGTTGTGTATGTCATCTGACTTGATCTTCTACAGCTTCTTTCGTCGGACCAGAATGCTGCGATGCCGGATAAGAAACTGATAGCGTCGGTGGACATAGAAATTTTTGGTTCGGTTCAGGGACATCGTCCCTCAGTTCCGACATAGTCCAATAATGTCACACAAACTTTCGAATTATTGAACGACGCTATATATATTATTATTATATGCTTGCTATAACCAAGCATTTCTGGTTTCTTGTTCGCAAAGTTACGGAGATGTCTTTCAGAAGTGTGCCTCTGTCGTCATAGTTAATGAAGAGCTAGTGGCAATAAGTGCTCATGGAATATGTCTATCGCCTAAGAGATCCCTTGTAGGATCGACGGAGTGACATTCGCTAGCTCACCCGGTGTAGCGTACATTCATCGAATGGTTCGACTGCCGGGTTCGTCCGTTGCGGTCTAGGAAGGAGATTTGGGTGATGCGAGCACTATAATTACTTCAGTACTCACCCAGTGACGGCGGATTGAGGACAGATCGGAGGAAGCCTGTTAGTCCGGTTCCTGGCTTGTCCAGGTCCGTCCGGGCTGTGAGCGAGAGAGGTCCTCTCGTCCAACAACATAGGGGACCGCATGTTGTGGTTCAGATATTTTACATTCGGAGCATATGTCTGTCGGTCGGGACGCTCCGTTATATTGACAGTCCGAGAGACTGTCGATAATGCTTCCTCATCCTCACAGCAGGGCACACGACCGCACATTGGCTACGTGACCTCGAGTATCCGATCAGATTCGTCATTCGGTGATTCCACGGCGAATAGGTCACGCCATCTGGTAGCCAAGGGACACGAGGCCTATACACTCCATTCGCTCGCATATTGGTAGTATGCACGGGGTAACGATCACGGAGCTTCCAGCGGCAATGCATTGTAGGACCGCTTCTCCTCAGGCCTCAGTGACGGACGTGCTATCCGGGTTAGCACATTTGTTTCGCAGCATCCCAGCAATCGACAGTTTCTTACTCGAATCAGGAATTATCTGACGGCGCTGGGTCGGTGCGGTCCGCGGTTGCATCAGGTACGGACGACCGAACGATTTATAGGGTCCGACAGGATGGCGAAAGGGATTCGAAAGATTTCGAGTTTTCCCTTTCGTAGCATCAGAAGCTGCCATTCATATCTTCTGGCATTATCTTCCAGTGATTGTTATTTCGGACTACATTGCTGCGATGTTGGATAAGAGACTTATAGCGTCATTGGACACGGAATTTTGGATCAGTTCAGGGACATTGTCCCTGACTTACCGACACAGTCCAATAATGTCATTACAACATGTGTTTTATTTTTCGACGCTATATATGCATATAAGCCTGCTACCAAGCATGATAGTTTAGTTTCTTGTCCGCAATGCTCATTTCTGCCATTTTATCATTTATACAAATAATTTATTTTGGCAGAGCAGGGCATACCGAGAGTTCATATGCGTCTAGACGGCGTAGTTGAAGACTGGAAATATTCTTTTTCGCCGTCTATGTCTTTTCCAACCACAATGTTGGAAACGACAATGATGTCTAGTAGACTTAACTTAGACGCTTTATCATACGTAATCCACCTTACTGAGGCATTATTATTACGTCTTCAAGAAAAGATTTATGGGATATTATTCTCAATGTAATTTCTTTTGAGGGCAGTAGTTTGTTCACGTATAACTCCGCCCTTCAGTGGCTGATTGGAGTTGGTTAGACGTGACACAGCCCTAGCTACATCCACACGCGTGGATAGTAAGGTGAAGAACTCTCTCAGAATCGCTTCGTTCTCGGAGAAGCCTCTCTTCGACGGCAACTTTTCAGCAATCCATGAATTGCTCGATTTTCACATTCTCTTGTCTATCCAGTGTTACAAGAGATTCAGACTGCGGCAAACATTCGGTGGTTGACTCAGAGAGTGCCACTGCAGTTGCCGGATCCGAGTGTTATAGTTATGACGGTTGCCAGTCAAACAGATTGGGATATAATATTGATCCCAATGGATTCGAAGTGCCAGGGTCTTTGGGTTCCGCAGTCTCTAAGCAAGCAATTATCTTCCGCGGAATAATGTTTTTTAGGCTTGCTTTATGTCATTGCATGAACATTATTCAGAAACGCATGTCCAAATCCTGTCCGTTAATTCGACAGTAGTGGCGTATCTCCGGAACCAGGGAGGCACTCATTCGTTTCCGCTATTCAATTTAATGGAAAGAATCCGTCTGTTGGTTATAGTACACCAAGTTCTGTTTCGGTCCGTCATATTCCGGGTCGTCTGATTGTTTTACCGGACTCCCGTTCACTTAGGGGTCGCTTGTTGCCGTCAGAATGGACTCTCAACAAACAAGTATTCAATCAGATTTGCTATCTATGGGAGCGCCCAATGATAATTTATTTACGACACAGCTTGCTAATCAATTGCAGACGTATGTGTTGGCTTGTCCGGATCTCTGAGCTAATGTTGTTAACGCTCTATTGATCTAATAGGACGGAATGATAGGATACGCGTATCCTCCGGCGCTGTTGTTTCAGCAGGTATTGCTAAGATAAACAACTACAATACATTTCTGTTGATAGCATCTCTGTCTTCACAGAGACCGTGGGTAATTTACTCTGATGTCTACTGTGGGACTTAACGCGAAATCTTCCTCAATGAGAGGATCTTTTTTCGCTGGGTAATCGTGTCATCTTTATCACAACCCGCAAGGTCGCAACCTTCACGTATTCCGTTGTGTGGTCCGTATTGCATTGTAAGCATTGTACTGGACGAGCTTTGGACGCGATTTCTTACTATAGGAGATCCTCTTCTTCGCTATTCTATGCTGCTAAAGTGGAGGCTCTTCCGTCGTTGGTGTAGGGATCACTATGTTCATATTGTTGATCCCTCCATACTACTCATTGCAACTTTTTAGTATACTTGTTTGACAAGATCTACTGCAGCCTGTTATTATTAAGGTTATAGGTTTATGTTACCTCATACCTATGCACTCTATGATAGTTTACAATTGAGTCTTATGTCTCTTTATCTAAGTCAGTTAGTAACTTTTTGATAAATAGACTTAGAATCTTTAGATTAAATTCCTATATGGAATTTAACTTCCGTTCTTATTTAGCTAAGTAATCATTTGAGCCTCTGGAAACAGTAGTTTTCAAATTCTGACCTTTTAGACAGTAATCCTGTTGGCTTCTCTTTTACTGAAGAGTCAGTGAGTTTCATGCACTATCGATGGATGATTTTCACTTTCGTAGTTTCGGAATCACTACATCCTTTACTATTTAAGTTGGATTTTTGCATAAGAGTTAGGCTCCTAATATCCGGAACCTATTGTTATTTAGGTCCTTCCGTCTTCGTACGGGCATAGGCCTTTACTCTGTCCGGTTAGAGTTTATGTATTTATAAACAGATATCTGTTTATTACTACGAGCGTAAGCTTCTTCTGTCTTTGAATACTAATAGAAGGACGTTACGCTCCATTCTATTGCTAATGGATTCAATTAACTATCGGTACTGCTTATGGTATATCATTGACTCAGCAGTTGTGCTTAAGATTTCGGCTCATGAAGTAAGAGTTCTTCTACATCTTGGGCTTACATTAATAGTGTCGCTATTATAGATTTTTGAAGGCTGATCATTGCGCTCAGCCATCCACATTCATGAATTTTTAGCTCAGAAATATGGAGTCCATTTCTGGAGGCCTCTATTGTTAGGTCTATTATCTACTGCTCAGAATGTCATTCACTTAACAGTTGCTACTATAGCTAGGTAGGCTGTCTGTTTCGGCAGTGACTCCGTTCTGCTGCCCTCTTCGCTCTGGGCTATTTGACCCAGGGCAAGAAAAAGGGGGGGGGGGAGGGTGTTCCCTTGGGACACCTGTTTTACTATGAAAACAAGGGGATACCTCCTCCGGAGTTAGTAATTCTGAGCTGTTATTGGGATGGTTGTTTAGTGAGAAGTTTATGTTTTAAAAATTCATTCAAGTCTTAGTTTTTAAAGTATAGCTTTTGAATATAGCACGTGTCAACGGACATGATTATGCAATCCTCAGACACTTTTAAGGAGTATAAGAGTCTCTATTCTCTAGACTTACTTTATTTATTGGCTTACTTTAAAAATTATTAGTATAAGGATTACATTGGATATTAATAGAGTACATGGATGTATGATGCTCAATTTTGGAAGGTGTTGTATCTTTCTAATTTACCATAAATAAGAAAGATACATGTAAGGCCTATTACTTCTTTTTCCCTAGAGGAGATGACTCTATTTTATATTATTGAGCGTATTCCATCTTGCTCTATGTCCTTGGCCCTCCAGCCTTTTTACTGTTCAGCTATGTCTGGGTCATTGGTACAGTATAAAAATGTTAAAAAATTTATAGCAATTTCTATATTTTTTATACTTACCAATGACCCAGACGGGGATGGCCCTCCCAGGAGTTGGGAACTCTTGCCTCCCCACTGAGTACATAGCGCTTACCAGGCACTGGTTATTAGAATGATTAATGGTGCCAATTTCGGAACGTCCTTGACACTGCGCATGCGCAGTAGAGGTGAAGTGTGGAGGGCCATTCAGGACATGTTTTCTTTGGTTTTAGATGCAAATTTTGGGGATTGGGGGGCAAAATTTGTGTTTGGCCCTATATTTTAAGAGTTAGCACCAGCTATGTCTGGGTCATTGGTAAGTATAAAAAATATAGAAATTACTATAAATTTTTTAACTTTCGTGCTTAACTACTTTATAGTCAGAAATTTATACTGTCAAACCATTGTGACATTCATGGTATGATTGGTGTCTTTAGTGGTTATTTCAGTACTTAACTACTTGTTGTTCACAATATATCCTATATGACAAGCATGATAGAATGGGTATGCTTAGTGGTTAATTTACTACTCACCTACTCTATGGTCAGAAATGTATAACCTGTGTGGCATTTGCAGTATAATTCCCCGCGGGAACCCCGAGAAGTGAAGCAGTGCCTGTTCACTGCGGTAAACAGGGTCTGTTTTACTTGTAAAATAGGACCCAGTCACCAATGCTTGGGAGGTGCAAACCCTCTCTAAAATGGACAGCATGGCTTATTAACGCTCAACCTTGGTCTTGAGTTGATACTCATGTTGTGGTCACGATTAGCCATTGTTCAAAAAAGTGACCTTAAACACCAATAAATACATAAACAAATAATTTCCAGTATAATTTATATGTTTAGTCATTATATCAGTACCAACATGTTTGCATGTGAGTCTCATGTAACCAGCCTTAAATTTTTAGTGTAATGGGAAGGTTTAGTTATTTTAGTTCTTTCCTACTCTATTGTCTTGAATGTATCCTGTATATCCAGTGTGACTTTTAAAGCATAATGGGTATGCTTGGTGGTTATTTCAGTAAATTGATCTTCATCTATGTGTTCTGAGTAATCAGCCTTTTATTTACAGTATAATGGGTATGTTTAGTGGTTATTTTACAACGTACCTGCTCTATGGCTACAAATCTATCCTGTATAACCAGTTTTACATTTGCAGTATAATAGGCATGTTTTGTGGTTATTTCAATTCTTTCCTACTTTGTTTGATGGTTTACTCCTTTTCACCAGCCTTACACCTTCTGTATAATGAGTATGTTCATACTGGTTACTTAAGTTATTATCTATGTTGGCTGGTGTATCTCATGTAACCAACCTGACATCTACGTTATAATTGCTATATTTAGTGGTTATTTCCATACTTTCCTGCAATGTTTCTAGGTGTATCCTGTGTAACCACCCTTCCATATACAATAAAATGGGTATTTTAGTGGTTATTTTGGGCATACATTCCCTATGTCCATGTGTTTTTAGTGTAATCAGCATGATATTTTGGGTTTATTTCGTGGTTATTTCAGCTCTGACTGTATATTCACAGGTGTATCCTGAAAAACCAGAATGATATTTACAGTATAATGGGTACATTTAGTAGACATTTTGGTACTTTCTACTCACATTCAGAGGTATATCCTGTGTAATCAGCCCGAAATTTACTGTAAAATGAATATGTTTAGTGGTTATTTCAAGACTTACCTACTCTGTTACCTTGTGTATCCTGTGTTACCAGATTGATATTTTCGGTATTAGGAATATATTTAGTAGTCATTTCTATATTTACCTACTCCATGTTCACATGTGTATCTCATATAACCAGCCTAAGATTTGCATAACAATGTGCATGTTTTGTGGTTATTTCCGTACTTGCCTTCTGTATGTTCACTTTGTTGTCCTGCTTAAGAAGCATGACATTTACAGTAATATTTAGTAGTCACTGCAGTACTTCTACTCGTTCACAGGTGTATCCTTTGTAACCAACCCGACATGTACATCATCTTGGGCATGTTTAGTTATTTCAGTAATTACGTACTCTGTTTCAGGCTGTGTCCTGACTTACCAGCCTGACATTTATGGTATAATGGGTATGTTTGGTGGTTATTTTTGTGCTTAACTACTTTATAGTCACAAATTTGTACTGTCAAACCATTGTGACATTCATAGTATGATTGGGATTTTTAGTGGTTATTTCAGTAGTTAACTACTTGTTGTTCACAATATATCCTGTATAACAAGCGTGATATTTACAGTATAATGGGTATGCTTAGTGGTTAATTTACTACTTACCTACTCTATGGTCAGAAATGTATAACCTGTGTGGCATTTGCAGTATAATTCCCCGCGGGAACCCCGGGAAGTGAAGCAGTGCCTGTTCACTGCGGTAAACAGGCTCTGTTTTACTGGCAAAATAGGACCCAGTCACCAATGCTTGGGAGGTGCAAACCCTCTCTAAAATGGACAGCATGGCTTATTAACGCTCACCCTTGGTCTTGAGTTGATACTCATGTTGTGGTCACGATTAGCCATTGTGCAAAAATGTGACCTTGAACACCAATAAATAAATAAATAAATAATTTGCAGTATAATGGGTATGTTTAGTCGTTATTTCAGTACTTACATGTTTGCATGTGAGTCTCATGTAACCAGCCTTAAATTTATAGTATAATGGGAAGGTTTAGTTATTTTAGTTCTTTCCTACTTTATTGTCTTGAATGTATCCTGTATATCCAGTGTGACTTTTAAAGCATAATGGGTATGCTTGGTGGTTATTTCAGTAAATTGATCTTCATCTGTGGGTTCTGAGTAATCAGCCTTATATTTACAGTATTATGGGTATATTTAGTGGTTATTTTAGAAATTACCTACTCTATGGCCACAAATGTATCTTGTATTACCAGTGTTACATTTGCAGTATAATAGGCATGTTTTGTGGTTATTCAATTCATTCCTACTTTGTTTGATGGTTTACTCCTTTTCCCAAGCCTGACACCTTCTGTGTAATGAGTATGTTCATCAAGCCTGACACCTTCTGTGTAATGAGTATGTTCATACTAGTTACTTAAGTTATTATCAATGTTTGGCTGGTGTATCTCATGTAACCAACCTGACATCTACGTTATAATTGCTGTATTTAGTGGTTATTTCCGTACTTTCCTGCAATATTTCTAGGTGTATCCTGTGTAACCACCCTTCCATTTACAATAAAATGGGTATTTTAGTGGTTACTTTGGGCATACCTTCCCTATGTCCATGTGTTTTTAGTGTAATGAGCATGATATTTTTGGTTTATTTCGTGGTTATTTCAGTTCTGACTGTATATTCACAGGTGTATCCTGAAAAACCAGAATGATATTTACAGTATAAAGGGTACATTTAGTAGACATTTTGGTACTTCCTTCTCTCATTCAGAGGTATATTCTGTGTAATCAGCCCGAAATTTACCGTAAAATGAATATGTTTAGTGGTTATTTCAGAACTTACCTACTCTGTTACCTTGTGTATCCAATGTAACCAGATTGATATTTTTGGTATAATGATTATATTTAGTAGTCATTTTTATATTTACCTACTCCATGTTCACATGTGTATCTCATATAACCAGCTTAAGATTTGCATAACTGTTCATGTTTTGTGGTTATATGAGGTATATCCTGTGTAATCAGCCTGAAATTTACTGTAAAATGAATATGTTTAGTGGTTATATCAAGACTTACCTACTATGTTACCTTGTGTATCCAGTGTAACCAGATTGATATTTTCATTATAAGGAGTATATTTGGCAGTCATTTCTATATTTAACTACTCCATGTTCACACGTGTATCTCGTATAACCAGCCTAAGATTTGTATAACAATGTGTATGTTTTGTGGTTATTTCCGTACTTGCCTTCTGTATGTTCACTTTGTTGTCCTGCTTAAGGAGCATGACATTTACAGTAATATTTAGTAGTCACTGCAGTACTTCTACTCGTTCACAGGTGTATCCTGTGTAACCAACCTGACATGTACAGCATCATGAGTATGTTTGGTTTTTTCAGGACTTAAGTACTCTGTTTCAAGCTGTGTCCTGTCTAACCAGCCTGACATTTATGGTTTAATGGGTATGTTTGGTGGTTATTTTTGTGCTTTACTACTTTATAGTCACAAATTTATACTGTCAAACCATTGTGACATTCATCTTATAATTGTTATTTTTAGTTGAGTTGTGACGAAGTCAAACTCGACTTATAGTTTGGTGAATGGCGGGCGTGCGGGCGGGCGTAAACAATTGGTTTCCGGATGATAACTTGATAGTGGTTCAACTCACATACATTAAACTTCATACGTAGGTTGGTCTTGGTGGGAGGAAGAACCCTATTGATTTTGGACATGCTACGTCGAAGGTCAAGGTCACAGTGACCTTGAACGTAGTAAATCTTAAACAATTGGTTTCCGTATGATAACTTGATAATGGTTCAACTCACATTCATAAAACTTCATAGGTAGATTGGCCTTGGTGAGGGGAAGAACCCTATTGATTTTGGATTCGCTACGTCAAAGGTCAAGGTCAATGTGACCTTGAACATAGTAAATCGCAACAATTCCTTTCCGGATGATAACTTGATAGTAGTTCAACCTACATTCATGAAACTTCATAGGTGGGTTGGCCTTGGTGCGAGGAAGAACTCTATTGATCTTGGACTCACCAGATCAAAGGGCAAGGTCACAGTGACCTTTAACATAGTATATCGCAACAATTGGTTTCCGGATGATAACTTGATAGTGGTTCAACCTAGAGTCATGAAACTTTACAGGCATGTTGGCCTTGGTGCGAGGAAGAACCCTATTGATGTTGGACTCACCAGGTCAAAGGTCAAGGTCACAGTGACCTTGAACATAGTATATCGCAACAATTGGTTTCCGGATGAGAACTTGATAGTGGTTCAACCTAGAGTCATGAAACTTTGTAGGTGTGTTGGCATTGGTGCGAGGAAGAACCCTATTGACCTTGGACTCGCCAGGACAAAGGTCAAGGTCACAGTGACCAAATTGTAACAATTGGTTTCCAGACAATAACTTGACAGTGGTTCAGCCTATAGTCATGAAACTTAATAGCTGCATTGGCCTTGCTGTGAGGAAGAACCCTACTGATCTTGAACTCGCCAGGTCAAAGGTCAAGGTCACAGTGACCTTGAACATAGGAAAAACCCCATTGATATTGGAATTCAGTACGGCAAATGTAAAGGTCACAGACCCAGCACACACTCAATAATTCATTTGCAGACAATAACTTCATAATGATCAAACCCACCTTTTCTGTTGTCACAACTCGACATTGGATCGGTGATCCTGAGCGGCATTTTTAGTTGTTATTTCAGTACTTAACTACTTGTTGTTCACAATATATCCTGTATAACAAGCATGATATTTACAGTAGAATGGGTATCCTTAGTGGTTAATTTACTACTTACCCACTCTATCGTCAGAAATGTATAACCTGTGTGGCATTTGCAGTATAATTCCCCGCGGGAACCCCGGGAAGTGAAGCAGTGACTGTTCACTCCGGTAAACAGGCTCTGTTTTACTGGTAAAATAGGACACAGTCACCAATGCTTGGGAGGTGCAAACCCTCTCTGAAATGGACAGCATGGCTTATGAACGCTCACCCTTGGTCTTGAGTTGATACTCATGTTGTGGTCATGTTTAGACATTGTGCGAAAATGTGACCTTAAACACCAATAAATAAATAAATAAATAATTTGCCGTATAATGGGTATGTTTAGTCGTTATTTCAGTACTTACATGTTTGCATGCGAGTCTCATGTAACCAGCCTTAAATTTATAGTATAATGGGAAGGTTTAGTTATTTTAGTTCTTTCCTACTCTATTTTCTTGAATGTATCCTGTATATCCAGTGTGACTTTTAAAGCATAATGGGTATGCTTGGTGGTTATTTCAGTAAATTGATCTTGATCTGTGAGTTTGGAGTAATCAGCCTTATATTTACAGTATTATAGGTATGTTTAGTGGTTATTTTAGAAATTACCTACTCTCTGGCCACAAATGTATCTTGTATTACCAGTGTTACATTTGCAGTATAATAGGCATGTTTTGTGGTTATTCAATTCTTTCCTACTTTGTTTGATGGTTTACTCCTTTTCACCAGCCTGACACCTTCTGTATAATGACTATGTTCATACTGCTTACTTGAGTTATCTATGTTGGCTGGTGTATCTCATGTAACCAACCTGACATCTACGTTATAATTGCTATATTTAGTAATTATTTCCATACTTTCCTGGAATGTTTCTAGGTGTATCCTGTGTTACCACCCTTCCATTTACAATAAAATGGGTATGTTAGTGGTTATTTTGGGCATACCTTCCCTATGTCCATGTGTTTTTAGTGTAATCAACATGATATTTTGGGTTTATTTTGTGGTTATTTCAGTTCTGACTGTATATTCACAGGTGTATACTGAAAAACCAGAATGATATTTACAGTATAATGGGTACATTTAGTAGACATTTTGGTACTTTCTACTCTCATTCAGAGGTATATCCTGTGTAATCAGCCTGAAATTTACTGTAAAATGAATATGTTTAGTGGTTATTTCAAGACTTACCTACTCTGTTGCCTTGTGTATCCTGTGTAACCAGATTCATATTTTCGGTATAAGGAATATATTTAGTAGTCATTTCTATATTTACCTACTCCATGTTCACATGTGTATCTCATATAACCAGCCTAAGATTTGCTTAACAATGTGTATGTTTTGTGGTTATTTCCGTACTTGCCTTCTGTATGTTCACTTTGTTGTCCTGCTTAAGAAGCATGACATTTACAGTAATATTTAGTAGTCACTGCAGTACTTCTACTCGTTCACAGGTGTATCCTGTGTAATCAACCCGACATGTACAGCATCATGGGCATGTTTAGTTATTTCAGTACTTATGTACTGTGCTTCAAGCTGTGTCCTGTCTAACCAGCCTGACATTTATGGTTTAATAGGTATGTTTGGTGGTTATTTTCGTGCTTAAGTACTTTATAGTCACAAATTTATATTGTCAAACCATTGTGACATTCATAGTATAATTGGTCTTTTTAGTGGTTATTTCAGTACTTAACTACTTGTTGTTCACAATATATCCTGTATAACAAGCATGATATTTACAGTAGAATGGGTACGCTTAGTGGTTAATTTACTACTTACCTACTCTATGGTCAGAAATGTATAACCTGTGTGGCATTTTCAGGATAATTCCCCGCGGGAACCCCGGGAAGTGAAGCAGTGCCTGTTCACTGTGGTCAATAGGCTCTGTTTTACTGGTAAAATAGGACCCAGTCACCAATGCTTGGGAGGTGCAAACCCTCTCTAAAATGGACAGCATGGCTTATTAATGCTCACTCTTGGTCTTGAGTTGATACTCATGTTGTGGTCACGATTAGCCATTGTGCAAAAATGTGACCTTAAACACCAATAAATACATAAACAAATAATTTCCAGTATAATTTATATGTTTAGTCATTATATCAGTACCAACATGTTTGCATGTGAGTCTCATGTAACCAGCCTTAAATTTTTAGTATAATGGGAAGGTTTAGTTATTTTAGTTCTTTCCTACTCTATTGTCTTGAATGTATCCTGTATATCCAGTGTGACTTTTAAAGCATAATGGGTATGCTTGGTGGTTATTTCAGTAAATTGATCTTCATCTGTGTGTTCTGAGTAATCAGCCTTTTATTTACAGTATAATGGGTATGTTTAGTGGTTATTTTAGAACTTACCTGCTCTATGGCTACAAATCTATCCTGTATAACCAGTTTTACATTTGCAGTATAATAGGCATGTTTTGTGGTTATTTCAATTCTTTCCTACTTTGTTTGATGGTTTACACCTTTTCACCAGCCTTACACCTTCTGTATAATGAGTATGTTCATACTGGTTACTTAAGTTATTATCTATGTTGGCTGGTGTATCTCATGTAACCAACCTGACATCTACGTTATAATTGCTATATTTAGTGGTTATTTCCATACTTTCCTGCAATGCTTCTAGGTGTATCCTGTGTAACCACCCTTCCATTTACAATAAAATGGGTATTTTAGTGGTTATTTTGGGCATACCTTCCCTATGTCCATGTGTTTTTAGTGTAATCAGCATGATATTTTGGGTTTATTTCGTGGTTATTTCAGCTCTGACTGTATATTCACAGGTGTATCCTGAAAAACCAGAATGATATTTACAGTATAATGGGTACATTTAGTAGACATTTTGGTACCTTCTACTTACATTCAGAGGTATATCCTGTGTAATCAGCCCGAAATTTACTGTAAAATGAATATGTTTAGTGGTTATTTCAAGACTTACCTACTCTGTTACCTTGTGTATCCTGTGTAACCAGATTGATATTTTCGGTATATGGAATATATTTAGTAGTCATTTCTATATTTAACTACTCCATGTTCACATGTGTATCTCATATAACCAGCCTAAGATTTGCATAAGAATGTGTATGTTTTGTGGTTGTTTCCGTACTTGCCTTCTGTATGTTCACTTTGTTGTCCTGCTTAAGAAGCATGACATTTACAGTAATATTTAGTAGTCACTGCAGTACTTCTACTCGTTCACAGGTGTATCCTTTGTAACCAACCTGACATGTACATCATCATGGGCATGTTTAGTTATTTCAGTACTTACGTACTCTGTTTCAGGCTGTGTCCTGTCTTACCAGCCTGACATTTATGGGATAATGGGTATGTTTGGTGCTTATTTTTGTGCTTAACTACTTTATAGTCACAAATGTGTTCTGTCAAACCATTGTGACATTCATAGTATGATTGAGATTTTTAGTGGTTATTTCAGTAGTTAACTACTTGTTGTTCACAATATATCCCGTATAACAAGCGTGATATTTACAGTATAATGGGTATGCTTAGTGGTTAATTTACTACTTACCTACTCTATGGTCAGAAATGTATAACCTGTGTGGCATTTGCATTATAATTCCCCGTGGGAACCCCAGGAAGTGAAGCAGTGCCTGTTCACTGCGGTAAACAGGATCTGTTTTACTGGTAAAATAGGACCCAGTCACCAATGCTTGGAAGGTGCAAACCCTCTCTAAAATGGACAGCATGGCTTTTTAACGCTCACCCTTGGTCTTGAGTTGATACTCATGTTGTGGTCACGATTAGTCATTGTGCAAAAATGTGACCTTGAACACCAATAAATAAATAAATAAATAATTTGCAGTATAATCGGTATGTTTAGTCGTTATTTCAGTACTTACATGTTTGCATGTGAGTCTCATGTAACCAGCCTTAAATTTATAGTATAATGGGAAGGTTTAGTTATTTTAGTTCTTTCCTACTCTATTGTCTTGAATGTATCCTGTATATCCAGTGTGACTTTTAACCCTTTACCTAACATGAAAAGCAGACGACACTTGCAAAAAAAATTCTTGAATAACTAATTTTTTTCATTTTTTGTCTCAAAAACATAGGTTATGACCCCTCGTTGGAACGAGCTCGTTCCAACGAGGGGTCATAACCTATGTTTTTGAGACAAAAAATGAAAATATTTTGAAAATTAATTGGCGATTTTTTAGAATAGCGCTGGCCGGTTTTGGCCGTTACGTTGGGTAAAGGGTTAAAGCATAATGGGTATGCTTGGTGGTTATTTCAGTAAATTGATCTTGATCTGTGAGTTCGGAGTAATCAGCCTTATATTTACAGTATTATAGGTATGTTTAGTGGTTATTTTAGAAATTACCTACTCTCTGGCCACAAATGTATCTTGTATTACCAGTGTTACATTTGCAGTATAATAGGCATGTTTTGTGGTTATTCAATTCTTTCCTACTTTGTTTGATGGTTTACTCCTTTTCACCAGCCTGACACCTTCTGTATAATGACTATGTTCATACTGGTTACTTGAGTTATCTATGTTGGCTGGTGTATCTCATGTAACCAACCTGACATCTACGTTATAATTGCTATATTCAGTAATTATTTCCATACTTTCCTGGAATGTTTCTAGGTGTATCCTGTGTAACCACCCTTCCATTTACAATAAAATGGGTATGTTAGTAGTTATTTTGGGCATACCTTCCCTATGTCCATGTGTTTTTAGTGTAATCAACATGATATTTTGGGTTTATTTTGTGGTTATTTCAGTTCTGACTGTATATTCACAGGTGTATCCTGAAAAACCAGAATGATATTTACAGTATAATGGGTACATTTAGTAGACATTTTGGTACTTTCTACTCTCATTCAGAGGTATATCCTGTGTAATCAGCCTGAAATTTACTGTAAAATGAATATGTTTAGTGATTATTTCAAGACTTACCTACTCTGTTGCCTTGTGTATCCTGTGTAACCAGATTGATATTTTCGGTATAAGGAATATATTTAGTAGTCATTTCTATATTTACCTACTCCATGTTCACATGTGTATCTCATATAACCAGCCTAATATTTGCATAACAATGTGTATGTTTTGTGGTTATTTCCGTACTTGCCTTCTGTATGTTCACTTTGTTGTCCTGCTTAAGAAGCATGACATTTACAGTAATATTTAGTAGTCACTGCAGTACTTCTCCTCGTTCACAGGTGTATCCTGTGTAACCAACCCGACATGTACAGCATCATGGGCATGTTTAGTTATTTCAGTACTTATGTACTGTGTTTCAAGCTGTGTCCTGTCTAACCAGCCTGACATTTATGGTTTAATAGGTATGTTTTGTGGTTATTTTCATGCTTAAGTACTTTATAGTCACAAATTTATACTGTCAAACCATTGTGACATTCATAGTATAATTGGTCTTTTTAGTGGTTATTTCAGTACTTAACTACTTGTTCACAATATATCCTGTATAACAAGCATGATATTTACAGTAGAATGGGTACGCTTAGTGGTTAATTTACTACTTACCTACTCTATGGTCAGAAATGTATAACCTGTGTGGCATTTTCAGGATAATTCCCCGCGGGAACCCCGGGAAGTGAAGCAGTGCCTGTTCACTGCGGTAAACAGGCTCTGTTTTACTGGTAAAATAGGACCCAGTCACCAATGCTTGGGAGGTGCAAACCCTCTCTAAAATGGACAGCATGGCTTATTAACGCTCACCCTTGGTCTTGAGTTGATACTCATGTTGTGGTCACGATTAGCCATTGTGCAAAAATGTGACCTTAAACACCAATAAATAAATAAATAATTTGCAGTATAATGGATATGTTTAGTCATTATTTCAGTACTTACATTTTTGCATGTGAGTCTCATGTAACCAGCCTTAAATTTATAGTATAATGGGAAGGTTTAGTTATTTTAGTTGTTTCCTACTCTATTGTCTTGAATGTATCCTGTATATCCAGTGTGACTTTTAAAGCATAATAGGTATGCTTGGTGGTTTTTTCAGTAAATTGATCTTCATGTGTGAGTTCTGAGTAATCAGCCTTATATTTACATTATAATGGGTATGTTTAGTGGTTATTTGAGAACTCACCTGCTGTTTGGCCACAAATGTATCCTGTATAACCAGTGTGACATTTCCAGTATAATAGACATGTTTTGTGGTTATTTCAATTGTTTCCTTTTTTGTTTGATGGTTTACTCCTTTTCACCAGCCTGACATCTTCTGTATAATGACTATGTTCATACTGCTTCAGTCCTTCGCGTGAGACGGGCGCTATTGCGCTCACGCTCGCAAGCGCCCGTAATTTAAAAAAGACGAGCGCAAAAAATAGCGCCCGTCATCGAATAGTTCAACTTCACTTAAATTGCACTCAACTCACAAGCATTGCCAAGCTTCAAGTCAGAATGGACATCTATTTTGTTATTGTCCATTGGTTAATGGTAAAACAAAATTAAAACTGCTTTTATATGCCCCCCCCCCCCCCCCCCCCCACCTTCCACCTTCATATCACCATCCGCTCCGCAAGAGGTCCGAATCGATATTGTCAGTGAAAACTGAAACATTTCCCGTTTCCTTTGTTCACTGCGCATGTCATTATACATCCCCATTCATCCAGTTAACGAAACCGAAAATACAATACTAATTTAATAAGAATTTGCTTTAAAAATTCTCATAATTATCTTGTGCATACGTTTCATTTTCAGATTTCGGATTTTAATTCTCAATTTAATAAATAAAACAAACAGAAAACCATGCGGTGTTGTTTTCATTTTTTGTACAGGTTACTCTCGAAGCTAGAAATGGACGTAAGTTAAGTATGTCAATCAACACTGCAAACCACCCCCTTGAAAATAGACAAACATATGGTTAAAACCAGAAGTCCTGTCACGAATAGTGCGCTTATCTAGGCTTAATTGCGCGTTGGTATTGCACGCAATTGCCACATCGAATGGCATCCAAAGCACGGCAGTTTCTCCTGGTTACCCATAGCAATCACATGCAATGTTTCTGCCATTGGACCTCCGGGTTATCCGGAGGTCCAGTGGCTGAAACATTGCTTGTGCACAGGCCATATGTACAGAATTTGATAGCTTTACTTGGGCCATAACGCGTACATTAATGTGCATATCAACATGCTACTTGTGCGCATTTCATGACAGGACTTCTAGTTTTAACTGTAGTCTGTTTAAAAATAGCTGTTTTTTTTTTAAATATGTACATTTATTACGAATAAACAATATATAGCTTCACACAAAATCAATAAAAAAAAACCATAGTATGAAGACCAGATAAAATTTACACAGCGGAATATGAATAACAAAATAGTTGCCTCCCTTGGCAAAATTCAAAAAATTGATTTTACACTGAAAGTCATAACTTCACATGTTGCAGAGCATGATGAAATTATAAATGAGCATGTTTTATTAAACCAATAAGTCATACATCATATCGCTGGTTAAATTGTTATGTAATTCTCAAATACCAGAGTTGTAATTATTTTTTATTTTTAATTACCACTTTCTCATTAATTTCTGAACACCCGTTTTCACAGTGAGTTGTGCATGCTCGAAAGTGGCAGTGTTCTTTCACAATGAGTTGTGCACCGCTCGTAAGTGGCAGTGTTCAATCAGTATCTTTGTGATGATGTTCAACCACTGTGAAAACTATATGTTATGGGCGTGTTTCAGACAACTATTGGCAGCAGTCTGCACACTCATTTGAAACAAGTCACAGCTTCCAAAACGAGGTCGACAAAAAAATGAACAAGTCAATTTTGCTTGGGATATATAATTTTTTAATAAAGACTTATTACACTGAACACAGACATAATGTATTACACAAAAGATGAATTTAACAACACAAAAACCTCAACTCCCAAAAATATACATAATACAGTATTACAGTTCTATTTGATACCGGGGTAAGTACAGTGTTGCAACAAGTCACCTGTTTTTCCATTTGATGCCTGTAAATTTGATGTCTCAAACAACTTTCGTCCAATTTGAAACTTGGGGGGGGGGGGGGGGGGGTGGGGGGGGGGAGGGGCTGGCTTTGACTTGAGTGTGGCACCCTGATTCATAAATCTGAAAAGGCGAGGGGTGGGCTTAATCACGAATATGGGCTTCAACACAGGTGAGTACAGTAGCTGTGTTTAAACACATCTGTCTCAAACATGCATAGTTGTGAAACTTTGGGGAATTTTGCGAGTGCGATTTGCACAAAATCGCACTCGCAACACAATTTGCGAGTGCACTTTTTTACACTCGTAAAATTTATTCACACGAAGGACTGCTGCTTACTTAAGTTATTATCTATGTTGGCTGGTGTATCTCATGTAACGAACCTGACATCTACGTTTTAATTGCTATATTTAGTGGTTATTTCCATACTTTCCTGCAATGTTTCTAGGTGTATCCTGTGTAACCACCCTTCCATTTACAATAAAATGGGCAGTTTAGTGGTTATTTTGGGCATACCTTCCCTATGTCCATGTGTTTTTAGTGTAATCATCATGATATTTTGGGTTTATTTCATGGTTATTTCAGTTCTGACTGTATATTCACAGGTGTATCCTGAAAAACCAGAATGATATTTACGGTATAATGGGTCCATTTAGTAGACATTTTGGTACTTTCTACTCACATTCAGAGGTATATCCTGTGTAATCAGCCCGAAATTTACTGTAAAATGAATATGTTTAGTGGTTATTTCAAGACTTACCTACTCTGTTACCTTGTGTATCCTGCGTAACCAGATTGATATTTTCGGTATAATGAGTATATTTAGTAGTCATTTTTATATTTACCTACTCCATGTTCACATGTGTATCTCATATAACCAGCTTAAGATTTGCATAACTGTTCATGTTTTGTGGTTATATGAGGTATATCCTGTGTAATCAGCCCGAAATTTACTGTAAAATGAATATGTTTAGTGGTTATTTCTAGACTTACCTACTCTATTGCCTTGTGTATCCTGTGTAACCAGATTGTTATTTTCGGTATAAGGAGTATATTTAATAGTCATTTCTATATTTACCTACTCCATGTTCACATGTGTATCTCGTATAACCAGCCTAAGATTTGCATAACAATGTGTATGTTTTGTGGTTATTTCCTTACTTGCCTTCTGTATGTTCACTGTTATCCTGCTTAAGAAGCATGACATTTACAGTAATATTTAGTAGTCACTGCAGTACTTCTACTCGTTCACAGGTGTATCCTGTGTAACCAACTCGACATGTACAGCATCATGGGCATGTTTAGTTATTTCAGTACTTATGTACTTTGTTTCAAGCTGTGTCCTGTCTAACCAGCCTGACATAAATGGTATAATGGGTATGTTTGGTGGTTATATTTTTATACTGTACCAATGACCCAGACATAGCTGGTGCTAACTCTTAAAATATAGGGCCAAACACAAATTTTGCCCCCCAATCCCCAAAATTTGCATCTAAAACCAAAGAAAACATGTCCTGAATGGCCCTCCGCACTTCACCTCTACTGCACATGCGCAGTGTCAAGGACGTTCCAAAATTGGTGCCATTAATCATTCTAAGTTTGGCCCTTCATCAGTTAACATCTGACTGATCTTTGTGCTTGTAAATCTCAGTTTAAATGATGCCAGACACATAAATATTAGTGAAATGGTGATTCTAAGGAGGATAGAGGAGGAGAGGAAAAATGTGTGAAAGAATATTATCAGGGCTGTAACTTAAAATTTTTTAATGAAATTATGTTAAGTTACCTATTTTCGAGGCAGCAGCCATTTTGTTGTCATTCTGATTATTTAGTTACACTGATTTTTCAGTGTTTTCCTCTCTCCCTTTCCTTTAAGTCCCCCCTTGCTATTCTCCCATGCTTTTGGCATAGTTTCTGTAATTATTATTACTAAATTTTCTTTGGAGTTTTAGCTGAATAACAGAATGAATTCTGTTCTTTTCCCCATGTTTACGTCTTCACCTACGGGTGCTTAGGCGTTGTGTTCTGCATCTACCATCTGATGTTCTGCAGTTTCTTCGCTGGAAGTCTCTGTTTTGCATCAGATAGTGTATTTTTGGTAACTGATTCCGGGCCTGGGTGCCTGGAGTTTTATTTTAGTGTTTTTACATTCATTGTTTACATTTACAACAGCCCTCTGTGTGAGGGGGGGATTTCTTGGAAATAATATCTTGATGTTATTTTAATCATAACTAGATACATTATTATTGTTCGTAAGTGTTGAATAAATTGTTTAAAATATTTTTAAAATTTTTGTCCACACTTAGGCTTGGGATCCATTGGGGCTCAACGTTACTTTTCAGAAACTTGGGCTGTTCTGAAAAAATATTTTTTCAAAATATTTTGATTTCAATTATTTTTTCTATATTAATGGATCATATTATTATTATGTATTTTGATTGCCAGGGGTTGGTGCGAGTACCAGGACTTGTTTTCTTTTCACATTGAAAGGATTTTGATCAATTGTAATAAGAGGAAGTCTTCCTCTGACTTTTATAATCATTCTATATGTGGTCAGTGTACTCGCATTAACTCCTGTTCTGTATCGTATGATTTCGATGACAACATGGGAAGCGTATGTCATGGTATGTTAGTGTGGAATTGGACACTCTGGTCCTTTCCCCGCAGGGTCACTCTACTTTATCAATTTCTATTTCAGAAGATCAAGATTAGGGTGATGTATCTGTGATGTCTTCCAACAGTGTGCCTCCGTCGTCACAATTAATGAAGGGCTAGCGGAAAAGTGCTCATGTAAATACGCCAATTGCTTAAGAGGACCCTAGTAGGTTCGACGGTCTTTGACGTCCGCTAGCTCGCCCAGTGTAGCGTCCATTCATCGAATGGTTCGGCAGCCGGGTTCGTCCGTTGCGGTCTAGAAGGAGTTTTGGGGTGATGCGAGCACTATAAATCAACCAAATGCACACCCAGTGACGGCGGATTAGACGGAGAACGGAGGAAGCCTTTTAGTCCGGTTCATAGCTCATTCTGGTCCATCCGGACGTCGAGCGAGAGAGGCCCCTCTCTCGTACAACAACATCTGGCCCCAGATGTTGTGGTACAAAATGTTTCGCATTCGGAGCATACGTCCGTCGCTCGGGACGCTCTGACATATAGTCAGTCCGGAGTAGACTGCCAATAAGGCTTCCTCATTCTCATGGTAGCGCACACGACCGCTCTTGGCTACGTGACCTCGGATATCCAGTCAGCTTCGCCAGTCAGAGAATCATCGGCAACCAGGTCACACCATCCGGTAGCCAAGGACACGAGGCCTGCAGACTCCAGACGTTCGCATAGGAAAGTGTGCGGGAGTCAACGTACACGGAGCTTCCGGCGGCAATGCATCGTAAGACCGCTACTGCACAGGCCTTGGGAACGGATGTGCTTTCCTAAATAGCACAGCTTATCGCAGCATCCCACCATCAACTGAATCTGTCGCATATTTTTTATCCGACGATGCTGGGTCGGGACGCTCCGCGGAAGCGGGTACGGACGTCCGAAAATTTCATCCGGTCCGACGGGATACTGAAAGGGATTTGGAGGATTTCGAGCTTTCCCTTTCGGAACAACATATGCTGTTGTGTATGTCATCTGACTTGATCTTCTACAGCTTCTTTCGTCGGACCAGAATGCTGCGATGCCGGATAAGAAACTGATAGCGTCGGTGGACTTAGAAATTTTTGGTTCGGTTCAGGGACATCGTCCCTCAGTTCCGACATAGTCCAATAATGTCACACAAACTTTCGAATTATTGAACGACGCTATATATATTATTATTATATGCTTGCTATAACCAAGCATTTCTGGTTTCTTGTTCGCAAAGTTACGGAGATGTCTTTCAGAAGTGTGCCTCTGTCGTCATAGTTAATGAAGAGCTAGCGGCAATAAGTGCTCATGGAATATGTCTATCGCCTAAGAGATCCCTTGTAGGATCGACGGAGTGACATTCGCTAGCTCACCCAGTGTAGCGTACATTCATCGAATGGTTCGACTGCCGGGTTCGTCCGTTGCGGTCTAGGAAGGAGATTTGGGTGATGCGAGCACTATAATTACTTTAGTACTCACCCAGTGATGGCGGATTGAGGACAGATCGGAGGAAGCCTGTTAGTCCGGTTCCTGGCTTGTCCAGGTCCGTCCGGGCTGTGAGCGAGAGAGGTCCTCTCGTCCAACAACATGTTGTGGTTCAGATATTTTACATTCGGAGCATATGTCTGTCGGTCGGGACGCTCCGTTATATTGACAGTCCGAGAGACTGTCGATAATGCTTCCCCATCCTCACAGCAGGGCACACGACCGCACATTGGCTACGTGACCTCGAGTATCCGATCAGTTTCGTCATTCGGTGATTCCACGGCGAATAGGTCACGCCATCCGGTAGCCAAGGGACACGAGGCCTATACACTCCCTTCGCTCGCATATTGGTAGTATGCACGGGGTAACGATCACGGAGCTTCCAGCGGCAATGCATTGTAGGACCCCTTCTCCTCAGGCCTCAGTGACGGACGTGCTATCCGAGTTAGCACATTTGTTTCGCAGCATCCCAGCAATCGACAGTTTCTTACTCGAATCAGGAATTATCTGACGGCGCTGGGTCGGTGCGGTCCGCGGTTGCATCAGGTACGGACGACCGAACGCTTTATAGGGTCCGACAGGATGGCGAAAGGGATTCGAAAGATTTCGAGTTTTCCCTTTCGTAGCATCGGAAGCTGCCATTCATATCTTCTGGCATTATCTTCCAGTGATTGTTATTTCAGACTACATTGCTGCGATGTTGGATAAGAGACTTATAGCGTCATTGGACACGGAATTTTGGATCGGTTCAGGGACATTGTCCCTGACTTACCGACACAGTCCAATAATGTCATTACAACATGTGTTTTATTTTTCGACGCTATATATGCATATAAGCCTGCTACCAAGCATGATAGTTTAGTTTCTTGTCCGCAATGCTCATTTCTGCCATTTTATCATTTATACGAATAATTTATTTTGGCAGAGCAGGGCATACCGAGAGTTCATATGCGTCTAGACGGCGTGGTTAAAGACTGGAAATATTCTTTTTCGCCGTCTATCATACATAATCCACCTTACTGAGGCATTATTATTACGTCTTCAAGAAAAGATTTATGGGATATTATTCTCAATGTGATTTCTTTTGAGGGCAGTAGTTTGTTCACGTATAACTCCGCCCTTCAGTGGCTGATTGGAGTTGGTTAGACGTGACGCAGCCCTAGCTACATCCACGCGCGTGGATAGTAAGGTGAAGAACTCTCTCAGAGTCGCTTCGTTCTCGGGAGAAGCCTCTCTTCGATGGCAACTTTTCAGCAATCCATGAATTGCTCGATTTTCACGTTCTCTTGTCTATCCAGTGTTACAAGAGATTCAGACTACGGCAAACATTCGGTGGTTGACTCAGAGAGTGCCACTGCAGTTGCCGGATCCGAGTGTTATAGTTATGACGGTTGCCAGTCAAACAGATTGGGATATAATATTGATCCCAACGGATTCGAAGTGCCAGGGTCTTTGGGTTCCGCAGTCTCTAAGCAAGCAATTATCTTCCGCGGAATAATGTTTTTTAGGCTTGCTTTATGTCATTGCATGAACATTATTCAGAAACGCATGTCCAAATCCTGTCCGTTAATTCGACAGTAGTGGCGTATCTCCGGAACCAGGGAGGCACTCATTCGTTTCCGTTATTCAATTTAATGGAAAGAATCCGTCTGTTGGTTATAGTACACCAAGTTCTGTTTCGGTCCGTCATATTCCGGGTCGTCTGATTGTTTTACCGGACTCCCGTTCACTTAGGGGTCGCTTGTTGCCGTCAGAATGGACTCTCAACAAACAAGTATTCAATCAGATTTGCTATCTATGGGAGCGCCCAATGATAATTTATTTACGACACAGCTTGCTAATCAATTGCAGACGTATGTGTTGGCTTGTCCGGATCTCTGAGCTAATGTTGTTAACGCTCTATTGATCTAATAGGACGGAATGATAGGATACGCGTATCCTCCGGCGCTGTTGCTAAGATAAACAACTACAATACATTTCTGTTGATAGCATCTCTGTCTTCACAGAGACCGTGGGTAATTTACTCTGATGTCTACTGTGGGACTTAACGCGAAATCTTCCTCAATGAGAGGATCTTTTTTCGCTGGGTAATCGTGTCATCTTTATCACAACCCGCAAGGTCGCAACCTTCACGTATTCCGTTGTGTGGTCCGTATTGCATTGTAAGCATTGTACTGGACGAGCTTTGGACGCGATTTCTTACTATAGGAGATCCTCTTCTTTGCTATTCTATGCGGCTAAAGTGGAGGCTCTTCCGTCGTTGGTGTAGGGATCACTATGTTCATATTGTTGATCCCTCCATACTACTCATTGCAACTTTTTAGTATACTTGTTTGACAAGATCTACTGCAGCCTGTTATTATTAAGGTTATAGGTTTATGTTACCTCATACCTATGCACTCTATGATAGTTTACAATTGAGTCTTATGTCTCTTTATCTAAGTCAGTTAGTAACTTTTTGATAAATAGACTTAGAATCTTTAGATTAAATTCCTATATGGAATTTAACTTCCATTCTTATTTAGCTAAGTAATCATTTGAGCCTCTGGAAACAGTAGTTTTCAAATTCTGACCTTTTAGACAGTAATTCTGTTGGCTTCTCTTTTACTGAAGAGTCAGTGAGTTTCATGCACTATCGATGGATGATTTTCACTTTCGTAGTTTCGGAATCACTACTTCCTTTACTATTTAAGTTGGATTTTTGCATAAGAGTTAGGCTCCTAATATCCGGAACCTATTGTTATTTAGGTCCTTCCGTCTTCGTATGGGCATAGGCCTTTACTCTGTCCGGTTAGAGTTTATGTATTTATAAACAGACATCTGTTTATTACTATGAGCGTAAGCTTCTTCTGTCTTTGAATACTAGTAGAAGGACGTTACGCTCCATTCTATTGCTAATGGATTCAATTAACTATCGGTACTGCTTATGGTATATCATTGACTCAGCAGTTGTGCTTAAGATTTCGGCTCATGAAGTAAGAGTTCTTCTACATCTTGGGCTTACATTAATAGTGTCGCTATTATAGATTTTTGAAGGCTGATCATTGCGCTCAGCCATCCACATTCATGAATTTTTATCTCAGAAATATCGAGTCCATTTCTGGAGGCCTCTATTGTTAGGTCTATTATCTACTGCTCAGAATGTCATTCACTTAACAGTTGCTACTATAGCTAGGTAGGCTGTCTGTTTTGGCAGTGACTCCGTTCTGCTGCCCTCTTCGCTCTGGGCTATTTGACCCAGGGCAAGAAAAAGGGGGTGGGGGGGAGGGTGTTCCCTTGGGTCACCTGTTTTACTATGAAAACAAGGGGATACCTCCGCCGGAGTTAGTAATTCTGAGCTGTTATTGGGATGGTTGTTTAGTGAGAAGTTTATGTTTTACAAATTCATTCAAATCTTAGTTTTTAAAGTATAGCTTTTGAATATAGCACGTGTCAACGGACATGATTATGCAATCCTCAGACACTTTTAAGGAGTATAAGAGTCTCTATTCTCTAGACTTACTTTATTTATTGGCTTACTTTAAAAATTATTAGTATAAGGATTACATTGGATATTAATAGAGTACATGGATGTATGATGCTCAATTTTGGAAGGTGTTGTATCTTTCTAATTTACCATAAATAAGAAAGATACATGTAAGGCCTATTACTTCTTTTTCCCTAGAGGAGATGACTCTATTTTATATTATTGAGCGTATTCCATCTTGTCCTTGGCCCTCCAGCCTTTTTACTGTTCAGCTATGTCTGGGTCATTGGTACGGTATAAAAATGTTAAAAAATTTATAGTAATTTCTATATTTTTTATACTTACCAATGACCCAGACGGGGATGGCCCTCCCAGGAGTTGGGAACTCTTGCCTCCCCACTGAGTACATAGCGCTTACCAGGCACTGGTTATTAGAATGATTAATGGTGCCAATTTCGGAACGTCCTTGACACTGCGCATGCGCAGTAGAGGTGAAGTGTGGAGGGCCATTCAGGACATGTTTTCTTTGGTTTTAGATGCAAATTTTGGGGATTGGGGGGCAAAATTTGTGTTTGGCCCTATATTTTAAGAGTTAGCACCAGCTATGTCTGGGTCATTGGTAAGTATAAAAAATATAGAAATTACTATAAATTTTTTAACTTTCGTGCTTAACTACTTTATAGTCAGAAATTTATACTGTCAAACCATTGTGACATTCATGGTATGATTGGTGTCTTTAGTGGTTATTTTAGTACTTAACTACTTGTTGTTCACAATATATCCTATATGACAAGCATGATAGAATGGGTATGCTTAGTGGTTAATTTACTACTCACCTACTCTATGGTCAGAAATGTATAACCTGTGTGGCATTTGCAGTATAATTCCCCGCGGGAACCCCGAGAAGTGAAGCAGTGCCTGTTCACTGCGGTAAACAGGGTCTGTTTTACATGTAAAATAGGACCCAGTCACCAATGCTTGGGAGGTGCAAACCCTCTCTAAAATGGACAGCATGGCTTATTAACACTCAACCTTGGTCTTGAGTTGATACTCATGTTGTGGTCACGATTAGCCATTGTTCAAAAAAGTGACCTTAAACACCAATAAATACATAAACAAATAATTTCCAGTATAATTTATATGTTTAGTCATTATATCAGTACCAACATGTTTGCATGTGAGTCTCATGTAACCAGCCTTAAATTTTTAGTGTAATGGGAAGGTTTAGTTATTTTAGTTCTTTCCTACTCTATTGTCTTGAATGTATCCTGTATATCCAGTGTGACTTTTAAAGCATAATGGGTATGCTTGGTGGTTATTTCAGTAAATTGATCTTCATCTATGTGTTCTGAGTAATCAGCCTTTTATTTACAGTATAATGGGTATGTTTAGTGGTTATTTTAGAACTTACCTGCTCTATGGCCACAAATGTATCTTGTATTACCAGTGTTACATTTGCAGTATAATAGGCATGTTTTGTGGTTATTCAATTCATTCCTACTTTGTTTGATGGTTTACACCTTTTCACCAGCCTTACACCTTCTGTATAATGAGTATGTTCATACTGGTTACTTAAGTTATTATCTATGTTGGCTGGTGTATCTCATGTAACCAACCTGACATCTACGTTATAATTGCTATATTTAGTGGTTATTTCCATACTTTCCTGCAATGTTTCTAGGTGTATCCTGTGTAACCACCCTTCCATTTACAATAAAATGGGTATTTTAGTGGTTACTTTGGGCATACCTTCCCTATGTCTATGTGTTTTTAGTGTAATCAGCATGATAATTTTGGTTTATTTCGTGGTTATTTCAGTTCTGACTGTATATTCACAGGTGTATCCTGAAAAACCAGAATGATATTTGCAGTATAAAGGGTACATTTAGTAGACATTTTGGTACTTCCTTCTCACATTCAGAGGTATATCCTGTTAATCAGCCCGAAATTTACCGTAAAATGAATATGTTTAGTGGTTATTTCAGAACTTACCTACTCTGTTACCTTGTGTATCCAATGTAACCAGATTGATATTTTCGGTATAATGAGTATATTTAGTAGTCATTTTTATATTTACCTACTCCATGTTCACATGTGTATCTCATATAACCAGCTTAAGATTTGCATAACTGTTCATGTTTTGTGGTTATATGAGGTATATCCAGTGTAATCAGCCCGAAATTTACTGTAAAATGAATATGTTTAGTGGTTATATCAAGACTTACCTACTCTGTTACCTTGTGTATACTGTGTAACCAGATTGATATTTTCGTTATAAGGAGTATATTTGGCAGTCATTTCTATATTTAACTACTCCATGTTCACATGTGTATCTCGTATAACCAGCCTAAGATTTGTATAACAATGTGTATGTTTTGTGGTTATTTCCGTACTTGCCTTCTGTATGTTCACTTTGTTGTCCTGCTTAAGAAGCATGACATTTACAGTAATATTTAGTAGTCACTGCAGTACTTCTACTCGTTCACAGGTGTATCCTGTGTAACCAACCTGACATGTACAGCATCATGGGTATGTTTGGTTTTTTCAGGACTTATGTACTCTGTTTCAAGCTGTGTCCTGTCTAACCAGCCTGACATTTATGGTTTAATGGGTATGTTTGGTGGTTATTTTTGTGCTTAACTACTTTATAGTCACAAATTTATACTGTCAAACCATTGTGACATTCATCTTATAATTGTTATTTTTAGTGGTTATTTCAGTACTTAACTACTTGTTGTTCACAATATATCCTGTATAACAAGCGTGATATTTACAGTAGAATGGGTATGCTTAGTGGTTAATTTACTACTTACCTACTCTATGGTCAGAAATGTATAACCTGTGTGGCATTTGCAGTATAATTCCCCGTGGGAACCCTTGGAAGTGAAGCAGTGACTGTTCACTGCGGTAAACAGGCTGTGTTTTACTGGTAAAATAGCACACAGTCACCAATGCTTGGGAGGTGCAAACCCTCTCTAAAATGGACAGCATGGCTTATTAACGCTCACCCTTGGTCTTGAGTTGATACTCATGTTGTGGTCATGATTAGACATTGTGCGAAAATGTGACCTTAAACACCAATAAATAAATAAATAAATAATTTGCCGTATAATGGGTATGTTTAGTCGTTATTTCAGTACTTACATGTTTGCATGTGAGTCTCATGTAACCAGCCTTAAATTTATAGTATAATGGGAAGGTTTAGTTATTTTAGTTCTTTCCTACTCTATTGTCTTGAATGTATCCTGTATATCCAGTGTGACTTTTAAAGCATAATGGGTATGCTTGGTGGTTATTTCAGTAAATTGATCTTGATCTGTGAGTTCGGAGTAATCAGCCTTATATTTACAGTATTATGGGTATGTTTAGTGGTTATTTTAGAAATTACCTACTCTCTGGCCAGAAATGTATCTTGTATTACCAGTGTTACATTTGCAGTATAATAGGCATGTTTTGTGGTTATTCAATTCTTTCCTACTTTGATGGTTTACTCCTTTTCACCAGCCTGACACCTTCTGTATAATGACTATGTTCATACTGGTTACTTGAGTTATCTATGTTGGCTGGTGTATCTCATGTAACCAACCTGACATCTACGTTATAATTGCTATATTTAGTGATTATTTCCATACTTTCCTGCAATGTTTCTAGGTGTATCCTGTGTAACCACCCTTCCATTTATGGGTATGTTAGTGGTTATTTTGGGCATACCTTCCCTATGTCCATGTGTTTTTTGTGTAATCAACATGATATTTTGGGTTTATTTTGTGGTTATTTCAGTTCTGACTGTATATTCACAGGTGTATACTGAAAAACCAGAATGATATTTACAGTATAATGGGTACATTTAGTAGACATTTTGGTACTTTCTACTCTCATTCAGAGGTATATCCTGTGTAATCAGCCTGAAATTTACTGTAAAATGAATATGTTTAGTGGTTATTTCAAGACTTACCTGCTCTGTTGCCTTGTGTATCCTGTGTAACCAGATTGATATTTTCGGTATAAGGAATATATTTAGTAGTCATTTCTATATTTACCTACTCCATGTTCACATGTGTATCTCATTTAACCAGTCTAAGATTTGCATAACAATATGTATGTTTTGTGGTTATTTCCGTACTTGCCTTCTGTATGTTCACTTTGTTGTCCTGCTTAAGAAGCATGACATTTACAGTAATATTTAGTAGTCACTGCAGTACTTCTACTCGTTCACAGGTGTATCCTGTGTAACCAACCTGACATGTACAGCATCATGGGCATGTTTAGTTATTTCAGTACTTATGTACTGTGTTTCAAGCTGTGTACTGTCTAACCAGCCTGACATTTATGGTTTAATAGGTATGTTTGGTGGTTATTGTTCTGCTTAAGTACTTTATAGTCACAAATTTATACTGTCAAACCATTGTGACATTCATAGTATAATTGGTATTTTTAGTGGTTATTTCAGTACATAATTGCTTGTTGTTCACAATATATCCTGTATAACAAGCATGATATTTACAGTAGAATGGGTACTCTTAGTGGTTAATTTACAACTTACCTACTCTATGGTCAGAAATGTATAACCTGTGTGGCATTTTCAGGATAATTCCCCGCGGGAACCCCGGGAAGTGAAGCAGTGCCTGTTCACTGCGGTAAACAGGCTCTGTTTTACTGGTAAAATAGGACCCAGTCACCAATGCTTGGGAGGTGCAAACCCTCTCTAAAATGGACAGCATGGCTTATTAATGCTCACCCTTGGTCTTGAGTTGATACTCATGTTGTGGTAACGATTATCCATTGTGCAAAAATGTGACCTTGAACACCAATAAATAAATAAATAAATAATTTGCAGTATAATGGGTATGTTTAGTCGTTATTTCAGTACTAACATGTTTGCATGTGAGTCTCATGTAACCAGCCTTAAATTTATAGTATAATGGGAAGGTTTAGTTATTTTAGTTCTTTCCTACTCTATTGTCTTGAATGTATCCTGCATATCCAGTGTGACTTTTAAAGCATAATGGGTATGCTTGGTGGTTATTTCAGTAAATTGATCTTCATCTGTGGGTTCTGAGTAATCAGCCTTATATTTACAGTATCATAGGTATGTTTAGTGGTTATTTTAGAAATTACCTACTCTATGGCCACAAATGTATCTTGCATTACCAGTGTTACATTTGCAGTATAATAGGCATGTTTTGTGGTTATTTCAATTCTTTCCTTTTTTGTTTGATGGTTTACTCCTTTTCACCCGCCTGACATTTTCTGTATAATGACTATGTTCATACTGGTTACTTAAGTTATTATCTATGTTGGCTGGTGTATCTCATGTAACCAACCTGACATCTACGTTTTAATTGCTATATTTAGTGGTTATTTCCATACTTTCCTGCAATGTTTCTAGGTGTATCCTGTGTAACCACCCTTCCATTTACAATAAAATGGGTATTTTAGTGGTTATTTTGGGCATACCTTCCCTATGTCCATGTGTTTTTAGTGTAATCAGCATGATATTTTGGGTTTATTTCGTGGTTATTTCAGCTCTGACTGTATATTCACAGGTGTATCCTGAAAAACCAGAATGGTATTTACAGTATAATGGGTACATTTAGTAGACATTTTGGTACTTTCGACTCACATTCAGAGGTATATCCCTGTGTAATCAGCCCGAAATTTACTGTAAAATGAATATGTTTAGTGGTTATTTCAAGACTTACCTACTCTGTTACCTTGTGTATCCTGTGTAACCAGATTGATATTTTCGGTATAAGGAATATATTTAGTAGTCATTTCTATATTTATCTACTCCATGTTCACATGTGTATCTCATATAACCAGCCTAAGATTTGCATAACAATGTGTATGTTTTGTGGTTATTTCCGTACTTGCCTTGTGTATGTTCACTTTGTTGTCCTGCTTAAGAAGCATGACATTTACAGTAATATTTAGTAGTCACTGCAGTACTTCTACTCGTTCACAGGTGTATCCTTTGTAACCAACCCAACATGTACATCATCATTGGCATGTTTAGTTATTTCAGTACTTACGTACTCTGTTTCAGGCTGTGTCCTGTCTTACCAGCCTGACATTTATGGTATAATGGGTATGTTTGGTGGTTATTTTTGTGCTTAACTACTTTTTAGTCACAAATTTGTACTGTCAAACCATTGTGACATTCATAGTATGATTGGGATTTTTAGTGGTTATTTCAGTAGTTAACTACTTGTTGTTCACAATATATCCTGTATAACAAGCGTGATATTTACAGTATAATGGGTATGCTTAGTGGTTAATTTACTACTTACCTACTCTATGGTCAGAAATGTTTAACCTGTGTGGCATTTGCATTATAATTCCCCGCGGGAACCCCGGGAAGTGAAGCAGTGTCTGTTCACAGCGGTAAACAGGCTCTGTTTTACTGGTAAAATAGGACCCAGTCACCAATGCTTGGGAGGTGCAAACCCTCTCTAAAATGGACAGCATGGCTTATTAACGCTCACCCTTGGTCTTGAGTTGATACTCATGTTGTGGTCACGATTAGCCATTGTGCAAAAATGTGACCTTGAACACCAATAAATAAATAAATAAATAATTTGCAGTATAATGGGTATGCTTAGTCGTTATTTCAGTACTTACATGTTTGCATGTGGGTCTCATGTAACCAGCCTTAAATTTATAGTATAATAGGAAGGTTTACTTATTTTAGTTGTTTCCTACTCTATTGTCTTGAATGTATCCTGTATATCCAGTGTGACTTTTAAAGCATAATGGGTATGCTTGGTGGTTTTTTCAGTAAATTGATCTTCATCTGTGAGTTCTGAGTAATCAGCCTTATATTTACATTATAATGGGTATGTTTAGTGGTTATTTGAGACCTCACCTGCTGTTTGGCCACAAATGTATCCTGTATAACTAGTGTGACATTTCCAGTATAATAGACATGTTTTGTGGTTATTTAAATTCTTTCCTTTTTTGTTTGATGGTTTACTCCTTTTCACCCGCCTGACATTTTCTGTATAATGACTATGTTCATACTGGTTACTTAAGTTATTATCTATGTTGGCTGGTGTATCTCATGTAACCAACCTGACATCTACGTTTTAATTGCTATATTTAATGGTTATTTCCATACTTTCCTGCAATGTTTCTAGGTGTATCCTGTGTAACCACCCTTCCATTTACAATAAAATGGGTATTTTAGTGGTTATTTTGGGCATACCTTCCCTATGTCCATGTGTTTTTAGTGTAATCAGCATGATATTTTTGGTTTATTTCGTGGTTATTTCAGCTCTGACTGTATATTCACAGGTGTATCCTGAAAAACCAGAATGATATTTACAGTATAATGGGTACATTTAGTAGACATTTTGGTACTTTCGACTCACATTCAGAGGTATATCCTGTGTAATCAGCCCGAAATTTACTGTAAAATGAATATGTTTAGTGGTTATTTCAAGACTTACCTACTCTGTTACCTTGTGTATCCTGTGTAACCAGATTGATATTTTCGGTATAAGGAATATATTATATTTAGTAGTCATTTCTATATTTATCTACTCCATGTTCACATGTGTATCTCATATAACCAGCCTAAGATTTGCATAACAATGTGTATGTTTTGTGGTTATTTCCGTACTTGCCTTGTGTATGTTCACTTTGTTGTCCTGCTTAAGAAGCATGACATTTACAGTAATATTTAGTAGTCACTGCAGTACTTATACTCGTTCACAGGTGTATCCTTTGTAACCAACCCAACATGTACATCATCATTGGCGATGTTTAGTTATTTCAGTACTTACGTACTCTGTTTCAGGCTGTGTCCTGTCTTACCAGCCTGACATTTATGGTATAGATGGGTATGTTTGGGTGGTTATTTTTGTGCTTAACTACTTTATAGTCACAAATTTGTACTGTCAAACCATTGTGACATTCATAGTATGATTGGGATTTTTTAGTGGTTATTTCAGTAGTTAACTACTTGTTGTTCACAATATATCCTGTATAACAAGCGTGATATTTACAGTATAATGGGTATGCTTAGTGGTTAATTTACTACTTACCTACTCTTATGGTCAGAAATGTATAACCTGTGTGGGCATTTGCATTATAATTCCCCGCGGGGAACCCCGGGAAGTGAAGCAGTGCCTGTTCACATGCGGTAAACAGGCTCTGTTTTACTGGTAAAATAGGACCCAGTCACCAATGCTTGGGAGGTGCAAACCCTCTCTAAAATGGACAGCATGGCTTATTAATGCTCACCCTTGGTCTTGAGTTGATACTCATGTTGTGGTCACGATTAGCGATTGTGCAAAAATGTGACCTTGAACACCAATAAATAAATAAATAAATAATTTGCAGTATAATGGGTATGCTTAGTCGTTATTTCAGTACTTACATGTTTGCATGTGAGTCTCATGTAACCAGCCTTAAATTTATAGTATAATGGGAAAGGTTTACTTATTTTAGTTGTTTCCTACTCTATTGTCTTGAATGTATCCTGTATATCCAGTGTGACTTTTAAAGCATAATGGGTATGCTTGGTGGTTTTTTCGGGTAAATTAATCTTCATC